>OY998163.1:91213603-91838985 GCA_963921995.1 Oxystoma pomonae
CCAAGGATTTTTTATCAAATTTTCGAAATTTAGAATTATGTAAATTACCTGGAACTTTTAAAGCTATTCTTCGCAACCACTTTGCTGGATACTTGTAATTAGCTGATACAAGCAAAGGTAGTACCAACAAGGAGTACGTTGTCACGCACCATCCTCCCAAACTAAGAAGTAAAGGGGCATGTCCTCTTGAGCAGTAGGGTAGCAGAAAGAGAACTGATAAAAGGCAAACTGAAAGAAATAAGCTTTTTTTATTAAATATTTAAAAAAAAAATACGTTTTCGACCCTTCTTTGAAAGTAGAAAATATCATTTGTTTCATCCTTTATATCCAGCCTGCCGGCCGTTGCTAATTGTATGATATCAATAAAAACCAGTCTTATTTTTAATTTTCATTTTGACTGCAAATTAAGATGTATGCCGTTTAGCACCAGTATTATTTTCTCCTACTGACAGATGCTGACTTCGAACGCCTATGGTTTATCAAACCAGCAATTTATCAGACTGTATTTAATAAAAAAATTCATCGTAAGAACGATTCACCAAAGAAACTGCAATTCGTCAAACCAATTTTCTATCCGAACCTTATTTCCTCAAACCCATTCAATAACAAATCCGTTTTTAATCGAACCATTGTTCATCAAACTCATTTAATGTCAAACCCGGAGTCCGTAAAACCCGTAATTTATCACAAAATTTTTGCTTAATTGATTGCGCATTCGCCAATAACACATGAATGCAAGACGGGTGAATGCAAGTGACATCTATACACAAACTATTAAACGCAACCTGTAAGTATGCGCGCGTAACAGCGACAAATGCATCAAAACGCCGCGCCCCGCCGCTGCGCCACCTGCGTGTACGCCTCCGGTTCATGTGGTATTGGCGAATGCGCAATTAATTTAGCAAAAATTTTCTGATAAATTATGTGTTTTACGAATTCCGGGTTTGATATTGAATGAGTTTTTTAGATTTTTTTTTATTTCCATGTGCAATAATAATAATAATTATACACAAAAGCTTGGAAAAGCTGTATGGAAAAAAGATATTTAAGAAATAACATTTACCTACTTAAGACTTAATTAAACAGAAAAGACAATATGTCCCTGTAACTAGAAATACATTATAAAAACGGTAATACATCATTGGTTACATGAATAAAAAAACAAACAATAATAAAAAAGATCAAGTTAAGGTTCAAACGAATATTCAAAAAATTCACTAATATTATAAAACACATGAGTATGCAGCAATTTTTTGAGTTCTTTAAAAAAAAATTCATTTGGGCGTTCTTTTATTCGGCGAGGTAAAGCATTAAGTATTTTAATGCCCATATAGCTGGGACTTTTTCTGTTGACTTCTAGGGTGAAGTTCGGTGTTATTAGTGCCTGATTGTTTCTTGTAGTAAATTTCGAATTTGTTATTGAATGGATTTGAAGAAATAAGTTTCGGATAAAAAATTGGTTTAACGAATTGCTGTTTCTATAGTGAATGATTTTATAATTGAACTTTCTTTTATTTAGCGGGTTTGATTTTGCACATTCTGATGAACCGTGCCGTCTCTAACTTCGATTGCGAAACATCTATAGAGACTTAGAATTTACCATTTTTCTGTTATTTGCTTATGGTACATAAATACCAATTACACAGGCCTGCATGAAATGTGATGACGTGATTTTTGTTGGTTAAGCTGATTTTTTATAGAAATAACTAATTACAACACATTTGGTGTCTATCACCCACATATTTTTTTGCAAAAAAATATAAAAAGTCTTATTATAGGCGTTTTAATACATTTTAAAAAGAATGTAGTACTACAAATTCTAAATATTAACCCAATAATGATTTTCTGTGGTGCTTTTCAATTTTATTAAGTAAGCTCTCATTACCTGAGGTAATTTTTTTTATTATGTATTATTGCTTGATTTTGAACTATCAATCTCAGATCAAAACCATTTGGGACTCTCGATTACTGGGGTATTGGTTAAAACAAAAACATTTGCTTGCTCCAGAAACTACCTTCTCTCGGTATAGAAATCGTGAGGCTGAATTTGTAACATATTTTGCACAAAACGGACCACTTGAGTACTGCCGCAGTGACGTAGCTAGACGTAGGCACCTGTCTAGGGCTCCAAGTACCAGGGGGCACCAACATGAAGATTTAGCCAAACTAACATAAACCACAATAAAAAATGTAACATTACAAAAATAGAATACTTTAGGTATCTCCATCTGAATCGCCTCTATGAATAAAAAAAATAATTTAACTCTCCGATCTCTCAAATTTTTGCCAGCAGCGCATATATGACGTGAGCAAATCTAACATTGAGACCAGATCCTATCCAAACCCAATCTCCCTTGCCAGCTAACCCAATACACTTTATTTAATATTTCACAAAAAACGTAATAGATCAAAAATTTGCATTTATTGGTACATGCTCATTCATTTTAAATGTTAGCCACCCCCCCTTTTCTCTGTTATTATATGAATTTTACAAGAAAAAGTATTTTACAAAAGTTTAATAACCTTTATGGTCAAGCCATGATGGTAATTTAAGGCTTAAAATATTTTAGCATAATTTAAGGGATAAGGTAAGGGGTTTTTGATTAAGCAATTTTTATTATGTTTTTCACATTTTTATGCCATGATTTTGATCAGATTTTAAAGCTTTCTTTCCAAAATTTCGATTTCTAGAATAAAACACTTACATTTTTGAAGTTTTCGCTGTTTTTTAGCGTTCAAAAAAGTACTGCCAAAAACATTTTTTCTCTGTTAAAATGAAAAATACTTAGAGAGAGAGGGCAGAATTTAGAGGTAGATGGAGAGATATTTTAGTAAAGTGCAAAAATATTTAAGGTTGTTGAAGAGAGACAGCAGGCTATAAAAAAGTATTTTAGAGAAAGATGAAGATAATTTAAGGCAATTGTTTACTAAAAATTTCTGTTATGTCATTGTGGGTCATCTTGAGTGATGTCGTGCATATGATTTTTATTTTGTTATTTTTATCCAAAAAACTGCAAAAATTGTAATTTTTGAAAGCGTAAAGTGTGTAAAACATAAGGTGGTATTAATTTCTTTCAATCAAAGTTCTTTACAGTTTTTAAATTTACCAAAAAAGTGTATTTTAGCACATCTAAACATAATTTAACAGGTATTTAACAAAATTATTTTAAGTGTCATCATGGCTCTACCATTAGTAAAGCATAAAATTATATTATATATGTCAAAATTGCCAAATGTCATGGCATATTTCGAATTTTAACAGCAACTTTTTTATTTTAAGTAGAACACCATGTATATTAATTTATTTTTAAATTCTTTGCTGATTTCAAAAATGAGTAACAAGCTTGTACCTATGAATGAATGAATGTAGAAGTGCGGGCGGGACAATTCCCATGTACGAAGGCCACCTTGCTGGGCTCGTTACACGCCCACCTGCCTGCCTGCCTCTTTCACAAAAGAACAGATTTTTCTGGGCTGCAACCTTCTTACATCGCCTGGGGCCAACAGATCCACCATGCACCATCGACTCTCTGAGTGTCCGGAGATTTCCAGCGTCTTCAGGTGTTTGTTGAGGCAACAGTGTCCTGTTAGGAGCCCTGTTGCTTCGAGCTGACTTCGAGCAGGTACTCGTCAGTCAGCTCTGTTTCGGTTAGACCGTCCATGCTGACCTGGAGCTTCCTGAGCTGCTTGGCCAATTTGTTTACATCAGCGGCGTCTTTAGGCGCCCCTGATGCGTTTATAGAGTGTGCAATGGGTACTTGTGCAGTTCCCTGTCGGGCCTCTTGTGTTGAAGAAAATCTACTGGATCCTTGGGCAGTTCCTTATTGATTCTTATCTTTAGAGGTTTAACTGGGTACCTGTTCGGTTCCCTGTGTTACCTCCTGGTTGTTGGAGGGTCCTTCAGGAGTTCTCTCACACACGAGTAAACCGGTTAGAATCACTATGTAAGCTTGTACCTATGTAGATTTAGTAAGTACCTATTTAAGTTCCTTTGTTTTTAATAAAGTAATAAATAAATGTTAATTTTAAATTAATCATAATCCCACATGGCCTATGGCAGACAAGCAAAGATTTGTTTGGATAGCACCTATAGGAGAAAGCATCAGAAAGCACTAATTCCAGTTAGTTTTTGAGTGTGGTGCCATATACATCACTCCCCCCCCCCTCGCGAAATTTTATAAGCCGTAAAGCTGTCGCACGATTGGTTAAGAAAAAGCATCGGAGGGCTTATTCTTGAATTTCGTAGGAAAGGTCGCACGGGAACTGTCACCTCCCTGATCGACTAATAACAGGCTTTGAAGCTCTCACTAGTTATCCGAAATCTATCCGACCACGGCCGAATCTCATCCGATTGCCGTGTATTGAAGGAACCTTCCTACACTTTCATACACCTGCCTCTGAGCAGGTGTACGGCGCTCTTGAAAAACGATAATCCAGTCAGCAGAGTCAGCTTTGCGCGTGCACCATACAAGCTTGGCAGTTTCTGAGTCTTCTTATTGGTCGAAATGAAGGACCTACGATATTCAAGAATCAGTCCCCGGGTAAGGCTAAGGGGCACCAAATCCCTTGTTTTCCTACACTAAATTTGGCCCTAGCTGACTGGAGACTTTTCATCGACTCCTAAAACTGTTCTTTTACATAATGGCAATGTTTTTGGTTCTGTTTCGGTCGGCGATTTAGTTTATTTAAAGGAAAACTATAAAAATTTAGAGGAATTTGTTTTAAAAATACGATATGAAAATCACAACTGGGAATTGTGTGGAGATCTAAAAATTTTAGACCTTCTCTTGGGTCAGCAGTCAGCAGTGTGTGTGGAATAGCATCAGGATTCGAGAATGGATAAAAAGAGACTAGCCACAAAGAGACACCAAAAATTTAATTCACGTCTAATTGACACTGAAAAAGTCTTACTCCCACCACTTCACATAAAACTTGGACGTATGAAACAATTTCTTAACGCCACAAAAACGGCATAGATTTGACAACACTGCTTTGCTATTTTTTTAAAAGATCAACAATAGGTGGCATCACTAATGACGTTTCAAGTGAGATCGTGCACTGTTCAGAACACGGTGCGAACACCATATGTGAGGCTAGCTTTCCATTAGCACATTTTCCGCGCGAATTTCAAGTTGTGGTGAACGTGCAAATAGTTCTGTCACTATTTCACTCACTGACAGACAAGGTCAAATTTCAAAATCCGCGCGTAAAAATACCTTATGGAAGTCCAGCCTTAGACAAGTCGCCGGTGCCTATGCGGAACTTGAATGCCAATACTCCAATCGAACTCACTCAGTTTCCCTGGGCCTACCAAATTACATGACCTTGGTGTTACAGATTTCTGTATAATCGACGAGGCTAAAGAAAAAGCCAGGTAAGATTTTTGACTATTGTTAGCCGTGTTTATTTTATTTCGGGAATGAGAGAGTCCAGCAAAAAACTGTCTGGATACGGTTGTGAGGAATTCAAAAATAAACATTCCTGCCAAATTTTAACAGATTCCGTTTTCTCGTTTCCGATATTCTGCCCGGTAAAGATTGGCCCAAAAACAGCAAAGCAGTGTTTTTAAAGAAAAAAATTGTTTTAAATATTTGTGTAAAACATTTCCGACTCAACTTAGACCTCACTCAATTTCCGACTCTGTCAAAGGCAAAAATTAGGAATCTTTGTAGGGCTGCAGATCAGGAGCTTGATGAAAGATACAGAATTTAAAAATGTAATGGAAAATAAGGATACACATTTTTAGGGAATTACAAACACCCAAACTATGTTGAAATCGTTGAGAATATGATGGAAAATATCAGGATTCTTGATTGCAATAAGAGCATAAAAAATCACTTTTTACATTCCCATTTGGACTATTTCCCGAAAAATCTTGGGAATGTGAGTGAAAAGCAAGGAGAAAGATTACATCAAGATATTAAAGAGATTGAAAAAAGATACCAGGGGCGCTGGGACACAAAAATGATTGCCGATTATTGTTGGACATTGAGAAGAGATATTCCTTCAACTGAATATGACAGAAAAACAAGCAAAAGATGCTTTTCTATAAAAAAAATTAACAAATAACTATTTCTAATAGTTTCTATGTCTATATTTTAAATATATTTTTATTTTTTCCTTTTAATATATTATAAAACTAGCTTATAACTGATATTCTTGGATTTTACTGGTTTTAAAAATAACGTTACCTACGTGATGCAAAAAAACTAAAATCAGATTTGATCCATACGGAGGCTATTGAAATCGGCAAAGAAACCTTTTCTTATTTTCGCGAAAAATGGGTTGTTATTTGGGTCAAAAAATACCTAAATACAAAATTTTGTGACGGTGTCTGTCTGGAACACGAAAATTTAAAAGCCGTTATCGATCTTTATCGAATTTGGCACTATTTTCTGACGGCAGGGGTTGGAGAAAGTGTCGGACGGGGAATTACACTTTTAAAAAAATTGCGATTTTAAAAAAAAGTACAAAAAAAGCATGTTTTGAGTGGTTAACTATTTTTGGTGCATAAAATATTTCCGGAAAGATGCTGCTTGTTTAAAGAAGACTAAGTCCATCTCTGGAGAGTTTTTTTGGGATCATACGTGATGTATGCAGAAATCCAATTGTTGAAAAATATTCAGTACATGGGAAAATTCGTACTTTTTTAATATTCAGTAGCAAAAAACTAACAATTTGCATAATAAAATAAATCCGTAAAAACGAGAACAATTAACTTAATGTAAACTTTTAGTGAGAGAGGTGGTGGCAGTAAAAAATTAATAGTTTCATCCCATTTGAGGTTTATACAGTTTTGATAAAGACACAACAAAGATACCTAACAAAAAAAATATTTTCAAACATCTAGGGGGGGGCTTTTCTACAGGGAGTCCCCGAAACTTGCACAAAATAATAGCTATATTAACTCATTTCATCCCATCTGCAGTTTATATTAAAGCAATCTACTTACCTCAGGAATTAAAAAAGTGGTTAATATTTTTTCAAATATTTATGATACATCAAAGAGTTAGTCCACACCAAAACAAAATTATGATTTTTTTCCACAAACCAAAACTACACTTTTTTGCACTCGACGCGCGTTTCGCTAACAACGTTAGCATCATCAGGAGACGATAAACAATAAACTAAATTAATCTACGCTCTATCTTATATACAATCCTTTAGTGGGCGGAGATAAGACTAATAATTTGTGACTGATCACGATTTTTAATCCTATCTCCCCTCAACCAAAGAATAAAGTGTACTAAACGGGATGGGTCCTCTATCTTTATTTAAACTATTTCTGGATTTAATGATTTCCATACTTTCATATGCATTCAAAAGTCTTTTGTTTGGTACACTTTTTAGAAGTCTTAGGTTATCTAATGTGAATTTATGATTGTTTTCAAAAGCATGCTCGGCCACACTTGACTTTTCTGTTCTTCCGTATTTTAAGTGTGCTAAATGTTCTTTAAAACGTGTTTGAATAGAGCGTCTCGTTTGGCCAACATATTTTTTGTCACAATCCATGCAACTAATTTCGTAAATTCCACTTTTTTCTAGAACTGTAGTTTTATCCTTGGGATTTCCTAGTAAGCTTCTTATTGTGTTACCGGATTGATATACTAATTTAAGACCGGTGTTATTAAATACTTTGTGTAATCCTTTCATATAATTAGGATTATAAGGAATTGATACAAATTTTGAGTCGCAGGTATCCTTTTGTCTGAAAAAGGTAGAATTCCGTAAGGTCTTTTGAAAAGAATGTCTATTTATCAGCTTATTTATTAAGCCTTCGTCGTAACCGTTTTCACCAGCTATATTCCTAATCCTATTCTTTTCTGCTTCAAATCTTTCTTTGTTTAAGGGGAAATTTACTAATCTATATGTTAAAAAGTGTAAACTTGCAAGCTTATGTTGTAAGCAATGAAAAGAGTCATTTGGAATATACCTGTTGGTGGCCGTGCCTTTTCTGTATAGGTCAAAGTCCAATTTATTTTTATTTCTTATAACTAAAGTGTCTAGAAATGGCAGTGTACCGTTGTTCTCTGTTTCATAAGTAAATTTAATAGTGGGAAATTTGTTATTTATTTTTTCCATAAAATTTTTAACACTAGTTACTTTAGTGTTGAATACTGCAAACACATCGTTTACATACCTGAACCATACTCTGGGGAAATACTCAAATTCTTTACTTATATCTGATTCAAATTTGCTCATAAATAGGTTTGCGATAAAAGGTGATAAACTATTACCCATTGTGGTTCCTTCTAATTGCTGGTAGTAGTTATTTTTATATTGAAAGTAATTCTGTTCAAAATTCCCTTGAATTTATCAACAAAGTTAAAGATATTTCACTTCAAGAAGGTGAAATTTTAATCTCGTTTGATGTTAGTTCGTTGTTCCCTAGTGTGCCGATCCCCAATACCTTACAATACCTGGAGGAACTACTAAGAAAAAACAATCTAGAAGGCAAACAGACTTTAGAATACCTATCTTTAACAAAACTCTGCATGAATCAAAATTACTTTCAATATAAAAATAACTACTACCAGCAATTAGAAGGAACCACAATGGGTAATAGTTTATCACCTTTTATCGCAAACCTATTTATGAGCAAATTTGAATCAGATATAAGTAAAGAATTTGAGTATTTACTCAGAGTATGGTTCAGGTATGTAGACGATGTGTTTGCAGTATTCAACACTAAAGTAACTAGTGTTGAAAATTTTATGGAAAAAATAAATAACAAATTTCCCACTATTAAATTTACTTATGAAACAGAGAACAACGGTACACTGCCATTTCTAGACACTTTAGTTATAAGAAATAAAAATAAATTGGACTTTGACCTATACAGAAAAGGCACGGCCACCAACTGGTATATTCCAAATGACTCTTTTCATTGCTTACAACATAAGCTTGCAAGTTTGCACTTTTTAACATATAGATTAGTAAATTTCCCCTTAAACAAAGAAAGATTTGAAGCAGAAAAGAATAGGATTAGGAATATAGCTGGCGAAAACGGTTACGACGAAGGCTTAATAAATAAGCTGATAAATAGACATTCTTTTCAAAAGACCTTACGGAATTCTACCTTTTTCAGACAAAAAGATACCTGCGACTCAAAATTTGTATCAATTCCTTATAATCCTAATTATACGAAAGGATTACACAAAGTATTTAATAACACCGGTCTTAAATTAGCTTACTAGGAAATCCCAAGGATAAAACTACAGTTCTATAAAAAAGTGGAATTTACGAAATTAGTTGCATGGATTGTGACAAAAAATATGTTGGCCAAACGAGACGCTCTATTCAAACACGTTTTAAAGAACATTTAGCACACTTAAAATACGGAAGAACAGAAAAGTCAAGTGTGGCCGAGCATGCTTTTGAAAACAATCATAAATTCACATTAGATAACCTAAGACTTCTAAAAAGTGTACCAAACAAAAGACTTTTGAATGCATATGAAAGTATGGAAATCATTAAATCCAGAAATAGTTTAAATAAAGATAGAGGACCCATCCCGTTTAGTACACTTTATTCTTTGGTTGAGGGGAGATAGGATTAAAAATCGTGATCAATCACAAATTATTAGTCTTATCTCCGCCCACTAAAGGATTGTATATAAGATAGAGCGTAGATTAATTTAGTTCATTGTTTATCGTCTCCTGATGATGCTAACGTTGTTAGCGAAACGCGCGTCGAGTGCAAAAAAGTGTAGTTTTGGTTTGTGGAAAACAATCATAATTTTGTTTTAGTGCAACCAAAGGTTCCAAATTCCCAACAAAGAGTTAGTCATTTCATCCCTTTTATAATTATTGCTATTATGTTAAGGTCCTCACCGAGATAACAAAAAAAAATATGGCACGCCACAAGGTGGAGGCTTTTTTTACAGGAAGGTCCCAAAACTTGCAAAAAATAATACCTCTATGGAGTCATTTCATCTCTTTTCTGATTAAGTGTTAAGGGCCATACCGTAATACCAAAAAAAAAATATCAGGGGGGGGGGGTTTACAGGGAGGCTTCAAAACTTGCAAAAAGTAATTGCTATATGAAGTAATTTCATCCCTTTTCTGATTCGTGCTATTATATTAAGGGCCACATCAAGATAAAAAAAAAATATTACACACCTCTGAGTGGGGGCGTTTTTTACAGGAGGGCGTCAAAACTTGTATAAAATAATAGTTTTGGGGCCTCTCTGTAAAAAACGTCAGCACCCAGAGGTGTCCAATATTTTTTTTTGTTATCTTGATGTGGCCCTTCTTCTCTTTTTTAGATTATTTTCGGTTGATGTAACTGATGATGAAAAAAGAGAAGATCAAAAGATCTTTTACATTATTTTCGGTTGATGTAACTTATTTGGAAGTTTAACTTCTTGTCTTAATTGTCTTAGGAGCATATTCCTATTGGAAAGATTAACACGCCAGGACGAACGGTGACTTATAATAAGTACCATGCGGAACGATGCCTATTTATGAGTGATTCAGAGTTGGAAGTCAGAATGTGCGATGTTGTTAAATGATGCCTGGATTGAGGGTGACTAGTAAATCCACTGACGAGCCCACGCTGGTCACCCCGGGCGAAACATTGTTTAATTGTTTCTCCTTTCGCTTTGGTCTTTTGTGTGTTCCTTGTGGGACACTCATCCAAGTTTGAATTTTCGTTCTTTCCTCCCAAGATCTTTTGATCTTCTCTTTTTTTTTCAGTTATTACACGTTTTGAATGCTGGTGATAAAAATTCCTTAGAATTAAAATAAAATTGTAACAAATAATGACGTCATAGCACCGCAGGCAAAATTTTTAAAATTTAAGACATCACACCAAACACACGTCACAAACCGAAGTAAAGGATCAAAAAAGTGGGGGAGCTATAGCTCTCCCTGGGGCCCTTGATCACGATTAATTTATTTTAGATTAGGTTGGGTCTCCTGGGGAGTGTTTTAACCCCCAACCCCCCCTGGCTACGCCACTGCTAATCAGAAAAGAGATGAAATTACTTCATATAGCTATTATTTTTTACAAGTTTTGGACCTCCCTGTAAGAAAAACCCCCACCTAGTGGTGTGCAATAAATATTTTTCGTATATTGGTGTGGCCCTTAACACAATAGCACTAATCAGAAAAGAGATGAAATGACTTCGTAGAGCTATTATTTTTTGCAAGTTTTAGGTCCTCCCTGTAAAAAAAACCCCACCACCTGAGCATGACAATATTTTTACTTAATTGTAAACTAAAGTTTTATACTAGCTATAATGTGGATGAAATCATACACCTCAATTGCCACCACCTCTATCTATTATTGAATTAAAATTAGTTTAATGAACAGTGGATCTATAGAGTGGTGAATTTTCTTCGCAAAGCTCGTGATTGCCGAGAAGCGCATCATCGTCAGACTTAAAATGATATGCACAACACAAACAAATTTTGAAGTAAACACTCGAGTAAACATCTAAATAAAATTTTAAAAAATCTTCGTCTATAAAAAAACGTCGAAATCTGTCAAACTAAAGTTTTAGAGCAACGGAATTCTGGAATGTATCAATATTTTTACTATTATTATATACAAACTTTTTTAATAATTTTAACTCATTAAATTAATGTATATATTTTGTATTAAATCAAATAAATTTTACTAAATGGTGGTTCTATAGTGGTGAATTTTCATCGTCAAGCTCGTGATCGCCGAGAAAAACATCGACGTCAGAGTATATGCAAAAAACATCATTATTCAAATTTTGGAGTAAACATCTAAATAAAACTTAAAAGAAAATTTCTACGTCTATAAAAAAGAGCGAACATCGATAAAATTAAAGTTTTAACTAAAGAATACTAAAACGATAAAGAGTTAACTGGCTTTTTAGTTGAAATATATACAGGGCGTTCCAAATTCGCTCACCATGGGGATCTCCTAAACGGTAGGGGATACGAAAAGGTTTAAATTAGGGCAAAGTTGCGCAATTTGACACTTTGCTCAAAACCAAAAAAAAAAGGTTACAAATTCCGGGTAGTTCCGATAGGCGACAAAAACCGAAATCTTTATTTTTTAACTAAAAAAGTGCCTGTAGAAAGTTTTAAGCGTTTTTTGACATCTTTAAGAATAAGGGCGCAGAAAAATAAAAACTAAAAATGAAGATTTCGTTTTTTTGCGCCCATCTCCGGAACTCTCCGGAATTTGTAAAGTTTTTTTTTAGTTTTCAGCAAAGCATGAAATTCCGCAACTGTGCGCTAATTTAAACCTTTTCGGATCTCCTACTGTTTAGGAGATCCCCATGGTGAGCATCGAATTTGAAACACCCTGTATATGGTGTTGCACGGAAGTAAAAAAAAGGTGGAAAGATAATACCCCCTGAGAAATTTCACAACAATGACCCCCTTATATAGGTAACAGTTATGAGTCTAAAAGATCGTAAAGTCAAGGAAGGGTTTGAGGGGCAAAAGGTGAGGGTGAAGGGGGAGGGGCGTAAGGCAGAGTGGAAGAGGGAAAACTACAATTTTTTAAAGACGCGAACGAGAAAACATTCATACCTATTATTATTGAAACTAATATAAGATGGTAAACTCTATTGAATAAAATAAACCTTTTAATTTTTAAACAAGTCTTACCAATAGCCTTTTTAACACCTTTTTTCGCCATAGCCCAGTTTCAACGAAAACATCGCACTATTTTACGAAACAAATTTCAAAAATCTATTTTTAAAAGTTCCACGTTGGTCCAGCTCACCTGTTTCCGCTATTTTTTCATCACGAATTCTTTCGTCTAATTTCGGCAAAGTGTGCAAACTTCTCAGTCTACCTCTAACTCTTATTATGCTTCCCATAGGTACCTAATTGCTTTGAAAACCACTATTTTCACTAAAAAATATCACTACTCCACTAGCAATCCAAAAGACACAATGTTGTTGTCCTTAAAAAATAATTTCAAAACAAATTCAGTTGTTTTGTATCAAGTTTAAAAATAGATGAATGTTGTGCGTTTTTTGCACCTCGAACAGCGAGATGGTTTTGATTTCAAACTGGCAACTGCAAAGCTTTTTTGATTTTCATTGAAAGAGGAAATGGAGTGGCGCTATGGTTACTAGTAAAAAAAGGTATTTTTCATCCACAGCCGGTTTGGTTCAAATTCTGAGGGTTAGGGAACTTTCATTCGATGGTTATTTATTTCTTCTCTCCCTGCTAGTACCAAGAAATAACCATAGACCAGCCAATAGAGAACATACGATTTGACTTTTGGATAGAGTCCTAAGGCGTTTTCTCGCGTTGAAATTGTTTAAAATGTTTTTAAAAAGTTTGAAACATTGTTTTCTCGCGTTGCAACGGTGACGTCACATCGAAACGGGTTAAAAATATTTTGAAACGAAATCCACTCCAGTTTCAAAACTGACGCGTGCGTAGAAGATACGTCAAAATTCTACATTCTTGTTTTAACCGATTTTTTTTTGTTTTTGCGTGAAAATGTATGAAAAATCATATTCTAGATATCTTGTTAGCCATTCTTCATGGTATCCCTGTGGTCTTATATGATTTTCTAGGCTTAAAAGAACAGTAAATAAAAAAACTTCACTATCCATGTAGCTTCCATTGCTTGCCATCGATGCTACTAAAACGGGCCGTACACACGAAGGTTTTGTTACACACCAAAAAAATAAACAGAAAAACGAAAAAAAAGTGAGGTTACACTAAACTACGTCAGCGTTTTGAACTACTCATTTTTTCTCGGTTCTAAATGATGACGTCACATCTAAATAGTTTCAAATAATATTTCAAAATAATTTCAACGCGAGAAAACGCCTCTAGTTTAAATATATAGTTACTTAGTATTATACTAGTTTAGTAAAAAATCAAATAAATCCCATAATTCAGACCTTTGGGGGAAGGGTTTAATAATTTTTTTTTTATTTTATATTTTCACTTATTTCACATTAAAAATCTGTTTTAGGGTTTGACAACATTATTTTTGAGCTTGGTATTTTCGTTCATTTTACGATTCGATTAAATTGTTGTTCAATCAATTTCCTTAAAATTTAATTTCAATGTTTATACTTATTTACTATGTTTTTGCTCATTTTATGGACCCCTATTCGTAAATACTACGCGACCATAAAATATGCGACTGTGTGGGTACGTTTTCTCTTTTTGTACAAAACCGCTACTATAGTAGATTTGGTATCGGGTAATTTTTTTATTAATTTTTTTGATTACTAAACACTAAAATAGTAGCAACAAAAAGAAAATAGCCAATTTCAGAGGCTCATCGAGAACTACTCGTTCGATAAAATTTGTTGAGTAGTTTGTTCATGTTTAAGCTGTCGTAGGTGGTCATTTCTCAGCATTTATAAATTATTAGTATCCACCTCCTAGAAGCCGAGAAAGGGAGATGGGCTAATTAAATATATTTTGAAGTTAATTGTGTATAACTTAGGGCAATGAGAGGCAACATGTTACCTACTAAACATAAAATATAAAATTAAAAAACTCATATTAAAAACATTATGTTTGTTTTGAAAAACAAAAATTGTTGTTTACAAAATTATTTTAAGAAACTTCAAGTGCTCCACTGTTTTTTATGTATGAATATGTAATATGTCATTTTAGAGAGGGCAAAAACTAGTTATTTTTTCAAGTCCTATATTTTTTATTGTACTAGGATATATTTTGGAAAGAATGAGAAACACATATTTAAAAAAAAATATTCTATCTCCGCTATTGGCGGTTTGAGCCAAAAAGTTGTTACACTGTTTGAGAGATAATTTTATACGCTTTTAGTTTGATGCCATAAGTTTTTTCGTGGACCGAACAGTTTTCGAGATAATTAGTAAAAAGTTCGAGACAAACCCAAAAAATTACCTATCTCCGCCATTTTTTCAATATGGCGGTGTTGGTACAAGTCGGATTTTTGAGGGGTTATTGAAGAATACTAAGGTTAAAATTCCTAATATCTTTCAAAAAAAAATTGTGGCTACTAATATTTTTCTCGAAGGTATATAGTAATGACTAATTCGCCTCTATAGTAAACGGCCCGCGAGTTTTGACTATAAAATCATTGGTGCCAGGCCCTTCCGACCAGATTTGGAGTGGCACCATTTGATATTCGTATTGAGGAGAGACCTCAATCAAATGGTTACGTTATGGGTCGATTTTGCTTAAAAAAGGCATCCCTTCGGACGATGGTGCCGCGGCAACGCGGCCGGATGGCACCATTGCATTTTTGGCATCGCCCAAGACTAATCCAAGTAACAATACAATTATTTTTTGGTTACGGTTAAAAAGTAAAAAATGTAAAAAGATGGGTCAAAAACAATTATTTTTTTTTCATTTCCGGCCAAATTCCGACTGGCACCATAAACTTTCTGGGAATGGTGAGTAGTAATCTTCAACTTTATAAATATTTTGAGTGGTTACGCGATCGGTCAAAAAATGTGCAGCCGGATCTCGTACTATTACAATGCAAGTTAAATAAAAGTTTGTAAAAAAAAACACTTAAAATTTGGATTTATTAGTGTTTTTATCCTAAGTCACACGTCAAAGCAGTCTACTAATGCTAAATATATTAGATTATATTACACTGTAGCAACATTCATTATTGTATACTCAAAAAAAATCAAATTAAAATACTTATCCCAATTTAACAAAGTTATTTTCTATTCTGCTTCCGTGCTCTCCCGGAAAAAAAATATTTTAAAGTAATTTTAGTTTGAGAAAATGAATTTAAAAGTGAAAAGGATTTCCCTCTTTCAAGGAGTTCTACTTTCTAGCGGGATGGATAAAAAGAAACTAAATACTTATTTTTCTAGGTTTTTCTACCTCAAAATAAATGTTTCCAAAACATTACCCTGCTGAGTAAGGTCGTTGGTATCTTCAATATAATTGGCACAAGGAGGAATTTTTAAATTTGCTTTGTTTTTCAGCTATTTTTAGCATAAAGATTCAGGTTAACTGTAAACACTAAACACCCCCAAATTCTTAAAATTTTATTTGTTTTCAGAGAATGTTTCTTGGGTTTCTTTTAGAATAATTATAATTTCATGAAAATGCTTTGTTTATTTTATAAATTGCATTGTTTTTGAAATAATTTATTTGGGGGTCATAACATTACATCAGTTAAAGTTATGCGATATATTCTATCATAAAATATGGAACTAAAGCTAAAATAGTAGTTTTTTTATACCTTCATTAAAAACATGATTTTAGTAACTGTCTGCAGATAACTAAAGCATAGCTTTTTTGATTACTGATGCAAAAAAACTTTTTTTTTTGATCACGGGTGCAAAGAAAGATTTCTCTCCGTTTTTTACCCAAAATTAAAGAGAAATAGCGGAAAATAATAATTTTTTTGAAGGTCTAGGTTTATGAGTTGAGGGATCTTGTTAATGAAACGTCCTTTTTTTCGTTTCGCAAAATTTATTTGCTTCTTCAGGGCTATTCAAGACGGCCGTTCCATGGGTCTATTTTATTGCCAATAGACGTCATCCTTGGGTAAAGAGGCATTATTTTGGCAAAAGTGCCGTAAAATTTTGATTAAAACTTAAAAAAAAACTATAAACAAACACATTAAAATAATAATACTACGGCGAGTACTTCGTTCGTATTTCAAAATACGAACGAAGTACTCGCCGTAGTATTATTATTTTTCATTCGTATTTCAAATAGTCCTGAAGAAGCAAATAAATTTTGCGAAACGTTGGCATTTCAAAAAAGGACGTTTCATTAACAAGATCCCTCAACCCATAAACCTAGACCTTCAAAAAAAATTAAAAATAGGATTGTTAAACCATTCTACAAATATTAAGAAAATAGTAATATTGAAAAAATCTAATTATTCTTGGCCAAAAATTAAGCCATTTGGAAGCTATGGAAACGATTGTTAGTGAAGTGCAACAACTCGCGACTAAACTGTGATTTTTTTTACTCGCGTTTTTAAATACCTCGGTGCTCTCGTTATTTAAACCAACGCTTGTAAAAAAAAGCACTATTTTAGACACTAGTTGTGAAATAGTAATTTTAACAACTAGTGGCTAAAATAGTGCTTTCTTTTACAAGCGTCGGTTTAAGGTTTAAATAACGAGCGCACCGAGGTATTTCAAAACGCGAGTAAGAAAAAGCACAATTTAGACAATAGTTTTGAACACTATTTTTTTTAATACCTTTATCAAAAAATTCAAGAAAAACAGGAAAATACTTTCGCAAAACACACCATCTTTACACTATAAATCAAGGCGGCTGGTAAACGAAATAACAATGGTTGCCATAGCGATGTGCCTTTTTACTCGGTGAGGTTCATTGCTGCGACATTTTGATCTTTGACGGTTTGATATTTTTACGATGATTTTAAATGATTTTACTATTTTCCGCTATTTCTCTTTAATTTTGGATAAAAAACGGACAAAAATCTTTTTTTGTACCCATGATCAAAAAAAAAAAGTTCTTGCATCGATAACCAAAAAAGCCATGCTTTAGTCATCTGCAGACAGTTACTAAAATCATGTTTTTGATGAAGGTATAAAAGAAAAATATTTTCTTATTAAGTATGCGGAAAATAAAAGAAGAAAGATACTTTTTTAATACTTCCTCTTGATGTGTTACCTTGTTCAAAAAGATTTTGCATCTGCTTGACAACAGGGTAATTTTTTTAATTTGAGCCACTAGTTTTTGACATATTAGCAAATGTAAAACGAAATGCAAAAAATTTAAAAGAGAGATGCTTACAAAACAGCAGAAAAATAAAAAAGTAATACATTCAGAGACCTACCCCTCAACGCGACGAAGGTCCCGTCCACATTTTTTTACTTTAATTGGAACCACCCAATGGAATTGGTTGTGATTTCAAAAAAAGTTCTAATAAGTTTAAACCCCCACATACTTCACACTGCAAAGCCTATAAACTAAACTTTTTTCTAACTTTTGGTACAATGGTAATGGTGTTAGGCTATCACCAAAGCCAATTTGGTTGTTGTGTGAACCGGAGATCCGAAGGCATTTGATTGAGGGAGGGGAGGATAAAGGCCATTTTTGCAACTAATATCTGAAGCAAGTTACCTGATACTTTCAGATTTGTTTTATTATAAAATGTTTTGTAACTTAAATTTCCCAACTGAAACTTCATATTTCCAACTGCAAGCGACTGAAAGCAACATTGGGGGTGGCTCCCCCCATTCCCCCAAGGGATCGCCGGTGGTTGTGTGTATAATATAAAAATAAAGAAAAACTGTATTAAATATCATAGTGTTAATAAACTTTATTATCTGAGTTCGTTATTCCAAATATCGATTTTGTCAAGGAATTAAAGTCATTATGGTAACAACCAAGAATGTGAACAACAACTAGAGGGAATCTCCTATGTACTTTCTTGGAAATTTTGTTTTGATATTTCTTAATTAGGCACAAATTGAAATTTTGCACATTGGCGTGGTAGGTGGTAGATATACTTACTACAAATAGAATTTTAGGTGTGGTCATAGTAGTTAAATGAATATTTCCGATTTTGTAACTTTTGTTGCTATTTCTGGGCTTTCTGTTGCTCACTGGAACTATTGATTACATCGATATATAGTTAGCAAGTCGATGATTGATTTTACCAAGACATCTTAAAATCCAAGCCAATGTCATATACTTTACCCAACCTAAAACGAATTCCAAAATAAAGGTCTGTGAACTGTTCTTTGAATTATCAGTACTAGTAAAAAAAAGTCCGTTGACTCCATGATTAATTATTTTTTGACGCATTTCTTTCAGAAAAGCCGGCTTTATCCATTACTATTGCATATTAAGCCACCGTATCAGAAATAAATATATCTATTAAAATATTTCTAAGCTGCCTCGGAGGTATTTTGAAAAATTTACTAATATTTAAAAAGTACTAAAAATGTGTACCATTTTTGAGATGAATGATACCCTTAAAATTCAAAGGTTTTTTTATTTTTGGCTTACAGGCGCGATTTTAAGTAACAAAAATGTCAAAATAATTAAAATCCAGCCGTTTGTTAAAAAAATATATTTTCCTTTGATTATAAAACTTTATAAATAAGTGATTTTTTGTGGTATCAGAAAACCCTTTCAAATCTATTTTTTTTTATATCTGGAAAGTGTGTTTCACTTTCAAAAAACCGAGATACAAATAAACTTATTTTGACTGTAATTACCAAAGATATATAAAAAAAAACTAAGAAAATGTTCTAATTTATGGACTAAAAACTCGATATCTTTGAAGCTCTACATCTCAGAAACTAATTATGATCCCTATCTCGTTTTTTTCATTTTTATGGTCAAGCGGCTCAGGAGAATTATGACATATACCCGAAAGCTATTTCCACATTACATTTTCACCATTCGGAGGGTGTGAATCTCACACAAATTAGAAGAATTGAAAAGCTTCATTAAAAAACCTACAAAAACTATAGGAGTGGTACAGGTTCCACAATTTTAAAAATTGCAGCTAAATAGAAGAAATGAAATATAACAATTTGTTGACAGTATTTATGCCAAAAGGCTAACTAAATATAGCAAATTTAGGTTTATTATTTTAGCTTCATATAGATTTCATAAGGTTGGATTTGTTACATTATTTTTCTCTTTAATATAGTAACCACCTATTAAAACAATACATTTGCCATGAGCATCTATACGGAAAAAATAGTATTTTAAAAATAAGTGCAAATATATTATAATTTAATAAATTATTTATTAATATATGTTACAAAAATCCAAGATTTTAAAAAGTATTATAAAAATATATTACAATAAAATATTAACTGCTAAAATTTAGCATATTACATATAAAAGTCCATCGTATTTTAAAGTTGATAATGTATTTATTAAAAATTAAAAAATAATTTTATTTAATTAAAAAAAAATACCGTTTAATATCTCTTATTTTAAGATTAAATTTTAGTAAATCATATTTTATTAAGATTTAATAAATTGATGTTGATGTGTTGATGATATATGTTACAAAAATCCAATATTTTAATTACACCAGGGATCTATTAAGTTATATAGGTCACTGATTACACTAAAATTAGGTATAACATAGATATAACATTAAATTGTCACGAAGGCGGCTTCTGTCCAATCCCTTTCCAACATCTCTTAATTTAGTTTTTGCCCGATTTTTTCTTTTTCTTTCTGCGCGTTTGCGCGTTTCCCTGTATTTTTTTCTTTTAGCCAAACATTCTTCTTCTTCTTTCCTGGAAAAGAGTACCAGTACAAGGAATACATATAAAATCTGTCGAGTAATTCATAGAAACATAATTGTTTTAAATTTTTATAAAAAAAAATGAACAAAATTAAATGAGTTAAATGTTAAAACACCGTTCTTATGTACACACAAGTTTACAAACTAACGTTATTTTTAAAAAATAGAAATAAAATAAAATTAGACAGAACCAAGTCATTTCTTCATATAGAATTTTTTTAAATATTTTTTAAAATTGGTGTTATCTATGTAGAATGTTTTTACATATTTTATTTAAAAGAAATAGTTTGTTTAGGCATTTTATTTCCATATAATTTGGGTCATTTTGTACTTGCATTATGAAAAAAAAACGTGACCCAACTTACGCATTACAAAAACGCTAAATACATTTTAACCCGTGAAGTTTCCAACTGCCGATATCTTAAACGGTACGACTGTGGTAAATTTTAAACCGTATAAAGAATTTTTTATAAAAGGCAAAAATAAGAAAACAAATCTATTTGTACCTCGATCTGTTTCAAAATTTACCTTGAAATTCCGCAAAAAGTTCTGGTGTTTGCCAATCTTTTAAGAGTTTTTTTTTAACTTCTTAAACTCTTAGTTTTTTCTACGCACTTACTACTCGAAACTACCGTAGACTGGGTATAACGAAAGATGATTTCAAGTTTCGGCCTTTGTCGGTCAAGACCCATCCGCCGCGTCCCATGATTGAATAGTGAATGACACTTTTTTAAAATTTCAAATTTTACTACCTTGATTTTTAAAATATTTATTTTACTATAAAATTATTTTAGCTTTAAATAAGTTCGCGTTTTATTTTTAAAAATATATTTTATTAAAAAGACTTTTTAATATATTGTTTTTTAAAATTTAATAAAAGCTGGCATTTTATTTTAAAACATTCATATTTTAAAAGTATTTTGTAAAATAGGTAGATTTATTTTCAAAACACATGAAATTTGCTGTAAAATTATAATAAATCTAATTTTAGATTCGAATATAAAAATGTATTTAAAAGAAATACTTCCACGTTTTTAAACTTAATAAAGTTATATTTAAAATAAAAATATTTTTTTTTCAGTGTAGGTAAATAGAAAAAAATATTATTTTTTTCCAATATTAAGTTTTACTAACGAAAAACATTAAAATTGCAAAAAATGGTAATCTAGAAAAATAGTAGACTCAAACCTTGTCTACTGATTTTTAAAAAGTGTCGATGTACTGTACTAACACCAGTGCCTCTATGCCTCTATGCCATAATAGAAGACATAATAACAAAGCACCGGAATTCGGAAAGTGGTATTAGGATCGCGACTACACAACAGTGATTTCATTTTGATTGTCGAAGTTGTGTAGTGCATTATCTACTATTTTATTACTGTAGACATTACACAACAATGGAGAGAATATGCAACTTTAGCAAACATCTCTTCTTAATCGGACCTCTTCGGACAATCGGCCATCAACTTTTATTTGAGCTTTCTGGTTCTTGTATGGGTTGGCAATTAAGATCTCGCTAGACCAACTTCTATAAGAGATTCTATTAGCTTTTCGTGTTGGGACTCGATCAAAACTCTTTTCATTATTTGATGATAGAGACATAAAGCTATTTGTAACTCATCGCGGTATACGTATCCGCATCTAGCGAGAACCAACCACATTGATTGGTCAGAAACTTGTAGCACGTTCGAAAAGAGCAGATATATGCTAATTTAACGTGTGCCGTACCGATACGTGATACCTAATGCAATACCACCGCCACGGAAGGCCAATCAACTCGATTCAATATGGCCGCCGAAGTCGATGAACATATAAATCGCGCGAATTCTGCTATAGGGGCCATTCATAAGTTCTGAAACGCAGAAAGTGTTAAAAAGTGTAAACAAAGAGGGAAGGGGGTGTGTAACTGCGGTACATCACAATTTAATCCGAAAAATATTTAAAACACGTATTTTTCAGGTTTTTAAATTAAGTGTGTAATTTTAGGGAGAGGCAGTTGCAAAAGAGTGAGAAGAGGGGAAAGAAGGATTTAAATTAGGCAAAAAATGGTGGTCCATAATTTATGAACGCCCATAAACGTATATTTTAGTAGAATGTCTTTGTGGATACCTCTAAAGAAAAATTATCTTCCTGGTTTTCTTTTAAACATTTTCTTCCATTTATCTAATTTTTTGCAAAAACTAATTTTAAATTTGACTGAAAACTAACAAAGGCATTTTGCTAAAAAAATGACAAGTTGAGAAATATTTGGGTAAAGCTGATCATGCAAGAGATAAAGTAAAAGAAAACAAATATTGGTGAAATAAGGAGGAATGAAAAATTCTTGAATTTTAAAATAGTCTACAAAAAGATTTTCCCGAGGATTTTCCCTACTAAAAAGTATAAAAAATGTTCGACCTAATAGTGCTTGAAATAAAATAAAGTAAAAAAAATATATAAAAAAAATACATTATTATAATTTAGCAGATGCTATGTAAAAACTTTTTAAACAAAATATACATATAAATATATTATATATACATACCCATTTTTTTTGCCTAATAAAAACTATTTTTTGCTTGGTTTGATTCTTTTTAGCTGTGTCATTATTGGCTTACCTGTTATTACATCATTTTTTTTCTTTGCATAATTTTTTAGCAACAAGTTTGAAAATTTAAATAAAAGCTGATTTAATAAAAAATTTGTGTCATGTGCTGGACAACTGTGCTCTAAAAACAAATAATTTTCACAATTTTTTTTTTTGCCTAATAAAAACTATTTTTTGCTTGGTTTGATTCTTTTTAGCTGTGTCATTATTGGCTTACCTGTTATTACATCATTTTTTTTCTTTGCATAATTTTTTAGCAACAAGTTTGAAAATTTAAATAAAAGCTGATTTAATAAAAAATTTGTGTCATGTGCTGGACAACTGTGCTCTAAAAACAAATAATTTTCACAATTATTGATGTTTTCCAAAGACAATGTTGTCCTATGATTTTCTTCTTTAACAACAACAGATTCGGTTTTTAAAGATTTTTCAAAGGTTGCATATAAATAGGCGGCACATAGAACAACATCATCCCTTGGATAACATAATCCAATAATCCACCCCTGTCAGTTGCAGTTATGAGGTTTGTTGGAAAAGAACTTTCCAAAGGAAGTTCTTCATTTGAATTAATAAGAAATTGTTTGCAATAATCACACTGCTTAATTAATTTTAAAAGTGAGTAAGAGGCATATCCTGTAATATAAACTAGTGACGGCCAGATATTTTCTGGGATTTTGTCAATATCGCCCTCTTCAATTGTGGAATTAAGTCGAAGGACAGGATTGAATGTAACATTTGTTATGTTGTTTCTTTCATTTCCTTATGAAATAAAAGACGAAATGTGCTCTTTTGTTATGACAAGGTTTCCTGACCTTGACTCCAAAATTAGAGGAACAAGGCTCATTAACCTCAGCTTTTTTTCCACTTCATACAGCTGCCTGAGTGATATGAGTGATTGGGTCCCAGCAAAATATCTAAAAATAAATGTAAAAAATGTAGATATATTTGAATTTTAATTTAATAGGATGATGATGTTGATTGTTTCTGTAGTAAAAATGTTACTTGCTTAAACCATTCAAGCCATTCGCCTTATATATTTGATCCTGTGTAAAGCAAGTAAATTATGCAGTATTATGTAGAAACTAGCTGAAAATCCAGCAGCTTCGCCTGCGGTTTTATCCGTTTTTCGTCCTTTAAATGATCATAACTTTTTTCCCATAAACCGATTTTAATGAAATAAAGCCCATGTTCTGCCCAGGACCCCAACTAATCCAGTAGTGCCATCAAAATCAGTCCAGTAGTTTTTGCGTGATGCTGCAACAAAGAAACAGACAAAAATTCTAAAAATTGGATTTTTGGTAGGTATCTATATGGTCTGTTTAGAAGCCGACAACAACAAAATTTTCAATGTACAGAACCCCTCTAGAGATTTATTATATGTATAGATAAGTGTATAGTTTTAAGGGTAGCACAGTAAAATAAAAGCATTTTTTTTATAAGCCATGCAGCCAGCTGGAAAGCTCCTAGTTAGGTTTATCACAATCCTAAACCTAACCTGTACTTTCCAAATCTCCTTTCTAATGGGTCACTTTGAATTTTCCCCAGCAATATGTATTGAAGAAGCAATAATCAGCTAATTTTAAAACAGCCTCAGTGGTTAGTCTGAGTGCTGCATGAGTATCCTTGGTTAACTTTCCCTTGGGAAATGTTTCCCATTTGTCTAACCATGCTAAAAATCTATTTAAAAATTCTGAAGTGTGCTTGGAATCTTTTTTAAATGGTTCCTGATACTCATTGCGCTTTCTGATTCCCTTAAAGTAGGATTTCACATTTGCAATATCCCACCAAGTGCAAATGACTTCTATGAAGGTGGCTATATCTTCATGGCCTTCAAGGCCAGCTTTCGGACCCAGTTCTTTTAGCGCAATGGAAGTGGTTCGGGTAAAGACCTGAAGTGCTAGTTTTACATTTTGTTTTTCCATTGAAGATGGATAGAGACCTTTCTGGGAAATGGTATACCCATATTTTAGCAACTGATTTTCCTCGGTTTTATGCAGATCTCTGAGAGTATTAAATCTTGCGGTTCTTTTGATATTGAAATCATAAAAGTCTGGATACTCAAAAGTGAATGTCTGCTTCCCCAACAGCATAAAAAAGGGGCCTGTCCTTATCAGCAGGGTGCACATACGTATTTGTCAAATTAGGGGGGGTCAGAAAAACTAGACATGGCAGTCCTATTGATCCTATGATTATCCGTTACTGTAGATAAAACCTCAAAGCCTAAGTTTTCCAGGCCACAGATAATTTTTTTTGTAAATATGTGTAAATCTTTTCCATTGAGGTTTTTAACAGGTGCCACATGTACTACATCAGTATATGTTGACATGTAACTATTTATCATAAAAGTACATGCGCTGGTGGCTCGCTCTTTTGAGTTGAATTCAGTTCCAACCACATTGCCACCTTTGCAATCTACATAAGATAAGAGGTGGACTTCATCTATTTGCAAATTAACAAGAATGTATTTTTTCTCTAATAAGGGAACTTTTAGTTTAATATATTGTAAAAATCCTACTTCGCTTTGGTCAAGCCTCGGATCTATTAATGAGATGTTACAAATGTTTTTTACTGTATTTAAACATGGCAATGTCAGAATGTCATAGCTTCTTACAAATTTATAAGCATGAGGACTTATGGCTAGGAATAAACTGCAAAACAAGAGAGTCTCATAAGTGTATCTAATAGATCCTTTTTGGTGAGTTAATAAGTTTATCTGCTCTTTAAAGAAAGTTAAGGCCATTTTTTTTCAGGTATCAGCTCTATAAGTGAATTCAAGATATCCTTTAGGGCATCCTGGCAGCTTTGATCTAAAATTTAATAAGTAAACTTTTCATATCTCTTTCAAGAAAACAAGTTCCCTGCAAGCGATTTACATTTGTTTTTGGTCATCAATGTATAAAAAAACTTTTTTTATGCACATGGGTGCCTCGGTCAGGTTAAATTGTAGACAAGTAAGTCCGGGAAAGGATTGTTTTTTTTACAAACTACTATATTTTTGCACACACACACACACCCATACATATTTGTGCCATATTTTTGGGAAAAAAGTCATTATTCAAGAATTGTTTATATTATCACAGAAGCTACTACTTATAGATGCAAAGAGAGAGAGGATTTGTAAGTTTTGTGCAAACATCTTGTAAAATGTATGTAGTCGTGAGGCTAAAGAGCCGACAGTAATTATGTGTTTTTCATATTTTCGTTTTTAAACTAAATTAACCCAACCTAACCTAAACAGACTCAAACCAACTTATTCAAAGCCAAAACACACTACAAGAACTACATCTTTTTTTGGCATAAAAAAAGGAGGCACCTTCTAGGGCCCCTAAAGGACCCCTGAATCCTTGTCTGGCGTTTTTTTTTTAATGCAAAAAGTTGTCAGCTCTTTACACTCCCGTTTTTTAAACTCACTTTTTTTTAAGCGTGGTGTTTTCAATGGAACATCCAAAATATCCCCTGTGGGTGTGTAAAATTGTGTGGACCATTGAATGTCTTCGGTTTTAAAATATAGTTCAGAAACCTATAAATGAAAAACCAAACCATGGTGTAAATATAAAACACAAACAGGTAGGTAGTTACCTATTTGGAAATTTCAAGAATACCACACTTCGACCATACAATTGGTAAGCCCTTTTGGAAAGAGTCATCATAAGACAGGAAAGTTTATTCAAGTGATACTGAAAAATAACATACCCTTGAATGTTTATTTGGCGTAAAATCTTCCCTCCTAATAGCATGAATCCACTTTTCCCACATTTCTTGCTCTGATGGAAACTTAAAGGTCGATAAATTTCTTACCATAGTGAGTCCGGCACTTCGGCATAACACATGCATGAGGCATTTTTAATAATGTTTGACAAAAACAATTATGATTTCCGAGATAATTTCACTAGGTATTTATACCACAAAACCACAACAAAACAAAACATAAACTTCGTACGCGACTCTTGACTGAAGGGCACTTCTATAAAAATAGAAACTAATAGTACATAAACCGAAAAACAGAAAAAAATATCGATTTTCACCTTTTCAAAACACGAGAAAGGACATGCTACAAAATGTAAACAATCGAGTGTCACCACGACTCCCGACACCATGTTTTTATCGATTTTTGGAGCTGAGACGCTTCCCTTTAGAACGTATTGCCTAATGAATCTCAACACCTATCGCGTTCAAGAACACCTTAGATTAGCATATATCTGCTCTTTTCGAACGTGGTACAAGTTTCTGACCAATTAATGTGCTTGGTTCTCAATAGATGTGGATACGTATACGGCGATGAGTTAAAAATAGCTTTATGTCGCTAATGACTCAATAGACTGATTATGCACTGATCAGTACACTTCATTATTACTGAATGCTTTCATGGCAGTATAAGCGCTGCTATAAAAGGTTAGACCTACGTATTCCTTTTTATGAGCTTCAAAACTTCTTTCTATTTTTAGCTCAAGATATTAGACATAAAGTTGGCAAGCTATTTTTGATTCCTTGTTGTTAGCGTATGTTTAATGCGTTTGTGAAAGCGTCCTTTTTAAAAAAAAGAGTTAAAGTTGTGTTTATAACGTACGACGTAACTAAACCAATTATTGTTCAGTGCTTGATGCATTTCACTTCATGCCGCTTACTTCTACTTCCTTCCCTGTCGAAAAAAGTGAGAGAGCAATATAATGTAAAATAAAAGGATAAAATGTTTAGGATACGCTAGCTGCGTACGAATACTGCAAGGGTGGTCGTAGAGATAGGTGAGACGCAGTCGCTGTTGTACGACGTATCCGTTCTGAGCATGCGCACTGAGATACTATTAGGATTAAGCACTCTCTATTTGTGCAACTTTTGTTTTTATATCTATACCTTTGTTTGAGAATTTATTTTTCTTTGGTGTCAGGGATGATTTTACCTTGATTGTCCACAAGGTTTCCGCTTATCGCTTATTAAATCATTCGTTTATGCGTTCGTGCAAATTAAAAGTGCCATGTTAGCTTCTTACAAAAAAGTCCTGTGACCATTACTGCATCTCATTCAGCAGATGTTTTGCGACTGTCAGTTGCTACCAGTGTTGCCAACCACTTTAAGCATCGAGATGGTACAATCGACCGAAAATGAGTGGTACATTGGAAAAAATAGTAGTTCGTGACATTTTTTTAAAAATATGTCCCAAAATAGCAACCTTCCGCTAGAATGTTTATGCAGAATCCGTTTCGACTGCCTATCATTTTTTGCCACTCACTTGTCGTATTTAGCAAGAGAGAAATATAATTTCTATTGCCCTCTCACTCTTTATAACTGACAAAGAAAGAAAACATAACAAGACAAACTCTAATTTTATGTTTTTATATATTTAACAGCAAACATCTTTAAAAAAACCACTGAAACAACCAAACGGTTAACCATATGAATATTGACTTAAAATTAACTAATTAAATAATTCAAAGTCACCTTCACCTGCTTGAAGTTTATTTTCGGAATTTGGTGCATTTTTTTTGTGATCGTACATTAAAACATTAAATTTTCTGTGCATACTAAGGGTAGGCTCAAATTTGACACAGTTTGAATTGAATTAACACATTATGAAGAAAGAATTGCGCCACTAACTGTCTGGTTGATTTTTATAAGATTTACCTTACTAAACACCCTCTTACATTGGGCATTAGAATGCGGAATGCACAACAGATTTAGGACTGTTTGCCTAAATTTTAAAATTGAAATTCTTCAAGTCCGTTTTTATATTTTAAGGCTTAACTGGTTGGTCTATTTGGCTAAAATGATATTTTTCTGTGAAAGTCGAAATAGTGGTATTTTTGGCGTACCATCGTGGGGTCGGTGGTACGTGGTACAAGAGGATCCGAAAACGGTACAAAGTTCGGTAATTTCGAGTATGGCTTTATTATATGCGGGACGAATTTTCTTGGGAGTAAATTTAATTTTGACTACAACTGGATTTTGATCGACCGAATTTACATCTGAGATCTGATTGTTGAATTTCTAACGATCCTCTCTGAGCTCTCAGCTTTAGAGATCCAGAGGAGAGGAGAATGTAAGTTGATCTCCACGTTCATTTGGAATACCTACGTACTTTTCAACAATGCCTTCCCTTGTAGTGTTTTCGAGTTTTGCATTGAAGTTTTATTTATTTTGTAGTTCTTTACATCATTAGGAACTTATCGGTAAGTTGGCATAGCTTAACTTTAATAATGTCGGCACTATTTTTGACAGTTTCGCATATATCTTTAAGCACTTTACCCATCTGTTATGAACAAATCATCGCATTTTTCAGGAAAGTTTCACTTAAATATTCCCTTTAAGTCCTTTCATTCAACTATAGTGAAGAAAACCCATTATATATTCTTATCAAAATTGATTATTATGACAAATTTGAGGTTAGAGAGCTTTTTTGGGCGCGGTGCTGTCAAAATAATGTCGACTTTCATAAGTCGTTTTTTGGCGTAGAACACGGTGCTTCAACCACAACGTCATCGGTTCTTGCTATGGCCAAAATGCACTTCCCAGTGACAGTTTTACAAAACCTAACCTAACTTATTGCTATAAAATATTTGTTAACGTTTTATTTATTTTTTTCCTATCCCCGGTTTATAAATCCGAGGTTATTTTGTTACTTTCATGTATAAACCCACCATTAAATAACTTATCTGACGAAAGCTGCCTGGCAGTGTACGAATCTACTTCTAAGAGGAATTCTCCCAATTGAATTAGCACATTACCAAGTCAGACTCCACATTTTATTGAAATAGCCGGTGCTCCATAACTCGACACTACTCAACACCGTTCTTAACTAAAAAGCCAGTTAACTCCTACCGCCTCAGTGCCCTTTAGCCTATTGTGGCTGCCATTTTTATAACCAAATTGACAAGTAAAACATGGATTTTCTGTCAGTTTGGTGTCAATATGGCACCGATCATAGGCCAAAGGATACTAAAACGAAAATGAGTTAACTGGCTTTTTAGTTAAGAACGGTGTTGCACTACTCGCGTATTTTAACAAATGACAACTCCCGCCATATTGGAATAGTGATTGAAGGGCTTTTGAAACAGTCCGAGGAGCGGTTTTGAACCGTGACGTCACTAGTTCAACGCCGAAAATTACATTTCTTGCATGATTTTGAAATAGTTTTAAAATCTTCTAACGGCAAAAAACGACTCTAATGTTTGTGCCGACATTTAATAGGGATATTTTGGAACGCTTAAAATTTTGACAACTTTGACAGCCGCTGTGGTAGTGTTCAACAACCACTACCACTACCGATCATCGACTTTACCAGAGTTTTTGGAACACATTAAAAACTGTCACTTGTAAAAAAATTTAAAGATGAAGAAAAATAAAAAAATAAATAAATAAATGTTTAATATGTTGGAACCTTGTAATATTTTATTATTTTTAAAATTAATTAAGCCGAAATTCTCTAAAATTAACCAGAAAAATAACCACAACCATAACGAAATGGATTCGTAGCTTACGACAGTGGTAGTGGTTAACTACCACAAGGGATAGTTGTTTGAAGCACTGGCGCACCGAGAAGGGGGTTAACCCCCTCCCCCCGAGATGCCTGGTTATGGTCACATTTTTACTTGAAATTACTTTTTTTTAATTATTTATCCCTAACCCCCCCCCCCCCCCCGAAGTCAATTCCTGGGTGCGCTAGTGTTTGAAGGTGGTAGAAAATGTTGAATTTGGGAGTAAACTAGAGTTTCGAACTTCTATTGTCTTCATTTTTACTTTTTTCACAACGTTTCGAATGCTTACATATGTATCTGCAATCGTCATCAGGTGAATACTCAGGCCATGCCGACTTTATGTACTGATAAGTCCCTATTATTAAAGTTAATGCCCGTTATGTTTTAGGATTTAGCGTCTAAAAAGAAATTTCTTCCTGTAAAAACAAACAGATTTTTGCATAAAGTTATATAATTTAAAAAGATCTTTGGATTTTTGTCAAAAAATTTTACAATGATTAGAATTTTACAGGAAGATACACTCACATTATCGTCACAGAATCCTTTGCAAGAACTAAAAAAAATGCGGATCAATGTTAAAAAAAAAAACAACAATACACCCGGCACTCCACTCGTAAACAGCGTGTCTGGATTCATGTATGTGGATATTTTTGTATTGAGAGGCTGATATTTAACCTTTTAAAAGTAGTAAATATTATTATTTATTCTTTTTTTTGCAATATTATGTAAGACCATTTAAATGATGAATCAAATAATAAATAATCCGTTAAATTTTTGGTGATTATGACTTTCTCAGGAAAGAAAAGTAATGTACAGGGTGTAAAAGGTACGAATACAAATATTTTAACGGGTAATAAAAAATAAAAAATACAAAAAAAGGTCCCTGTAAGCGTCTAAACTTTAACAGGATATTTGGTTTTGAAAGTTCGAAGAGTGAGAGAAAAAGGCCATTTCAAAAACTGATAGCCACAAATGATTTTTTAATTTATTACGACCCAAAAATGTTCTTTTTAGTTTTTTATTAAAACGACAGGTTGAGTCGATAAAGGCAGTAAAAAAAAGCTCTTCAATGAGTAAAAAAAACATATTTTTTTCAACTTAATTTTTAGAAAGGAAGATAAATAATAGGATATGTTCATGTTTTGTATACCTTGGGACCTATTTTTAATAAAATTAATTATAATAATTAATAAAAACAAAAAAAAATCACGAAGTTTGACACCCTTTACCTCAATATTTGCACTAACACATTTTACACCTTTTATGATAAACATTTTTTTAAATTCTTAATGCTGCAAAAGTTTGAAATACTTTGTAGATAAGAAAAAAAAGTCTGCTACTTCCTGTACTTGCATACGACAAATTGTACTTTTCATTGCAAATTAAATGAATTACTCCAATTAAGCAAAAAACATATCAAGTTTTGATAATACGTTACAGTTTTATGTAACAAATATCTAAAATTAAAATTGAAGGTCAGGGAGGCAATTATATTTCGTAATTTCGCCAACTTCATTAGAATCAAATGTTACAGTCGAGTTAGGGCGTTATACGCCACACAAGTTAATAGCATAAGTTGGCTATTGTGTAATTTATTCATATGTTATTTATTGTATCTATTTATTATTATTATTATTAATAATATTTTTTGGATAAATATATATATATTATTTATTTATTTATACAAAATATTGTCCCCGTTTTATTGATGATTATTAAATAATATACAGAAAAAGATTGTGTGTGGCGTAGAGGCCAAAGGATGAGGAAATAAATCGGAAAAAAGTTTTTCCTCGACCAGGATTTGAACCCGGGACCTCTAGAATACCAGTCTAATGCTCTACCAACTGAGCTACGGAGGAACTGGGGTTTTAACTGGCTATTCGGAAATCCTTTCATCCGATTCATTTGTTAGTAGTGGGAAGATCTTTGAAGCCTACTGCGGCTTTAAAAACCTAGACATGTTATAAAGACAAGGAGGTACACATTCACGATTATTAATTGTACGAAATTTCTATTTATCTATCAACCATCGATACACGACATATAGCGTTTTATTGAAGGTGTCAGATGGCGAATTTCCAACTAATAATTTCAGCCAAACATATTTACAAAATGAAGAGAAAATTTAGTGCCCTAATAAATTTACAGAAAAAGATTTGTGGGTTAGAGGGCAAAGGGTGATGAAATAAATCGGAAAAAAGTTTTTCCTCTACCAGGATTTGAAGCCGGGACCTCTAGAATACCAGTCTAATGCTCTACCAACTGAGCTACCGAGGAACTGGGGTTTTAACTGGCTATTCGGAAATCCTTTCCATCGATTCGTCCGATCCTGGTCGAAGAAAAACTTTTTTCGGATTTATTCCCTCACCCTTTGCCCTCTACGCCACAAATCTTTTTTCTGTAAATTTATTAGGACACTAAATTTTCCCTTCATTAAATAATATAATATATGGGGAAGTTAAAAAAAAATATTTGGCTAAACTTTTCTCTAATCGGAAACATCTTACAACTATTGGCAAATATAATGCATTTTTTAAGAATTGCGATCTTTACCGCGCGAAAATTATCGCACCAATGAAAACCGCGTGGCACAAAACCGCGCAGACCTAAATTGCGCAAGACCTTGATCGTGCAAGACCAATACCTTGCCTAACGTTTACTCGGGGTTGGCGAGGTTTGGTGGGTTGGGTTGTGTTGGATCGTGTTAGATAGCGGGCTAGGTAGCGTCGGCAGCACGACCCAAGTCAACTTAACCGACGCCACGTACGGTAAAGGCATAGCGCGGTTTTGGTAACGCGCGGCTTTGAGCCGCGTCATTTTGATTATAGCGCGGTTTTGGTTGGCGCGGTAATTTTTGCGCGGTAAAAACCGTAATTCATTTTTTACAAGCGGTAGTTTAAAAACTCTAATAAAACAGCGCAGTATAGTATTAATTTTTTTTCACCTTTAGCAAAAATTCCAAAAAACGTGAAAACATACAAAACTCTACAAAAATCATGGGAGCTAATTTTGAGCAGTAGGATCTAACTCTTCCTTGTTAACAATATAGTCCAGGAATATTACATATTCTGTGCGAAATAATTCGCAGACGGCAAATAGTGTCTAATTGTTAAAGAGTATACCCAAGCTATCTCTAAACCGAAGAGATCACACTTCCCCCTCCCCTGTACAACGACGGCATCTTGATTTAAGTGTATTTTCTCGCTTATTTTCTAACCTACAAAAAAATTTAACACGCTGTTTTGTTGGGAATTGATTTATTAACAACATTGATTTTATAGAGTGTTCTGATATCTGCTTTGATTAATGAGTTAGAATAGAATTTGTTTAAAAAAATGTCAATTAATTCTTTTTTTTTTGTTTCGTTGGCGGTATTGGTCTTTTTTTGATGTCCAATAAAAAAAGTGGTTTTACAAAAATTGTAGGGAATCAAATTCTGTGCAAGTAGTTTTTTTCTGTAACAAACAATTTTCACTCCAATTCAGCTGGAATATAACAATGTTTACAAATTATGACTGAAATAAGCAGTTGCGGAAAATTTTAGGAAGTGCAAATGCATACAGCTGGACTTAAAATGAATTAAATAGGTGTGGGTTTGGAATAGGACTTAAAACTAGATTGAGCAAAATATTAAAACACTTTAAGGCGACGCGTCACGACGCTCCATACCGCCAACGGTAGCTGCAGTGCAGCCTCTTCTCTTAATTTGTAGTTTCCGTTTTTATTTATTTTTATTAATTGATTTCATATGAAAGAATAATTGTAAGTAGTTGATAAATTCGTATTAGTTTTAGATACTATTCCTTATCATATGATACAATGTTCATTACATTTAAAATAAATTGTTTGTTTTTCATTTTATAATATACAGGGTGAAGACTTTAAATGGAATTTTGGCCGTAGCGGGTTAAAAAATTGTCACGTCAAAAAACACGTCAACTAAAATTTTTAGCAGCTAAAATTTTCGGTAAACAATTTTTGTGAACGGGCCCTCAGAAAGTGGTCTATTCACATATGACTTTTTTTTCAAATGAGAAAAGCCCGCTTATAGCACCTCCACCTAACGCTCGTGTAATTTTTTTGACATTTGTGTAATTTTTTTTCACATTTTTTAAATTTTTTATGACATTTGTCAATTCATATGTCAAATTCCTCAAAAAATTATTGTGTCAGACTCTCGGTCGAACTTCAAATGGAACATTGCCCCTAGTAGTAGTAGTAGTAGAATAAGGGCGGGCTCCCGGCCCGGCGACTAGGCTCTACGCGAGCCCTTTTCACCATCCCCCAGAGCTTCCCCCTCACGCTCCCACTCCACCATGGTCGAACCTTCCCGTCCTTTGGATAAAGGTCAGGATATCCGACGATTTCAGCGTCGGAAGGTGTTCCGGCTCGAACACTTTCTCTCCGAAGATTCCCTCTCTGATTCCTCTGTAGGCCGGACACCTTGCAACATAGTGGTGTGAGGATTCATCCTCTTCCCAGCACTCTCCGCAAGTTGAGTCCCACACTACCTTCATCCTTGCCAGGTGCTTTTGGAGCGCGCATTGTCCAGTGAGGACTCCTATTAGGGGTCCTATCTCTGTTCGTTTCCTGCGCAGTAACCAGTCCCTTCTTGTTTTGCTGAAGCCCTGGATGAGCTCCTTGGCTTGCCTGGCATCCCCTGTGTGTTGCCACTCCTAATTTAGTCTTGTATGGGTCCATTCCTTGGTGGCAGATTTCATCTGACCTCTGGTAAATCCCAGACACGGTTCCGGTCCGACGTATGCTTGAGCTGACCCTTTCCTTGCAAGCTCGTCCGGCATCTCGTTACCTGCGACCCCAAGTGTCCTGGAACCCAGACAAGTTCAACCTCTTTTTCCCCTGCTAGATCCTGGAGGGCGTCCGCGCATTCCTGGACCAGTCCTTTTGGCATTGTAGGTTTACAAAGTGCTTTTATGGCAGCCTGGCTGTCCGTGCATATGTAGACCTTATCTTCTGCTCCGGTCCTTAATTCTTCCTCTCGTGCGGCTGCCAGTATGGCATATACCTCCGCCTGGAAAACCATCGCGTACCGACCTAGTGGGTAACTCTCCTTTATTTCCCTATTTCCTATGAATAGGTCTGCTCCTGTCAATTCCTTGTCTGCTAGACAGACAAATTTCCAACCCTTTAGGGCAATGTTCCATTTAAAGTCCAACACAATCATTTTTTGAGGATTTTGACACATAGATTGACAAATGTCAAATAAAAATACACGAGCGTTTCTCTTTTTCAATAAGCTTCCCAACAAGGTGCTACAAGCGGGTCCTTCTTATTTGAAAAAAAAAATTATGTGACAGACCCCTCTCTGAAACACCATTTACAAAAATTTTTTGCCGAAAATTTTAGCTGCTAAAAATCTTAGTTGACTTGTTTTTGGATTTTTCAAAAAAAAAAAATGTTTTTTGACCCGCTACGGCCAATAATCCATTTAAAGTCTCCACCCTGTATATTATAAAATTATTTGTCGATGTAATGGACATTGTATCATATTATATGGAATGGTATCTAAAACTAATACGTATTTATTAACTACCTAAAATTATTCTTTCATATGAAATTAATTAATAAATATAAATAAAAACGGACACTAAAAATTAAGAGAAGGGGCTGAACTGCATCTGCCGGTGGCGGCATGGAGCGTCGCGACGCGTCGCCTTAAATTGTTTTAATATTTTGCTCAATTTAGTTTTAAATAATATTCCAAACACACACTTATTTAATTCATTTAAATTCTGGTGTATGCATTTGTAATCTCTAAAATTTTCCGCAACTGCTTATAAACAAAAAAAAATAATTAATTGACATTTTTTCAAACGAATTCTATTAAAACTCAATAAACAAGGCAAATATCAGAACACCCTGTATCATTGTTGTAAAGAAATGAATTCCCTGCAAAACGGCGTGTTAAATTTTTTTGTAGGTTAGAAAATAAGCGAAAAATTTAAAAATATTGGAAAATATCCTAAAATCAAGATGGCGGGGGGGGGGGCGAGCTCTTTCACAATTCGACACTATTTGTCACCTGCGAATTATTTTGCAGAGCCCTATGGAAAAATATCTAGATTTATTGGACATATACCAAAATTATTTTTTACATCGATGACTAAAAAAGCCATTGATTTGTAATTTCTTGACAGGAACTAAAATTGTGTTTTTGATAGATGTAGAAAATAGTCGTTTTCAAGTAAAAAAAATAGATAACTTTCTATATATTTAAAAACTACCTATTAAGAAAATTAAAAAAAAATGAAAAATTAAAAAAATTGAACATGACATCTACTTAAAATAAATATAATATCTATTTCTACTAGCAGTGGCGCCAATTTTATTATTATAAATTTGTCACTGTCTTAATTCTATGACCATTATTATTCATTTTACAAATAAAAACATTACAATTTTAGAAAATCGATGGACCATTAAAAAATAAAAGTGACATAATGCATAACTAATTTAGATGTGTTCGGATCAATTCATTCATCATTCATCATTAAGACCTATGTGGTAATGTAGTAATTATCTAATATTGTTCGTTTAAATATGAGTTTACTTGTTAATGATGTTTGTTTGCGCTTTAAAATTATATTTTTTGGAATTAATCGTAACATTATCGAAAAGGATACAGAAGCATTGATTAATTATTTAGTAGTAATAGGTTTTCTGTGGCCTCACCCCAATATATTTTGATTTAAGCATATCTACTTTCTAGGTATATTTTAACTTATTCCTTTCAATTTAGTCCAACCCAATTACAATAAAGATTTTAAAAAAATTAACAGAATCGTGTTTATTCCAGACACAGAGAGGTATACCTTCTAAAAGATTTTTTGCATTTTTCCTAAATTTTGAGGTTTTTTTAAAAAAAATACATGGGTTTGTAGATTTTTACAGGAAGAACAAGTTTTGTATTGCAGTTTTTATTTTTTGACGTTAAGTTTTGCGAGAAATTGCAATAATAAAAATTTTCTCCTCTTTTTTAATCCCCAAATCCGTTTCGCACCACCCTTGCTCACGCATTTTTTTTTAAACGTTTATTATAATAAGCCTTACCATTTCCACTTATCAAGTTGCTGTTAATGTTTTTGCCGTCTATATGAGTTATTTCGATCGTTCTCGCTAAATGAGTTATTCCGATCAGCCTAATGAGAAATTTCCGACTACCATTTCTAATATAATTGGGTCTCGATTTTCAGGGAGACGTCCGACCACTTCTACTAAAAGGCTTCAAGCCTGCTCATAGACTATGCGTCGTACTACCATAGAACACCTATTAACTACTGTTTTACTGTCGTCATTAGTGCTAGATAATTTAAGGTAAGCAGCAAATTTATCTACACTAGGGGTTCTAAAACAGTTTTTCTGATTATTACTCTCGTGAAGACAAGTGTGATTTTGGAGAATTGCAACAATAATTCTTTTGAATTAGTTACGTCAAGTTATAATAATTACAGTGATTATTTACCTCATATATTATAAAAGCGGGTCAAGTCAATATCTCCCTTGTCAAAACTGATAATTAATCTGCCTTTTCAAAACTGATAATAATCGTGAACTTCGGTCACTAATCATAGCCTATCAATCAGCTGTTGATAGTGATAGAAGAAGAAGAAGTCCGTCATATAATTAAGGACACAGTAGACATTTGCTTATAAGTGTGCTAATCGTTTTTACATTATTTATTCTTTACTTTTTATCTATTATAGGTATGTATTATTATAAAGAAACAGTTTAAAGTAGGTACTTTCAAAATCTTTGCGTTTCAATCTAGTTATAAAGTAAGTAATACTTTTACCTATAGTATTATTATAAAGAAACAATTTAAATAGTAGTAGTTATAAAGTAATTACATAGCTAATAATAATAAACAACTATTCTTCTGTCTGATTCTTCTTAATGGTACTGATAAAACTATTCCCGATTTCTCATCAAAACTCTTCATCGATGTTATGAAGTCGCTTGCTTTGAAATGCAGCTAACAAACCTATAAAAATAGAGAGTAGAATTCTTGTTGTTTATAAGAGGTTGATCAGGATTTCTTATTTTACCTAAATATTGTGATATAAAATAATAAAATAGGTAGTTCCTATTGTAGGTAAGTGTTAAAATTATATTATTAATTTTTAGTTCAAGTGTGTAGAGTTTATAAATTTGTTGTAATGTTTTAATGTATAAAGCATTTTCATTGCTAAAAAAGAATTATCTATCTATAAATATCATATAAAAATAAAAACTTATCCTAGAGGTTTTGCCACGGATCACCCTGCTCGGCACTCTGTGGTTTCGCTCAACAAAAAATGTGGTCGCTCAATGGCATTGATCCATTTTTCGAAGATATCGGGATCATTTGGAAAGGCAAACGCCGAAACCTTTGACCCGTATAATTGCCTCTGCAATTAATAACACAGCAAACGTTCGGAATTTTTTAAACAAATTTTAAGAAAAGATGGACTTGACAGTGACTTTGAAAAATGCAAAAGAATTTTGTTATTTTTTATTTTTCCGACGGTTATGGTGACAGCGTCAATGCGGCTGAAGACAGATTCGGATTCAGATTCGAAAACAGCTACGGTCGCGCGAAATCACAGTCGACCAGATAAATAGTTGCGCCCAACACTATTTTTAGAGTTTTTGACAAAACTAACGTGATTTGATTATCTATTATTGCCAACATTTTATACTTGTCATCCATAGAAAGGCTTAAGACAACCCTATCGTATTTTTAATTATTCTAAGAGGGTAAAACACCCCCAAACCTTAAAAATAATAAAAATAGATAAAACTTCCATTAAATGCGATTTTGTATAAAACTGTGTAAGTCAAAAAATATTTCTGTTGTTATGACCTTTAAAATTATTGAAAAAAAATATTATTTATCAAAGATTATTGGGTCGAAACAGCCACCCTTAAGAAAAAATTACCGAATCTGGACATAAGCCATTTTTGTGCATCAATCAGACTATACGCAAAATGTTCCTTTTAAATATCTCATTAAAAACCAACCATAAATTTTTTATATATCAGAGTTTATGGGGTTCAAAAAAAAGACCCTTAAGAAAAAAGTACCAAATCTGGACATAAACCGTTTTTGTTCATCAATCAGACTATAAGCAAAATGTGCCTTTGAAATAGCTCTTTAAAAAACAAAAATAATTTTTTTATGTATCAGAGTTTATGGGGTTTAAAAAAAGACCCTTATGAAAAAAGTACCGAATCTGAAGAAAAAAGTACCGAATCTGGACATAAACCGTTTTTGTGCATCAATCAGACTATACGCAAAATGTGGTTTATTTTTGTTTTTTAAAGAGCTATTTAGAAGGCACATTTTGCGTATAGTCTGATTGATACACAAAAACGGCTTATGTCCAGATTCGGTACTTTTTTCTTAAGGGTCTTTTTTTCAACCCCATAAACTCTGATATATGAAAAATTATTTTTTTTTAAAGAGCTATTTAGAAGGCTCATTTTGCGTATAGTCTGATTGATGCACAAAAACGGTTTATGTCCAGATTCGGTACTTTTTTCTTCAGATTCGGTACTTTTTTCATAAGGGCCTTTTTTTCAACCCCATAAACTCTGATATATAAAAAATTTATTTTTGTTTTTTAAAGAGCTATTTCAAAGGCACATTTTGCGTATAGTCTGATTGATGCACAAAAACCGCTTATGTCCAGATTCGATACTTTTTTCTTGAGGGTCTTTTTTTCAACCCCATAAACTCTAATATATAAAAAATTTATTTTTGTTTTTTAAAGAGCTATTTAGAAGGCACATTTTGCGTATAGTCTGATTGATGCACAAAAACGGCTTATCTCCAGATTCGGTACTTTTTTTCTTCAGATTCAGTACTTTTTTCATAAGGGTCTTTTTTTAAACCCCATATTTTTGTTTTTTAAAGAGCTATTTCAAAGGCACATTTTGCGTATAGTCTGCTTGATGCACAAAAATGGTTTATATCCAGATTCGGTTTCTTTTTCCTAAGGGTCTTTTTTTCTACCCCATAAACTCTGATATATTAAAAATTTGTTTTTGTTTTTTAAAGAGATATTTAAAAGGAACATTTTGCGTATAGTCTGATTGATGCACAAAAACGGCTTATGTACATATTCGGTACTTTTTTCTTAAGGGTGGCTGTTTCGACCACATAATCTTTGATAAATAATATTTTTTTTCAATAATTTTAAAGGTCATAACAACAGAAATATTTTTTGTCTTACACAGTTTTATACAGAATCACATTTGATGGAAGTTTTATCTATTTTTGTTATTTTTAAGGTTTGGGGGGTGTTTTACCCTCTTAGAATAATTAAAAATACGATAGGGTCGTCTTTCTATGGATGAGAAGTATAAAATATTGGCAATAATATATAATAAAATAACGTTAGTTTTGTCAAAAACTCTAAAAATAGTGTTGGAAGCAACTATTTATCTGGTCGACTGTGATTTCGCGCGACCGGAGCTGTTTTCGAATCTGAATCCGAATCTGTCTTCAGCCATATACAGCGTCATACGTACAGGTTAGAAACTTCTATCCACAGCTGATCTATTCTGACAACCGAGTTGATAGGCTATAATTAGTGACCCAAGGTCACGTAATAAATGCCCTTTTCAAAACGAAAAATAACACGTCTGTACCAACAGGTTTTTATTGTCGATGTGTCTTTTGATGATATATAAATAGCGAACATTGACATTTTGATATTGTTCGTTTTTTAATTTGGTAAATATTCTTCAAAATTAATTTCGGGGTGATGAAATAATCAGAAAATCATTTTAGATTTTTTGCCATGAGGAAAACACGGCAATAAATCTTTGATATTATTTTCGATAATTTCCTCATCCCTTAATAAATTACTACTGAATATTTCCCTATTTCCGTATTAAAACACTGGGACAAATGTGTGGATTTATTTTGCACAAGTGTGTAAAATTTTCACACAAATTGTTCTTAGATTTGCACCAAGAACAATTTGTGTAAAAATTGTACACAATTCTATATATAGTAACACCAAAAATGTACTTTATTAGAACAATTTGTTGACAATATTTACACAAAATTGTTCTTGGTGCAAATTTTTTTCTGTGCAATTTTCGAAAACTTACAGCGTTGTACCACAGGGGATATATAGTCAAATTTTTTGATGAGCGGACTGACGTCATTTTTTCCTCGGAAAACGTATTTATTTGTTGTCAACAGTTCGCATGTCAAATAATTTGTTGTTGTCAATTTGAAGTAACAGTTAAAAAAATCAACGACAAACAAACAATGTATCAATAGAGATTCAAAAAAATGACGCCAGAAATTTTTGTATTTAACGCGTTTTTAAAATGCTTTTCTCCTGCGGAACGGGTCTTTCGCGAAAATATAAAAACAAAGTCTTGCAATTATTAAAACTGCAATATTTGTTTAAAAATTAATATTTTAAGATAACAAAAATTAAAACCGGATCTACTGGGCACGGCTTATAATTCTAATAAGGCTAATTTTTACCAGTTATTTGCAAATAACTCGAAAACTACATGACTGATTTAAATGCCTAAACCAAATTTAAACAAAAGTTCAAAAGCGCTATATTTTTTGCCTAAACATTTTTTTTTCCTTTATTAGCAGTTTTCAAAGAAACAAATGTATTTTTTTTAATTCTCCGTTATTTGCAAATTACTCAAAAGCAACTTAACCGATTGGGATGCTTACACCCAATTTAAAATAGGGATCAAATTGCTATATTTTTCATATAATCATGTTTTTTCTTAAATCAATAGTTAAAAAAAAATAAAAAAAATTTGACTTTTTCCTATTTTTTTAAATACTAAAAAAATTATTTGTTTTAATTTAACACCTTCAATATTACAACCCAAGTTTTTCGGACTTCTTTTAATCAAAATCGGATAAAAAATAAAAAATTTACAATTTTTTTTAAATATGCTTTTTCGCAATATTGAATCCGCCATATTTATTAAAAAACGCATTTACGAGAATGACAACAGAGCAAAACCTGATATATGACAAAGTTGACTTATTGGTATAAAGTTGGCGCGACTTGCACACTAAACTCGATTTGGCTATAGACTAGTAAACCGGTTATTAAATTTATTATTTATTTTATGTTTTTTTGTTTTCGTTCATAAAATAATTCCCTAAATACCACCCCAGCTTTAAAATGACCGATAATTTTAAAGCTCTAGTGGTATCCCAGCAAAGAAAGAAGGTCGGTAAATAATCGGACCGACGGCGACGTTGGCAATGTCGGCCTTAGGTCGGCATTGCAGTTAAACGTGGGCTGATATTGGACCAAAATAATTTGCATGGTGCCGCGAAAGTCCGATATGTAATATGAATAAGGTAAAATGTCTTTATACGGCCATCAGTTTAAAACATTGAAACATCCAAACACTCTCGGATGGTCTAACTTAACCTTTTGGCCGGTTCATAATTCTTGTTGAGTTTTTCTGGGTAACTTCTTATTAGGATCGATTTATGATTTATTTGTCTTCTCCATAATGGTTTCGTTCATGCGCTCAGCGACACCGCTTTTTTCGGGTATGTAAGAGCAAGCAAATTTGACTTCCGGTAGCAATCACTTCACTTCTGGTTTGATTCTTTAATTCGTCGAGAATTTTGCAACCATCTTTGTCAAACACTACTGTATAACCTTTATTAGCAAGTGCGCTTAATGACAAAAGATTTACTGATAAATTCGGGACATAAATCATGTCAGAAATGGTCAAGACTTTTCCAGTTTGCGTCTCTATCGATACTTCACCACTTTCAGAAATTTGGACTGTTAGGTACTGTTATTGCTAACCCTTTATTGCACCAAGTGCTGTTAATAAGGCTTGTTTGTGTTTTTCCCTTTTCTATTACTAGCGGTAGCCTCGCTTTTGGCTTCAGTGTGCTTAGAACAGTTGAATTTATTCTGTGGTTTTTGTATTTTTAACCTTGTTTTTTGAGAGAAGTATATCGTTAGAATTTTCCCATCATTTGTTCTGTAGAAGTTTCGTTTTTACAAGATCGCTCCTATAGGGTCGTATTCTTCGAGAAGTCTTTGTAACATTATAATAACTATGTATTTTTCCTCTACCGGCTTACCAATACTATTTAGTTGCTGAGCAAGTGACAGAATCTCATTTATATAGTTTTTCAATTTAATCCTTTGTCATCATAGGCTTTTTCTAGTGCTTCCCAGGCATCTTTAGCTTTTTTAGCATTCATTGCGTGTAATAAACAGCTCTTGGTTCTAGCATAAGATTAATGATTTTTCTCTCTGACTTCAGGAACTGAAATAAGTTTTTTATCATAAAAATAACGTTTTTACTTGGTTGCTGTTGTTTTTTTTTGTTTTGATTTGAAATGTGAAAATAATAATAGTAATGTCAATTTCAGCGGCAGCCAATCGGTTAGCTCAAATTAAAAAAATAACAGAACATTCTGTCGCATTATAATTTATCTGCAAAATCCAAAATGTTAAAATGAAGGATGTGGACCCTGTCGAAATTTAAGAATCAGTTCCTAGTCATTTAAATAAAAATAAATAAAAACGCTAAATTATGACAAGGCCTTAAAAGAAAATTATTATTATGTTATTGACGTGCGTGTCGGCTGTAATTTGTGACATTTCTAACTACTATAATAATTTGAAATTAATTGGTTGGGTTTTAGGTAAAACAAGGTTCGTTTGTTTAAATGTTTTCGACCTGTCGTACAACCACTTAATCTAATAAAAATTAATTTTTTGAGTAAGGTTTATTAACAATTATAAATAAATTTGAAATAATTTGACGGACTCTAATTTCTATATAATATTGATAATGTTCTGGAATTTAAAATTATTATTAAATCACTGGAAATATTTACTATATTAATAGCACATTTCTTAATAATTGGTAAATACAAAATACATTTTTGATTCGGTTTTTTTGTTAATAATTTTTCTTGCGGCATTTTATTAATTAAAAAAACAAACAGAAAAGAAATGTAAAATCTATACAGGGTGATTCACGAAGAATGGGACATAGTCAAACCATATCTGTTGATAAAATATACCTGGTAGGGTTTTTAACGAAAACTATTTAATTTAATATCTCAAAAACTAACAATCATCAATTATATATTAAAAACAATCCCGTCAATTCTTTCAAATTTTAACATATTATAGGGGAGGTCCAGACAATTATTTTTTAACATTACCAACCCACTCAATGGGTACACGGTGAGCCAGAAAATATGGTTGAAAGTCAAAAATTGATTATTTTGTACCTCACTTATTTAATCCTTTTTTTACGGAAACTATGAAATCGAGAAAAGTGAGTGAGAAAAGTGAGTTTCAGGTAAGTTGTTTAGTAAAGCACAACTAACATTTTTTTGTATCTACACTTTAGCTCGTATTTATACAGGAAGGCTAAAAAAATTGTTCATAAATGGTCGATCGTTATAAAAAATGGTTATCAATTTCATGTGTATCTGTGGCGTATCAAAAATATTTTTCTTAAGGCAGGCGGGGTTCTACCGACTCATTCGAAAATATTAACTTTTCTTTTACCTACTGATGGGATAATAAGTAGGCAGTTATAAATACAAACTTTACGTTAACTGCATAGTCATCTTTTCAAAAAACGTTGGGAAAGGTGGGGGGACTCAAATATGTTTAAGTCAGATTTTAATATTTAATTATTATGCAGTAATTTTGCATCACGTTCGTCTTAACCCTTAAGTACCATGACTTAGAATTAATCGCTTACTAAGGTTTTCTTAAAAGATGACTATGTAGTAAACGTAAAGTTTGTATCTATAATTACCTAATTATAATCCCAGTAGGTAAAAGAAAAGTTCATATTTTCATCGTCGGTAGAACCACAAAGAACATAGGTTATTTTAAATGTGGTAGAATCCCTCTTCCATTTATTGTTTTATTGTTTTTAAGACCATCAAAAATATTTTGCAAAAATAGCGATTTTTGCCCATTTATGAACAATTTTTTTAGCCCCCCTGTATAAATACGGGCTAAAGTGTAGATACAAAAAAATGTTTGTTGTGCTTTACTAACCAACATTATTGAAACTCACTTTTCTCCAATTCATAGTTTCCTTAAAAATAAGAATTTAGTGAGGTACAAAATAGTTAATTTTTGAACTTTAACCTTATTTTCTGGCTCACCCTGTACTCAATGGGAGAGGTGGCAATGATACAAAATATTTGTCTGACCCTCCACTATAACATATTGAAATTTGTAAAAAATTAACGGGTGCCCACGCATATTGGCGGGGTTCTTTGGAATTTTCAAAACAATTTTTTTATAGCAAAAACAAAAAGGTGCGCGTTATTTTCTTTTTACTAATCAGTACTAATCCTAGGCTATTTGGAGAAAATGATAAAATGTATTCATTGTTAGTGACAGGCTGTTGTTTTGGAAAGGAACCCCAAGCGCTGCCGTAGATGAAATTTTTTGGAAAAGTAACGTGTTGTTTTGGAAATGTTAAAAGTTTTTATGAGAACTCAGAGATTTTCGATGCAAAAAGTTCTTTAACAACAATACATCCCATGCGTAGCCACTCAAAAACGAATTCGTGATTCGTTTTAAGAGTCAGGGTGCGCACGTATAAGATATTTTCCTTAAAAAATGGGAATTTGAAATAATATATTCAATGTCGTTTACAGGCCAGTATCAGCCATGTGGATGGGCTGTGAACCTTGCAATGGTGACGAATGTGAGGCGAATCCTAAAGAGTATTGTCCGTGGGGAGAAGTTCGAGACAATTGTAAACGAAGAATATGTGCTAAGGTTTGTACTAGGGGGAAAGAAGAATGGTGCTTAAAAAAAATCATAAGTTTTTCATAAAAATCTTCGACAAATTTGGTTTTCCTATGTTAACAAATAGAAAATTTGTATGGAGAGACTTGAAACCTAAAATAATAAGTATTCTGGGGAGGATACATATCGATTCTAATCTGGATTCGAAATAGCTATCAGAATTGATTCCAGACGTTGACCTTTAACTAAAAAAACTCAATAAAATAATATAAAATTGTAATATACTGCCTTGAAGACTGATTTTTTTAAAGCGGAGTATTATTCTCACAATTGACGGGACCTCACTTCAACTTACCTAACATAACGTAGACTCACCTAATCTAACCTAACCTGGCCTTATATAACCCTTATCTTTCATCGCAGATTCAACGATTCCGTCAAAAAAGTAAGTGCCTTTACAACGAAACAAATATGAACTTTCCTGTTTTATAATCTCTATCTTACGATCTTACGCATGGATGAATATATCGATATAGTCAACCTTTTTAGCATTTTTTGTGCCTGTAACCAGGGCACATCCACGTGGTGACGGTGGGTAACGGATCCTGGCTGAGTCCCTGGGTAAGCGGCGTTCATGCCGTCATCGGCAGGCACAAAAAGAAAGTGTTTTACAATGCAGGGATTAGGAACCCCAGTAAATAATAGTTATGTAAGGCCAGATTGGGTTAGATTAGGTGAGTCTAGGTTAGTTTCTATAAGTTGATGTAAGATTATGATATGCACACACCCACAAATATTATATAAAAATGTAAACACCTTATAAAATACAAATGGTTTAATAAATCCAGGTAATTCCCATTTAATGGTCGAATTTTTCCATACATTAAGAGCAGATAGGTAATTATCATAATTAACATGGATTTATTAAACCGGAGCAAACTGAGAGTTTTGCAAAACAGATTGCTGATTAGTATAACAAAATAAATAAGATTTTTGCTATTTTGGTCTAGGAAACATTTTTGCTGTTCCCCAGTGTATTTTTTCAAATTCAAGACAAAATCTGAAGACTGTTTCATTTATATTTTTGTGGGAGAATCTGGTCTATGGCCTTTTCTGCGGCTTTTTCAATGTTCATCTTCAAAACGAAGTTTATTTTTTCGCCTGAATCAATCGTCAAACGCCACAGCAACGCTTTCAAGGCGCATCATTTTTCGACGTCAATAACAGTATGATAACCACCCATCAGTAAGCAGAGTTGACATTTTATTATTTTCATGATTATTTAATTTTTAGTCCTTCTAGTCCGAAAGTCTAGTATCTAGGTTTATAATGTACACTTCGCGACACATAAAACGCATACGCCGATTATATATGCAATATGTCCTTTACGATTTAGCAACCTTTCCTGTGTCAGAGTCATGTTTAGTTGTTATAGAACAGATATGCCTTATTAAATATATATTTACCATCGTGCTCCAAATTTCCTCTAATAGTAGCTCCAGGAGCATGGGCTTGCTGCAAAATATATTTTTTTCACTTCAAGAACTAAAATGACACTTTTCGTCCCGGGGACTAAAATAAAATTATTTTTTGGACCATGCAAATTTCAGAATAGCATATTATTATGTATGTGTCAAATTTTTTTGAATATTGACATTTATGCGTACAAAATCTGACATTGAATTTTTATTGATTTTTAATTTTTCCGTTTTTAACATTTTTCTCCAAAATTTTGGTAAAAACAGGATCCAGAAAAACTAAAAAAAAACTTTAGTCCACGGTAAAATCAGCCAACGACAACACAACATCCTTATTAGACACTTAAAGTAAATAGAGACATAAAGCTATTTGTAACTCAAGCAGAAAAAAAATATTTCTGGATAAAAATAGGTTTTTATTTCAACAGGAAAAAATTGTTTTTAAATGAGAATCAATTGCATAAAAATCTTTTGAAGATTTTTATACCGTCTTTATTTAATATACTTTAGTTGTAATTAAAATTATATCCATTGTATTCTAACTTATTTATTAAAATTGTTAAGCTACAGTAAAGTTAGATTTTAAAAATTAAATTTATAGTTTTTATTTTTAAATCAAAACTTTGTAATTTTGGTGTTACCTCCGGGACTAATGTCGAAGACTTAAACTTATTACATGCTTTGCGGTTAAGTATTACCTTCCAATCGACAGTATTTTTATTTAAATGAGTTAAGTAGTTTTTTAAAAAATAAATTATAAAGTGAAACATTACAAATTACAAATTTAAAACTGCCCCCCTGCCCCCTTGCGCGCGTGTATGCATAAAAAAAATAATTTTTTGTAATTAGCTAATGCCCCTAAACCTTCAGATAAAAGGACAATTCCAGCCAGTAAACTTTTACGAGAAATCCCAAAATCCCAAAATCTGCCCTGCTATTAACAAAATTTGTTTATGTTGTTGAAAGCGTTAACCTAGCAAAATTTTGAATATATAGACATTTGCCTTCTGCTGTATGTGTTTTATGTGTCGGGAAGTGTACTATTTTTTCGTGTGGATTTTTGTCTGTGCGTACTTTTCTTCGTGAGCTCTTTTGACCTGCGCCCTTATGTGCCATCAAGCGCCACTCAATGAATATTATTAATCCCAGATGCACCGTAAAAATATTAGGATTAGTTTAACAAATCCATCTTCCTCTTTGTTCATTTATGTGGGGATTAGATAGCCAATCGCGATTAAGTGCCTACGGTGCATTTAGGGGTAAATCTCCCAAGAAATTTTTACTTACAAAGGGTGCATTTGAATATGGTATAAAAATTTTGCTCAGCAAATATTTTGTTGTCTTAATTTTAGATAGCTAATACAATTCTGTTAATTATAATAAGTTGTAAGAAACGGTATCGAAAAATCGCTTTTAATAATAATTTGACCCTGCAATAATCAGAAAAATCTCAAATTATTAACCTCTGAAAGGAATACTCTAATATATTTTACCAAGAAAAAGCAGTCTTTTGACCTTTAACAGCAGGGTGATCACCAAATTAAAAGTGGACGAAATACCCCAGCAAACACGGTTCCCTCTGGCCTTCGTCGGTCCGATGTCGATTGCCGAATTTGTCGTCATCGGCACGACGTCGATTTACGACATCGGACCAACAGTATTTTTTGTCCGCTTTGCGATGTAGGCCCAATGTATGTTTGCCGATGCAGCGTTAGACAGTGGCCCGTCGTCGGACCAATGGTAAATTTTACTTTTTGCTGACATCGGCATACCGTCGCCGTACGATTAAGGTACGATATGGTTTAACCACATGGTACCGACCATCCGCCCATAACTGCTTAATTTGGTCGGTCTAACGTAGACAAGCTGGTCTTGGCCCGACATCGGTAAACTATTCAAGTCGGACATTGGTTTCCTAAAGCGGTCCAACGTCGGCGATTGACGGAGGTCCGTCGGTGGTAGCTTAAAGCGGCCCGACATTTGCAAACTACAAAGTTTAGATAATGCCGGTGCTTAAACAGTCGGGCTGGTTTAAGTGGCAGAAGAGTTGATTCTTGTAGAGAAGTACCGCCATCTTGTCAAGTCCGCATTCTAGTTTTGAAATATCTTTGCTCATTATATATATAATATTATCTTCCACTGTACAGGGAACATAGTGACGTTAGCGCCATCTCTACATACTAGGAAGAAACTATTAAGCAGTTTAAAAATTTTAAGGTGACGTAATCGGACCATCGTCGGTTGCCGATTCTCGACCAATCAAACAAAGTTCCAATCGGACCATCGTCGGCCCTAAAGCAGATAAAGTGGTCGTCGGCAGAAAGTCGACTATAGTAAATCGGGCCATCGTCAGTTGCCGATTTTCGACCGATTAAAGAAAGTTCCAATCGGACCATCATCGGCCCTAAAGCAGATAAGGTTTGCGGTGGCATAATGTCCACTATAGTAAATAGGGCCATCGTCAGTTGCCGATTTTCGACCAATTAAACAAAGTTTCAATCGGACCATCGTCGGTCCTAAAGTGGTCTCGGCATAAAGTCGACTGTAGTAATGTGGACCTCCGTCAGTTGCCGATTATTGACCGAAAACTGAAAATCGACCAACATCGGGCCAGAGTGTAGTTGCCGATGCCGACACACTGTCGACGTTCTCGACATTGGCTCGATTCAATGCCGACGATTTGTGTTTGCTGGGACATGTCTATGCAAAATCATTTAGATATCCTTTTATACGCAAACAAGTGGTAGAAAACCTAATAGACACAATGTTAGATAAAAAAATTATTCGCTCGGTAATTTATTTTAACATTTTTAGTTAAATCTAAATTGCATGATTTGGAATTTTAAATGAAATCGAACCTAGTTAGATGGTACTCCCCTTTACCCCCTCAAAGAGGGAGGAGCTGGCAACTCCATAATTTTTGAAATCTAAATGGAAACCAATCGGACTAAGTTATATGTTACACCCCCTCCCATTCGAAGCGAGGGTATCCTCTAACAAAAAACCTATATACACTAATTTTGAACATCAGAATCGGACTTAATTATAGATACCCCAAAAACCCCTATAGACACTAAGTTAATACAATGCATCGGTATGGGTAACACGTTTGAAACAAAGTCAAAATAAAGTACATTTTTGACTTGTTTATGCCATAGTACGAGATCCGGCTGCAAATTTTTTGACCGATCGCGTAACCACTCAAAAGATTTAAAAAGTTGAAGATTAGTACTCACCACCATTCCCAGAAAGCTTATGGTGCCATTCGACTTGGATTAGACTTAGGTGATGCCAAAAATGCAATGGTGCCATCCCACATCCGCCCGCGTTGCCGCGGCACCATCGCCCGAAGGGGTGCTTTTTTTAAGCAAAATCGACCCATAAGGTAACCACTTGATTGAGGTGTAAAATTAAAGGTATTGATCTCCTCGATACGAATATCAAATGGTGCCACTCCAAATCTGGCCGGAAGTGCCCGGCACCAATGATTTTATACTCAAAACTCGGGGGCCGTTTACTATAGAGGCGAGTTAGTTATTGCTATATATCTTCGAGAAAAACATTAGTAGCCACAATTTTTTTTTATAAGAGTGTTAGGAATACCAGCCTTAATATTCCCTAATAAGTCCTCAAAAATCTGATTGGTACCAACACCGCCATATTGAAAAAATGGTGGAAACAGGTAATTTTTTGGGTTTGTCTCGAGCATTTTACTAATTATCTCGAAAACTGTTCGGTCCACGAAAAAACTTATGGTGCCAAACTAAAAGCGTATAAAATTATCTCTCAAATAGTGTAACAACTTTTAGGCTCAGACCACCAGTGGTGGAGATAGAATATGTCTTCCTTAAATATGTGTTTCTCTTTCTTTCCAAAATATCTCCTAGTAATATAAAAAATGTAGGAGTTAAAAAAATAACTAGTTTTTTGCCCTCTCTAAAATATGACATATTACATGTTAATATTTAAAAAACAGTGCCGCACTTGAAGTTTCTTAAAATAATTTTCTAAACAACAATTTTCGTTTTTCAAAACAGACATAATGTTCTTAATATGAGTTTTAATTTTATATTTTATTTTTAGTGATTAACATGTTGTCTCTGATTACCATCGATGTAGTTAGTACGTCGATGCTGATTACCCTAAGTTATGCACAATTAGTTTTAAAATATATTTAATTAGTCCATCTCCCTTTCTCGGCTTCTAGGAGGTGTAGGTGGATACTAATAATTTTTAAATGACAAATGACCACCTACGACAGCTTACACCTAAACAAACTACTTACCAAATTTTATCGAACAAGTAGTTCTCGATGAGCCTGAGAATTTGGCTATTTTCTTTTCTTTGCTACTTTTTTTGGTGTCTATTAATCGAAAAAATTAATAAAAAAATTACTCGATTACCAAATCTACTAGTACCGGTTTTGTACAAAAATAGAAAACGTACCTACACAGTCGCATATTATATGGCCGCGTCGTATTTACGAATAGTCCATAAAATAAGCAAAAATGTAATAAATATAAACGTTGAAATTTTATTTTGCCGAAAGAAAATTGATTGAACAACAATTTAATCGAATCGTGATCGAAAATGCCAAGCTCAAAAATAATTTTGTCAAACACTAATACAAATTTTTAATGTGAAATGACCGAAAATATAAAATCACAAAAAAATTGAATAAACCTTACCCCCCAAGGGGTGAATTATGGGATTTATTTGATTTTTTACCAAACTAGTATAATATACTAAGTAAGTAAATATATAAACATAGGACTCTATCCAAAAGTCAAACCGTAATATAATTAAATCGTAATTTTGTCGAATGTAAAATAAGCGAAAATAAAAAGAATTTGGATTAAACCGTAAAAAAATTAAAAATAAAAGAATAAAAATAATTTTCTGGACACCGTAAAAAATGAAAATCATAACGAAAGAGATCTAAAATAATTTGAAGGAACTGTTATTTGATCGGAATGCAGAAAGGTCACTACAAGAAAACAACGTTGCAGAATTGCCAAATTGTAAGACTTTGTTGAGCTCGGATTTGTACCCTGTGACTCTACCCTGAAACACGAATACCTGCTGTACCCTTGCAAAATTGTGCTTCACAAAGTCGCGATTACAACGTGTGATGCGACCGATTTGCAATTTGAACAAATTATATATAATTTTTGTATTTTCGTTTAATTTAGATTTCGACTCTTTTACGGTTTAATAATTTTTTTTTAATTTTATATTTTCATTATTTCACATTAAAAGTTTTTTTTCAGGATTTGACGAAATTATTTTTACGATTCGATTAAAATGTTGTTCGATAAATTTCCTTTCGGCAAAATTAAATTTCAACGTTTTTGTTTATTATATTTTTGCTTATTATATTTTTGCTTATTTATGAACCTCCTATTCGTAAATACGACGCGACCATATAATATGCAACTGTGTAGGTACGTTGTCTATTTTTGTACAAAACTAGTAGATTTGGTAATCGGGTAATTTTCTTATTAATTTTTTCGATTACTAAACACTAAAATAGGTGCAAATAAAAGAAAAGAGCCAAATCCACAGGCTCATCAAGAACTACTCGTTCGATAAAATTTGATAAGTAGTCATTTGTCATTTATAAATTATAAGTGAGATAAGCCAACACCGTTCTCAACTAAAAAGCCAGTTAACTCATTTTCGATTTAGTATCCTTTGGCCTATTATCGGTGCCATATTGACACCCAACTGACAGAAAGTCCATGTTTTATCTGTCAATTAGGTTATAAAAATGGCAGCCGTCTTAGGCTAAACGGTACTGAGACGGTAGGAGTTACCTGGCTTTTTAGTTGAGACGGTGTTGGATAAGCTAATTAAATATAGTTTAAAGCTAATTGTGGATGACTTAAGGCAATCAGAGTTATCAGAGACAACATGGCAACCGCACTAAGCATAAAATATAAAATTAAACAACTCATATTAAGAACATTATGTTTGTTTTGACAGCCAAAAATTGTAATTTAGAAAATTCTTTTAAGAAACTTCAAGTGCGCCACTGTTTTTTATATATTAACATGTAATATGTCGTATTTTAGAGAGTGCAAGAAACTAGTTATTTTTTCAATTCCTATATTTTTTATTTTTTATCTCCGCCACTGTTGGTATGAGACTAAAAATTATTACACTGTTTGAGAGATAATTTTATACGCTTTTAGTTTGACACCATAACTTTTGTCGTGGACCGAATAGTTTTCGCGATAATTAGTAAAAAGCTCGAGACAAACCCAGAAAATTACCTATTTCCACCATTTTTTCAATATGGCGGTGTTGGTACCAGTCAAATTTTTAAGGGCTTATTAGTGAATATTAAGGTTGGTATTCCTAACATCCTCATAAAAAAAAATTGCTTACTAATGTTTTCCTCGAAGATATATAGCAATAACTAACTCGCCTCTATAATAAACGGCCCGCGAGTTTTGAGTATACAATCATTGGTGCCGGGCACTTCCGGCCAGATTTGGAGTGGCACCATTTGATATTCGTATCGAGAAGATCAATACCTTTAATTTTACACCTCAATCAAGTGGTTACGTTATGGGTCGATTTTGCTTAAAAAAAGCACCCTTTCGGGCGATGGTGCCGCGGCAACGCAGGCGGATGCGGGATGACACCATTGCATTTTTGGCATCGCCTAAGTCTAATCCAAGTCCCAATGCAAGAATTTTTTGGTACGCCCAAAAAGAAAAAATTTCAAAAAAATGGGTCAAAAACAATTTTTTTTTTTGACATTTCCGGCCAAATGCCGACTGACACCATAAGCTTTCTGGGAATGGTGAGTACTAATCTTCAACCTATTAAATATTTTGAGTGGTTACGCGATCGGTCAAAAAATTTGCAGCCGGATCTCGTACTACCATGTTTCGAGCGATTCCCGCTTTTTTGACGGGTGCGATGACAGAACAGCTCATTTCACTCGTTGCGTACTTGATTTCAAAAAAAACTCATACATGCATTTTTTCCTATGCCACAAAATTTAGCTTTCCATTAGTGTATAATATTATAAGGCACCACCGTCTGATAGCTTAAAATTCAGTGTGACAAAACCCTCCTTTGAGTTGCGTAATCGGTAATAAAGATATTTGCTTTAAATTAAGGCATTTTTTGATTTAGAGGCCATATTTTTACTTTTGATTTTATCAATATGACATAACGTCATTGTAATACCGAATTTAATGCTGTCAGACATTACAAGCTGGTGGTTTAATAAGTATACACTAATAAAAAGTACAACAAGAGTACGTTACGTTATGAACCCACGAACGTACGCAACGATTTCAATCAGGAGTTCTGTCATTGCATCCTTCAAAAAAGCGGGCGTCGTCCTACGAAACATCGCATAAACAGTGAGATTTACTAAGATCTAAAATAGTACCCCCACAGGTCTAAATATTTACACCTGTGGGGGGTACTAAATTTTAAAACGAATTTTCAAAAAACACTTACCCATAGAGAAAAGATATTGCAAAATACCACTGAAAACTGCTTTTTTTCTCAAAACATACCATATTTTTACAAGGACAAATTTACATTATTTAATATACCAAGTTGTTTATTAACCAATAAAACCCCTCCAATTTTGTTCAGAAAAACGCCATATTTTGAACCCGTTTTAGGCACAAAAAATATATTTATGAGGGCACTACGAGACAAAACAAGCATAAGTGAAGGTCACTGATTATGCACGAAAAATATAACAAACAAAAAACCCAAAACAACTATATTTTTATTTACAAACTGAAATTAAAACATTGAGGTTATCTTAACGCTCAGTCAAGAAAACTTTCCTTACTCAAAGCCCACTCATTTCAAAGTTGTAGCTTTCATCAGTAAACGTTGGTGCGAGCCAAGGTACAAGCAGAGGTAAGAGATCCGAACTCACTGTTTGTGATTTGAACGCAGCTAATATTTTGAAACTGACATAAATGTAAACAGAACTTGGATTTAAGTTTTTTAATACATTTCATAAGTAAAAACACCTTTTAAATAAATACAAAATTAATCTACAACTTATTTTATTATTACCCATCTATATCGTTGTGTGCCATCAAGTATTACTTGAAAAAATTAATTAATAAGGGTAAGTTTTAATTAGAGTGACATATAACCCCAATTTTAATTTGTTCTACAGAGTGTTTACTATTTAAACCCCGCGTGAGTTTAAATTTTTTAAGTTTCGTTTCTTCTAAATTGAAACTTTCTTCTTAAATCCACCAAAAGATTGTGTTAAAATTATTATTCAATAAACAAATTTATTAAAATTCTTATAAATCGAACTATGTTCAAACTCAAGGAGAGTTGGTTTAAAATGCTTAAAACCAAAAATTTCACTTAAACTTAGAACCGTTCTAAAATAGACTAAACCCTTTTAGTAAACCCCACCGTAAGTGTCTACTAATTTTGAATGAAATCGGAGATACTTATTAGACGGAACGACCCCCTTTTTCACCCATCAAAGAGAAGAGTGTTAACTTCATAATATTGCTATTTTAACCACCTTGAAAAGTTATACTTTTTTAAATTTAACCCTCTCTCATCCGATTTACCACCCCCACCAACGTAGTTTTTGCCTCCAAAATTCGAAAATATTTAGTGAATATTTGGTTAATTTGAGACAATGATGTGTTTGAAATTAACTGTGTTTCAGACTTTCATTGTCTATATTTTATTTATACACGACGTTTCGATCAGTACAATCTATGATCGTCTTCAGGTGCAAACTACAATCTATTCCTAAGGCTACGTACTTACATACTAACTATGGGGTCTCACTCAACCGTGAAGTTTAAGAACTTGGCTCCGCCCAAGGAGGGGCTTCTAAATATTTGGAATTTCAACACTTGGGTTACTGAAAATACCCTGAGTCTGCCCAATAAAAGCAGCTTCTATCCACTTCAATCGGTGTTGTTTTGACCATGCACGTTCGGCGATTCCTAATTTCGTTGTTGCACCTCTTTGGGTATTCGTCTGATTTTTCTTAAGCCTAACAGATAGTGGTTACAGCCTTAAACTGATAACAGACACTATTTCTAAATTTCAGCAAACAGGACAGAGATTACAAGAACAAAACCAAGCAAATGCATTCCTTACAATTCCATAGATTAAAGAAGTATCAAAAAAAAATTCAAAGACTAGCGAACAACTTTAATATTAGAACAGCTTTAAAAATTCAAATAAAATTTGAAGCCTTCTTAGTAAAACAAAACCGGAGAACAAATAAAATAAGGAATGCATTTACCAAGTTCCTTGTGAGTGTGGTAAATCATACATAGGCGAAACAAAAAGACCAATATCCGTTAGGCTTAAGGAACATTAGACGAATACCCAAAGAAATGAAACAACAAAATCAGGAATCGCCGAGCATGCATCGTCAAAACAACACCGAATGAAGTGAACATAAGCAAAGGTTTTGCACAAGGAGTCAAATTAGAAGAAACGACAATTCCTTGAAGCTGCCTTTATTGGGCAGAATCAGGGTATTTTCAGTAAACCAAGAGTTGAAATTCCAAATATTTGAAAACCCCTCCTTGCCAACTTCTTAAACTTCACGGTTGAGTGATTTACCATAGTATATAAGTACGTAGCCTTAGCAATAGATTATAGTTTGCACCTGAAGACAATCAGAGATTGTACTGATCGAAACGTCGTGCATAATAAAATATAGACATTCTTTGGTGAAGTTATGAATTTTCAAATATATTAACTACCTCCCCCACCAACGTAGTTTTTGCATGCATGCCAAATTTGAAGTTGACTGGATATGTAGAAGTAGTCAAGGTTGACTCGCAAGATTTGTGCCAAACATACGCGGGACGTTAAATAAAAGTTTGTAAATATTTTCTTTTCTTTAGGGACCCGGCGAAAGATGTGGCGGTTTTATGCAGGTGCTAGGTGACTGTGGCGAGGGCATGATGTGCCGCGAAGACGAAAGATGTCACGGCTGTTCATTGATCACTCTGGATTGTTATAGAGACTAAGTTTTTTCATACGCTTTAAATTATTTTGGACTTATTTGATGTAGGACCTACTAAACTTCCTTTCTTGATATTTTTTTACCTTCTTAAATGCAAATAGGGTTTACATTTTATCAAGGTGATAAACCTTTCTATGTCCCAATATGGTTTTTAAGAATTGTAGAGTAGTTGGACGCAAATCTAGGGTGGGTAGGCGTAATCAGATTTTAAGTTGTTTATTTACGTCAAATTTATCAACAAAATCATGCTTAAAACCGTCGTGGTTTACAATAAAAATGCCATTTTTACTCAAAATAATACTAAAATCTTAAATAACAAAGATGTTATCGCGCCTAGGCGAAATGTTTTTAAAAAATTACACTGTACAAATACCATTTTTGACACAAAATGGTTTTGCGCCCCAGGGGTAATTACGCCCTCCCTAAATTCGCGCTTGGATGGAATATAAAAATAATGTATGGTTGCAGCTACAACATCTGGGATCCTGGGATCATTTTTCATAGACTTAAAATATATATTTTAAAATTAAAAAAAAAACGAAAAAAAGATCGTTTTTAAAAATTAGTGTGTGTCTATGTAAAGGACGGGCTGGATCAAATATGACCAAAAATCATAAATGCAAAGTAAAGATCTACGTTTATTTTAAGATATAGGATTTCCGATGACGACCGCGATATAATAGGTACAGTTTGACTTTCTGACTCAGTATTAAAAGTGGCGCAACTAAACATTTTTTAATGTCGATTCGGTATCTTACATACGACTGTTTTTAAGTTATTATTATCAAGTATATACACTAAAACGAAACAAAAAAATTAGCATGTAAAGACAACACTTAAGCTAAAACCCCCTTTGATGAATAAATACTATTTTCAATCCATTTATAATTTAATGGCATATTGTTGAACCTAAAAAGAGAAGATTTTTATAATATTTCTTTTTAAATCTTGGTATTTTCCCGAAACAAAATAAATTCTGGTCTCTATGATATATTCGAGATCGAATTTATAGTCAATTTTTAATTGGTTCAACTTCCCTTTGCTTTAAAAAGTTCACTACAAAAAAAACAACATTTCGCAAAATTTTCAGAAGGAGGGGGTGAATTATTCGTTGCCAGCCCTTTTTATACTTAAATTTTTTCTTACATTCCATGCTGCAGTGCAGTCTTCTTAGGGTACCTATCCCTTAATCACCTACTTTTGATTTTTTTTGTTTTGGCGCAATAAAATTATTCAACTTCCCTAGATTGTAAAATTTGAAACTCGTCTCGTCCAACTGAACATCCTCTATTTTTTTGACCTCATTAAATATATTTTTTTGGTAATTGTGGGCACGTGTTTATTAGAAATTAAGGTCATTACTTTGTTAATTATAGCCGCTCATCAATATTGTGATTATATTAATATAAGGAAGTTAAGTTTACATTTACTCATAATATGTGAAAGATTTATTTTACTTTTGACTTGGTCAATGTTAGTCAATTACTTATCAGATTAAAATTTAAAAAAACAATTTAAATATTATAGAATTTATATTGTTGTTTTATTTTGAAGTGACAAGTAAGTAACTAGCATTAACAAAGTCAAAATTATAAAATTTAATATTAAGGACACCAAACATGTATTACTTTATTTTGACAAACATTTTAATCGACATGGTTGCGCCACTAATTTTTAATCAAGTGATCTTTGTATGTGATCTATATTCTAATGACAAATTATGATAAGCTAGTATTATAATAAACATATTTTTTGAAGAGCAAAATTTGTACAAACAATGCAAAATAAAAAGTCGTTTTATTTCTGTCATAATCCATTTCAGCAAAATTAGTCTTACGACGACGCGAACGTACACTCGATTAAAAAAAAGGCGTAAAAGGAAAGACGTGGGGTATTGTGACTTCTCCACTTCAGGTTTCCCACATAATTTAACAACAAGGGTGCATTCAGGTTGAAGAGTCCGGGTGAAGTCCGGCGCAGAGCGTTACCCAATAGAGAGTGCACTCCGAGTGTGCCCGGCGATTCGTCCAATATGAACGGACACGACGTAGTATCATAACATCCCTCTTAGGATTTAAATTTTTTTTGTAATTATGGAAGAAGTAATAGTAAATGAGTTTATAAATGAAGAACTACTCGTTGAGGATGATTCACCTTCACCACTTTTTCACTCACTTCACCATTCTTGATTGTTACATCTAGAACCAAATTGCCTTCCTCGTTCAAAACCTAATTATGGGAATGTGTACTGATTCTTTCCATTGCCAAAAACTGGATTTTAAATTTAAAAAACGGTTGTGCATATGATCTGCGCATGCGCGGCAAATTTTATCAACCCATTTCGTGGGGTGCGAAAGTGCGCGTTTGAGTAGCTATAAAAATCTACTGATAATCTGAACAGCCGGGTAAATTTTAACCAGAGCAATCTGAACGGCCAGGGCACGCCCGGGCGTCACCCGACGTTCAATCTGAACGCACCCCAAGGGACAACACGCATACTTAGAAGTCCCCTGCAGAGGACCCCTATTCCCGAAAGTAAAATACAAAATTCGTACAATTTTAAGAAATTATGGTGGAACGATAAAATTTGGCACAGATGTTCATTAAAGTCTCAGAGACATTTTAACATCTGTAACTTGCTCTTAATCCCTTGTTGACCTAACTCTTGACGTTAACCAAAAAAAAAAACAGCAAAAACCAAATTATTAATAGCAATCCTCCAAAAAGCAATACATGTATCAGATTTGGCACAAATTGTTGCCGGTTCATGAACTAATGTTTAAGATATGTAGCCACCAAAAAGTTTTATGCACTGCCCTAATTTTCAAAGTTAAACAGAGAAAAACAAAACTGAATATCTCATTAACACTAAAACGAAAAAATTAGGTACATATATATATTTGTTCTAGGTCCTAGTAAATTTTAATACAAATTGCCAATAGAAGGTCTTTTACTGAGAGCACCAATTTTATTATTCTCTCGTTTCGCGGTTTTGTGATATTCAGGGTTGATTTTTTCCCATTATTTTTTAACGTCAGGAGTTAAGACTCTCGGCGAGAGACGTAGTGTTTAATTTTTGACTTTAATTTTAATATAGTGTATTTCGCCTGCTCATATCTGCAAGACTAGACAAAAATTGCGAAAAGTACTACTAGGGAACACTAGATTTAAACTTTATCTTTCTGTGTTTGAATAGAAAAAATATGGCGCCAAAAATACCCTTGCAAGACTATACTTTTAAATAGGTAAGATATGTTAAGTTGCTGGAACTTCAAATAAACATTTGTGCCAAATTTTATCGCTCTTACGAATTTTGTGTTTTATTTTCGGAAAAAGAGGTCCTCTGTAGAGGACTTCATGGTGGCTACATATCCCCAAAATTACCTAAGGGTACACTTAGTATGCGTGCCAAGTTTTATTGCTTAAACATTTTTTGCAAGTTTGGACCCCTTATCCTTTTTAATTTATATGTGAGTGTGCTCGTCTGGCAGTTTCTATTGCGACCACCAGCACACTTTTGAAATTTTTCTTTACTGAAGCACCTATGTTTAGATCCAAAGACCTTCAATGAAGATTTTTGCAACTTGTTTTGGTAAAACATCATTCAGATTCACTGCGTCGATCTGTGGCTTGACGAGTATAAGCTGACGCTAACGGCCGTCTCGTCGTGTTCCATACAGATTCTGCATTCGGTGTCCTAGCTCCTTGCTTAGACCCATATAACAATGAGATATTATAATGGCTCAACTGTCGCAAAATGTGTAACAATAATAACTTGGAAAAACAAAGAAAATAATTGAAAAATCAGGGTTTACCCTGGGTAAGGCGAAAGGCGAAAAATCTACTACGCATGCCTGACGCGGTCTACTCACGCCCAGAAGAGTTTTTGGCTCTGTATTTTTTCCAGGCTAACTTGGGAAAGTTATCATCGCTAAGCCTTTTTTTTGGAAAATTCAAGGGCAGGGCCGTTATGGTAGACACTTAAAGTTAAATTTCGGGTTTATCGGCATTCGTATCCTTATCTCTATCAAGTCGACCTATCGAGTAGGTGTACTTTTAAACTAATGGCGAATGCGGGACAGCTCCAGCTGATCAAATGCGTCAAAACATCATTTCGTATTCACAAGCATTCGCAATGATTTTAAAAGTGCACCTGCTTGATTGGTTGACTCGATAGAGATAAGGACATGGCTACTGATAAAACTGAAAATTAACTTTAAGTGTTTATTATCTCACAGCTATATGCTTAGACCCATTCTGTGCAATGCAATGGGTACTCTTTGCTTGCTATGTCCGGTATATTGATCAGTGAGCTTAATGAGTTTCCCGGCCCATTTCCTGCAAGATTCTGTAAAGAACTCTTTAGAAGTTTAGAATGTGCCAGTCCTGCGTCAATGCTCTCCTGTACCGGTGGAACTTATTGTCCATCCATTTTAAAATCCAGTGTTGATTTTGATGATGGACTAATTTTACATTGTCTTATCCCACATAATAATTTGTCATCATCCTTAGCATGTGCATAGAATATACTCAAGAAGAAAAAGGATATGCTTAGGATGTTCTAAATTAATATTGGCACATCCTAAGCATGTGCTAAGAATAGGTTAATTTCCGCCCTAATCACATTATGCAGGTTCTTAGAATATGCTAATAGATATTCACATATAGCAACTGGTCATCCTTAGCACCGTTAGTAAATCTAGAGGCCCTGTATACGATTTTTGACAGTTATTGTTTTACCAGAGGTGAGCCAACACCGTTCAAGAACGGTGTTGGGTGAGCAACTGGATTTGACAGATTGTTAGGGAAATGTTTGAAATTGTGTGTTGTCAATGATGGTTGGTAACCCCTGACAATAAATAACTTTGTCACTGTCAGATTTTTGATTAATAAACGTGAGGTTTAAAAATGGAATTTTGCTGTATCAAAAACTGTAAAAATACGTGCCTCGATGAATTTGTATTGTTCCTTTGTCCAACGGAGAAAGAAACTCAGGAAAAGTGAAAAGAAAACATGCATTTACCAAGCTGGAAAATTAATAAAAATAGCCGAATTTGCGAGGTAAGTGAGCTACAAGCAGTAGGAACAAACATACGCATTTAGCATGTACTTCGTTAATAAATAACACATTATGTTTCCATATTTTATTGTAAGAAAAGGAGTAACAAAAATATAGGTCATAGGAGTCTTTATATTTTACCTATTATTTACATTTTTAATATCTACCGTGTGTATTCACTGTTTGTTTTTGTTTTTTTTGTCAAAACTTGACATATTTTACTAACCAAAAAAAATCAATCTTTCAAAAACTGTCTGGGGAAACTATATAAAGAAACAACAAAACATCAGTCCATTTCATAAAATCCGTTTTACATGCAAATATGAAAAAAAAAATAGAAAGAGAGGGCAATATGAGTTGCCCACCTCTGGTAAAACAATAACTGTCAAATGTATAGAGGGCCTCTAAGTAAATCTATAGAATCGCAAAACCAGTATAACTCCTAAAATATAGCTTTAAATAAAATAAAAAATATATTTTTGAGCTTTAAAAACCATGTCGCCCAAAAAAAAATAAAAACAAACAATAAAAAAAAGTGCGAGGCGCCAACGGGGTTCGAACCGACAACCTACAGGTCGATAGACTAAAGCTTTATCCACTGTACCATGCGCTTATACAGGGTTCCTAAGATTTTCCTTATGGATAGGATTTCAATAAATCAAACAGAAATGGCATAGAAAGTTCTGCGCGCACAAAAGAAACAGGTATATTGAGCAATGGTGCCAGTTTGTTATTATCTCCGGACTGCTTTCATGAGAAAAAATTGTCGCCACTCTTTCATTGTGAGCATAAATCATAGTTGCAATAATAACCGTTGACAAGATGTCTGCAAATTCCGCTAGATGGCGGCCACACCATGAGATGATCGAGGAAAAACTGGGATTCACAGGCATTGCATTTTTATTTCCTTTCGAGTCGCTTCAGTTTCGTAAATTTTGTGTTTTTAAAATGCCGTATACTCGAGAAGAAAAGATTTTTATTATTAAAAACTACATAAAAAGTGACAGTGCGGACGAGGTCCTTGGGCTTTTTGTTTTTGCGTTTCCAGATCGACCGGTTCCTGTGGCTCAAACTGTCTACAACATTTATCATCGTTTTGAAAGGTACGGGTGCATAAATGGTTGTAGAAAGTGTTACCACGACGGCGAAATACCAGAGCATCCCGTTCTTCCACACAGGGTGTAACGAGACGAAATGGTATGCGCTTACGTTGAGGCACATGAACCATGTTCGACGAAACCGATTGCGGAGGTACTGGATATTCCCAACAGTACTTGCCAATGGATCCTAAAAAAATACGGCTACAAGTCGTGAGGTTATGAGGGATAAATGTGACAGGAACGAAAATTTCCTATCAAAAGTTTTGTTTAGTGACGAGAAGACATTTGAACTTCATAGCTCTCACAATCCACAAAATAGCCGCTATTGGTCCCGCGAAAATAAACATCTGCACGCAAGTGTTACAACGCAACATCCTCAAAAATTAAATGTTTGGAGCGGTATTGTCGGGGATCACATTATTGGACCCTTTTTCATTGAAGGGAATTTGAATAGCCAAAAATATCTTGATCTTCTCCAACACCAGGTTTTACTACGGTTGAGGGAACTCAACATAAATTTGGACGAATTGTGGTTTCACCAAGGCTGTTTATCCCACAATTCACGCCAGGCTACAAATTACCTTCGTCAGGTATTTGGTGATAGAATTATTTCCACGTATGGAAATATCCGATGGCCTCCTCGATCACCAGATCTTGCGCCAAATGACTTTTTCCTATGGGGTTGTTGGCAACGCCCTCACTTACGGCCTACGACTATACAGGAGTTGAGGGCGAAAATTTTGGAGGCGGGCAACTCTATCACCCCTGAAATGTTGGCTGCTACGCGCCAAGAGTTTTACAATAGATTGGGATATTGTGAGGCTCAAGAAGGGGACAGATTTGAACATCTACAGCTTTTTCTTGCTTAAAGGAGGTGGCAGGGTCCATTATTTACGATACTGAGCGATAAACTCGTGAGGTTGTTAACATTAGAAAGAAATATCTTCGCTTTTAATTAAATTTCTTTCCATTCTGTTCTACTAGTGACATCTATCCGGAAACGGCCAAACCATGCAGCTAGCACTAGCAGCCAAAGAAATCAATAAACGTCGCTGTTTTTCCTGCAGAGCTTTTTGCTTGCGATATTATTGATTTTAAATAAAGCTGGCCCTACACTACACTTGATATTTTCGAGGTGTTTTATGACATGATCTCGAAACATGTAGCGAACCAATTCTTCAAAACTAGCGGGAGGGGCTGCCAATATTTGTAACACCCAAAAAGGGGTGAAAAGATTTATTTTGCTCTGTTTCTTTACAAAAAACGTTTTTTTTACGAAAAACTTGAGCTCTGCCACTTTTTTTATTTTTTTCTTCAACTTTCTCGAAATTTTCGTCATACTGAAGAAAAAAATTATTTCCCCCATGGTCATACTCTACTTTTATTCGAAAAAATTTAGAAACAGAGACGGGATCAGTTTTCCTAAAACGGGGGATCTTGGTTTCGAGTGAGAAGATAAAGGGCGCCGCAGGGAAAAATTTTTCAATTAAATTAGCCGAACGCAAAAATGTTAGAAAAACAAAGCACGAAATAAAAATGGCGCCGCTTACAATTTTTTTTCAAAAATTACGTAATTTCGGGAACGCAAAGAAATAGGTATAAAGAGTATAATTTTTAAGAAAAAAATATCAATTTTCTCGCCCTCCTCCACTGGGACTATAGGGGCCGTGCACAAATTACTTAATGGTCATAGGGGGAGGGGGGTTACAAAACGTTACGTAGGGGGGAGGGGGGTTTTCGACAGCGTTTGCATTTGTGTGAAACTAAGAAAATTTGGAATGAAAATAAGTGAAAAGTTTTTTTTTTGGGGGGGGTAGTGGTCTTGAAATCGTTACGTAATATTAGGGGAGTGGCGTGCCAAACCGTTACAAAACATTACATAGGGAGGGGGTACGTAATTTGTGCACGGCCCCACATCTGACTGTTCCTCCTTTTTGATTTCGAATCAAAGTGCAAAACCCAAGTTGGACGTTCGAAGGCGTCAACCCGTCCTATTTGCTTGATAAAGTTTCTACGGAAATATCTCAGTCGATTTCTCCGGCCGTGTATGAACGCTTTAGCTTAGGCATTTGCATGTATCTCAGTCCCCAGCCTGTAAACAGTGCGTAAAGACAATAGTTACAAAATGAAAAGCCGAAAAATATTTTTTTTTACGATATCTTTCATCAGTTTGGTATTAAAGTCGAGCAAAAACAATTTTTATTCCAGGCCTAAAGGTATGAAAATGGAAAACATTAGAAAACAACAACCTGGAATGGATTTACTACGTGTAAGATGTAGTGACAACATCGCCCCATGCCCATCCTTTTCTGCCTAATGTGCTTTTCCGTTTGTCTGCGTCTTATACACGGCTGCTTGACCCCCTAAGGATTTGCTTAGGAACCCTGTATAAAGAAATAGGTTGAAACCGCGGAATATAAGCGTTTTGGCAGATTCTTATTGGTCGAATGAAAAGTGTTAATCAGGATTAAAGCTTAATCAGATAATTTTCGCGTTTGATGGAACCCTAAGTGAAGGGAAAGTTAAGTGACTTGTCGCATATTGGGAAGTAGATAAATCACTAAGGGTTAACAAACTCGGGTCTAAGTAGGTCGTTTTACTTGCAGCTATTGAATTCATGACTTGGGGCTAATAGAAACATTACTTACCACTAACAAAAAAAAAGCTAAGTGGACACTTCCCTTGGGATGGTTTTCTGAGTGCACTGAATTAAACGCTCATGATTTTATTGTATCATGCATATAGATGTACTTAATATTGTACCATATTTGGTATATGCACCTAAGATGTCCTAAAAGTAACCTTCTTTAAGAATATTTCATTAGTTTATGCTGAGAAAATACTAGAATAAAATTATTTTGATGTTCTTTTACGGTACCAGAATAGCTTATTGTGCGCTAAAGGCTCAAATAATGTTTCAATAACTATATACTTTGCATATGCTAAAGATGTTCTAAAAGTTAACTTCTTCAATGGTATTTCCTTAGCATATAAAAGTTCTTTGTTTGAAACCACTACTATATTATTTTTATACAAAACCATGGCACAAAAAGATTAAATTGTTCTTAGTTATTCAGCGCTGCTCAAAAAACTATATACCGATAAAGCGAAACAAAACAGTCTTTAATTGGAAATCTCAATTTCTAAGATAACGACCCCAAGCAGCAAAAACAAACAAATCGAAAATTAATCATTTAAAATTGCAGAACAACATATTAATCCCAATCAAAAATTTGGAACCTACTATCGATTAAAGTCTACTAGCTCAAGTAAAATAAATAAAAATATTAGTAGTACTGTATGAGTTTCATTACAGTAATGAGTTGAGAATATTGCCACGACGGGGTTGTAGACCGAGTCGTGGCCAAAACCCAGCAAACACAATTCCCTCGGGCCTTCGTCGGCCCGATGTCGATTGCCGAATTTGCCGTCATCGGCACGAAGTCGATTTACGACATCGGACCAGCAGTATTTTTTGTCCGCTTTGCGATGTAGGACCAATGTATGTTTGCCGACGCAACGTTAGACTGTAGCCCGCCGTTGGACCAATGGTAAAGGAGGAGGCACACATTACATGCATTCTAGCCAGCACAAAATCCTTAGACACGTACAGTTTCGGAGATATTAATGTTCAAAGTTTGACATTTTTACGACTTTTTTTCTAAGTATTTAGCGATCTACTGATGTTTTTCTTTCATAATTCTGACGGGTTATGTCAGGCAATTATCTTTTTTGGTTATGCTCTCTGTCAATGTGATTTTACAGGGAAAACCTTTCAAAAATCGTAGTATAGGACCTAACAGTAAGCTATTTTTAATTTTCGTAAGACGCACAACGCTGGGAGAAAGATTGTATAAAGAGATTAACAATACAGTATGAAAATAAGGTATGTATATCGTATGCGTAAATGTTAATAATAATTTATGTGCAGTACATACCTGACCTATTTAGGTTGCATTAGGTTTGGTCATATGGAATATCTAATAGCGCTTTCGTTTATTGCTCTAAAACGACTCACGCGTACTCCAAGATAGATCCGGAAAGGATTTGGATGTTCGATTATGTACTCCTGCTCCGAGTAACGTGTTCGTTTTTCCGAATCTGTTGCTCCGGATTTGAAACAGCAAAATCATAACGTGTTCGTTTTTCCGAATCTGTTGCTCCGGATTTGAAACAGCAAAATCACGAGAGGATAGAGCAAAACAATGTCATGACCGTACTTTTTTGAAATATATCAAATCTGGTATGGAATTCGACCAGGCCCTTAACTACATAAAAGGCTGACCACCATGAAAAACAAATGACTATCTGCTAGTGTAGCATCTATTAAAACATCGGTAAACCGCTAATTCTTTAGTAGAAAAATAGCAAAAAAGTTCAACTTCGAACACTAATATCTCCGAAACTATACGTGTCTAAGGATTTTGTCCTAGTTAAAGGTTGTCCAGAATTAAATTGTCTACAACATATCAAAATTTCAAGAAGATCGTGTGCTGGCCAGAATGCATGTAATGTGTGCCTCATCCTTTTACTTTTTGCTGACATCGGCATACCGTCGCCGTACGATTAAGGTCCGATATGGTTTAACCACATGGTACCGACCATCCGCTCATAAAGCTGCTTAATTTGGTCGGTCTAATGTAGGCAAGCTGGTCTCGACCCGACATCGGTAAACTAATCAAGTCCGACATTGGTTTCCTAAAGCTGCTCGATGTCGGTGATTGACGAAGGTCCGTCGGTGGTTGCTTGACACGATCCGACAGTGGCAAACTACAAAGTTTCGATAATGCGGGTGCTTAATAACCAGTCGGGCTGGTTTAAGTGGCTGAAGAGGTGATTCTTGTAGAGAAGTACCACCATCTTGTCAAGTCCGCATTCTAGTTTTGAAATATCTTTGCTCATAATATATATAATATTATCTTCCACAGAACAGGGAACATAGTGACATTAGCGCCATCTCTACATACTAAGAAGAAACTAAAGCAGATAAAGTGGTCGTCGGCATAAAGTCGACCATAGTAAATCGAGTCATCGTCAGTTGCCGATTCTCGTCCGATTAAACAAAGTTTTAATCGGACCGTCATCGGCCCTAAAGCAGATAAAGTGGGCGTCGGCATAAAGTCGACTGTAGTAAATCGGACCATCGTCAGTTGCCGATTCTCGACCGATTAAAGAAAGTTCCAATCGGATCATCATCGGCCCTAAAGCAGATAAAGTTTGCGTTGGCATAATGTCGACTATAGTAAATCGGACCTTCGTCAGTTGCCGATTCTCGTTCGATTAAACAAAGTTCTAATCGGATCATCGTCGGCCCTAAAGCAGATAAAGTGGGCGTCGGCATAAAGTCGACTATAGTAAATCGGGCCATCGTCAGTTACCGATTTTCGACCGAATAAACAAAATTCCAATCGAACCATCGGCGGTCCTAAAGTGGTGTCGACATAACGTCGACTATAGTAATGTGAACCTCCGTCAGTTACGGATTATTGACCGAAAACTGAAAATCGCAATCTGTCTAACATCGGGCCAGCGTGTAGTCGCCGATTCCGACACACTGCCGACGTTGTCAACATCGGACTGATTCAATGCCGAAGATTTGTGTTTGCCAGGAACGTTCAAAACATAGCCCAGGTTATACTTTTAACATTTTATTTATAATAAATGAGCATTTTTTAGTAAATAAATTGTAAGAAATTGTTGTTTTTTTTTGGAAAGTTATATACGTAATGAGCTTATTACATCATTAGTGATAGAATGAGCATTAGCTTATTTCCGCATTAGTGCGGTAATGGAACTCATTACATAGCGCAAACAGGCTAAAATTAGAGACGAAAAAGCCACTTATCACGCAGGTCCTATATAAAGCAAATTAAGTACTCAATAAACAAAGTTTTAGATTTGTATAATAAATTAAAATTTAAAAGTCAATGCAAGAACGTCATTGGAGTCAGTAGCGCAAGATTTAATCCATTACGTTTAAAACAAGGGTTGGGAAAAAAAATTTCTAGCTTGGAGGATGAGAGAAATGAGACTTGCCCCTAAAATTTAAATAGAGCATTAGCTTTTATCATTGATCTAAAAGAGTAGCAATATTTTCCAAAGCTATATCACATAATCACTTTTGTATTCAAATAGGTCTATTTTGAACCTACACCGAAAATAAGTATTTTTAATTTTTTAACAAATAAGAATTTGTGATTCCGTCACACTTACACCAAAAGACAATTTTTGATTTTAATATACTAATTTTTTTAAAATATTTATTACTAGTTTTTTTATTTTTAAAGCCTCAAATAGTTAGGGCAACAAAGTCTGTCTCCAAGTCTTTTTCTCATTCCCTCACTCTGTGCCAAACTGTGCTTTAAAAACAACGGCAAATGACAATTAGAGTAATGTCAAAAAACAACTTCGCCAAGTATTTAAACTTGTACAGGGTCATCCATTATAAGTGTCCCCCCATCTAGAGGCTAAGCGTGATAAAACGTTCAAACTTAAAGAACTATTTTTTTAAGTTTTCGCTGATAGTTTCCTTAAAATTTACGTCAAGTCATATACAGAATGTAACAAAAAATATGTACCTATTCTTTAAATGAGACACCCTTTATAGTCCGTAAGAAATCAAAAAAAGGTGGAACTGAATGGTATAAGAAATTTTTTTGCTGATTTTGTTAGTCAAGATGCTTTATTTTAAGAATCCGATTGATCCCACTCTGGCACCCTTGGGCATTTTGAAAAATCCAAGATATCCATTTCTAAGTGAAAAAAATACAGAAAAATATATCTGAACAAAACATTGATGTGTGGCATATCATTTTAGTCGGCTTTGAGTGGCCTTAATCCAAGTCCGGTATAATTTTTTATTTTTGGGGGTACCCTTACGGAGGGGGGGTTGATTTTATGAAAAAAATCGAGCTAATAACATAGGCATGTAATACATCAATTTAAGGGTTTTTCGGTCCGCTGAATACAAACTTGTAGTTAAAAAAAAATGGCGATAATTTGAAGGAGTGGGGGAGTATTTATGGGGTAAGCAGTAAAACTGTCTATGTGGAGACTTATCGAACAAACTTTAGTCAAGTTTTGTTGCAGATATCGACAGCCCTCGTCCACCATTTTGAAATATTCAAGATGGCGGCCGTGGGCAAAAAATTAAAAGAAAAGCATATGCATGCGATACATCAATTCTAATGTCCATATCCACCAACATGAAAATTATCGGATTAAGCTTTAATAACACTAATCGGAGTTTGAAATGACGCTTGGCCAATAAAGTTTAAATATAAAACACCACATTCTAAACACCGATTAGTATCTAATCATGATCAAATCCTAATCAGAAAATTTTTGAATGGGTGGATATGAGCATAAGGTTTTTGGATACGCTGAATTCAAATTTTTTGTGGTTAAAAAATTTTTGGGAGTAATATGAATTTATGAAAAACCATTAATGAGTTTTATAAATAAATCTGCAATAAAACTTGTTGTGTGAATAAAGTATTGATTAAGTCCCCATATAAACATTTTTACTGATTACGCCATAAATACCCCCCACTCCTTTAAGTTACCCCCAATTTTTTGTTAACTATAGATTTGTATTTAGCGGACCGAAAAACCCTAAAATTGATGTATTACATGCCTATGTTAGTAGGTCAATTTTCCGTTGGAGTACCCCCCAGAATAAAAATAATACCGGATTTGGATGATATGCCGTGCACCAATATTTTGTTCAGATATATTTTTCTGTAGTTTTTTCACCTAATCTTGGATTTTTCAAAATGCCCAAGGGTGCCGCAGTGGCATTACTCGGATTCTTAAAATACAGACTGGCTAACAAAATCAGAAAAAAAAATTCTTGTACCATACATTTCCGACTTGGGGCAAAAATCGTGGTTTGGCAACCAGACTATTATATTCTACTAGTACTTTTTAAAAATGCTCCACACTACTATTTTATATTTTGTGGTTTTCAAGATAAAATTTAAAAAGATCAATTTTAGAACATTCTTATTCTTAAACGGCGATTTAAGTTTTGCAAAACGACTTAAATGACATTAAATGTGATTTACTACGTTTTCACGTGGAACTGAATACGTTTTTTTTACGTTTTACTATTTTCATGAAGTGATTTGAATGCGTTTTGAACTCGATTTGAGTTTTTGACATTTGCCCGCATTTGCCCAGTGGCGGTCCCGGGGAAGTGCGGGGGGAAAGCGATCGTTCCCCCCCCCCATTTGCTCCGGAAAAAGTAGACAAAAAATATGCTGGTGGTAACCCTGAAGTCTTTAGCGAAAAAAGATAAATTGCAGAACGTTCCTTTAAAAACATTTAAAAAAATATATTTTTTTTTCATAACTCGTAAACAAAATGACATAAAAAAAATCCAAGATAGCACGATTAAAGGAAATTAAAAATCTCAGTTGACGTGTTTTTTTGAACTTTGAAACAATATTGGTCAGAAGTAGGCAAAATCAAAACTTATATGATAACGTTTTCGAGGCAACGAACAAGTGTTACGATATTTTTCCGTTGATGTTTCCCAGTAATGCTTCGCCAGAAAGAAGCTTCAGCTCAGAAGATTGAAAATATGAGTACTTAAAAACACTATGACGGAAATTCGCCTGACGGGCTTAGCGTTGCTGCATATTAACAGACATATTGAGTCATTGACCGAGTTGCCCAAAAAAAGCGGAAACAATTTTTTTTTTTTGAGATGGGCATCTTATGTTTGAGATATTTAGCTATTAGGTTTTGTTCGTGGTTTGTTTATTATCTATGTTTTCTATAATTGGAAAAATTATACGTAGTTACTCAAGCGCGGATTCCAGGGGGATGTTAGGGTAGTTAACCTTCCTACCCTGGCTTTAAATTTTTCTGTCAGTGATCTTAGCTCAGTAAATGTCGAAGTGACGTTCAAAACGAGTCATGTGATATCCATACTTTTTAAAGTCAAATCAACATCAGAATTGGTTAAACTTTGAATGGATTGACATTTTGTAAAAACTAAGAAACTAAGACGCGGCTTGGAGCACTTTTTTTTGCCGAGTAGGTTATAGCTATTTTCTTAACAAGTGCGGAAAATCGATTTTTCCGCACGCAACTGCCGTTGACGGAACGTCGCGCAGCGGAGTTCTGTCAAGCAGTTAAGTGCGGAAAAAAGGTTTTCGCACGTGTTAGGAACAATTGTTTTTCTACGAGTGTGAGGAGAATACACTGAAAATAGTTTTTTAACATTTTTATTTAAAATAATATTTATTCACTTATTTATATTATAGTTAATGGTAAATGTACAATGATTGACACTATTCAAATTTATAGCAGATGCCAGTTGGTTGCGGCTGCCCAATAAAGATTGTGGGCCCTGTTGTACAGGGATAATTACTTCAGTAGACTGCAGCTCGTTTACGGATTCTTGATGCTCAGTTTGTTTGTGTTGTACAAGTGCACTTGTTTCAGCATCCGAATCAGAAAAGGCTACACAACTGGTGGAAGCATTGGCTGGAGAAGATTTCAATAATTTCCTTGCGATGAATTTTTTATTTTCCAAATTTATTCACGTAACTTTCGGCTACTTTTGTGGATTGCCATCCTCCAGCATCTGCAAGGGCAGTGGCAGAAGGCCTTCGATAGCAATGTCCAGTAAACTCTTCTGAATTCGGAAGACGTAAATATGCCGCTACCTCAGATGGCATTCCTTCCTACCCTGGCTTTAAATTTTTCTGTCAGTTATCTTAGCTCAGTAAATGTCGAAGTGACGTTCAAAACGAGTCATGTGATATCCATACTTTTTAAAGTCAAATCAACATCAGAATTGGTTAAACTTTGAATGGATTGACATTTTGTAAAAACTAAGAAACTAAGACGCGGCTTGGAGCACTTTTTTTTGCCGAGTAGGTTATAGCTATTTTCTTAACAAGTGCGGAAAAAAGGTTTTCGCACGTGTTAGGAACAATTGTTTTTCTACGAGTGTGAGGAGAATACACTGAAAATAGTTTTTTAACATTTTTATTTAAAATAATATTTATTCACTTATTTATATTATAGTTAATGGTAAATGTACAATGATTGACACTATTCAAATTTATAGCAGATGCCAGTTGGTTGCGGCTGCCCAATAAAGATTGTGGGCCCTGTTGTACAGGGATAATTACTTCAGTAGACTGCAGCTCGTTTACGGATTCTTGATGCTCAGTTTGTTTGTGTTGTACAAGTGCACTTGTTTCAGCATCCGAATCAGAAAAGGCTACACAACTGGTGGAAGCATTGGCTGGAGAAGATTTCAATAATTTCCTTGCGATGAATTTTTTATTTTCCAAATTCATTCACGTAACTTTCGGCTACTTTTGTGGATTGCCATCCTCCAGCATCTGCAAGGGCAGTGGCAGAAGGCCTTCGATAGCAATGTCCAGTAAACTCTTCTGAATTCGGAAGACGTAAATATGCCGCTACCTCAGATGGCATTTTTCCAAATTTATTTATACCGACGCACTGGATACTACATTCCCCTTTGCGATATTGGACAAAAAACCTTTGTGTGTTGTATGTTTTGGTCTAAGTAATGCATATTTTCTTACCAAGTTCAAATTTTTCTCTCCATTGTTTACAAAACTTTGGCTTGTGTGCGTTTTGTTGTCGGCTATTTTAACAACAATCATAGATTTTTCCAGCTGCACGTTTTCAAGTAACAAGTTCGTTAATTCTTTAATAAGGAGCTAAATGTCATCGGGAGCGCTGTCAATAAATTTCTCCACGTGATTTATGGTTAAAATTTTTGATTTTTTTGGTCTAAAGCCAACAATTTTTTTCTTCAGAAAAGCAATTAACTTGAAATGCCAATCCACATTTTTCTTTAGCTTGAGCATACTTTTTAACTGAGTACCTTGACCAGAGTGTGGACGGTTGACACGATGTCGGTAATTCGTGAAAATAAACTAGGAAAACTTCTTCCTTTTGAAAATTCGTGTTATTCTTGTGCAAACTCCCTTTACAAAAAGCGTTGTACTCTTTCTCATACCTTTTTCTGGATTTATCTGGCAAAAAATCCTCTTTTGTAACTTCAGCCGCCAAAAAAATCTCGTCAGGTACCTCTTCTACCGAATTTTCGGTCATTTTTTCATTGGAAGTCATTTAAATTTTTTTGCCACTGACAAATAAATGTATAAACAACTGGTTAGCCACACCAAAGAAACCAAGGCATTTCATAGGCAATATGATGAACAGAAACTTCGAATCAGTACAGGTTTTTCGATATTTGACATATCGGTGCGGAAAAATTTTTCCACACCGTGCGGAAAAATGTTTCCACACCGTGTGGAAAAACGAATTTTCCGTACTAAAAATAGTGTGGAAAATGCAATTTTCCGCTCGCTCCTAGAAAAAAATTTATTTCTAAGGCCATCAATTCAAATGTTTGAATATTTCGAATGGTGGCCTTAGAAAGAAATTATTTGAGATATTTGTAGGTTTTTCAAAAAAAAAGTAATGCATTTTTTTTAGATAATTAGGGAGGTTTGTCAGAAAAATGTAAAACTGAGTTAAATGGCAATCTATGCCCTGCTTCTAAAAAAAGCCAGATTTGATTATTTGATTGTCGTGTTGTTGTTGTCTATTTTTTTTCTCCGAACTAATTTTGTTAATTGCCTCGCCCATTTTATAGCGAAGACATTAGGTCCCCACGTGAAAATTGCTTTCTTAATTTCAGCTCCCATTAATATTCAATTTAATATTAAAGATAATGATATCTAGACAAAAATAAGTGGTGGCAACAACACTAAAAGATAAGTACTTGCTTACAATACAGTATAGAGGCAGTTCGATACGTCCATCTGAGTCCATAGCCGCTGTGATTGTTTTAGGTGATAATATTTTTAAGTTTAGTGAAGCTGTTTTGTGGATATGGACTTAATCTTTAACAATTTGTTGTGTAGATTACCGAAAGTTGAGAATTTTGTTCTGAAGACTACAAACCTATCGTAAGTATGTCCATTATTAATGCCGTTGTGTGTTTGGAGAGTTTTTGGCAAGAAATTTATGGAGAAAAAATTTAAAATTGTAACGGATAATTCTACTTTCTTGCCAAAATGTCCAGCTTGGGGGTTTTGGCGCAAATAGAGCAAAATTTTTTAAACTTTTTTTGATTGCGTTTTTAGTATTACACATTGGTTATATTAAAGACAGAAAAGATGATCTGATATTTTGGCACAAAACTTTAATGTAAGGAGAAAGTTGAAAGAACTGTAGAAAGTTGAACTATACATGAATCCTAATGGTAAATCTTAACGTAGCCTAATTATAGGTGATTTTTTTTATTTTTAGCTCTGCAATGGTTGTTAAAACTTTCCAGTTAAAAAACTTATGCGGTTTTATAAGATTTTACGAGCCAAACTGTTTTCCTCGTAAAAACTGACAAAATAAATCTGTACTTTATGAGATTTGTCATGGTTTTTTCCAAGTTTGCTTCACATACCGCATAGAAAACATATAAAAACTGATAAAACATTGTAAAATCTTGTAAAATTTTTTCTAAAAGATTTGACGCGGTTTTACTAGCAAGGTTGTAACTGATTTACTAAAATGCCAAAAACTTTCCAACTTAAAAGCCCACAGCGTTTTGGCGCTAATAGTGATTTTTTTACGATTGCAAAAATAACAGTAAAGTTTAAATTTGAATTTTGAGTGTATGTTTTTTATCTAATTGTAAAAAAAGTGCAAACTCTTATTGTTCTTACTTAAGAAATTAAATAAATCAATTTTGGATAGCTTCCCACACACAATAACGTGATAAAGTAAGCAAAAACAACGGTTAATAGGTAGCGTTCAAACGTTCTTTTTTCCCAAATCACGTGTTTTTTACGTGAAAACATTTCATTTTAAGAAAAAAAACCTTAGAACGCTACCTATTAAACGTGAGTTTATCGATTTAAATAACGTTATTTCGCATTGTGCTAAGTGGGTTCTTACAGCCCCGCGAATCTATTAAGTTAATTTCATTTATTTGATAATTTATTTTATTTTTCCTTATTTTCAGATTTACTTTTTCCAAAAACCTATTTGCGCCCAAACGTTGAAGCCCATTCCACAAAACTAGCAAAATGTGTTCCTATCTAGTCATTTTTTCTGTTTTTATTTTCACGCTTATGATTAGTCAAACCACGTAAGTATGACATAAGTATATATTTATATTACCGTAAAATAGTTATTACTAAGTAAATTTTTGCATAAAGCAACCCCTTAGATCAGTCAAGCCACCCCCTCCCCCAAAAGATATTCGAGTTTTGATATGCTTATAATTTCGAACCAATTTTGAACTAATTTTGAACCAATTTTAAAAATTTTGAACCACACTCCTTCCTGGTTTTTTTAATATTCAAAATGGGGGGTGCAACCGGACGTCAAGCTACACCCCCTCATTTAAAGCGTATAGAAAAATGAAAAGCAACACTAATTTCGAACTCCTAATATCACCAAAAAGAATTTCGAAAAACCCACTAGTAACCCTGTTTTTGAACCACTTTTAAAAATTTTGGACCAAACTCCTTCCTGGTTTTTCTTAGCTTGACGTCCGGCTGCACTCCCCATTTTGAATATTAAAAAAACGAGGAAGGAGTGGGTTCAAAATTCTTAGAAGTGGTTCAAAATTAGTTCGAAATTGGTTCGATATTATAAGCATATCAAAACTCGAATATCTTTTGGAGGGGAGGGGGGGGGGGTGTGGCTTGACTGACCTAACCTCTTGGTGTAGCACAACCTTTATCTGGAAAATTAAATTTTTATATTCTTTTGATAAAAAAAAAGTTAAAGAAATAATCTAGAATAAAACTTTGAAAGTAGTCCATTTTGGTGGAGTTAAAATTTAAATGAAAAACTTTTGTTCCTTCTCCACTGTATTTGTTGAATAAATGTTTGTATTTTTTCCGCTAACCCGACAAGTTTCGACGGTATAAGACCGTCATCTTCAGGGGATTCGCTACAAGAACCAAATGAGGGAATTAACGTCCGACTCCGCATAATTTATATTAAAATATAAAAATATATTTTCTTTTAATATAAATTATGCGGAGTCGGATGTTAACTCTCTCATTTGGTTCTTTTAGCGAAACCCCTGAAGATGACGGTTTTATACCGTCGAAACATGTCGGGTTAACGGAAAAAATACAAACATACATACAGCAAAAGTTTTTCATTTTATCTTAGAAAAATATTTATTAGCTCAAATCTGAGTTTTAGTTTAGAAGCCTATGTTGTAATTCACGGCCTTCGTGGCCATTTTTGAGTTAAAGTTTCGTTTTACACACATCAACTTATAGGAACTAGTTCCGCACCAATTAGTTTTTTATGCAAACACTGAAACTTTTCTTGTGCTAACATTAAGTTGCGTTCACATTGTATTTTGTATCTATCAGTATTTTGAATAAAATTTCTTCAAATTAATTAAAAAAAAATATCGTTACTTGCTTTTGTTCCAAAGTTATTATTTTTTAAAATATTTTATCTCCGTTTTTCCCCCTTCAACCCCCCACCACGTTAGAGGATTTTTTTACCAAATTTCGTTAAAATCGATTAAGGCGTTCTTGAGTTATCGTGTATACAGACAGACAACAGACCGACAGACAACTTTTTTTTTTTCGTCGATTAATTTAAGAAGTCAAAATTTCACGATTTTAATAGTCCCCCATACCATATTGGTATGTTGGACTAAAAAGAGTAGAACAGGCAGCAAGGCCAAAAATATATTCTTTTACTTTTTTACTTTTATATATTAATTCGTTTTTGTATAAAATATCAAAAGTTTTTTGGTGGGTAGTATGGATCGACCTTTAGTTGTTTCAAGCCATCACACACATACTTGCAAAAGGTCACATTCTTGCTTGCTTTGTGGGGATAGTGTTTTCTTTGAATCAAGGTCTTAAGTACGTAAAAATTACCGCGCAAGTACGAGCATAAACCGCTCGTACCAATAGTGCAGACTAGTGGAGTGTTTCCCTCAATTTGAACACGCGTCGGACACATAACTACAAAAATGCTGTCACTTTTTGTTAAAACCAAATTAGTTCTGACCGGTGCGAAACTAGTTCCCATAAGTTGAAAACGCCATCAGAGATCAATATTTTCAATGGTGGAGTAGTAGTAGTAGTATTTGACGATAAATATGTCTATGACGTTATCAAAGATGGCGGTCAAATTGGTCAAGTAATTCGACAGTAACAGGACCTTTTAAGAATTACTTCTTAACTGCTTTAGCTACAAACCCCAAAATTTACAAAGTTTTGCACCAACCACCAAAACTGATTTTCAGAAAAGGTGTCATAAGGTGTATTTGGCGGTCATAATTACCTTCAGATACCAAATTTAGCACAGAACCACAAGACGGTTTATATTTGATCCTCACAAAATAAAAAATTTAAAAACTAAGAAAGGATATCGCCCTTTTTAAAAGGAAATTTGTCTTCGGTAGAATAACCTGATTTTTTTATATGTTCAAGTACTCGTCCTAAGAAGATTTTTGTTCCATTGCACCAACTCTCTATCCCCCCCCCCTGTAGTACTCGAAAAGTGACGTCAAAGTCGTCGATTTCGCGCTTTTTAGCCATTTTTTAATTATTGTACTGACCTTATTTGCAAACCGACCGAGACGGTCATGGCAAATTCAAAAAAGAAAATAAGATTCGGGTCGGTTTGCAAATCAACAATAATTCAAAAATTGCTCAAAAGTGCGATTTCGACAACTTTGACGTCACTTTGCGGGTACTTCTGGGAGGGGTAGAGAGTTGGCGAAACAAAAATCTTCTTAGGACGAGTACTACAACATATAAAAAAATCAGGCAATTCTACCGAATACAAATTTCCATTTAAAAATATTCTATATTGTGAATAAATTTAAAAAGAAGTTTGTCATAAAAAGGCACTGAATTGTGAATTTCGCAATGTCTAGAAAAAAAAATGAAATTTCTCTAAAATTGCAAATTTTCCGCAAATTTTTTGTGTTAATACAGCTGATAAGTTCACCGATGACGATAACTTCATCACTATTTGACAGTTCAAAATGGATTTTTTTATACCTTCATCAAAAACCTGATTTTAGTAACTGTCTGCAGTTAACTAAAGCATAGCTTTCTTGTCTATCGAAGAAAAAAAACTTTTTTTTAATACCTTCATCAAAAACATGATTTTAGTAACTGTCTGCAGATAACTAAAGCATAGCTTTTTTGGTTACCGATGCAAAAAAACTTTTTTTTTGGTTACCGATGCAAAAAAACTTTTTTTTTGATCACGGGTGCAAAAAAAGATTTCTGTCCGTTTTTCACCCAAAGTTAAAGTAAAATAGCGGAAAATAATAATATTGAAAAAATCTAATTATTCTTGCCTAAGAATTAAGCCATTTCGAACAGTTTTCACCAAGTATTTACGAAAAAATCATTTAAAAATATCGTCAAAATATCAAATTGTCAAAGATTAAAATGTCGCAACAATAAATGTCGCCGAGTAAAAAGACACATCGCTATGGAAACGATTGTTATTTAATTTACCAGCCGCCTTGATTTATAGTGTAAACATGGTGTGTTGCGAGAAGTTCTCTTCGTTCGAGATTTTTAAAAGTATTTCCTGTTTTTCTTGGATTTTTTATAAAGGTATTAAAAAAAATAGTGTTAACAACTCGCGGCTAAACTGTGCTTTTTTTATTCGCGTTTTTAAATACCTCTCTGCGCTCGTTATTTAAACCAACGCTTGTAAAAAAGAGCACTATTTTAGTTGTGAAAACTAGTATTTTTGTACAGGTTTTACGTTGACGGTCCGGTTATTTGACGTTTGGGATATTTTATTAGTTCTTGTTTTTAATTTTTAAAATAAAATTAGTTTCTGTGGTTTTCCATTCCAATCTAAAATTTATACTTTTTTAATTAAGTTTCGAAAAAGTAAAGATTAAAAACTAACCCAATTTTTTGGTTTTATTTAAATGTGTTTTAAAACAGGCACCTATTTAATTATTCTTGAAAGAACGCTTAAACAGAATAACACGCTTGGGTGTGCCTGCCTCACTTACTTTGTTTATACGGGCCTCTTAAAGCACTTTTATATAAGAACGGTTTGAAAATGTTGTCATATAAACACCAATAAAACCGATTTAAGAACTAAATCGATTTTATTTTAAAGCGATTTAAAGAAGCGGTTTATTGCTTGCAAACATTTTAGCGCATTTCTTCCAACCTAAAGAAATACTAGTTTTCCGAAAAATCTGTTGTTACCTATAAGTGGTTTTATTTGTTTTTTTTTAACTGACATATTTAATGACATTTAATAAAGGACGTATAAACCTTCGGAAAAAGCGACTTTATTTAAAACCGTTCTTATATAAAAGTGCTTTTAGGTGCGTATAAACGTAGTAATTGTCGGAAATGGGCGCGGAATTTAATGGAAGCGCGCCAAAACACAAATCCGCATGTCCTTCGTACGTCAAAATTCTTATGTTAACCATCCGTACGTTTGACGTTCAAATGTCAACAGTGTCAAATGGCGTTAGTCGTCGGGCGTTTCGGGCACGACCAAAAACTATCTATTATATGAAATATATAGGATACAAGAATGAGATTTAGGAATTCTCGTTAAATTCTAGATTAAATGAAATGTTTGGATTTAATGGGAGTAAATATACTATTAACATCAACTCAGATAAACGAGCTTTTAATAGGATAATAACTACCTGGTTCTGCATACCGGGTGAACATTTTTAAAGCATAATTTTAAACTTTTATGAAAAAATATTTTTACTTACGACCAACCCATAATACTAGTTTCACGAGCGTCCTAACACAACTGTAATGGACATTACGCTTAAATCGTTAGAGGACGCGCCGAGCGATGAAACTTTCTTTCATATCGTCGCTGTTTGACGCAAAAATGTGTTAACAAAATAAATATTTATTAAATTAATTATAATTAAATTATTTTTTTTCATTATTGATCGTTAACGCCCCCCCAATCGAAGTCAATTCCTGAGTGCACCACTGGTTATAATCATTACACACTCAGATGAATTAAGACTTCATTTCATAACATGCTTATTATGTAAACTACTAAAGTTAAAAAAACCAACCAGGCTAACTTCAGCCAATTGGAAGCTGTTAAGCAGGGATATTCTTACTGCCAAAATTTCTAATCTTCCCTGCCCCACAATAGAAAAGTAACGTTTAAAAAAATGATATACATGATGCTAATACTTCTTTTTCCACAAATAGTTCAACTTCAATTTTGTTGATCTCTTTGTGGTAAAACTACATGCAGAGACATTAAAAAAATAAATTTATCAATATATAATTTTTTTATCCGTTATTTTACCATGGACATTAATCTGTTAATAGGTCTGTTTACTACTATTGCAATGATTTTGCTTCTCCATCTTTGCATAATTCAATAAAAATAGACCCTATTGTGTATGTGTATATATATGTATATAATAACTAATCTATAAAATTCTTCAGAAAGTTCTGATATCTAAAAAAAATTAAACAGAAATGGAATAATATCTTATGCTAAAAATTAATCAATAACAGTTTGATCTCACTCTGTAGCATTACACTTAAACAAATAACTTTTAAAATAGTCCTAATCTGTGTTCACAATGTCTATTTAATCATTAAAATCGACCTATTTTTAGATAAAAGCCCCAATATATTTGTACCTTGAACCAAAATAGTTTTATAAGGTCATAGGCCCAAGGAAACTCGGTAAAAATAATAAACAGGCGTTTGGCACCCATTGTTTTTATTATTATTAAAAGATTATAAATCTTTGAAAATTTTATATACTTTCCTTCCATTTTTATTAAATTTTTATAAAAGAGCTTTAGCGTATTCCTTTGTTGGGTTAATAAGTTGTTTAGTTCAGCTAGGTATTTAGGTTCTTACCAATGAAAGCAAGTGAGACAGACTGCTACGCTCTATCTTCGTTAAATAAGAAAAGTTCTCAGAGTTTAATTGTTTTAAACTCTATTTTAATTCATTTCAGGGCTATCCCTCTTTGGCCCTGTACCCCCTGTTCGTCTTTGGAAGAATGTGATTCGCCCCCCATAGAACTCTGCCCATGGGGAGAAACAAAAGACAATTGCGGAAGGAGGACTTGCATGAAGGTAAGTGACTATCCATGTCCCAGTCAGCCCTTATAATATATAAATGTCCAAGAATAGGGTCGTTCAAGTTTGCCCCCCCTCTGCCAGGCAGCGTTATTAAAAAATTTAAATGCCAACATTTTGCACACCCTCCCACGAGTAACGAGTAATAATAATTTTTATATGAGGGGGGGCTAACTTGACGGTTGCCTCTCTGACGATATATTTTTAAAAATTTTATGTCATTTGAAAGGTATAATTTTGAACACCCAATTTCAAATTTTGCACTCTTTAGAAGACCCCAGAGCGTGTATTCTTGAACAGTGAGCGGCATTAATCTATGGCGAATGATCACATCCCAGCAAACAAAAATTGATGGCTTAGTGTTGGCTCGATACTTGTCCCCCGACTTCACGGTATAGGGCTAGATTGCCGGTCCGGTTGCCGGATCGGATAGGTTCACTCCGGGCCGTTGAGAATCCCGGACCGGGCGACAGATGCTTTGCCGGCCGGCCCGTTGATAGCCCCGTGATTACGTCATGGAGCCATTTGGCCAGATATAGGCCAGCAACAATGGCCACCTGCTGGCCCTTTACTTTTTTTAAAAGGGCCCTAAAATTAGCCGATATACAAGTTTGTTAATAATTTAGTGGGTTTACCTAAATAACAAGTAACATATTTTGAAATCCATACTCCATAAGTTTTTCTGTATATTTTAGCATATAAGAAGGGCTAATTATATTAGTTTGGATTCCATTCTTTTGTTAGACCTCATCCATACACCAACTTAGCAGGTCCCTTTTAAATCCAGTGCTAAAACTCAAACAGATCGGGTTATAGACATTCGAGTTTGGAAGTATTAAGAGAGAATTTGAATAAAAAATGTGCTTTTGCCAATTAGTTAATCGCAAAAACCGTCCAGCAAATTTGTATCAAATTTCGCACTGTGAAAGTCTCGGAACCATTCATGTGGTTTTACATAATTTTTGACATATTTTGAATAATTTTAAAAAATCTTTGTCACATTAAAGAAGTATCGATTATTTTAAAAACGCAAATAAAATCAAGAGTGCCCGGTGAGCATATTACGAAAGCGGAAAAAGCGTGATTTGCGGAGGGCTTCTTTTTCTATTACCTATCATATTTCTTGAAATATTTATTTTATTTTAAAAAAGGTCGTGTTTATTTTTCTTAAATCTTTTTTATTTGTGATTAAATTTTATACGCCGGCGTTGAACATAAACGGCCATTACGGGTCAATGCGTGCTTCATCCAGACCGGTAGCTCGTATATAAAAAAGCAGGGGGCCGGTATAGTTTTGCAAATACAGCTGTTTGCTGGGATGATCCGACCCTACGGATCTCATGAAAATCATTCGTTCCCGATCGTATGGCTCGAAGCCGCGGAAAAGCGTCAAATCTAGTGGCTTGCGCAATAAAAAGTTTTTTTCTTGAAATGTATAGTTTTCTAAAATGCTTTTCGACCGTGGGAGGTGATAGCTCCCATGCGATAGATCCAATCGCACGAGAGAAATATCGGATCGAATGACCCCCCCGAGACGATATTTATTAATTTTGTTATGTCATTAAAAAGGTGGTTATAATGTTGCACTACCATTTTCAAATTTCGCACCCCCCCTAGGAACCCACAGGAGGGTTCTCGAGTAATCGACGTAGCCTCCCACCAGACAATATTTTTTGAAAATTTTTATGTCATTCGAAATGTGTAATTTTGCACACTCAATTTAAAATTTTTCAACCCCTCAAGAACATTTGAGTGGATTCTCGATTACCCAGGTTAGCCCCCCCACCCAGACGATATTTTTTGAAAATTTTTTTGTGATTGAATCCCACAGGAGGGTTCTCCATTAACCAAGTTAGCCCTCCAGACAATACGTGTTGAAAATTTTTATATTATTCGAAAGGTTCAAAATGTTGTTAACTCCCCAGGAACACGGTTACTCCGAGTGTTCCTGAGATTGGGTTAAAATAATTTGAAATTGTGTCTGAAAAATTTTGCAAAATTACATCATTCAAATAAAATAAAAATGTTTTAAAAATATTGTTTGCAGAGTTCATAAAAAGTTGAAAAAATTTGAAATTTTGTGTGCTAATAACTAAATTCGAATTACATATGTACTTTTTAAAAATATTGTCTGAGGGGGTGCGGCTAAACTGATTAGTCGAGAACCCTATACTAGAGGCTTCTGGCCTTTCGAACCACATAAAAATTTTGAAAATATATCGTCTGAGGTGGCAACCCTTAATGTAGCCTCCCCCCCCATATAAAATGACCACAGTTACTCGTGGAAGGGTGTGCAAAATTTGATTTTTGATGTGCAAAATTTTGGCATTAAAATTTTTTCACAAAAGCTGTCTAAGGGGTGAAACTTGACCAACCCCTAAGAATGATGATATTAAAAACCTTCATCAATTCTCCAGAATAATAAACTGATGTAATGAACATACTGTATATTTTATTTATGATTAAAGTCGTTTCCAAGGGTTAATTCGGAGAGCAAACAAAAAAGATATCAAACGAAAAACAAAAATAGGCAAGACAGAGATTATAAAATTATGTGTAAACATCAATAGATTTTATGTTTACTGGATTACTAGAGAGACCTTTGGAAGCAGATAATTGTAAATTGTAAGATAGGGTTTTGCCATCATTATATCTTTGAGGTTTTATATCTAAAACGAATAAGAAGATTCTAGTATTAACTTTCGAACTGAAGAGACATCCTTTAGTTCTGAAACAAAAAATATATCTTGAGTTTTCGTTATCGAAATCTGAACTATATTATTTTAATAAAGCAAAGCCAAAGTTTGATGTTTAAAATGTCATTAGCTCTATAGAGGCGTTTTCTCGCGTTGAAATTGTTTTAAAAAATTTTATAAGTTGGAAACATTAATTTTCTTGCGTTGCAACAGTGACGTCATATTTAAACTAGTTAAAAATATTTCGAAACGGAATCCATTGTCGTTTCGAAACCGACGCGTGCGCAGAAATTACGTCAAAATTTTGCTTTTTTAGATTTTGTTTTTCTTTTCTAAAGCACTGTTTATACTTTTTTACCAGCGATTAGAATGGGAGACGATCAACGGAACGTTATATTTAACATATTTGTGGACCGTAATGGAGAACTTATCAAAAAGGATAGTAATGAAGGTTTTGTTAAATAGATAATAACTTGATCCATTTAAATACGCACAAAAGTTTAATAAAAATAAATATTCTAAAACAGAGCAAAGTGAGGTTACAGGGAAAGAAATGTCAGGCACATCACTGTTTTGTACTATTCATTTTCTCGCGTTTTGAACTAATGACGTCTAGGTTGAAATTGTTTAAAAAAATATTTCAAAACAATTTGAACACGAGAATACGCCTTATTAGGCATCATGACAGCACCTTTTATAACAGTCGGTGTGGTACATACGAAAAAAAAAGAAACCAAGAGTGCAAAGTATTTCAGTTTTCCACGCTTGATTATTACGAGGAGTTACAATATAGCTACGAGCCTCCCCTAACATCTAACATCATTTTTCTTTAATTGTTTGAGGGAGGCGGCTAAACTGATTAGTCGAGAATCTTATACTAGGGGCTTCTTCTTCTTAAAAATATATCTTCTGGGGGGCAAACGTTAAGGTAGGTTCTGGGGCTATACCTTTCAAACGACACACAAGCAACCGTTAAGGTAGCCCCCCCATATAAAATGACCAACACGGTTACTCGTGGAAGGCTGTTAAAATTTGATTTTTGATGTGCAAAATGTTGGCTTTAAAATTTTTTACAAAAGCTGTCTGGGGGGCGATGAAACTGGACCAACACCTAAGAATGATGGTAATTTAAAAACTTACACCAATTATCCAGAATAATAAACTGATGTAATGAATCAGTGGCGGCTCGCCCGATGACGCAGGTGAAGTGGTGCTTCATCTCTTATTTGCAGTCTGACTAAATAATTTTCATTTAAAGATTTCTGAAAAAAATTAAACCTTCCTCTTTCACGATGGAGGAGTATGATGGAGTTTGTGTTTTACTGGAAAAATCGTTTTCGAGGTGGAATGAAGATAGCAAAATAGACTTCTTAAACTCTAAAAAGCCCCCCTTATTAAACGTACACATACACAATACAAATCGAAAGTAAAGGTGGGGGGGGGGGTTGGGCGATGCTGCGTCACCTATTTGTAAAGTCATGAGCCGCCACTGAAAGGGACATCCTAGTTCTGAAACAAAAAAGACATCTTGCATTTTGGTTTTCGAAATCTGAAGTACCTTTTATTATTTTATGCACTTCAGGGATTAAATAGGTACTTTTAGTCCCTCTTTTTGGGACTAAAGTGACACTTTTAATCCCTAAGGGATTCAAAGAAAATTTAATCCCTGAGGGATTAAAAATAAATTTTAATCCATCACCTTAGGGATTAGAAGTAATGAATGAATTTTAACAAAGATCTTTTCCTAAAGTGCATAAAATAGTATATAAACCTCGGGACTAAAGTGTCGTTTAATCCCTTTGCGAATTGTAGCCCTTCCTACGGTCGGGCTACAAACCTTTCGCAGCATGTGGCACTTTAGTCCCTAGGTTTATAATGTACTGTTAATAAAGTCAAAGTTTCATATTTAAAATGTCATGTGCTCTGTAGGTATCATGACAGCACCTTCTAATAACAGTCGGTGTGGTACATACGACAAAAAAAAAGAAACAAAGAGTTCAAAGTATTTTAGTTTTTCACGGTTGAACATTACGAGGGGTTAGAATATGAGATACTATAAGGGCCCTGCCCTTGCATTTTCAGAAAAAAAGGCGTAGCGATAAATTAGCATGGAAAAATCCAGAGGCAAAAACCTTTCTGCTCAGCATATATTATATATGCGCCCAAATAACTATGAAATACTATAATTGCACAAGCATCGTAAAATGTGTAACAATACTAAAACTTCGTAAGACAAAGAAAATAATGTAAAAATCCCTGGGAAAGGCCTAAGGCAAAATATCTACTGTGCATGCCTGACGCACTCTGTTCGCGCCCGGAAGAGTTTTTGGCTCTGCATTTTTTCCAGGCTTACTTGATTAGGAGAGTTACTATCGCTATACGGCTTTTTTTCGGAAAATGCAAGGACAGGAGGTTACTCAAGCCACACCCTCCCCCTGAAAGATATTCGAGTTTTTATATGCTTATAATTTCGAACCAATTTCGAACTAATTTTGAATCACTTTTAAAAATTTTGAACCACACTCCTTCCTGGTTTTTTTAATATTCAAAATTCAGCCGGACGTCAAGCTACACCCCCCTTATTTAAAGCATAGAGAAAAATGAAAAACAACTATCCCAAAATTAAGAACTAATTTCGAACTCCTAATATCACCAAAAAAAATTTCTAAAAACCCATTACTAACTCTGTTTTTTTTAGAAAATATGGGGGGGGGTGCAGGTTGACGTCAAGTCACAGAGTTTTGATATGCTTATAATTTTGAACTAATTTCGAACTAGTTTCGAACCACTTTTAAAAATTTTGAAGCACACTCCTTCCTGGTTTTTTTTAATATTCAAAATGGGAGGTGCAGCCGGACGTCAGGAAAGAGTGTGGTTCAAAATTTTTAAAAGTGGTTCAAAATTAGTTCGAAATTAGTTCAAAATTATAAGCATGTGGTTTGACGTCAACCTGCACCCCCCACCATATTTTCAAAAAAAGAGTTACTAATGGATTTTTGGAAATTTTTTTTGGTGATATTAAGATTTCGAAATTAGTTCTTAATTTTGGTTTAGTTGCTTTCCATTTTTCTCTACGCTTTAAATGAGGGGGTGTTGCTTGACGTCCGGCTGAAATTTGAATATTAAAAAAACCAGGAAGAAGTGTGGTTCAAAATTTTTAAAAGTGGTTCAAAATTAGTTCGAAATTGGTTCAAAATTATAAGCATATAAAAACTCGAATATCTTTCGGGGGGTTGTGGCTTGATTGACCTAGGACAGGGCCATTATAGTCTCTCATCATTTGGTTTTTCAAATCATCATGTTAAGCCCAATTTTAACTACTATTGCAAACCTTCCAGCATGTCTGCAATTACGACGTCATCAGTATATCTTAGGTTGTTGGACATTTGCAGTTGAGAAGTGCACTAATATTTTATAACAACGGCGTATAAATTTGCAACCTTTGCAACCCCCCTTCTTATTCGTAGGACAAGCGGTCATTAGACACTTAAAGTAAATATTTCAACGTATCGGCATCGGTATACCTAACGCGTTCGAAACAAAGCCAAAATACACTACATTTTTAACTTTATCTTGCCAAGTTTCGAACGATGCCCGCTTTTTTGACGGGTACGATGACAGAAAAGCGGGCTCGTTCGAAACGTCGCATAAACAAGTTCAAAATGTAGTGTATTTTGGCTTTATTTCCAATGCGTTAGGTATACCGATACCGATGCGTTGAAGAGCTGTCTGATTCCAGTTCAGATAGGGAATTATCTTTAGATCTCGATAATCCAGAACAAGTTCTTAAGATATTCTATGAGCTTTTCTTATTAGACTGGATCAAAGAGGTTCTCATAACACTGTCACATCTCATTTTTTTTTATTTTACTAAGACCGATCTCTTTTTCTTTTTTTCAGGGTCCTGGTGGTAGATGTGGAGGCCCGCACAAAATCCATGGTGATTGCGGAGAAGGACTAATGTGTAAAATGGACGAACTATGTCACGGTTGCCATATGGACAGTATGACTTGCTTTGACTGATTGTGGCAAAGAAGATTTTAGGATTGGGAAAGATCCCTTAAGATGTCTTGCAGGATAATCTGCACTGGAAAATTTGCACTCAAAACGCTTATTAAGTGTAACAGAATGGTTGATGTGCAAAAGTCATGAGTTTCACATAAATGCATAACTTTCTATGAGTGATTGTGGCAAAGGATATTCTAGATTTGGAAAAGAGTCCTACGTAATTGTGTATGAAAAGGAATCATCATAAAAAGCGAAGATTAGGACCAATTCTGGACCACAACTACAAAAGTTCTGAATCCGAAGAAAAAAAAATTTGAGTATGATAATTCCATTAGGGTTAAAATATATAGGATATATAGGATCTTACCTAATACTCTGGTGCACCCAGGAATTGACTTCGGGGGGGGGGGGAGGGGGAGTTAAGGATAAATAGATAGGCTTCTCGGGGCGGGTGGGGGGGGGTAAATCCAATTCACCCTCGGTGCGCCACTGCCTAATAATTTAAAGATAATGTTGCTCATTGGCCTTGGAAGTGAGTGAGATAAATCATTCGATACATAATTATTCCTGAGACAATTGTGTTTTTTAAAAGAAAATATATCGCTCTTCCAGTAGAACTAACAGAGGAACTTAAAAACAAACTATTCCACTTAGCACAAAACAGGACTAACATCACGTGGAAAATAATATTTTCTAACGCTTAATAGGCGGCTTTCTAACGTTTTTTTTATACGGAGTGTCCCAAAAGTTCAAGTCCATCCTAATAGCTCCAAACCCAAATGAGGCAGAGAAGTAAAATTTCACTTAATTAGATGGTTTACAAAAAAGTATCTTTTGGGATGCTAATCATCGCACCCGTCATTAAGAAGGCGGAGCTAGGAGCTAGAGCTTTTTATTCTGCTTCCAAAAATACCTAATATGTTAGGTTTTTCTCTAACAGTTTTTAAATAAAATGGGAAAATCATCTCCATAAGACCAATGAGTTAAAAAGAAAACAGATATTCGGTGATTCATTGTCTAAATCATTGCTCTAAAACAGCTAAAGAAAAAGGTAACATATTAGGTATTTTTGGAAACAGAATGAAAAGCTCTATAAAAATTTTAGAAAATATACAGGGTATCTCATTTAAAAAAAAGTATTGTCTCCGCCCTAGCTCCGCCTTCTTAATGAATGGCGTCACAATTAGCATCCACAAAGATACTCTTTTGTAAACCATCTAATTTTGTGAAATTTTACTTCTCGGGCTTTTTTGGTTCTTGAGATATTCGGGTGGACTCGGATTTTAGGACATCCTGTATATAAAACGTGAGAAAACTTTAAAAAAAACTTAGAAAGCCGCCTAAAATATTAAGAGTTAGAAAGATGTTGTTTTTCACGTGCTTTGATGTTAGTCCTGTTTTGTGTGGATTACTTTTAAAGACTGATAAGTAATCTATTTAATCTTTTTTTACGTCTTCTAGTTATGTGGATATTTTACTGGAACAGCGAAAATGTGTTTGGTACATATTCTTCAAATAAAACAAGAAAATGAAGAATATAATTTACCAAATACGAGAATGTTCCTTGTACTATACAGGGAGGTCTAATAATTCTGGCCAGAGGCTTTACCTAAAAGAAATTTTAGAGCCCTTATAAATAGGCTTCGAGAAGGCGAGTCGCACAAAACTTGGCAGTTTGTTTGTAGTTTGTAGGGCCCATAGTTTCCCAGATAAATCCGGTGGCCAGATCCGATGGCTAGTCTTACTGGACCACCCTGCATGCAAATTGCATCTTGAATTTACGAAAGCAAATAATGGACGCACACCGTTTCTCAAAAAAGACAAATTGAAAATTGCCAAACAAAACGGGAATTGTAAAATTCATTTTATTAAAATTGTCGCGAAATCAAAAAGGATAAGCGACAAAATATCAAATAAAGAAAACAAAAATTCACTCTTCTAAGTCAATTTGAGGTGAATTAAACGGAACTGGTTTTATAGCTGAGTAAGCTAATTCAATAATTTTTGTGCTCAGGATCGCGTGGTCAAGTCTTCAGGAGTACGCTGAGGTGACCTTTTATAATAGACACTTAAAGTTAATTTTCGGTTTTATCAGCATGGCGAATGCGTGACAGTTCCAGCTAATCAAATGCGTGAAAACATTGTTTCGTACGCAGGGATGGTTGTAACGTTACGACTCCCTTGTCATACCTAACGAGGTTTTCGTGCATTTGATCAGCTGGAGCTGTCACGCATTCGCCATGATTTTAAAAGTGCACCTGCTTGATTGGTCGACTCGATAGAAATAAGGATACGAATGCTGATAAAAGTGAAAATTAACTTGTGTCTAATAATATCATGTTTTAGTACTAACCATTTAAAAAAATTAATTGTCTTTTGTTGTTCTTTTTGATGGATACTTCTGTTTTAACTATGTTTTTTTTTGGTTTTATCATCTAAGGCTTATTATCGAGACCTTACCAAAAGCCTGTTTTTCGTGATATACCAAAAATATGGTATCACAACTTCCTCCTATGGTTTTCCAAAAGCTTTTTTGATTTCGACAATCGCAATAATTCACACGAATTGTATCAGGGTGAAATCATTATTTTGCTAATGGCCAATAACAACTTCTTAATTTATAATAGATTAGGTAGGATTTTTGCTCTTAATTTTCTTTTGTCATATTACAAAAGGCTAAGAGAAGCTAAAAAATAAAATTGTGATATCCTTTGAAAGGTTTCCTCTGCGGAATTTCGATATGACGCTTATTGCTGGCACAAGGACTAATTTTTACATTCGCGAGTTCATTTATGACAAATGAATCTCATTCCTATTTTGTAGATTCTTTTAATTCAACGTTGTGATATATCGTTGTGCTCAATGAATCGTTCCGCCAGAGGCTAACTTTCAGTGGGCGTATATATATAAAATGACCTCTTAGAATTTATAATGATTATAATTAAAATTATTTTATTTTCTATACTAGAAAATTGTTTTGGTTTTCTTAATATTTAAGAATTTTTCTAAGGTTGGATTTATGTAATTCATTGCCATGCACAAATAAAGACGTAGATATATTATTAACTAGTATTTATTCTTATTTCTCATAATTTTAAGACACGGGTAAAATTCCACATCTCATTGAGGCCCAGACAGCACAAATCTGTCCGAAGGATGTCCAATGGAGAGAGTTTTCTGGACAATGCAGTACTCAATGGGACAACAAAATCTATAGAAAATGTTGTCCAAGGCATATCCATCAGATAATACAATTGTCAAAACGTTGGACGCCTCTTGGACATACCACTATACTAAATTCAATGGTTATCCAGTGGAACGAAATTTTGTCCAAAAGTTATCTATTGGCTATCCAAAAAGTATCTTTATGGTTCATTGTTGGAAAAAATTAATAATTACAATGTACATCCGTTGGTCTAATTTTCTTAGTACACTGGATATATTTGTTCCAATGGATATCCAGTGGACAGTTTTGTTAAAAGTGGCGATATTTTCAAAATTTAAGTTATAGGTTAGGTACCTACATTTGAACCACTCCAACATCATAAGTTTTATTGTCGATCCACGAGGATGGAGTTCCTAGTAAAGGATGGGTATTAAAACACTAAAATACCAATTAGTCTAAAATAATGAAAAATACTATAGATATGAGAGAAATGTTATTGTTGGTAATGAATAAGAAAAAACATGATCCATTGGATATCCAAAACAGTTCGGATAAAAGACATATTTATTAATATGCCAACTAGGCCAAGCGCGATTAACATAGATTTTTTGTTTAGTTAGTTAGTTAGGTACCTACATTTGAACCACTCCAACATCATAAGTTTTATTGTCGATCCACGAGGATGGAGTTCCTAGTAAAGGATGGGTATTAAAACACTAAAATACCAATTAGTCTAAAATAATGAAAAATACTATAGATATGAGAGAAATGTTATTGTTGGTAATGAATAAGAAAAAACATGATCCATTGGATATCCAAAACAGTTCGGATAAAAGACATATTTATTAATATGCCAACTAGGCCAAGCGCGATTAACATAGATTTTTTGATAATGTTTAGTCAATGTATAAAGTACATCACTTTTGCAGTATACAAAATGGATGTACGCCGGATATAGTTTATTTTTGGTCCGATGGACCAAGAAAAATCATTACCCCCCCACAAACAATGAAAGGTGGTAAGGTGTATTTGCTTTATTGGCAATATTGGCAAGTGAATGCCATTGGTTATTTACTACAGTAGTATTATTGCCAAAATTGCGCTATTTTGCCAATGATTATTTACTAGTGCTGATGTATTTGCAAATTTATGATATTTTGCCAATAACTGAAAAACGTGTTTTACATACCAAGTGCAACGCAATCGTTCCTTTAAAAATTGCATGCATTTCTAAACCACCTTTCCGGTCCGATCAAACGCATTTTTTAAATTTCCCGCGCGATTGACATCTATCGTGCGGTTGACAACTTGACGTACTTGCCGACGCCATTTTAATAGTATTCTGCGGATTCTTCCTATGTGGGTTCCTTTTTGTGTTTTGCAAGTTTTCTTTTAAAATTGGCTTAAATTTAGTTTGAGTTTCAAGTTACCATGGATGTGGAAGCCGATACTGCGTTAGTACTAATATTCTTTTGTTCTTAAATAAGGTCGGCCTAGAGTGGACTTAAAAATGTTCAGAACTACCAGTAAAGCGACCAAAAATCGTCATTTTTGCTGGCTTTATATAGGCAAATATAAAAATGAAAATAAAAAATAATAACTTTGAACCGAACAGCACACAGCTTCTGCACATGTATACAAAAGTGAATGACACCAATAGTTGAAATAATTAAACTAAACTTCTTCATGCCGATTTCCTTACTAATATCTGTTAAAAACAAACCAAAAACTGCAAAAAACCCCCATTTAAATTACAAAAACAAATGAAAGTGAGGTTATGTGTGTCAAAGGGGCATGCTCAAATCCGTTTTAAGATAAAAATAAATGTTAAGTTACTCACCTTTTTATTTATGCTGTATAAATGCCTACACTGTTCCCCATAAGCAACTTTTATTTTAATTTTAATTATTATTTTTTTTTTAATTTTTATTTTGATTTGCCTGTATGAACCCAGCATTAAATCGTGATCTAGACGCCACTTTACAAGAAAATCAAAGGTCACATCATGATCTACAATGCTTAAGCGATACTGACACTAATAATTTAGAAATTTCTTTTGTAATCGAGCAAAAACCGTTCTCAACTTAAAAGCCAGTTAACTCCTACCTGTGTTCAGCCTTCAGTGCCATTTAGCCTACTGTTGCCGCCATTTTTATAACCAAATTGACAGGTAAAACATGAATTTTCTCTCAGTTTGGTGTCACTATGGCCTCTATAGTAGGCTAAAGGATACTATATCAAAAAAGAGTTAACTGGCTTTTTAGTTGAAGTGTTGGATCGAGCCATCTAAAGATTCATCAATTCAGTCTACGTCCAAGTCATTTTCTAACACTGAAATTTCTCTTGCTGACCCAGAGAATGATGACCCTTAAATTTCTTGTGAAACCGAGCTGTCTTTAGTTAATATCTTAAAATCTTTTTTAAAATTAATTTGAAAAAACTGGTCTGTGGTACTATTTTTTTATTTTAACGTAAATTTGCCAATAAAACAACTAGATTAAAGTTTTTTTTTTTGAGAAACCGATATTTTGTCACTTTTTAAGCAAAAAGGGCTACTTTTTCCTAAAACAAAATACTGGTTTATCAAAAAAAATAATAATTTACAGCTATACTTTTTTAGATGCTGTAAAAAATCCTTTAAGAAGTCAACCAACTTTTCCTCATTCTGTCGTTGAAGATGCTACTAAGGCTTGGTTACGGGGTGCCTGTGACTGAAAAGGGGGCAGAACATCTAGGAAAAAAGATGCTGAATAAATCTTCATCTTATCTTATAACAAGAAGAAGGAAGTACTAAGTTTTTAATTTTTGGCCAAGGAATTTTTATATAAAGCAACTGAAGCAAACCTTATTTTTTTGATTCACAATCAAAGAGATTCTAAATAAAATTTTCTCTGTTGCAAATTACTGTTGTATGGAAAACCTCCTCTTAATAAATATTTAAATCAATTTATGAAAGAATTTTCCTCTATTTTTGGCATGACCAAGACGACAAATATTATTCATATGTTTTCCATTCCTGTCTTCATGTTAGGATATAAATATAAGTGTATAAGTGTTTGTTTATAGTAACATTTATTTATTTATTATATATTGGTTTTTCTAGGAATTTTTGTTCGTTTAAGGATAACATAAAATAAATGTGCATTCCTAAATTATGTGCATTATTTTATTTTTAATCCACAATCATTACAATTTTTATTTTATGCATAAATACTTTAAATAGGAAGAAAAAGCCAATTATCAGTGGTATCGGAATTTGCATCTGTATCCCTATTGAGCCGACCAATCAAGGAGGTGCATTTTTAAACTTTTAATTTTTGCGTGGGTTTGGCACTTAGTGGTAAGGGTGATTCACCATATTTTCCCAACTACATAACTCATTTATTCTTAAAGATAGAAAAAAAAATAACACAAAAGTTGCTTAGTTTTTCACAAATTTTAAGAAAATTTAACCAAAATTTTCAAAATATCAAATTTCGACACCAACTTTCTTATTTCAAATGGAAAACCCTGTATATTTTTCAAGAAAAACGTTGACTTAAGAGCAACTGCTTAAGATAAACCCTACAAGATCTACCGAAATTTAAAAAAATATACAGGGTGTTCAATTTAAAATAAGAAAGTTGATGTCTAAGTCTAAATTCGACATTTTGAAAATTTTTATTGAATTTTCTTAAAATTTGTGAAGAACTAATCAACTTTTGTATTTAAACTATTTTTCTATCTCTAATAATAAATGAGCTATGTAGTGGGAAAAATATGGTGAATCACCCCATACATTTTTTGCCAATATTGCCTGCAATGCGGGTATTTAGTATGCAGTGCTCCTCTACATTTAAACCATGATAAGTGTGTATTTGCCATCATTTTAAACGTATTCGTTGCCGTCGCTCGGCCGGTGGCTCACACAGGAGTGTTTAAGGTATTTATAACGCACAGATTGCCGTGCGTCAAATTCTCATTGCCAATAGATGCCAATATTTGTAAGGCACTTTTCCATGCCGGCATTGTTTGTGGGGCCATTGGTTATCCAAAAACTAACTGAAATTGGAAGTCCTTTAGACTCAATTTTTTTGTCATCCACTGTATCAAAAAAAATGTCCAATGGATGTCCATAAATGGTACATGGACAATGCGGGCGGTTTTGGAGAAAAAAATGGCTGACCAATGGACAATTTGTGCTGTCTGGGGTGTGGGTGGGTAGTTGGCAGGTTTGCAATTTGTCAAAAATTTATATCTAAACAGTGTTAGTGCAAAAAAGTTGACACTTTTTTTGTTCCAAATCACAAAATATCTTGGACAAAATGAGTCGTACACTCTCCATATCATAAATATTTTCTTTTGGATGAGTTTTAAAATAAAGTCTCTTTGAAATGAAATATATTCGACTCATTTTATACAAGATATTTTACGCTTTGAACCACGATTTCGTCCAAAAAGTGTCAACTGTTTTGTCCATAAGACTGGTCGACTTTCTCATATATAACACGAACGCTTATGGTTTATCAAACCAGGTATTTATCAGCGACCGTATTTAATGAAAATTTTCATCGTAAGAACGATTCACCATAAAAACTGCAATTTGTTAAGGCCACAAAAACGGCATAGATTTGACAACACTGCTTTGCTATTTTTTTTGAAAGATCAACAGTAGGTGGCATCACTAATGACATTTCGAGTGATATCGTGTAGTGTTCAGAACACGCCGCGAACACTATATGTGAGGTTAGCCTTCCATTAGCAGATTTTACGCGTCGATTTCAAGTTATGGTGAAGGTGCCATTAGTTCTCTCACTGTTTCACTCACTGACAGACAAGGTCAAATTAACCATTTATTAATGCTTCTTTAAAAGGTTTTGATGCTCGGCTTCATGGTTCATAGATTGAAATGTCTCGAAATTGAAAAGAATCAAAAGAAAAATTCCATTAGACAAGTGGCCGGTGGCTATGAGGAATCTAAATTCCAACACTCCAATCGAACTCACTTCAGTTTCCTTACGCCTACTAAATTACGTGACCTTGGCGTTTCAAAATTTCGGCAGAATATTGCTTATAAAGAAATAAAAACATAACTTTTTTGTTATCAGATAATAGGATTTATAAAAATCTACACCGTATCCAAAGGATTTTTCAAAATTTGTATTTTTCCGTTTTCTCGTGTCCGATATTCTGCCCGGTATAGATTGTCCAAAAACAGCAAAGCAATGTTGTCAAATCTATGTCGTTTTTGTGGCCTTAAACCAATTTTTTATCCGAACCTTATTTCTTCAAACTCATTCAATAAGAAATTCGAAACTTATAAGACCCGTTTTAAATCAAACCATAACATTGTTCATCAAACTCACTCATTATCAAACTCGAAATTTGTAAAAATTTTTAATAAAACCCGGAATTTGTCAAACCATTTTTCTTTCAAAACCGGAATTCGTAAAACCCATTGTTTATCAGAAAATTTTTGCTAAATTGATTGCGCATTCGCCAATTTTTCGCCAATTGTTTCGATGCATTTGTCGTTCTATAAACGCACATTTGGCTAAAAGCATCCAATACTTTGTATCACTCTATTGTTCTTAACTGGAATGCAAGTGACATCTATACACAAACTATTGAATGCTGCAGCGACAAATGCGCCACAACAGGTTTTACGAATTCCGGTTTCGAAAAATAATGCTTTGATAAATTCCGGGTTTTATTAAAAATGGGTTTTACAAATTACGAGTTTGTTATTGAATGGGTTTGAAGAAATAAGATTCGGATAAAAAATTGGTTTAACGAATTACAGTTTCTATAGTAAATGATTTTGTGATTATACTTTCGTTTATTTGACGGGCTTGATTTTGCACATTCTGATAAACCGTGGTCATCCTATAATGACAATTTTTAGCCAACCCAGCATTTTCTGCCTGTTTTTTAAAATTATTTTAATGAATTCCATTGCTATATTTAAAAAGAATGTTTGCACCAATAGGAAAGAGATCAGCCAAATATGCTAAAAGCCAGAGTCAGCTATTCGTAGATTTGAATTGAATACTTTTAACCAAGTGTGCGCACATAGAACGACAAATGCATCGAAACGCGGCGATACCGCGCCACCTGCGTGTACGTCTCCGGTTCATATATTATTGGCGAATGCGCAATCAATTTAGCAAAAATTTCCTGATAAGCAGCGGGTTTTACGATTTCCTATTTTGAAAAATAAAGGTTTGACAAATTCCGAGTTTTATTAGAAATGGTTTATTTACAAATTACGAGTTCAATTAAAAACGGGTCTTATAAATTTCGAATTAGTTATTGAAAGGGTCAATCGTTCTTACGATGAAAATTTTTATTAAATACGGTCTGATAAATTTCTGGTTTCATTAACCATAGGCGTTCATAGATTTTAGATATAGTGAAGCAATAATTTGATGTGGACGGGACACATAAATTGGCGCAAAATCGCGTTTTTTAAAACTTATTTTGCTTGCAATAATTATGAAGTGCGAAGAACGATATAAATGAATTAATGAAGAGCCAGTGGACAATTAATTTTTTTACAGAAACTCATTCCTAATTTTTAGATATAAAATATCAAAATTTGGGAGAAAAATTGCCGTAACCAAATTTAAGAAAAATATACCTTTATTTACCAAAAAACAAGTAATTTAGATTCTTTTGCTACTACTTTCATGCAATTTTTTTTTTGGACAAGCCCAGACGACTAGTCCCGTAACAAATATTAACGCGCCTAACGGAGGGTTGAGTTTCCTCAACATTTTTTACTGCTAGTTTAAGAGTAGTTTTTACAAATAGCAGGGTCCGCTCTAGGGGGGGGGGGCAACCCGGGAATTTGCTCGGGGTACTCAAGATTTATAGTTGTCAATTTTTTCTTAGACGAAAATTAAAATGCATTTAGTACATTAAAATAGTAGTTTTCACAACTAGTGTCTAAAATAGTGCTTTTTTTACAAGCGTTGGTTTTAATAACGAGCGCAGCGAGGTATTTAAAAACGCGAGTAAAAAAAGCACAGTTTAGCCGCGAGTTGTGAACACTATTTTTTTTAAATACCTTTATCAAAAAATCCAAGAAAAATAAGAAAATACTTTTAAAAATCTCGAACGAAGAGCACTTCTCGCAACACACCATCTTTACACTGTAAATCAAGGCGGCTGGTAAATGAAATAACAGTGGTTTCCATAGCAATGGGCCTTTTTACTCGGTGACATTCATTGTTGCGACATTTTAATCTTTGACAATAATAATTGCATTTTTTCAATAGTACTATTTTCCGCTATTTTTCTTTCATTTAAGGTAAAAAACGGAAAGAAATCTTTTTTGCACCCGTGATGAGAACCATAATAAACGGGATGCACGCTTAGTTTAACAAAAGATGCTGTTATAGTTATACTAGTCCCGTCCTATAGCAGGCAGGCAGGAAATTGTTTGAAACAGTGGCGGTCTCAGGGGGGGGGGGGTAGTAATCACCCCCCCTTTCTCCTTTTTTCAAAAATTTATGAAAAAAATCGCCAGTTTTTCATAAAAACAGTAAAATTTTGGATAGTTTTTCAAAAATTTTCGCTTGCGGCGCCCTATTAGATCAAAAGTTACATTCATTTTTAAGGGGTGCTGAGCCTGTGGAGGTTGATCAGAGGTCACCAGTGTAGCTATTCTTGAGATCAGGGAAAAGAAAATAATTCCTCACAAATGCGCGGTTCTCATTGGTCGATGCCGTTGATTTCTCCCACAAATGACACTAATTACAATATTTTTATAGAAATTGGCATCTTTTACGTCTCTCACTAAAAACTAGTAGAAACAAATTTCCTTAAAAGTCATGTTATTAATGTAATTTTTGAGGGAATCGGTGGCGTCGACCAATAGGATCTGTTCGTTTCAGGGAGAATAGCTACACTGATCATCGGGCTTACCGAGATTAAAACAAAAATCGAACATATGTTGGAGCGTACGTAATAAGCATCTTTTTTGATATTAAATTCTTGGTTTTTCTTTTATGTTATAAGAAAAACCTTTTCTTCCATCGAAAGGTACCCACCATGACTCGGCCCATTATTTATGGAGATCGGAGAACTAATTATAGAAGTTTGAAGGACGACGAAAATGAAAGACCACTAATACTTTCCATGAACTCGGAAAGTTGGTATATGAAGAAACGAAGCCAAAAGATAGGAAGCAGCGCGCGATCATACAAAGTAGGGTTAGAATTGTGACAAGCTCGATATGCTTGTCTAAGAAGCTTGGAGTGAATAAACGAACCCAAAAATGGAATTTTGTAATTTAGTAGGCCCCGTGTGGCGGTGCCAGCCATTTGAAAAGGGGGGGGGCGGTTTCGATACGAAAAAAAAAACTAGAATAAAAGCCTAGCTTCTATGAGGAAGATATCAATATATGAAAACAAATCTTAGTAACTACGAGGATTTGGCCTCAAATTTAGGGGGGGAGGGTACTCAGATTTTTAGTTGTGTATTTAATACATTTTTATTTTAAAAAATGTTTAAATGCACCGAAAATTTTTGAGAAAATTACATTAAAAATGCAATTTTTGAGTCAAATTAAACTAAAATCCTAAATATCAACGGTTTCATAAGGCCGCAGGCGAACATTTTTAAGAAAATGACACTACAAATGCCATTTTTAACTCTAAATAAACGAATACCGTAAATATCAAAGTTGTTATGGCGCCTTAATTTAAGGCCTACTTTTGATTTTGTAAATGTTTTCAAAAAAAATAAATCCAGGGTGGGGGGTAATTACCCCCCTACCCCCCTGAAATCCGCGCTTGAGTAACTGCGTATAGTTTTTTCAGTTATAAAAAACACAGATAACAAACAAACAACAAACAAAACCTAATAGCTAAATACTTTTTTTTGAGGTCTGAAAAATTACCTTTTATACCTATTGCAATATCTCAAATATAAGATATCCTACCTCAAGCCTATCTCAAAAAAAAGTTCATTTCCGGTGAAAATTTTAAAAATTGATAATAGAACGCAAAATTGAAGGCGGAAGAGGTCTGGGTTGTAGACGGATAGCATGGCTAAAAAATCTTAGACAATGGTATGGTGTTAATACTACGACGACACTTTTCCTAAAAGCAGTAGACAGGGTACAGATCGCGCTGACGACGAATTTCCGTCATAGTATTTTTAAGTACTTATGTTTTCAATCTTCTGAGGCAGGAGAAGCTTCTTTCTGACGAAGCATTACTTACTGGCAAACATCCAAGAATATTTTTATCAACGGAAAAATATGGTAACACTTGTTCATTGCCTCGAAAACGTTATCATATATGTTTTGATTTTGACTACTTCTGACCAATATTGTTTTCAAATACTGATTTCTCCCATTAAAAGTTCAAGAATTTGTGTTTTGGAATAATCAAACAGTTTATAGTATTTTGAAACGACATTAGTTAATTTTGCCTTGATTGTGGCTTCACGTTGTATAAAACTTTGTATGAATATGTCCAGGTCAAAAATACTAGAACCTTGATTTTATGTCCGAAATAATTTTTTCTAAAAGTTGTTTATAAATAGAAACTCTATAATACTGTATTTCCAATATCGTGGTTTTTGCGGTAAGTACGTCATGCGTTTGTTGTATCGTCCCGAAATATATGTAGGGATTCTAGAATGTTTTTATCAACGGAAAAATATTGTAACACTTGTTCATTGCCTCGAAAACGTTATCATATATATTTTGATTTTGCCTACTTCTGACCAATATTGTTTTCAAATACTGATTTATCCCATTAAAAGTTCAAGAATTTGTGTTTTGGAATAATCAAACAGTTTATAGTCAATTTTGCCTTGATTTTGGCTTCACGTTGTATAAAACTTTGTATGAATATGTTCAGGTCAAAAATACTTGTCTCGTTATTGAACCTTGATTTTATGTCCGAAATAATTTTTTTGCGGTAAGTACGTCATGCGTTTGTTGTGTCTGTCCCAAAATATTGTGTAGGGATTCTAGAATGTTTTGAAGGGAACGTTCTGCAATTTCTCTTTTTTCTCCAAAGACTTCAAGGATACCACCAGCATCTTTGTTGTCTACTTTTTTCTGGAGCAAAGAGGGGGGGGGGCAATCGCCCCCCCCTCTACCCCTCCCCTGAGACCGCCACTGAAGAAAATCATCTATTGACTTGTTCGGTTACCTCTAATTACATAAAGGCTGAATTCTTACTAGTTCCTTGGTGGTGTGTTATAATAGCATGTACCTATATTGCAAAGGCAATTTCCGAGGGTTCAGTCTGTGATAATTCTTTATAAAAGTAAGTAGGCAGGCAGCTGAAGTGGGGATTTCCCACGATAGAGGAAAAAGAGCTGCACTCGTTCAAATGGCCCGACATACTGAACTTTGTAAAGAAGACAGGGAGGCCCGGAGAGAGAGAGTTGCAGCGGGAGGAGGGGCATAGGGATCAGGAACGGGGTATGGCAGAAAGGGCCCATGAAGAGGTCTAATTGCCAGACCCACTATGCCTTATCTGTAGATACTCGTAGGTACAATATTTATTACTTTCCTTGTAAGTAAGGAACGGCTAAACCATTTTAAACCAGATTTGGGTCAAGCAAGGGGGTTGATTACTTATTTTTTAAAAAATAATAACTTGGCAATTATAGCAGCGGCTTTTTAGTCCACAATATTGAATTTTTGGCTTTTCTTAATTTTATCAGAAATGAGTCACAAAACAACTTAATCGACGAAAAAAAAAAGTTGTCGGTTGTCTGTCTGTATACACAATAACTCAAGAATGCCTTAATCGATTTTAACAAAATTTGGTGGGGGGTTGGAGGGGGGAAAAGGAGAATAAAATATTTTAAAAAATAGTAACTTTGAAACAAAAGCAAGTAGCGATATACGTTTTTCAGATTTAAGTTTCCATGATTATGGACTAAAAATTTTGGTATAAAGTTCAAATTCGTGGGAGCTTTAGTTTCCGAGTTATTTGAAAAAACGTTAAAATATTTTTAAAAAAACATAACCTTACAAGTAAAGCATCTCTGGATATGCGGTTTTCAGATTTTGGTTTTCGTAAATATTACCCAAAAATTTTGTTATAAGGTTCAAATCATTCAAAGCTACAGTTTTCGAGATGTTTTCATTTCCTTTCAACATAAAATATTTGACTGTATGGTGGACTATCCGTGCTTTCTAGCACCAATTTTTTATTATGAGAGAAAAATCCTTTACACAATATTGTATGTATATCAAGGTTTGAAGATTATCTATTATACATCGTGTCTCAAATAAATAGGACATTTAATATATAGAATTTAAGAGCGATGCCTAAAGAAAGGGTATTAAATCACTGCAAGGATTGAGAAAGTAATTCTGTTTACATAAATAGGGTAGAGCTAGCAGAGGAAGTTTCCGCAGTATCTACGCTTTTGGATAAAAAGAAAGCCTATACAACCAATGTACTAAAAATAATAACAACGTTAAATTTTGCCCCAAACCTTAGTGTTGCCTTAAGAATATTGTTGACCATATCAATAACAGTTGCAAGTGCGGAAAGGAGTTTCTCTAAGCTAAAATTAATTAAAAATTTTCTACGTTCTACGACCACACAAGATCGTCCTAACGGTTTAGACATTTTGGCAATTGAACATGAAATTGCCGATCAAAATATTAGACTTAAAAGACATGATAAAAAATTTGCAGAAATAAAAGCGAGAAAGAAAAATTTTGTTTAGTTTCTGTGTTTTTGCGGTAAAACATCTTTGCAGTAGCATAAAAAATGCATTGTGATAACATTTTGTTACCAGCTTTTTAATATTAAGTGTTTTGTCTTGCTTGAGTGTTTATTATGTTACATCTTTCAAATATACGTTTTTATTATAATTATTAGTTATTTATGATACTAGTGTGCTATGTTGAAAATAAGTCACGCGAGAAAGATTTATCCACGAGCCCGTCAGGCCCAGTGGTATAAACTAGCAAGTGACTGAGGAAACATAACACACGAGTGGCATATAATGTTTTATCCAACAAGTGAAAGAAATAGTTTTTGACACTTGTCAGTTTTTCCTGCAGAAAAGGAAAGCTTTTTTTAGAAAAAACGTATAGAAAATGGAGGAAACCGATGAAAATTACGTTTCTGAGGATATCCTTACGGAAGCGAAAGAAGCGTCGATGCAGATTTTGCCAGAAAAATCCCAAGATGCTTACGACAATGAGTTTAAAATGTTTGAGTCTTGGATGAATCCACGGAAGATAAAAGATATAGATGAAAATGTTCTATTGGCTTATTTTTTACATTTGGAAAAAAATTAGCCTCATCGTCGATATGAACTCGATGCTTCGCTCGACTATTCACCTTTATAACAAAAACGACATTTCAAAATAAGGCAAACTAACGAGCTTTTTGAAAAGCAAATCGCAGGGATGCAAACCAAAGAAGTCCAAGACATTAGAACGACCTGAAATAGGGAAGTATTTGAACGAAGCTCGTCGGCGTCTTTCAGCCTTATCAGCAGCTCGATATGGAAGCGTCTGGTTCCAATGAACCAACGAATTTTACAATTACTTCAAACCCACATAGCAAGCCTTGGATATTGTATATCACAAAGATATTTAAAATTAGGATATGCGTTTTGTATGTTACATGTATATTTTATATATATTAGAAAAAAAAACATAATTCGTTTCAAAAAAAGGAAATATGAACGGATATGTACTGTATATTCAGTTTATATGTGTGTATGTATTTTTAACCGAATATCCGTGAATATTTGCAAAGTAAATATATAAATTTTAAAACTATTTCGTAATATTCTCTAAAAAAGGTTTTTAATATTTCCCTCTGCATTTAAAATACTATATATTTTTTAGATAGAATTCATTGCAAGAAATTATATAAAAAATATCAATATTTTCGCAATATTCAGTGTGTACCCGTTTTACTATATTCTGTTTATCTGTTTTTTGTATTTAAGGCAGACATATCCTAGCCCAATATTATTGAACATTTGCACATTAAATATGCCCCAAATATTAATTTTTTAATGTAATCTGCATATTTAAATTTTATTTTTGTTTGTATGTAGGAAATGGAAAACTTTATTAAATATATTATTGTTATAAGGAATAGTACCCACTTAGCACATATAAATGCTTGATTACATTTTTTTAGCATTAGAGATTACAACATTTTTCTGCTTTTTTAATGCTTTTTTTAACACGTATCTATCCTAGATCCTACTTGCATTATATATCTTTAAAAAAACGTAGGTATATTGCTAGCTAACATATTTTTTACGCCGGGATTCATTTAATGAGGGAGCCTTAAATATTAACCACTTGTCGGTGTATACGACCCTACGAGCTCGGTTTTCCTCTACGCATTTTGATTTGTTAGCGCGTGTACCACGTGGTTTCAATTCAAGCAATCAGATACTAGATTAAAAATCCTTCCTCTGCATTGCTAATCTTGTTTCGCTTGTTTATCGACTTGTGTGGTGAGTTTGTGCAGTTATTTAAAATTTTGTAGCAAAAAATAATATTTTTTATCATCGGTTGGATTAAACTACAATGGACTATCCCCTTTGGAAGTGCTAACTACATCCAGTTGTTGCAGGTAAGTGGATAAACGCGATTGAAGTGGTTTTATTCGTGTGGGCTCAAAATGGTGGCGTCAGATGAAATAAATGCATCTATATATTATGCCTGAATTTCAACTTGACGATATATAATAGGGAGTAAAAGCCAAACCACCAAGTAAACGTAAAGTAGCTCTAAAATCCAGCGCTTTCATTGGTGACAACCGGCAAAGATGGGCGTTTCGACATCGGCTAACGCGATTTCAGCTACCGTATCAGGCGACGCGACGTAACAATACGCCACCCTAGCGTCGCTAGCGCCCGTATCTCATGAAAATCAGTCTCGCTCGTACGATTGACAACTTCTATCGGATCTGAGCAATGAGAGCACTGGATTTCAGAGCTACGTTACGTTTATGCGGTGGTTTGGCTTTTACTCGCTAATGTTGCTTTTTGACGTTGACGCACTGATGGATTAATTACTTAGTTTATACGGCCGGTAAACCGTTTTTATTTGAATGCGGTTTACCGCCAATGCGCATTTTGCCTACTGTTTATACCTTGAAATTAAAAACGCTTTCGGATCAGATGCTCCCGCGCTGCCAACCTTGACACAACCAAAAGCCGACTGGTTGGCATAGTGGGTACATACCTGGTTTCACATCGGAATCGACCTTGAACTCATTTTGAACTTTTCGGTTGGCAGCACTGGCTTCAAAAACGGTTTGAGGGTTTATACGCACTTTTAAACGGTTTTACAAACGCTAATCCGCATTTTTAAAACGATTTTAAATTTAAACGGTTTAACGGGCCCGTATAAACTAAGTAAATGTCAATCAGGAACAGCTGGTGTTGTGTTATCTAAAGCTAGGTTTATACTGTAAAATTAAAAACATATTGACCTATATGGGAGGCAGTGTATTTTGCATTTTGGTTTCACAGTGTCAGTTACGACGGTTATATCTAGAGCTAAAACAATCTTTTTTTAGGGTTGAGTTGGGTTTGCTGGGGTTGTGTTGTATTGGTTGGTTTTCTTGTGAAAATGTAAAAAACTGGTTTTTGTGTTTACCAAATTTAATTTACGAAGTTGATAAATCACCTCGTAAATCACTGATGTACTGTACTGTACATCTATAGAAGTTGTGTGCTGATTAATTTAAAGTTATTTATCTATATTTTTATTTCATTTATTTATGTGTATTTTAAAAGAAATATCCTTTTGATACTTTTAGTTTTCTGCTTTCCTACTACACTTCTAAAAGCAAATATCTTAAATCGTATTGTTTTATTTTTGCTTTCAGATGGCCACTTGATAAAAATTTGGTTGGTTTTTTTCAGCATCTTTAGCAACTTTACATCTCTTGGGGACTGCAGGGTACGTAGATAAAGTTCATTAAAGTTTTTTTATTCATACATGGTGGAGTCAGAAAAAAAAATCACCTTGACCATTTTTTTCATACAAAATAATTTAGGTAAACATTTCAGTCTGATCCAAGAATCCATATTTAATATTAATTTATTATTATTTCAGTTGTAATTTTTATTTTTTTTCTGTATTTTTTATCCGAATAAAGTGACTTTAGTAATACATAATTCACTTTCTTGAATTTCTTGTACCATCTAAGAATTTTGTATCTAACTTTTGGAACCGCATTTAAATTACGGAATAGTAGCCTGGTGTGGAGCAACTAATACTCATATAGCTGTGTAGAAAAAGTTCAAAAATGGTGTATTAAAATCATTTACAATCCAATCCATCTTATCTATTGTTTGAAAGTTATTTTTTTGATTTAAGGTAGCTCTTTTGCTACAGTGTCATGGTGAGACAACAAAAAAATAAACAAGAACTAATTTCTATACAGCACCCATACAACACTCGAAATGTAGAAAATAACTATAGAATTACAAAGGTAGATAAGACAGTTACGTAACAAAGTTACTATTTCTTGGGTCCAAAACTATATAACAATATTCCAGAATATATAAAAAAAACTTTGAGTAGTTAAATAGTTTCAAAAAACCTTAAAATTATGGCTAAAAACTGTTTCACAACAGAGTCCAAAGCTGGATTGATTTAAAAATACACACTACCTACACAATTTAAAAAAAAATAAATACACCTTGACATACAATAAATTATCAAACTAATACAACTAAATAAAAAAAATTATCTGAGTAATAATTTTAAAACCTCCTCAAATTACAAAAGTACTCCCGAAAGTGAAAATGTTTATCAAAACTACGTGATTTAGTCAACTAAACCCAAAAATGACAATTCTTCCCTACCTCGACATAAAAAAAATAAATATAGTGACCACTGTTCAAAACATACCTACACATCAATATATTTAAAGTATCATAAAAAAAAAATTTTCATCAAAGTGTATGATGGTCTTTAATGATGTATGGTAGAGGGTGACCAGTGAAACCACTGATGAGCCCACGCTGGTTACCCAGGGCGAAACATCGTTTAATCATTTCTCTTTTCGCTTTGGTCTTTTGTGTGTTCCTTGTGGGATGCTCATCCAAGTTTGAATTTTCGTTATTTCCACCCAAGATCTCTTGATCTTTTGTTTTTTTTTATGTTTTTTTTTTATTTGTGATCCTTTTCTTTTTATTTTTAAGATTTTAATTATTAATGCGTTTGTAATTTTTAATCTTTTTATTATTAGATACTTTAGAAATGAGCAATCCATAAATAAATACTGCTCAAAAATTGAAGTGAGCCACCCCATTTTTTTGGTCAATTTTAAAATTAATTTATTACCAAACCAATATGTCAATTTCAAAAGTTTTTCTTTTGTTACATAGCTTTAATGCATCGCCTTTTAATTCATAGGTTTTTTGTTGCCCGATATTTGACAGGTAGCTTTATAGAAAGCTCAAAACACACGTCTGAAAAAACTGCGAACATTTGCACAGCTTCCATTTCCGGCACGATTTTTTAGTTGTAATGGTCAAATTGACAGGAAGGTGCAATTTTATAGAAAAAAAATCATATCTCATGAACTAAAGACAAATTTAGAAATATGAGAATTAAGTTTTTTTGGCATTAGCTGACATGTGTTGGATAAACGATTTAACTTTTATTTTATGTAAAAGATAGATATTTTTAAAATGCACACTGTTAAGGGGCGGCAAAATGTAATTTTACCCGCGGCGGCCTTAATGCTAGAGCGGGTGCTGCAGGTAAGTATGTTGAAAAAAACAACGGAGACAAGGAGTTCAAAATATAACGAATTCCCTCTGTAGAGCCAGTAATTCTACGAAGCTACCAACCCGACACAAATTTTGTACCTAGGTTGATTTGGTATATATAAATTCATAATTTAAAGCAGGGATTGAAGCGGGTTAGAATCCTTTTTCTACTGACTTACTGACCAAAATGAAAAAAAATACTGACCAAGAAACTGACCAAAAAAAAAAAAAGTATAAATAATTTTTTCAAGTTTTTATTTATCTGGGCTCCTTCTAGCCAGCCAACGTCTACCCTTCAAACTTTGTTGTTTTTAATAGACATAGTATACCACATTTAAACAACTGCTACGTAAGTCTAGACTAAAGTCTAATTTTTTTGATTTTTTAGAAACAATATTACTAATAAGTAAAGATTTTCGTTTTTATTTTTTTTTTAAACTTCTTTGACAATTTTCTGCACTCTATCTGCTTCTTCTTTAAATTGTCCACATTCAAAAATGACCGCATTATAAATGAGGTTTTCTAACACAATCAAACTATTCAAAATACCCAATTTTTAAGTCTAAGCATAAAAAAATTGACTGTTTTTTTCTTTCTTCGAAAGTAATAATTAATCAAGAAAATTGTTTGAAGTTCCCATACAAAAAAAAATCAAAAATTCTTGATATGTGCTCTGAAGGGTTAAAGATCCACTCAGGGACGGATACAGTCGATTTCAAAGGAGGCGGTTAAGTGGATCAGTTTGTATGAAACAAAAACTTATGTTTATTTAAAAGCAAAGGGGCAAACTTTCGGCAAATCTAGGCTTAATTCTAAATTTGTTCCCAAAATTATGTCTTAATAAGTGTCTTACAATCATTGATATAATTGATTGTGGCGCAGGCTAAAACTTTTGCTGTATGCGCAGATTTTGTTTTTAATTTAACTGAAATCGTAACATACAACGACGTATACCGCCGCTGGAAAATTTTGTTCAAACTTATGCTAGCTTTTTCATGTTTTTTGAAAAATATTTATCCGCCTTTGTTCACTTGGCCGTAATTCTTTGTGCAACTTTACAAATATACTAAAAAACACAAGTGTGGACAGTGTGATGTATCAATGCCTCAATGGAATTTTTTTCAAAGGCCCCAAGTTTGAAGCTAAGAGTGAAGTAGTGGAAAAAATTGTTTTAAGAAAGCTCTTCAGAAATTTTAGCAATCTTAAAATATTACAAAAGAAAAAAAGAATATTTCTTCTTTACGCAAGAACTTCATTCAAGAAACTTGAGACTTTTAGTGCTACAGGATTGCTGCATCAATCGAGAACATTATTTTTTCTCTCAGTTTATCCTCATGAAAAAATAATTCTTTGGTTTTTCAGTAAAAATACTGACTTTACTGACCAATTTACCCAAATACTGAATAAATACTGACCATCGCGAAAATACTGACTTTTACTGACATACTGACCTAGCTTCCATCTCTGCGTAAAGTGATCAAAAATTATTATTCATTAATCCCCCCGCGCCCGGGAATGGTCCTGGTAGCGAACAAAAGGCTAAAAAAAACTTGCACATAAAAGCATTTCAATTAAAAAATCCTTGAATTTTTCGTTCAAGGAAAAATAATAATTGCGCGTGCAACAGCGCCGCATGCGAACAAAATGCATCGCATGTTCATTTATTATGAAGTTTACTTGTGCATGTGTTTACATACTGTTATTATTTTGACCAAACCATTCAAAACAACAAAAAACTAAGACGCACAAATCAATACGTATATACAAGCTACAATTTCACAGTTGTGCTGTACACTACCAAACAGGAATTATAATAATAAGGTAGTTTAATTTTGTTTTAATTGTTAATTTTTTTTAGTTAGTAGATGTTTTAAAGTGCAAGGCCAGTAGTTTGTCTAATAATTTTCTAGATTTTGGGATATCGTGGCTGAATATTACAAATCATAATCAGCTAGTGGAACCTTTACCCTATCCTACACAGCCCATATTTTTGGAAGTTTGAGGTATACCCCACTTTTGCATGTTTCCATCTCACTTTTTTGTGAAACACGCCCACTATCTATGCAAGTTTTCTTTCTGGCAAATAAACAATAAACGGGCTTATATCACGGAAGTAAAAATAGGTGGAATGATAATAGTCTATAAAAAAATGACCGCTACATGTACCTGACATTTGTGAGCCTAAATCAGTTGGTATTAACAAAATTCCCGTAACTCTGAGGTTAATAATAAAAATGGTTATCGGACAGCACTTATGAAAGGCAAAAAACTAGTCATTCCGGTCGTATAACAGCACCAAACAACTCAAAGCATTATATTTTTAGCAAAAACAGGCAAAAAAGCCCAAAGTACTTTATTTTCACTAAAAAAACAACGCAGTAACATCCTAGTAACTTTTGGTTCAAACAAGTGTATGGCTAATAAAAAAAGCAGGCAAATATATATTATGTTTACAGGGGGACTTGAAACCCATCTAAAAATGATATAACTATACATTTTCTATTAACAAAAATTTACAGAACCAAAATTTTAATATATTCAAAAAAATCATGGTAAAAGATACCATTTACTGATTGTGGAAAAGACACATCAGAAAAAAAAATAATGTCAAATCGATTCGATTGATGTGACTACGTTTTTTTAGGCATATAATTGTCATCTACATAAGGCGGTCATTTTTGTGAAATTTCTCAGGGGGTATTATTATTCCACCTACTTTTACTTCCGTGGCTTATATAAGAAGTCACCATATTATCTCTAATATTAATTTCATGTATAATATACAAGATATTCATTTGAAAACGTTCCGCCCTTAAATAGGTATCTCAAGCAACAAAAATTTTACCGAAATCACGTTAGTTGCATAATTTCTGCGCTAAACCACAACTCTATTTAAAAGGTATTTAAATAGCTTAAATATCTGAGCATTTCACAATGCAGTTTTAATTATTTTTTGCTAAAAAAATATTAATTGTACCACATTTTTGGCCCATAATCAAAAACAGTACAAAATTTTCAAAACTATTGAGGCACATTTGTAGGACTTTAAAACAAGATTTGAATTGACCAACTCTAAACTCCTTTTTACCCCTCGACTCTACTTGCTATTTTTTTTAATTACTGTTTTTGCCAAAATATTATATTAAAAGTTATACTAAAAATATTCTTTCTTAATGGTTTAATCTTGTCATGTCCTATGCTCGTCTTTATAAGTACATCCTTTAATGGTTTGTAGCCAGCATATGCCAAATATGTACTTGAAAGAACATCCTGTGAAGAAGATCAGACGCATATTCTTGTCATGTAAATGTTCTTTTAATGGTGGGTGGGCAAGACACACCCAAGCGTGTTTTTCTATTATTAAATAAGTACCTGCTTTAAAATGCAATTGGGTTGGAGAAAGTATAAATTTATGGAAAACCACAGTAAACCAATTTTATTTTGAAAATTAAAAAATAAAAACTAGTAAATTATTGCAAGCATCAAATAACCGGACCGTCGCGTCGTATCGACGCAAAACCTGTACCAAAAACAACTACCTATAATTAGTCTATTTCTCGGTTATTTAGTCTCTGGTAAAAGAGCAAAAATACTGACCTTAACTTTTATTCACATTTGCCAAGTTTCGCAAAACTGCAGCAAAAATAGGAAAGGATGTTTATTAAAGACATTTTGGAACGTTTATTTGACACTTCGTAGTGGTTGTGGTAATTATTGCGTCTGCGCAATAGCTAAATGTCATGGCGTTGTGGTAATTAACCACTACCACTGTCGTAAGCTACGAATCCATTATGTTGGTTAATTTTAGAGAATTTTGTCGCAATTAATTTTAAAAATAAAAAAATACTAACAGGTTTCAACATATAAAACCCTTATTTTGTAAAATAAAGCCCAATTTTCTGTTTTATTTTTAATTTCTCTAATATTTTCTCAAGTGACAGTTTTTAAAGTGTTCCAAAAACTCTCTATCACTGTAAAAGTTGTCAAAATTGTAAACTTTCCAAAATTTCCCTATTATTGGGAAAACACGATCTATTACCTTACCAGTTGATATAGGGTGGGCCAAAAAAAAACGAAACTTTTTTATTGTCTATTACTTCAAAACTACCTGTCCTTTTTTTAAAAGTTTTGGTCACTTTGAAAAGCCAAGAGATCAGAATTTTGGAATCTCAATTGACATTTCATACAAATCCAAGATGGCGAACCATTTGAAAAGATAGGTATTTTTGACCTTCCCTGCAAATTTTTTATGTGGAGGGGAAAGTTGGTGCAAAAGTAAAACATATATTTCGAGAGCCATATTCTTCCTTACTTTACTGATGTATCGCTTGTTAAAATCGAGTAAGAAATAGGAAAGTTATAAATTTTTAAATTAAGCCTAATTCAGTCAAATAAATTAAAAGTTTTAAAATTTATTACTTTTTTGGCAAAATTGACATTTTAAAAAGTAGGTTGTTTTGACCCCCCTGTGAATTTTTTGTGTGCGTCAGTGATGCAAAAGTAAAAATATATTTAGAAAGCCATGTTCTTCCTTAGTTTACTGATGTATCGCTTGTTAAAATCGGTTAAGAAATAAGAAAGTTCAAAATAACCTACTTTTTAAAAGTATCCGCCATCTTGGATTTTTCCGAAATGTCAATTTTGCAAAAAAAAAGTAATACATTTTGAAACCTTGACTTTTCAAAATGGTCAGCGCTATTACAATCGGAAAAATACATCGAAAAGCATAGCCTAGCAAAAATGATGCTTTTTTTATTTGGCTAAATTAGGCATAGCAAAAGAACTTTTTTGAAAAATTTATAACTTTGTTATTTCTTTCCCGATTTTAACAAGCGATACATGAGGAAAGGACATGTCTCTCGAAATATATTTTTACTTTTGCACCAATGGTGTACACAAAAAATTTGCAGGGGTTGTCAAAAATACCTATTTTTAAAAATTGTCCGCCATTCTCTTAATTCCTTAGTTATCATGATAACTAACACATTTGCGTGCGGAAAGTAGTACTTTACGCATGTGTACTTTACGCATTATTTACCTTTTTATCATAAAATATATCATTAATATACATATTTATTTAGTCTACATTTTGTGGCAAAACTATTTATAAAAACCTTCTTTTTATATATTTTCAGTATAAAGAAGATATCATTCAAATTTATTTAAAAACAAAATCTTCCTAAAATAATTTGATTTGGCAACGCTAATTTTTTTTATTCTAGGCGACCAATTATAACAGATCTCCATCCTTCTCTAAAATACTTTGTGCACTTCACTAAATTATCTCCATCTACCTCTAAAATTCTGCCCTCTCTCTCTAAATATAAATGACAAATATTATATCAGAGAAAAAAATTTTTTTGGCAGTACTTTTTCTGAACGCTAAAAGAACAGTCCATACTTGAAAAAAATGAATGTTTTATTCTAGAAATCGAAAGTTTGGAAAGAAAGCTTTAAAATGTGATTAAAATCACGGCCTAAAAATGTGAAAAATATAAAGAAAAATGGTTAAATAAAAACGTTACCCCTTAAATTATGCTAAAATATTTTAGGCCTTAAATTACCATCATGGCTCTACCATAATAGTTGAAAATGTTGTTATGTTTTAACTGAATATGAATAGATTTAGGAAAAACGATTAACAGTCACCCACAACTCTTATTGTTAGTTTTTCCGCAATAACCCTCAAATATGACACTGGTGTAAAAAATGTTATTAATAGCGACTAATCCCTCAAAAAAGGTAATGGTAACCACAGATTCAAGTTTTCCTCTAGTGGTACTCATACGCATAAGTACGGTGCGACCTGATGAAAATAGAAGATAAAAGGTACATCTGCCGATTGTTATCATCATTTCATCTCCCATTTCATTTGGTAGTACCGTACTAATGAGCACCACTAGTGCATTACCTTTTTTTAGGGGATGCTCGCTATTCCATTGTTTTTTTTATTTTGATACTAGTTTATTTATTTTGATACTAGTCCAAGACATTCCTTTGCAAATGGGGACTTTTGAGTAAAATCATACCCAATAAACAATATAGGGGAATGCAAATGACAAAAAAAAAACATTAGTTTGGTTAGATAAAAAATATTTACTTAATTTCAGTTTTCCTCGAGTTTTGGTTTCGTAAGTAGCTAAAAGTTGCAGGTAGTACAATAATTAAATTTAAAAAATTAACACTTTTATTTAGATATTTGTAACACTGTAAATCTAGAAATTAACTCTGGGTTTCGAACTTCCATTGTCTATATTTTATTTATACACGACGTTTCGATCAGTAAAATCTCTGGTCGTCTTCAGGTGTAAACTGATCGAAACGTCGTATATAAATAAAATATAGACAATGGAAGTCCAAAACACAGAGTTAATTTCAAACACATCATGGTCTCAAACTTTCAAACACTGTAAATCTAATATTTTGTCCTTTTTTATTTTTAGAGTTCTCATGATAGCAGTTAAGTCCAAATACAGTCTAAGCAAGCCTTTTACTTTGATTTTGGGATTAAATAGGGAAGAAATAGAAATTCTACCACAATATTTAAATATATCCAGATCAAATATTTTATTGCAAGAAGACAAGTCTCTTCAAATAGAAAAGGTACTACTGTCAGTATTGAAATTGATGTGAAAATCAATTAACAGTTTGTCTTCCATATGCAAAAAGGCAATGGGGCCATTTCTCAATAAACCATTGTGGTTTTTTTATTTTACTCCCTCATTGGGGTAAAATTTAAAAAATTAAATAGAACTTTTTTTAGATGGTTGGCAAACCGTTTTAATTGATTTTCAAGTTATTATTAACTTAGGCCGGGACTCACAGAGGTAAATTTAAGTTTAAAATTAACAACGGATCGCTCTGGATTTAGTAAATAAATTTGTCTATCTTGCATGGCGTTACCTTTTCAAGTTCGGAGTGCTTTATGGAGCAGTGGCTGACTCCACCGGAGAGGGGCCATCGCTAGCACACTTGCAACTGTGCAATTCACAGTGTTCTGTTTTCAACACCTTCAATAGGGTAAGTCCATACAATAAGTTCTAAATGGAAGCGTCTCAGCTCCAAAAATCGGTAAAAACATGGCGTCGGGAGTCGAGGTGACATTTGATTGTTTACATTTTGTAGCAGGTCGTTTTTCGTGTTTTGAATAGGTGAAAATCGATATTTTTGGCGGTTTTTCGGTTTATGTACTATTAGTTTCTATTTTTATAGAAATGCCCTTCAGTCAAAAGTCGCATACGGAGGTTATGTTTTTTTTTATCCAGGTTTTTATGCTGTGTTTTGTGGTATAAATACCTAGTGAAATTATAAATGTTTCTCTCAAACACTATTAAAAATGCATCATGCATGTGTTGTGCTAAAGTGTCGGACTCACTATGATAAAAAAGGCCCAAACTTATCGACCTTTAGTTTTCCTACAGAGCAAGAAATGAGGGACAAGTGGATTCATGGGAGGGAAGATTTTACGCCAAGGGTATGTTATTTTCAGTACCACTTGAATAAACTTTCCTGTCTTTTGATGACTCTTTCCTTGTATGGTCGAAGTGTGGTATTCTTAAAATTTCGAAGTAGGTACCTACCTATCTATTTGTATTTTGGATGTTTCATTGAAAACACTACGCTTAAAAAAAAGGGAGTTTAAAATAATAGATAAATTTACAAGATTTTATTTAAAGACCCATAAGTTTGCCTGTCCCTCTTTGAGCTATAAGTAGTAGTTTCTGTGATAATATAAACAATTTTTAAAAATATGTATGTGTGTGTGTCTGCAAAATATAGTAGTTTGTAAAAAAACAACCCTTTCCCTGACTTGCACATAGTCTACAATTTAACTTGACCCATTGATGACCAAAAGGAAATGTAAATTGCTTGCAGGAAACAATATTGTTTTCTTCGGAAACTTCTTTTCCGACAAGCCTCATAACTGCAGCTGACAGGGGTGGATTATGTTATATAAGGGATGATGTTGTTCTATGTACAACCTTTGATAAAATTTTAAAAAACGAATCTGTTTTTGTTAAAGAAGAAAATCATAGGGCAATAATTACAATCAATAATTGTGAAAATTATTGGTTTTTGGGACAGAGTTGTCCAGTACATAACACACATTTTTTATTAAATCAGCTTTTATTTAAATTTTAGAACTTTTTGCTAAAAAATATGCAAATAAAAAAAAATGATGTAATAACAGGTACTTAAGCCAATAATGGCACAGCTAAAAAGAATCAAACCAAGCAAAAATATTTTTTATCAGGCAAAAATATATATATATATATATATATATATATATATTATGTATATTTTGTTTAAAAAGTCTTTATGTAGCACATACTAAATTCTAATAATGTATTTTTTTATATATTTTTTTTTACTACTTTATTTCAAGCTCTATTAGGACGAACATATTTTATACTTTTTTGTTTAAAAAATCTTTTGGTGAACTATTTTAAAAATTGAGAATTTTTCGTTACTCCTTATTTCACCAATATTTATTTTCTTTTACTTTATCTGTTGCCTGATCAGATTTACCCAAATACTGTTCAACTATTGTTATTTTTTTTAACAAAATGACTTTGCTAATTTTTAGTCAAATTTAAAATTAAGCTTTGAAAAAAATCAGATAAATGGAAGAAAATGTTTAAAAGAAAACCAGGAAGAAAATATTCCTTTAGGAGCGTCCACAAAGACATACAACTAAAATATACCTTTATATGCGTCCATAAATTATGTACCATCATTTTTTGCCCAATTTCCCTCCTTTCCCCTCTTCTTTCTATTTTGCAACTCCCTCTTCCCAAAATTACACACTTAATTTAAAAACCTGAAAAATACGTGTTTTAAATATTTTTCGGATCAAATTGTGATGTAACGCAGTTGCACACCCCCTCTCTCCCTGGTTACACTTTTTAACACTTTTCCCTACTCCCCCCCCCCCCATTTCTGCATTTTCACGATTTATATGTCCCTCGACCAGTGGGTTGGACCTTGTCATCTGTCATTTTAATATGGCGGCTGACAAGTAAACACAGAAGCTAAATGGAACTCTCATTGTCAGTGTTAAAAAACTGTTCCGCAGGAATTTGGAATGGAGTGTGTTGTTAACTATTTTTTCAGTTATTAATTTTTCTTAATGCCACTTTAATCCTGACTCGACTTCTCTAAACTCTTGTAATTTCCAAACTGATAGAAACAAAAATTATTTTTTGAAAATCTCAAAAACTAATTTTTTATTTTTCTAAATTTTTAAATATTAATTTTCCTGACTATTTGTTTACATGAATGCATAAATATCTAAAGTAGGTATATTATAACAAATCAAATCTTCTAAATTTCCGTCAAAAATAATAATCAACGACGTATTGATATTTTACTCGGCAATGATTATTGTGCAAGTCCCATTTCCAGTTAATTGGCCCCCTGCTGAAATTTTCCCATCGAATCTCATAAAAAAATTGATAGAATTTTTGTATGATTTTTTATAGGGATTTGGATCGGTTTTGGAACAGATTTCGATGAGATCCTAGAAGATTTTATCAGGTCTATGGGTCTATGATTTTGGAGAAGTTTACATGGGTGTCCTTAAGGGATTGGTTTCTAGAAGATTTGAGGAGCTTTTATCGTTATGGTTATTTTAGAAGATCCTATGGGCGAGGAGATTTTATCGGGTTTTGGGTCGGTTTTGCAACAGATTTCGATAAGATCTTAGAAGATTTTTATCAGATCTGTGGGTCTATGATTTTGGACAAGTTTATATGACTTCTAATGGGATTGGTTTCTATAAGATTTGAGGAGCTTTTATCCTTATGGTGATTTTAGAAGATCCTATGGGGTAGGAGATTGTATCGAGTTTTGGGTCGGTTTTGAAACAGATTTCGATGAGATCCTAGAAGATTTTATCAGGTCTATGGGTCTATGATTTTGGAGGAGATTATATGAGTTCTTATGGGATTGGTTTCTAGAAGATTTGAGGAGCTTTTATCGTTATGATAATTTTAGAAGATCCTATGAGCGAGGAGATTGTATCGGGTTTTGGAACAGATTTTGATGAGATCCTAGAAGATTTTATCAGGTCTGAAAAATTTGTTTTTTAAATTAACTTGCCTTAAGTATACCTTTTAAATCATTAGCTTCCACATCGCATTAATTTGGCGTAGTTTTTAGTGAAAGTTAGGACACTGGAATCGATATATGATTTTCGCTAGATATAGACCTGTCGAAATTGCGCTTTTAAAGTTGGCCAACTTCCCAGCTTGCTTTTGTTTTGGTTATCGTCTTTCGGCCCAAAATTGAGTGACGAGAGAACCAGTTGCACCATGCATCTTTCTCTAATTCTGGATTCTATTAAAGTTATGTTATTTTTCAGAAACTCAAAGTGTAAGTTTTTAGGTATAAATATGTGCAAAATCATTATCCTAGAAACCGATCCCACAAGAACCTATAAAAACTTCTCCATCATCCATCCTAGGATCTTCTGGAATCACGATACTGATAGAATATTATCAAATATCCCAAAAATCGATTCCACAAGAACCCATAAAAACTTCTCTAAAATCATTGCTTAAAGGAACTCCTAGAATCCTAGAAACGGATCCCACAAGAGCCCATAAAAACTTCTCCAAAATCATTCCTCATAGGATCTTCTAAAATCAAGATACTGATAGAATCTTATGAAATATCCTAGAATCCGACCCTACAAGAACTCATAGAAATTTTTTCAAAATCATTGGTTATAGGAACTCCTAGAATCGCGATACTGATAGAATCTTATCAAATGTCCTATAAACCGATCCCACAAGAACCCATAGAAACTTTTCCAAAATCATTCCTCATAGGATCTTCTATAATCACGATACTGATAGAATGAAAATGTGTATTTGCGCGTTCATAAATTCTTCTCCAAGCCCACACCCTTATACAAACTGATGAAATGTCCTAGACTTATGTCTTATAAAACATGCCTGATTCTCATAAAAATAACTAGTCTTATCCAATCTTATAAATTATTCTAAAACTACAAGCTGATAAAATATTATATATTTCCTATATAATCTTCTCCGCTTCTAGAGGATTAAATTATAGAAAAAAATTTTGGCTTTGTCATTGAATCTTATAGAACTTATAAAAACATGATAAAAACTTCTCCAGTCTGGATGAGATTTAAGGGGAAAATTTCAGTAGGACCATGACTTGTGTTGACATGCTATTTCGTTTTTAAAACTAATTTGTCATTTGAGGAGAAGGGACAATGATGTATTCGAAGACTTGCCCCTGACACTTATTTTTTTTTTATTTGACAGTAGATACAAAATATAGATAAGTGAGAGCTCATAAGGCATTTAGACATCCACCACTGCACATTTGTTACATACCGCGGCAAATTAGAAAAAACACACTATGTAAAACCCTTTTAAGCACCCACTCATTTATCTTTTTGACATTTTGTAAGTATCTTTTCTGGTTTTCAAATAATTAGGGCAAAAAAAATGTTTTCTGCATTTTAATTGTTTATATCTCACAAACTACTAGTAATTGAGATTCCCAAAATTTTGGGGGTATTTTTCAACTGTCATCCTGTGTATTAAACCCTTTTCTTTTTTAGACTCCGATGCAAGTTCTGAATGCTCTAGCTAGGATTGGATATAAAGTTGTCGCCTGTTCTCAGGAATACCATGGCTTGAAGATTGTATGGAGCATGGAAAAACTTTGAGATTTTAAGATTTTTTTTTCAGCAAAATGCAAGTATAAATTTAATTATACGTTAAACTAATACAAACAGTCTGACGTCATCTGAAATATACTCATATCAACCCTGCTGACGTCATATACTCATATCACAGTATATCAAATACGATATTGCACATATTAAGTGTTTACCAGCACGGAAGTAAAAATAAATAACCCCTGAGAAATTTCAGAAAAATGACCGCCTTATGTAGGTGACAGTTCTGAGCCTAAAAGAACGTAGTCATATCAATCGAATCGACTTGACATTATTTTTTTTTTTTTTGATGTGTCTTTTTCACAATCAGTAAATGGTATATTTTTTACCATGATTTTTCGCAAAATAATAAAATTTTGGTTTAAAAAAATGTTTTTAATAGAAAAAAAAGTATATCATTTTTAGATGTTGTTGTTGATGTTGTTTCAAGTCTCCCTGTAAACGTGATGATATATATTTGCCTGCTTTTTTTATTAGCCACACACTTGTTTGAACCAAACCAAAAGTTACTAGGATGTTACTCCGTTGTTTTTTTAGTCAAAATAAAGTGTTTTCGTTTTTTGGCGTGTTTTTGCTAAAACTATAATGTTTTGATTTGTTCAGTGCTGTTATACAACGGAAATGACTAGTTTTTTGTCTTTCATAAGTGCTGTGCGATAACGCTTTTTATTATTAGCCTTACAGTTAGGGGAATTTTGTCAATACACTGATTTAGAGTCACAAAAGTCGTATATTAAAAAAAGGCTAATTCTGGACAAACTGAAAATCGAATATGATATTATCCATGTAAACAAAATGAAAAAAAAACTTTTTGTAGTTTTCAAGACACTAGCTCAATAATTTAATCGGGCAGAGAAGATCACCTATATTCTAAATTGACTTTGAGCCAATCTTAGGTGATAAACCACATCTGACCTTATATTAAAATATGGTTAGTTAAAGCATGACATTATTATAACAGAAGCGTTGAACATTTGATGTGGTTATATCTAATTTTTTTCTTATCTATAAAATAAATCAATATAAAATAAGTATGAATCTGTCTGTTTTATCTGGCTTTTGTGACGGTAGGGTGCGTTTAAATTAATAAACATTATGTTTTGTAAGGTTTCAAAAAGAGGTTTTTACAAAACATAAACTTTGTCCATTAAAAAAATTGAACAAGCACAAAAACTTTCTATTCTTTTTTTTGTGTGGTAACCAACCCCGTGCTTCAATTGGTAAAAGGGGTTATAGGCAGTTAAGCCTTCAAGAAGGGAATGGACGTACGTTATTAGGAGGGGGAAGATAGGTTGTTTTCCCTTATATACTAATAAACGTTATTTTTTAAATAGGGCATCAATATTACAAAATACTAAATTAAAACATAAATTTACATATATATATATATATATATATATCCTTATAACAGCCTTTTAAGATGAACAAAACTACAGCACTCTTAAACCACAATTAAAAGTTAATTTGTAAGTAGTCCTGTGTAATTTGTATCTTATTTCAACTTTAATTTAATATAACCACAAAATATAACGATTTGGCATTTGAACACAGATACGAAATGGATTTAAATGTCAAAAAAGTCGTTCTTTTTGATAAGAAAACCACTGGGAAATATTATTAATAGGTAAAAACGAGCAGTATACAGAATCAATTGCGTACAATAAAAATAAAGACGTGGAAAAAAATGTTTAAATACCGAATGTTTTAAAACACAAAGTCAAAAAAACTTACACTTCTGCAAAAACGTATAATTGTTACCTATTACTCAAAATCAAAAACAACATACTAAGTATTAAATAAAAATGTCACTTGGTACGTAAGTTAACATATAAACTGTTTTTATTTTCATACAGTGTAAGTGTAAGTCTAAGATGAATTTGCACAAATTTTATGATCCATTGCATAATGCAGCTTGTATACATTGTAATTTTATTAGTACCATTGTAAATTATCGCTTTGTAGTAAAATAAATTTGATTTATTATTTACTCAGATGTCACCCCCAACTTATTGCTACATCGCCGTCAAAGCTAGAGCTCACCTCCGTTATCCTCACGCCAAGATTTACGGACTGGAAGTTGCCGATTCTGCCATGCTATTGGACAACTTAAACATCAATTCCGAACAGGCCTCAGTTTTGGAAAACGTCATCGAACTAAAGGTTCCCCCACTGGATGTGATAAACAAACTGGGAAATATGGGGTATCGCGTTGTCACTAGTGTCCAGTCAGCTAACAGATTGAAAATTATTTGGACCCTGGAAAAAGATTTGTCTAGATTGAAAAATTAGCACACTTAAAAGAAAGATAACATAGGTTTAAAAATAAGGGGTTTTTAAATATCGAACTATAATTGGATTTGTCCATTTGTCCAAATAGAGATAGGAAACATGGATGGGGTATTGGGTGCTCGATTTAAAGTTAAACATTTTTAAAAATAAAAGAAACACCAACAAAATTAGGATATGGTTCATAGTAAATTTAAACGTAGATATCTCAAAAACAAATTTATGGGCTCATCCGTTATCATCGCCCCAAAGCTTAAACACCCAAGTAACAATTGTATGACCTCCTGGTTGTGATGACTAAAAACTTAACCAATATTAACGTTGTATTTGGTGGAGAAATTGGTTATTTTCGGGACGACCTTCGTTAACGAAATAATTACCGACGCCTAAACGTTAATTTTACCCTTTAGTTAAACTGCAACGTTTTGTTAACGTTTTCGTATGACTAATGAGTTTTCGTGATTATTTTGGTGTCAAAATAACGACCACAAAACGTTAAAGAGTACACGTCACGCATCCTATGTAATTCTTCGTCAAATTTACGTTTTTTGGTCGTTATGTGGTAAGAGCACGGAAATAGGTCTATTTCATGCACCAACCATTTCTGATCGTTCTGTGCAGAGAATGGGAGTCGTTTGGTTTGGTGTCTTGTTATCAACACAATACAGAACCTCACTTTTTTTATTTTCAAATAGATTATATTTTTCATTTCAGTTTTATTTGTTTCATAAGGCCCATTTACTCAAGTTTTAATGGCTAATCCTCAACGCATAATTTTTTCTTCTTTCTCTACTTTATGAAGGGGAATAGACAGAAATGGAAATTTAAGCATTACATAGGCATTAAAACTTGAGTAAATAGGCCCTTACTTACGAATCCTTGAATAGTTAAAAAAAAAACTATGATTTCTTTGTCGTGTTTTCAGTGTGTATTATCAATAATAAAACCTTTCTTTTGACTAATAATATTACACAAACACTACAAAACATAATACAAAACACAAAGTAGGCACTTAGATTGTAGCTTCTTTAAAAATACAGAACACAACTAATAAGGACAACATTTTAATGAATAAAACTAACCTAAACAAAAATAAAGAATATATTTTTTTTTAATTTGAAAAAATATTACAAAGCTTTTTTAGTACGTACAGTATAGGTACTCACACAAATACCCAAATACTGACATAGCTTCAATATTCAGAACTAAGAGGCTGATAGCCCTAATTGTGAGCCGGCCCTGGGATGAATATTTTAGCTCTTTTTTTATTAGCCACACACTTGTTTGTTATGATAGATGATTTTTGGTGGAGAAAAAATATAAAATGTAGACTACAGGTTATATTTTGGGCACTAATAAACACCTCTGGCGTACTTCTAACAAATAACTTATTGTAGGTGGCGCTGCACACAAGGTTGTGATCTTGGTCATTTCTTGACTTGGATTCATACTAAAGGTTGCGAGCAACGTTGAGACAACTCGAAAAGTATTTACCAAATTGGTGTAAAATAGGGTTGGCAAAACGTTTCCTACAACGTCACATCGCAACGTTGTAGTTGCGTTTGGAAACGTTGTTGCGTCAAAAACAAAGTTATGATTGTTTTCCACAAACCAAAACTACACTTTTTTGCACTCGTTGTAGTTGCGTTTGGAAACGTTGTTGCGTCAAAAACAAAGTTATGATTGTTTTCCACAAACCAAAACTACACTTTTTTACACTCGACGCGCGTTTCGCTAACAACGTTAGCATCATCAGGAGACGATAAACAACATAGTTGTTGCGTCGACAAATGGTTACTTGGGCATCCATTCTGTCCAGGACCCTAATTCTTAAACAGAGACGACATACAATAGATTTTTGTCGAATGATCCCATGTCGAACGCATTTCGTATTCTTCAGCGGTGATCGCTCATTCCATTCTATTTGTGTTTTGCGTTCCCCGATTCCAAAGCCATGGATCGGTCCCATTTCTAAGGCAAGCATGCGCGTAAAATGTATAATTTTCAATATAAAATTTTGAAGAGGTTTCAAGGAAAAGCATCTTTTATTTGATCCCTTCTTTTGAGGGATCAATCCTTCTCTCGAGATGCAAGAATTAGGACCCAGGCCTTCTGCCTTGGAAAACGTCATCGAACTCAAGCTTTTCCTAGAGGACCTTTATACATTTGATAGTTGTTTTTTTACCAGAGGTGGGCAACTCATATTATCCTCTCCTTCTAGTGTTTTTAATATTTGCATGTAAGACCGATTTTATGAAATGGACTGATGTTTTGTTTTCTCTTTTAATAATTTCCCCAGACAGTTAACAGATTACTTTTTTGGTTAGTAAAATATGTCAAGATTTGACAAAAAAAACAGTACCACCCGATTCCTATCTATGACTTTTTCGTGCGCTCACACGTCACATGACTGTAATAACATTTCATGTTGAAATCATGTGACGCGTGAGTGAGCACTCACGAGAAAGTCGTAGGTGAGAACCAGGTGATTTATCTTTTTATTCCTCTTTTTCTTATAATAATAATATATGATATTATTTAAATTTAACTTATCTTACTTACCTCGAAAATTCTATTATTTTTATTAATTTTCCAGTTTGGCAAATGCATGATCTCTTTCCATTTTTCTTGCGTTCCTTTTTTATTGAACAATGAAACAATAGAAGGTCGTAGGCGCGAGTATTTTTACAGTTTCTTTAATTTAATTTAATTTAAAAATTTGATGTACACTTGATTTCAGAAAAAACGCATATATGCAGTCACAAAATTGACCTTTCTAAAAGTGTATAATATATACGGACTACCAGCTAAAATGCCTAAAAACTTCAAAAGTACGATAATTTTTCATATTGTTTAAAAAAGGTCTCTGAAACTGAAAATATTTCTTTACTTAAATTAAAGGCAACCTTATTTTTTTATTAAAATAATATCAAATTATCACTCGAGTAACAGACGAAGGGTGTTCTATAAAGAGGGCGGTAACCCATTTTGGAGTTGATAAAATAACAATAATACGATGGAAACAGCGCTGGATTGAAAACAATTCGACGAATAGGAAACTTGGATTAAGACAAAAACGATTGTAAACTTAATACTAATTATTTTAACTTAAAAAAGAACTAAAATAAATAATTTAGTATTTAATAGGATCACCATTTTTCTCTAATACAAGCTGCAAACGTCTAGGCATTGAAAAGGTTAAATTTTGAAAATACTGATTGTCTTCTGGGACCTGATCCAATGCGCGATAAATAGCATCGCTTAACTCTTCAGCATTTCGTGGTCTCCAATTCCTTTGGTATATTATTTTAACGATTCGACCCCATATATTTTCCATTGGGTTAAGGTCAGGGCTGTTGGCTGGCCAAGGAAGTGTTTCTATATTATTATTCTGAAACCATTGACGAACAACATTAGCCGTGTGTACTGAACAGTTGTCCTGCTGATAAACGAAGTCATTATTTTCATGTAAATCCTGTACAGATGGCGGCATAACGTTTTCAAGGATTTCAATATATCGTTCACTATTGAATCTTCCTTCGATTCTCCAAAAACAACCCAAACTTCTAGCACTAAACCATCCCCACATGTTTACAGAAAAATGTCCAGCTTTTTTAATTTGGTTTGTATATTCGGGTTCAAATATAGAATTTGATGATTGAAAAATGTTTTGGTCAATGTAAACCAGCCTCTCCCAGAAGTCATTATCACGAAGAACGTTGTTCAATGCAAAAATCACTCTGGCCTGTTTTCGTTCTTCTGCTAGAAAAGGCTTCTTTGCAGCAACTCGACAAGAGACTTCTGATTTCGGTACTCTACTCTTTACTGTTTCTAAAGAACCCGGAAATAATGTTACATTAGCTGCTTCAACCGACGTTGAAAAAGGATTTTGTCTGAGATGGTCAATAAGTCTCTCATCTTGCACTTCAGAACTTACTTTTGGCCATCCTGATCCATCTTTTCTATCCGTAGAATTATTTTCAATCCAGCGCTTTTTCCATCGCATTATCGTCATTTTATCAACTCCAAAATGGTTGGCCGCTCTTCTTATAGACCAGCCGTCTTCTATAACTCGAGTGATAATTTGAAATTTTGTTAATGTTGATATCTGTGGCATTTTTAAGGATGTCACACTGAATTTTAAGCTGTCAGGCATACTAAGCTGGTGGTGCCTTATAATAGTATACACTAATGGAAAGTTAAATTTTGTGGCATAGGAAAAAATGCATGTATGAGTTTTTTTTGAAATCAAGTGTACACTTCGCGATAGGTAAAACGCATACGCCGATTTTATATGCAATATATCCTTTACAACATAGCAACCTTTTCTGTCACGATCAGTCCTTGACCACCCAGACCACTCGTTGTCATGTTTTGTTGTCAGTCTTGTCCAACTTAAAAATGATAGACAAATTTTAGCAAAATTAGTTAGATTTTGGTCTGTTCGTCGGGTCGCAGATCATTATGGACAAGACAAGTCCACTATATAGTACTGTCAACGTGTGGAGCTGGATTTCGGCAAGAAAGGTTTTTGTGATTTGTTGATTTATGTGAATGTGATGCAAAATATTATGCTTCCGGAAATATCAGCTTTATATCTCGATGATTTTGTGTATCAACCAGACAACTGCCCGGTACACACTGTCAGGATTTCTCAGCAGTGGTTCAGGGAGCATAATATTGAAATTTTGCCATTACCAGCAAAGACCCCCGATGCCAATCCCATCGAGAACGTATGGGGGCTCAGAATGCTGTACAATGACCAATATTGAAGTTAATATTTTTGATTTTTGTTTATCAATAGGTTTTTTATTTTTATTTGATTTTTTCAACACTGAGCCTGTTGATGTGCAGTTTTTTCTTCTTCGTATTTTCCTTTTAGTCGCATTATAGTGGACTTGTTTCGTCCCTTTTGATCGGCTATTTGACGAAGAGACCTAACTTCTTCTAGTTTTGCCAAAATTTGATTGAATTACTTTTTTTATACTAAAAATTCTGTTTTAAAAGTGTTTTTTTATATTTCGTAACAGCAACCTTAAAACTATAGAACCATTTAATATCAGTAAAAATAAGCAAAATTTGTTTATGTTGTCTAAAAATGTTAACCTACAAAAGAAGCAAAATTTTTAAAATATAGGCATGTGCCTAACTTCTGCTTTATGCGTTTTATGTGTCGGGAAGTGTACCTACGTTTATTAATCAAAAATGTGACATTGATAAAACTATTTATTTCCAACGCACAAAACTGCCAAATCGAGTTGCTTACCTGTGCTAAAACAATAACTGTCAAAAATTGTATACAGGGGCTCTAGGTTTTTCCACTGGATGTCATAAATACACAGGAAAATATAGGGTATCGCGTTGTCACTAGTGTACAGTCAGCTAACAGATTGAAAATTATTTGGATCCTGGAAAAAGATTTGTCTAGATTAAAAAATCAGCAAAATATCGGATTATATTTTTACACGTTTAGATACGAAACACAGATAGTGTATTGAGTGCTCGATCTTTTGATTTGCCTTTATAGATTCTATGTTTTAAAAAACTTATGGGACGTATCCAAGAAACATTTTTTTAAATAAAGGAAATAGCACCAACAAAAATAGTAAATTTAAACGTATATATCTCGAGAAAAACAAATTTATGATCTCATCCCTTATCATCACGCCAGAGCTTGAACATCCATTCTGCCCTGGCCTTCTGCCTTGGAAAACATCATCGAACTCAAGGTTTTCCCACTGGATGTCATAAATAAACTAGGAAAATGAGGTATCGCGTTAAAACTAGTGTATATCAGTCAGCTAACAGATTGAAAATTATTTGGACCCTTTAAAGATTAGTATAGATTAAAAAATTTGCAAAATACCGGGTTATATTTTTACACGTGCTCTATTTAAAGTTAAACTAGCTTTTATAGATTCTATGTTTTAAAAAATTTATGGAGCGTATCCAAGAAACATTTTAAAAATAAAGGAAACAGCAACAAAATTGTGATATGGTTCGTCCATAGTAAATTTAAATATAGATATCTCAAAGACAAATTTATGAGCTCATTCGTTATCGTAACGACAAAGTTTACGGACTAGAAGTTGCCGATTCTGGCTCGCTTTTGGACAGCTTAAACATTCATTCTGAACAGGCCTCTGCCTTGGAAAACGTCATCGAACTTAAGGTTTCCCCACTGGTTATCATAAAAAATCTGGGAAATATGGGGTACCGCGTTGTCACCAGATTCCAGTCAGCTAACAAATTAAAAGTTATTTGCACTAGATTAGAAAATTAGGATGCTGAAAAGACAAAATTTTAAAAATTGCGAAGTTGGTTATTGATTATATAGCGTAGGCGGAAAAAACGAGATGAATGAATTTATTAAAATAGAGATTTTTACACCAGTAAGATATTACTTTTTATATACCATGAGAATGGATTTATTACAATAGAGATTTTTACACAGTAAAATATGACTTTTTTAAGAGAATTTTTAAAGAATTCTTGAAGAAAATATTTAAAACTAATTTTTTTTAATCATTAACTCCGATCAGAGGTTTTAACTGTTTAGAAAGGCATTCATCTAAACGATCCTTGCCCTGAAAAAAAAATTATTAATTTTTTACCCCAAAATTGTTAAGTTCAATGTACTTTCCTGGCAACTATATCAAACATTTTTGGAAAAAAATGTCTAGATTTAAAAAATAGCACACTTAAATTAAAGAGCAGGATTAATACTTAAGGTAGGATAGCGTAGATGAACGAAAAGCGAAAAGAGAGGCTGTGTTTTCGAAATTGTCTTATGTTATTTTGCAAACCAGGAAGGATACACCTACATAAATGTCTATATATTTAGAAAATATGGGAGGATTTTTTATTTAATTTTATTTATCAAAGCTACTGAAAAAGTTAAAATATTTAATCAATGAATTAAGTCAAAAGCTAAATAAATTAGGCTCGTATCAGGGACCTATATATAACTTAAGTTATATAGGTCCCTGCTCGTATGTAGAAAGAAAATGGTAAAAACCGCCAAAGATACCAAAAGTCCCTATTTCAAAACATTATTGAATACACGAGTGTAGAATTTAAAGACTCGATCTGAATCTGCAAAAAATTAGAAAGTAAACCAACGATTTTTTTTTGTTCGATTTGTAACCAATTAACAGTGTTTTTTGAAATGGCAAAGATTTTATTACAGTTGAAGTTTACCGAGTAAAAATTTGATTGTTTGTTGACAGAAAGACCATACCGTGGTTTCAAGTGCGAGGGAGATCCCACATAACAATTAAACATTCCTGTAATGTAATAGCCATATTCTTAGAGAACAAAGAATGTGATAGGAATGATACATTTTACCATAGGGAATAATACTAACACATGCCGACAATAAGTTACGTGAAAGAAACGTGACGTGAAACATGACTATAATATTAATAATAAATTATAGTAACATATCTGGGTACTTCCCTAAAATATGACTATAATATTCCCATATTGTTTTTTTCGCAAAATGATGGTAATATCCCACATAGAAAATATGGATATCCCTATTGAATATTGTATGGCTATGATTTTGTGGTTCAAAACATGTCCAGATGGCCACAAGATGGATATCCTAAGATATGCATCCACATGAATATCCAGCAAAATATGCATTAGTCTTCCACTAAAGTATCACCATTATGTTGATGTACTACTTTAGATTGGTTATCAAAAGATTACCTAAGTAACTTTTTGCTGTCTTATACGTATGATAATATTACCTGCTCTGCTACATAGGAAACATATTGATTCCAGTGCTATCTTCCTACAATGAACTAAATTAAAATTATAAATCATGTAAATCACGTTGTTTTAACAAGTAATATATTCAGCAAACATGCCAAAATCCGGAAAAAATATTCTTTTGGGGAATATTCATATATAAAAAAATAACTTGACCAAAGAATTATAACTATCACAAACTCTTAAAGAATATTCAAAAAAAATAAGTCTGTAACATTCCTGTTATATTCGCAATAGAATATTTCAAAAATCACTTTAAGGGAATATTCCTACAACATGAATATTCCTCCAATGTTGTGGGATTTGAAAAGAAAATTTTACACACAAAAATGTTTTTGAGGTATCAAAATTCTTAAGTTTGCAGAAAAAACTGCACTTTGTTACCAGACAATCTATAGATATGGGTATATGCATTAAAGGATTTTAAGTAAAGAACCATTTAAATATTTAATGTAGAATAATTCTAATTTTTTACTAATATTAGTAAATAGTACACTATAAATGCTAAACTTAAGGCGTACAAAAATCAATAATGCTTTTTCTGTAGGTATTTGGTGTCTTAAAAACTAAACCTATTCTAAATACATATAGTAATATAATAATTTTATATTGATATTGTAGTTGGTAAAGTCATTTTTACAAAAATATATAAATTAACGTTTCCAAACAAAATATCCTTTTTTTTTAATTCTACCGTGTTATAAAGTTTAAAAATGGACAGATTTTAGTTCCTCTTTTTCTACTCTATAATTTGGATTTAAGATAGGTGCTTACTGTCCATTCCGAATTTTTCGAATCCACTTCATTATGGTGGCTGACATTAAAACACATAAATTAAATGGAACTGTCAGTAACTACGTTTATACGTCCTTCATTAAATGTCAGTTTAAAAAAAACAAATAAAATAATTAACAACATATTTTTTGGTAAAACCAGGGTGAAGTACTTCTTTAGTTTTTTTAAAAAAAATTTTTCCTGGGTTGCGGTCTTAAATAATATAATTAATTTATTCTGTGTTATTCTGTTGTAAATTGTAACATCAGACTACATCTATCTATAGATATTTAGATGCAATCTGATGATGGTTTTGATAAACCGAAACGTTACAATTTAGATAGATGTAGTCTGATAATGGTTGTAATAAACCGAAACGTTACAATTTACACAGAATAAATTAATTTTTATTTAAGACCGCAACCCAGGAAATTTTTTTTTTTTCAAAAAAACTTATATAAAGGTCAGGAAAATTTATAAAAAGTATTTCTTTAGGTTTTAAAAGTTTTTATACCGACATACTTTGGTCTATAAAGTCATTAAATTGGCCAAAAATGCATATGATCGAAGTTATTTTACTTAAACGACTGCTTTATAAACATCCAGCATTAATTCAAGCAAAATCAAAGTAGTCATGGAGATAGTCCAATACAAAGATGGATGTGCCAGACAGGTAAAACAATTTTTTCATAACCTACTATATTTTGTGTTAAGTTCTAACACTTGATTTTTTAGAAAGATTTTAATAATGAGCATTTTAAGTAAAGGTAAGAGACATATTTTAACTAAAGAAAATGTTTTTTAATTCGTAAATCTAATATTTACGGATTTTTTACAAATAGGGGTAAGAAATTAACTCTGTGTTTCGGACTTCCATTGTCTATAACTTATTTATACACGACGTTTCGATCAGTACAATCTCTGATTATACACGACGTTTCGATCAGAGATGTACTGATCGAAACGTCGTGTATAAATAAAATATAGACAATGGAAGTCGGAAACACAGAGTTAATTTCAAATACATCATTGTCTCAAACTTTCAAACAAAGGGATAAGAAATATTTAACAAAATTATTTAATTACACTTTAGAGAGGGTTACAACAAAATTTTAAACCGATTTAACTGAAATTTATAAAGATTCATTTTCATCATGGTATCCATTTTTTTAAACATATAAAATGTTTTGCACCTACCTGCCCCTCTGGCCTATTTATATTATAATAGCTTTTTGGTGCATTTTATTTTAAGTGTATTAATCATAATCGGTCTAAATTCTTTTTTTAATAACTCTTTAACTACGCAACCAGTTTTCTTAAAATAAACACAATTTTGTAATATATAAGTTGAGCTATTCACATTATTATACAATATGTCCGCTATTTTAAAATCCAAGATGGTGGTCGGTTTTAAAGTATCAAATTGGACTAGGTTTATCTTTGTGGTTGCTTTTAAACTAATAATTGTTTTGGCATTTTTTTATTATTTTAGAGGCTTAACATAAAATAAAATAAATTTTATTGCAAATTATTTTATCGTTTTGCGGGGGGGTCGGGGGGAGCGAAATATTTTTTCTCTGTTTACTTACTCGTTTATATCCACATTGACCTTTTTTCCTTCAATTCTACATTAAACACTATTTTTAGGAGTTTCGGGGGGTGCGGAGAAGGAGCAGAATATTATTTTTCTGTTAACTCATTAGTTTCTGTTTATTTAATAGTATTTATACAAATTCATATAATTTTTTCCTCATTTCACTACAACACTATTTTTGGCCAAAATAAGGACCTTCTATACCATAGTGCGACCCTAAAATCGGTTTTCGAGCAATAAACCTCTTTCTTAAATCGCTTTAAAATAAAATCGACTTAGTGCTTAAAGCGATTTCAGTGGTGTTTATACGACAACATTTTTAAACCATCCTTATATAAAAGCATTTTAGGCGGCCGTATAAACAAAGTAAGTTGTCAAAAATTGGTCCGATTGAATTTGGAATGGAGCGTAAATTTATATCTAAAAAAATTATCTACTTATCTATACTAAAGCCATAACCAAAGGAGATGATAAAATAACGCTTATATGGTCATTCAGCAATTATAACTGTCTCTTGAAATTTGGTATAGGTGCTAAGCCGAAGCTGAATTATCCTGTTTTTTCTGTCGTCTGCGGACTAAGAAACCTCTGACTCCGGCTTGAATTTTGACAGCCGATTTTTCTTCCAGCTCTTCAGGTTTCCCTTTGGGTGAGTTTTTCTTTGGGTATTTTTGGTCTGATTCATGCTGAAATACGAAAAAAAAAGTATACAATCTAAAATCACATGAAAATTGCGGCTTATAATTCATCTTATTTTAATATGGATTTATAACATAGTTTTTGGGGACTTTTATGATTTTTGGGGGGAGGGAATACCAACCCAGTTAAAACCGCCTGATCGAGCGCGAAAGAGGCTGTACTATTGGTGTAGATAGAGAATACTCTATTGGATGCCACTCGCAGAAAAACAATTGTTGAGTGCACATTTTAAAAACACCAAACAAAGCAGGAGAAGCAAGTAGGTATATTTTTGTACCATTTGATCACTGGAGTAATTAAGTCAAAAATTATTAAGCGAGATATACCAAAAAAAAAAAATAAATCAAAAAGCCACCCGCAGGATTAGTTTTCCCATCCAGCGTACGTGAGAAAGCTGAATAAAAAATTTAACTTCAAAACAAATTAATTTTACCTACGACCAACGAATAATAGTAATTTTACGACCATGTCAACATGATTTTAATGACTCATTCACGGTTGACCGCCACTTGAAGCGACTTTTTTTGAAACATCCATTACCAAAAGGATCAATTAATTTTAAAGATCCATTAACTTTCAACGACCTGCACGGACTAATTTTTGCGGAACTTTTGCTAAAATGATTTTTAGCTACCTGACAGTATGACAACAGCGCATTAATCCATGGATTTTTTTATCTGTATGGTGGCATCACTGTTATTATCTCCATAACCTTTAAAATGTAATTTATTTTTTCTGTTTATTTATAATTTTAAGGCAGATTTCAGAGTCCTGTAAAGGCGGATTCAGAGTTCCATAAGGTAAGCGGTACGAGGTATGCGGTAAGCCACAAGAAGAAAGAAGAAAAATAAATAATAGCATGCTGCTCTTACCGCTTACCTCTTGCGGCTTACCGAACACTATTACTGCATGCCTCATACCGCTTACCTTATATACGAATTCTGAATCTGCTCAAGGTAAGCGATATGAGGTATTTCCAGTAAAAAGCCATGTTAATATGTATAGGTAATGTCATGAGTATTTTCTCCCTCGGGTCTGCCTACTTTCATCTACCTTCATCAAAAACCTGATTTTAATAACTGTCTGCAAATAACTAAAGCATGGCCTTTTTGATTACCGATGCAAAAAGAAACTTTTGGTCACGGGTGCAAAAAAAATATTTCTGTCCGTTTTTTACCCAAAACTAACGAGAAATAGAGGAAACAATTATTCTTGCCTAAAAATTAAGCCATCTCCACCAGTTTTCATTAAGTATTTACGAAAAAATTATTTAAAAATATCGTCAAAATATAAAACTTTCAAAGATTAAAATGTAGCAAGAATGAAACGCATATCGCTATGGCAACCATTGTTATTTCATTTACCAGCCGCCTTGATTTATAGTTTAAAGATGGTGTGTTGCGAGAAGTGCTCTTCTCTCAAAAGGTATTAAAAAAAATAGTGTTAACAACTCGCCGCTAAACTGTGCTTTTTTAGTTTAAATAAGCAGCGAAATATTTAGAGTTGTTAATACTATTTTTTTAATTCATCTATCAGCTATCTCTCTTTAATTTTGGGTAAAAAACGGACAGAAATATTTATTTGCATCCGTGATCAAAAATAGTAGTTTTAACAACTAGTGGCTAAAATAGTGCTTTTTTTACAAGTCTTGGTTTAAATAACGAGCGCAGCAAGGTATTTAAATAAACTTTCCTTGAAATAATCCAACCTTTAGTTCCTGCGGTAATTTGCGGTCATTCCGGTATTTCTCTTTAATTTTGGGTAAAAAATGGACAAAATCTTTTTTTGCATCCGTCATAAAAAAAAAGTCTTTTTGCATCGATAACCAAAAAGCCATGCTTTAGTTATCTGTAGACAGTTACTAAAATCATGTTTTTGATGAAGGTATAAAAAAATTTTTAAGATTCTACTTGCCACCAGCAATAGGCTCCATGACGATATCTTTAAATTTTCTGAATAACTTGCGGATAACGGAACACTCAATTCAGGAAATATTTAACACATTTTATTAACACTTATAAAAGTCTCATCAAAGGTCAACTTTAAACTAAAATATTTTTAAAAGGGACGAGAATATTAAAAAAGGGGTGGTGGTTTTAACTAGGTAATAAAATTGTAAAATTGGTTTTTCCAATAATTTTGAATTCGGAATTTCTGATTTTTGACCAGCTTTTCTTCGAAATTCGCCTGTGTGCGGCGCGGCGGTTAGTGTAGTTAGTTAGATATACTATGTTTTAATGTGTGTTTTTTTTAGTTGATTCTTAGTTTATAAGTTAAAGTAAAACTTTCGTATTGATCATATGAAATTTAAAATTAAAGTTTTTTGAAAGATTCGCTTTATGTCAAAACTGATATTAATTTGAAATTAAGGAGGAGGACAGTTTTGAAAAATTGAGAAGTTTGGTAAATAGCCTTATTCTCTTAACGTATCCGTTATTAAAATCGGTTAAGAATTAAGAAAGTTACGTTTGATGCTTTTTGTGTGGTCAAGACTGTCTCGCTATAAGTCATTTTCTTTTTGACGGGATGCAGTTTTGTCAAGAATGATCAGGATATAAAGATCTTAAGCCTTTTGGCAAGCTAAAAATGTTATGCGCCCAATGTCCAAAATGACACGTAAAATTCAAGACGTCGAATAGAAGATGACTTATAATGGGACAGTCTTAACACACAAGGAGCATCGTAACACTACAGAACTTGCTTATTTCTTAACCGATTTAAATAAAAGAAACGTGTTTATACGTTAAAAGAATAAGGCTATTTAGCTAACACCTTATTTTTTTTACAGTGGCTCAAACATTTTTTTTTCAGGAAGGGTTAAAATTATCCACATTTTAAATCTGTTCGTACTTTTAAATTTTAAATAAATTTCAGTTTTTACATCGAGGGTATATAGTTTAAAGTTTCTCTTTTTAAAAATAATTTAAATTTCAAATTTCTGATACTTAACTAATATATAAAGTTAGGATTTTTTTTGGAATACCTTAATTGCCTTATAATATATATTAAGGGTGTTATATAAAAAAAACCTTGCACACGTTGATTCTGCTTTGGATTAGCTAACTAAAAAACACCAAATACTATTTCTAAAAATGGAAAAAACCTTTTTTAAACGGTCGCTTAAAGGGTCAAACGTAAGATTTGATATTTTTAGGTAGATATCACCTTGTTGAAAGTTTCATGTTTGAAATTAAAATAATTTTAATAAGCCTTGGGTCTCGCCCTAAAACAATTTTCAAAAATATCCCGCTCCCAAACACAATTGACGTGTCCTTGAGTTTTACCGCAGTTTCTTTTTAAATAAGATTTCGTATTCTTTACTATATTTGTTTATTTTCTAAAACGTAAGAAGTTATTGTAGAAAATGGAAGTAGACAATATATTTTGTACTTTTTATATACATGTATATTTTTTTGACTTCAGTAATTATTATTAAATCCCACAGATAAAACACTTTGGTATCCTCAATGGAAGTTACCATTCAGGAATATGGATGATAACAGGTTAGTGAAGCTGCCCCCCACTCAAAATTAAAAAAAAAATATTGGACTTATTTGCTCATCTTTTACGCAGTATCGCGCAACCACTTTTACCTTACTATATTCATAATACATGTATTAAAGATTAGTATTTTCAAAACAAAATTAAAAAAGATACAAAATTCAGATTTTTAATATTTCACATTAAAAATATTATTTTAGGAATAAGGTGAAGATGTATACCTAAAATAAAATTATGTATTTTTAAACCGAAGAAGGTAATTTGAGAATTTCATATTCTTAGTTCAAAAAAATATCGTCTCGCGTATATATGATGCTAACATAGGCTTAGATGTAGTTTTATTGCTTTATATTGAGTATTTCTTTTTTTCCGTGTAGGAAGTGCGTGGGTTGGCACTTATTGTGTACAAAAAAATCAATACAGTTTATTAAAATAAAGAAAATTTAAAACATGTTGTTTATTTTACTGACATATCTATATTAAAAAAAAACACCAAAAAAATAATCATAATCAACAATTTAAAAAAAAAACAGCAATTCTAAAACTCTAAAATGCACAGCTGCTTTTTTGTACGTCATAATTTTGCAAAAGAAATTAAATTTATTTTTTAATTTTCTTTAGTAGATAATAAATAATTTCCATTCTGCACAACATTATGACGTTGGTGGTCTTGACCATACATTTCAATTTGTTGAGTTTGCATAAGATAATTTAATATTCTTCCTTGTTTATATCTTCTGGTATTGGGGGCTCTGGCTCGTTTATTTCTTTGGCAATATTATGAAGTACAGAAGTAGCTACTATTATTGTCAGAACTGTGTCCAGTATAAGGTAAAGCCCATAAGCCATAACTGGAAACCGACGTTTCCAGATCCAAAATGTAGGTTCTATGGAAGTTCTTGTTCGAATTAAGGCTTCATTATACAGTTGTTCACCTGGTGTAATTGGATTTGCTAAAAGTGTCAGAAGGTAATTTGAAAGACCATATCCACTGTCTCCTGAAAATAAGAGAAAAAGTAGATAAGGAGAGGGCTATAATTTACTGGCAACTAAAACCGTCACAGTTTATATGATATATCATTCAGGGAGCTGTTGGAGAAGCTTGTTTATAAACACTGGATTATTATAGTTTTGATCAATATTAGCTGAAAATCATTTAATAAAAAATAATAACTGATCCTGGAAAATGATCAGTGTTGGGCAAAAATATGCATTCAATGTATATAAACAAAAACAATTGCAATTATAAACATTTTGGTAACCAACTTTTAACCCCCCCTCACCCCGTGTAAAACATTGACTAAGTACCTACCTGTCATCTGGATATTCCAATTGATCCTCAACGTGTTAACCTGAATCTTCGAGGCACCTTCGAGGGAAGCCAAAATTAACAAAATCCAATATTTCAAGATCATCTTCAAGAGCATCCTCTACCAGCTCATCTCCAATAATGTTTACATATTCCATAATAACATTTTATGAATTTTCTTTTTTCTTGCGGCTAACTAAGCTTTAAAGATCGTTTAATTGACCAAATTTGGCCAGTTAGTTAATGCTCCTTTAAAGAACGTTTAAAAGACCATTAAAGTCGGTGCAAGACACAAAACACGCTAAAGGTACTTTAAAGGTCCTTTAGCCTAAAGGACCATTTAAAAAAAAATCGTTGCAAATGGCTGTTATTAACCTTATTTGTTTTGACGTTTTATATAGTAGAACGTCATTGAAACTTCAGGTTATGAAGGTTGTTGACTTAAGAGGGTTCGCGTTTGATATTTTTAATAATTTCTGATATTTATGATGACATTTTCATTGGTCGTAGGTAAAGTATAGTACACTAACTCACATGTTATGGTCATTACACGCTCAGATAAATTTAGACACTCGCCTGGGGGTCGCGTCTCAAACTTCATTTTCGCGTTTAATGACCATCATAATATGCTTGTTATGTACGCGGTAATGTATTGTTTTCCAATTTAATATATAGGTATGTACCACAAACTATAATGTCTATAAATATACGACAAAACATCAAGCCCATGTTCTTGAAAGTGAGGGAATCAAATTCAATTTCATATAATTTAAAGATGCAAGCACAAAAACAATTGTAACAAGTTTTGTTTCTTGATTTTTTTTTGAACAATCATTGGATAATTTGTTTGCAACAATTAAAAAACTTTCAACAATTATTTACTTTAAAAGGAAATAAAATGTAAACAATTATTTTGTAGTCATGCACTTGGTCATCAACAAAAATACCAATGAAACATTTAACGCAAATGGAAATAATTTATTTCCGTAAAAATTAAGCTTGTTTAAATGGTGCAGTTTAGAACAGGCTTTGGTTTTTATGAATACTCTACGTGATTCCCGCTAAATAACCATAATAATCCACCTGGAGGGCGCGGAATTGCACCACTCATAACAAACCTAATCCTAATTCGTAATGAGTAGCTACAAACTACGTTTTTGTTATTTTCTGCTCATAGACCTTTCTATTTTTTTTGCTTATACAGCAAAAAATTTGCTGTTGCGTTTTTTCCGCAAAGTTGTGTTCACACGCGACTAAAAACGTAAACAGTTTTTAACAGTTTTCAAGCGTATTCTTAAAATCATTTATGAGACTATGATAAAACCAAAGAATGAAAATACAACTAGAAGGCGCACTCCATATATTCCAAATCAGTAACCAAATCTAAGGAAATTGCTGAGGAACAGTTATGGCAACATTGTTCTGATTGGTTCTGAAACAATATTTAAATTTAGGAATACCCGATGCAACTTTTCCATGCATAAAATTTAGGTTTCACAAGATAAAAAAAGACGCAAGCAGATTGTGTCTCTTTTTAACCTGTTATTAGAAAATTTGATGCGTGAAAAAGATGCATCGTGTGTTCCTAGCTTAAAATGTAGCGGTTTCATACGGATGTGTTGTTTACCCGTGAAAATATAGTTCCGGCGACTTTTCGGCACTTTTTTTACCTAACGCTCACTTCTTATGCATTTTTATAAGTCTTAAAACAACAATATAACAATAACAATTGCAAAAAACACAAAAAAATAACAAAAACCCGACGGATCGGTCGGACCTAAGATGGCAAAACGTGCCTTTTTGCCCTGGTTGTCTAGAAGATAAAACAATACATTATGTTAAATAAACTTTCTTATGCATTTTAAACTGAACTTTTTCGGCACTATATCTACTTAGAATTAGAATAATGTATTGTATTTACGCTACCTAATGCAATATTACGTTATTAAAGGAAATAAAATAGGGGATAATTATAAAAACTCGGCAACCGTGTGTGATTTGTTTAATGTTTTTTATGCGGTTTCTTTTATTTATTTTAGTCGTTTCCGTGTGTTAAATAGGGCAAATAGGTCGCGATTCTTCAAAAAGGTCGCGATTCTTCAAAAACCGTCAGAAAATCTCAAGTTTACACTAACTTCTTTTTTGTCAGAACTATTTGCTAATATTCCTTATAATTTAGTCAGTTTTAATTTTGGTAAGGTGTTTTTCTGAAAATCCCTTTTTTATTTCAGCATGTATGTTATTAAGCTTATTTTTTGTGTAAACAAACCTTTAAAACTTTTAACATACAAAACCATAGATAGCCATGGAATATGTCGCTGTCACTGTTCAGAAAAGTCACACAAATTATGTCTTTCCTTTTACATGGTTAGAATTTTCGACACTTTTGAACGTTTATTGGTACGCGTAGTAACAATTTAGCTCCGCCGTAAACTGGTGCTGCAGAATATCTTTAAAATATTAAATTTACAAAATGTTATTAAAAAAAAATGACGCAGTTTCTTTTACAACGTTAGGATAAATATTAGGGACACTGTGTTTTTATTTTAAATGAGGCGATAAGTAAAAATCGCCACTTTCCAGAATTGTGACGGGTGAGATTTTCTGTCGTTTTTGAAGACTCGCGACCATAATGTCAAATTTATAGAATTCATTAAATTTTATGTAGATCAGCCAAAGTCGTTGAAGTTGTGATGGCTGGTAAATTTTTTGACGGGACATTGAATTTTTATTAAAGGAGCCCAATAAAAATCGCCGAATTTTAAAAAGTGCAAAAAGAAACACATCACAAAAGGAAAAGGAAGCAGTAAAATTGCAGCTCACAAATGGGTTTTGTGTGTTGATCTTGGTTTTATTTATTATTTTGTTATTTAATAAAGTAGATCCATATCTACATACAAACACCTTTCATTTAATTTGTTTCTAATATTAGATATTAATGCTAATAAAGTACAACTTGTCCCAACTAATACCATATGACAAAGATAGCATAAAATAATAAACAAGTCAAACAAAGATAGCCACATCTTTATATCTGAAATCTACAATACACAAACAAGCCCTATCACAACTGCGTTTACATTTGAACGCATACACCTTTTGGATCCGTTCGAGTAAAAAGTTTGATCGCGCAAGTACTGACACGACCTAACCGCTTTTGCGGTTTCGACGGCGCAACCACAAAAGCAAAAAACCATAATTACAAAAAAAGTACATTGATCATTGTGTTTTTAGATAAAAATTCAAATGTATTTTCAACTTGCTGAATCTACATATATAAACGTATTTTTAAACCTTTTCACCATATTTACAACTTTTGGTTTTGGTTTGGTGAAATGATATTTTTTCCACCGCAACATTGCGGTTCATACAAGGCATAGGCTTAGCCTTTGGTTTAATTTTTGTTACAGTCCAAAAAAACCGCATAAAACCTCATAAAAAACACACCTGCATTTTATCAGTTTTTATAAGGTCTGTGAGCTTTTGTGAGGCAAAATTTTAGGATCATAAAAGTTTGTAAGAATTTATAAGATATGTCTTTGATTTTGGCAAGAATTTATGTGATTTCATATGTGTGTTTTTTATCTGATCCTATAATCAGTCAGGCTTATAAATGTTTATAATGTAAAAAAGTGCAGACATTTTTTTTGAACATATTTTATGATTTTATAAAAGCACGATTTTCTAAGAGATTTTATAATCAAACCGACTCATCAACTTTTATGGGCTTCTATAATTACATTCGTATTCTGTTATTTTATTTATTTACTATGGGATTATATAAATCGATGTTTTTATACTTTTCTGACAGATTTTATAGTCAAACCAAATCATAACATTTTATGGTTTTCTATGATTACACCCTTGTTTTTTATAATGTTTTAAGGGTTTGTAAAAAAACGTTTTTTCATGAGATTTTGGGATATTTTATGATCAGACCAACTCACAGAATTTGACAGATTTCTATTAACATTTGTAATTTTCTAGGCGTTGATAAAAACAATTTTTTTTTATAATTCTTTAAATAGATTTTATAGTCAGACAAACTTACAACATTTTATAGATTTTTATGTGCCACCCTGCCAAAAAAAACCTCATTAAATCTCATAAAAATACACCTGATTTTTATCAGTTTTTTTGACCAGCTGAAAAATAAATAGTATACTTACTTACTTCTACAAAAAATATGTGTTGACACTTTGATAAAAAATTCATAATCCCCCTCCTCAAAAACCCCTGTATGCCAATTTTGATTGAAATCGAACAAACTAAATCTTTCCTCCCCCACTTCCCTCGTTAGACTATAAACGCACCGGAACTATAAACGCATACCAAATTTGAACACAATCGGATGTGGAAAAGTCAATTAAAATTGGTTAGCAAAACATGACCGAAAATCGTCCATCTTGAATCCGCCATATTAAATTTTTAAAATCTGATCAAAAATTCGTATTCCTTATCCCCAATATCAATTTTGGTTGAAATCGGACAAACTTGGGTGTTTTCCCCCTTCCACTCCCCTCGTAGGGGAGAGGGGTATCTGATAATGACATATTATTGCATTGTCACCGGAACTATAAATGCATGCCAAATTTGAAAGCAATCGGATGTGTATAAGTTAGTTAAAATTGGTTAGCAAAAGATGACAAAAATCGTCCATATTGAATTTTCAAAATCTGATTAGAAATTCGTTATCTCCATCCTCAAGTCCCCAACCCCCTAATTTCAACGAAATCGGGCGTACTTCAACTGTAACTTTAAGTAGGGGAGAACTGTCAATTTCATCACACTATATTCTTGTGTTGTCAACGAAACTATATAAGCATGCCAAATTTGAAGCCGATCGGAAGTCAAGAAGTTGGTCAAAATTAAGTTGCAAGATGCCACCCAATAGTTATTTACCTAACAAGTGCGGAAAGTGATACTTTACCGCACGCGACGGCAGTTGACCGAACGACGCGGAGCGGAGTTTGGTCAAGCCGTCAAGGGCGGTAAAGGCAATTTACGCAAGAGCTAGGCACAAGATTTTACCTATGAGCATATAAAACTTTAAAAAATAATTTTAGAACTATAAAAATTTGTATTATGTAGTTCAGCACTAATATTTAAGCTAAACTATATCAGTTATGCAAAATTTTACTTTACAGCACGGCGTGCGGTAAGGTAAAAGTATATAAAAATTTCAATATTAATATAATTTTTATATAAAATAAAGCCAAATATTATGAAATTCTTATAACTATTCTACATTACAGCAAGCTAATATAGAAACTTCGATTTTATTAAGCTTTTTAGATAAAATAATGATTTTATTTTAGAACACGTCGTGCTGTAGAGTAAAACTATATAGACATTTCAATTTACATACGATTTACATAAATGTAACAAAATCGTATAATTTACCGCACGCCGTGCTGTAAAGTACATAAAATTTTCAATTCAAACATAATTTTTACGTAAAATAACGCCAATTAATATAAAATTCTACATTACAGCTACACACGCTGTGGTTTAAAGTAAAATTATGCGACTTTGTTACATTTTTGTAAATTGTATTTAAATCGAAATTTCTATATAGTTTTACTTTATTATTATTTGTAATAATAAAATATCTTTCCAAATCGAAGATTCTATATAATTAAAATTATAAGAATTTGATATTATTTGGCGTTATTTTACATAAAAATTATATTTAAATTGGAATTTTTATAGAGTTTTACTTTTAGTTCATAAGAATTTAGTATAATAATTTATAATAATAAAAAATCGTACTAAATAAAAGATTCTATATAGTTAAAAAATTATAGGAATTCATATTATTGGCGTTATTTGACGTTATTTTACATAAAAATTATATTTAAATTGAATTTTTGTATAGTTTTATTTTACCGCACGCCGTGCGGTAAAGTTACTTTAACGCACGCTGTGCGGTAAAGTAAGATCCTCAGAATTTAGTATCATTATTTATAATAATAAAAAATCGTACTAAATCAAAAATTCTATATAGTTAAACTTTTTAATGTAAAATTATAAAAATTTCATATTATTTGGCGTTATTTTACATAAAAATTATACTTAAATTGAATTTTTGTATAGAATTTAGCATAATTAATAAAAAATCGTACTAAATCGAAGATTCTATATAGTTAAAATCTACAGAACTTGATGTTATAATGTAGAAATAATAAGAATTTCATATTATTTGGCGTTATTTTTTTTATTTAAATTGAAATGGCGTGCGGTATGTAAAATCTTGCAAATTTATTATAATTTTTTAGAAATAATTAACAGTTTTTAAAAAGCTGCATAAAAATTATATGAGAAAATCGATGTTGAGTGAAACGCTTTATTTGGTTTTAAGATCTATTTCGTTATATTTAATAGTTTTATCTTAAGTGCAAATTTGACGAAAATTACGCGTTTTTTCTTAACAAGGCAGTTTGGCTATCTGGCTTTTAAAAAAGCAAGCGGCGTGCGGTAAATTTACCTTACGGCACGGCGAGTAGGTAAACAAAACTTATCGTGTTTGTTACATAGATAAATAAAAGCTTGTAAAAAAATAGTTTTTTGCTTATGAAATCTCATACAAATTTATCAAAGTAACATCTCTCCCACAGCCCCTGGCGATAAATAAGTACTTATACGAGAACAATTTTCTATTAGGTATGTAGATATTGTGCAAGCACAAGGAATGTTATTGTATTATAGTGGGTTAGGTTGTCGTAGTTTATAGTTTAGGTTAGGCTATAGTTTAGTTTGACTGTATATTAATCTCTTACATTACTTCTACTACTACTACAACTGCTAAAGTTAAGCGAATGTTACAGGTAAATGTTATAAAATCTTATAAACCTTTATGAGGAATTGTCATATTAAAAACCATAAAATATTGTAAACTTTTATAAGCCAAACTGGCTGATAAAATCTAATGAATTCCTACGCGGGATTTGTGTTTCACTTACACTAGTCAAAAATGATAAAATATCATGAGTTTATATGAGCATAGATTATAAAAACTTATGATGTTTTATCTGTTATTTGCTATGATCTTTTATGAGGTTTTTTTGGCAGGCAACCACTGTTTTTCATTATGCTTTGTCATAGATTTAATCACAGTTCTAACTATAACTAAAAATTCTAACTATAACTAAAATCATAACTATTACTATTTAAAAAAAACATATAAGTGGCGCATGCGCGAGTTGCGCGAGTTCCAAATTTTAAATATGGCGCCCAACGATATTGACAGGAATGAAATAAACATTTTTCAAAAATCGTTTGATTAGTTTCTACAATGCCGTTCGTTCAAATTTTCGACGAAGAAAATATTTTACAACATAAGCGTAAGCGCCGACCAATATTACAAGATTATTGTGCAACAAGGCAAGTAAATTTATTTTTGGCTCATTGATGTGGCAAAGACAGTCTTCGTGATGGAAAACGTTAGCGCCTGCGAGCGAAAAATGAAAACACAAACTTTGCAAAAACAAATTTGAAGGTTAGGTTAAATCATTGTATAAAGAGGTCAATGGTTAAATAAAAAAAATCGCACTGTGAGCTCGATCCACGCTCGATCAAGCTCTACGCTCTACGCTCTGCACGCTCTGCTCTCTGAGATGATAAACGAACGCACCAACAGATGTTCGCATTTTTTTTGTAAAAAAATATTAATCTTGAAATTTTTAACTGCGCAAATGTTTGCACAAAAAAATAAACTACACATTGTTTTTCTCAAAAATTTCGAGCAGTCCCTGCCTAATGTCAATTATCACTTGTGTAAAATAGAACAACAACAAATTAATTAGTAATTTACATTGCACTTAAACAACGCCAATAAAAAACCAACTTTATTTTACTGTTTTAAATTAACTGAGATTAATTAAGAATTACGATTTTATAACGCTGTTTTCGTCAATAATTTAATATGTTTAATGTAGGTTTACATCTTTATAATGTGCTAAGGAAATTAAATATCAATGAATGAAAAATATAGCAATAAATATGAATGAAAAATATATACTTGTAAACTTAATATAATTTTTGTAAGCAAGATTAATCATTTAAATCCAGCTATGAAAATTTTTTAAATTTCAGCCGTTTTACCCATGCGCGATGCCCTTCACTGCGATGGCCGATGGCATATGAATGTCACTTTGACGGTAGTGTTTACTTTTCAAAAGCCAAGCAGTTTTCGTTTTTTTACGTAAAAATATGTGCCGCCCAAAAGAAAAATGTAATCTCATGGCATTTTTAATTGCATCTTAATATTTGAAAATTTAATAAGATGTGATTTTCTTCGTATAGATGCGCCATTTCACACTATTCATTTTGCACCCGTCATATATCATGACATATTTTATTTTTGATTTAAGTCAATCATTGTCAATAATTTTTGACTTTAGTCAAAATTACTTTTTTAAAATGGTTCCGCAACTTTCGGCCTTTAAGAAATCGCAGATAATAACTCGACTGCAAGATGGATGGTCAATAAGAAATTTTGATATTAATAAAGCCACTGTGGTTAGAATTTCGAAACCACGGCAAGAACATCAGTCTTTGGAGCGCAAGCGGGTTACCGGTTTGCAAAATAAGGTAAGCACAGAGGAACAGGATGGACAATTACTGAATAGTTTGCGAGAGAACCCATTTTCCACAGCTGTCGAAGCCATCAACACAACTGGTTTTCCGGGTTCCCGATCTACAGCATACAGACGAGTGAAAAATTCTGAGCCAAAAAACAAGCACGACTGATCTTTGCTCTCAGTCGCGCTGCAGAGGATGAGGAATATTGGGACAGGGTGATTTTTACTGATGAAAAAATGTTTCAATCTTCTTCGGATAGCCGAAAAATAAAAGTATATCGCCCACCTCGAAGTCGGTTTATTGAGCGATATACCCACCAGGTTAATAGAGCAGGACACTTCTCAGTGAACATGTGGGGTTGGATGTCTGCTAGAGGGTTAAGAAGATTTACCGCAGTGAGATATTTGGAAATTTTAGAAGGGGTAATGGTGCCGTCAGTTGATTTTGTATATCCAAACAATGAAATAATTTTTCAGCATGACAATTGTCCTGTTCACACAGCTAATGCTGTGCGTCGCTGGTTTCAAGACCAAAATATAGAAGTGCTGCTTTGGCCATCGAATAGTCCCGACCTTAACCCCATCGAAAATATTTGGGGAAGATCAAAATAATATATGAACATAATTGGAGACCCCAACATGCCGAAGAACTTTTAAACGCTATACGTAATGCATGGGATTTGGTTTCTAAGTAACTAATGAAGAATATTGTCGAAATTTGGCTTATTCCATGCCACTTCGATTGGAAATGGTTATTGAAAAAAATGGAGCCGCCATTAAATATTAGTTTTTCTTTTGTTTTCATCTTTATATTACATGAAATTAAAATAATTTGTTTGTTTATGAAAACGCATGCATAAACAACTCTGTGTAGTTCGCTTTTTACTAACTCCATGAACTTGCTCGTGTATAGAAAAAGTTGTTCTTTAGCCTTGTTTAAAAATACTATTGTCTATTGCTAAGAAGTGTAAATTAGATACTGACAAAATAATAAATAATCCTCCAAGAGTTGCAGTTTTTAATATAATTAGGTTAATTAAATTTAAAAAAAAATAATAGGTAAACTATAACAATAATAGAAATATCTTACGTACACTACAATTAGCAGGTAGAGCGCCAGGTGCATACTAAAAAGCGTGGGTATAGCTAAATACAGTGAAAAAAAAACGTGGTTTGGTTTTTCATGTACGCATTTTATGTGAAATCAACTGTACATGTTTTCTCTGGATGATACCAAAAATTAAAGGTTTTTGGTTTTCTCTGTATAAATAACTTTATTTTATATAAATGCCTACCATAAACATAGAAGATAACGTAAAATACCAGTAAATTATAGTGTGTGTATTGTGAGTAAAATTAAAAACCGAAAAAGCATATATATACCACTTTCGGAATTAAAAATAAAAACAAACAAAAATGGCGTCAAGTATAACATCAATCCAACGCCTACTTGACCCTGATATGTTGCTAACAAAATTGGGCGAGTTTGTAAATTCATCAGATTTTTTTCACCGATGTCATCGGTTTTTTTGACAAATAACATATGACGTTAATCTGACATTCCATGTAGACTTCGATGAATCATCGAAAATTAAAAAACGCGATAAAAATCAGTCAAATTTAGCTATAGCCTAGATTTTTTTTTCCAATTAAGAAATTTGTGCTTTTTCAAAAAAATCCCATGTGTTACAATAATGATGAACGAAAAATACTCGTAGGGCTTCAGTGTTCATCTTATACCAGCCCAAATTGAAGATTTATTTATCTCCTTATGCTGGGTTTATAATACCGAGGTTTATACAGCAAGTAAAATAAAACAATTGCGATGGTCAAACGTAATCATGTGACCACAAATATGGCTTTTTATTGGGTGTTTTTATTCTTATATTATATTATTTTGCGGTATAGTCCTCGAAAATTATCTTTCAAATAGTTTTAACGCGACCTTTTATGAAGTCGGCAATCGTTATTAAAAAAAAACCTCAACAAATTTGAAAACAAAATAGTAAGAACAAAAAACAGGTGATTAAATGACCTTAGTGACATTCATCGGGAAGGCTCACCGGCCCCCAGAGTCGGTGAGCATCGATGCAATCAATTGGTGAAGAATGTCACCAAAAATCATAGATGAATTTACAAACTCGATTGTTTTCATCGGTGAATTTACAAACTCGCCCATTGCCACTTCCAGGCAACACCGTTCTTAACTAAAAAGCCTGTTAACTCCTACCGCCTCAGTGACCTTTAGCCTAATGTGGCTGCCATTTTTATAACCAAATTGACAAGTAAAACATGGATTTTCTGTCAGTTTGGTGTCAATATGGCATCGATCATTGGCCAAAGGATACTAAAACGAAAATGAGTTAACTGGCTTTTTAGTTGAGAACGGTGTTGTTCCAGGGCATCCATATTAAGTTATTAATCCATATTAAAAGTTAAAACTTCATCAATTCAAGTTTTTTGGGGGTAGCTCCAAAGGGTGTAATAGACGAATACTCAAAAATAATAGGGGTCTGCGCGTCAACACAAGTAATCACTATGTAAAATTTCGTTATGAATGGTGCAGGGGTTTTTGAGAGTGACTACAAAGTAGGCGACAGACAGACCGACCGACAGACAGAGCGACGGCATCTGGATTCGAGCCTATCAATAGTCGGAACCTCAAAATTCGTGGAGGGTCATAAAAATCTTGAAGTGCGATTTTTGGATGATTCCGATACTCTTATCGGGGAATTTCCATGACTTTCCAGCCTTTTGAGTAAGTTCCATGACTTTTCAGGTTGTTCCAGAATGTGGACAACCTGTTAAAGCTTTTTTAGTGAGGACTTTACGACAAAGTTTTTAAACCGTCCTTATATAAAAGCGCTTTAAAAGGCCCGTATAAATAAAGTAACTGTTTAGTCAAACTTCTATTTCACTTTAAAATTAGAGATGTATACCAGTGAACAGGCAAGTATACATTATAAAATGAAGCTTTTCCGTATTTTCGTAACACTTTAAAAAAGTTTATTTCTCTTTAAAAACTTATTGCAAGAAAATAGTTTCATGCCTACGAAAGTTTTTCAGGAAATATATATATTTATAAAATAATGTTTAATTTCCTAACTTTTATTTACATTCTAATTAACTAAGAACGCTATAAAACAATCTGGTCCAAGGTTACGTTTAGCATGTCTGCACCCCTCCCTCTCCAAATAAACACAGTTACATTTAATTTAATAACAAATATTAATCCACCTAAACCTTTTAGGTAAAAAGCTATTATCTTTTTAAGAGTAGATATTCTTTTTTTTCTGTCAGTGACCTTATAGCTCATATGTCCAGAAAATGTCAAAGTGACGTTCAAAGCGGGTCATGCAAAATCCATACTTTTTCGAGTCAAATAAATATCAGAATTGGTTAAACTTTGAATGGAAGGTACATTTTGTAAAAACTAAGTAGAGCCTACATAACATTATGTAGGTCTAGAACTAAGATACGACTAGAAAAATTTTCTTTCTCTGGTTCAAATGTTTGAATATTTCGAATCAGTGGCCTTAGTCACAAAATATCGATAAATAAAATTAATTAAATTAATTAATTTTTTTTGTTAGTCTGCTATAAAAATTCTGGAACAATTTTTTGGAACTTGTATTTCTAGCTATTGCCCGCAACTTCGTTCGCCTCTTTAAAATTGTTTCTTTATCCCTCTCCCATCGCCTCACGCGTCCATCCAATTAAATTCCCGCGTTCTCCGCTGTTTTTTTCGCTTTTTACTTTAAATTGTCCTAACTTTGGTTTCCGTAAACCGATTTTGATTCCTGCCCAGGAATCCATTAGTTAAACTTCCATCAAAATCCGTTCATATATGAAGAGGTGATGTAAAAACCAATAACACCAATAAATGTGAATAATTTAAAAAATATAACATCTCGAAAAAAAATAGAAAACGTTTTCTCATTTTCATTTGATATGGACAATTACTTTGTTTATACGAGCGTCTATTAAAGCGCTTTTATATAAGGACGGCTTGAAAATGTTGTCTTATAAACACCACTAAAACCGATTTACACTAAATCGATTTTATTTTAAAGCGATTTAAGAAAGCGGTTTATCGCTTAAAAACCCATTTTAGGGTCGTATAAACACTTAAAAAACGCTTTAGCGCATTTCTCCCAACCTAAAGAAATACTCAACCCTGGTTTTCCAAAAAATCTTTGTTTGTTGTTAACTAAGTTGTTTTATTTGTTTTTTCTTTAAACTGACATATTTAATGACATTTAATGAAGGACGTATCAACCCTCGGAGAAAGCGATTTTATTTAAAACCGTCTTTATATAAAAGCGCTTTTAGGTGAGTATAAACGTAAATCTGAGGCGGATGCAGGAGGGAAAGCGTTATGCGACGTCTTCTCCAAAAAAACTCCGAATTTTCAGTGGTAATACCACAAAAGATTAAATTATTTCGGGAAATCTTTACGAGTTCATGAATATTCTAAAAATATTCATGAGCGGGAAAAAATTTCAGGAATTAATTCAACCTCGCGCAGTATTCGATAAGAAAATTGTGTTTTAAATAAAATATTTTAAAATAATATTTTTGACTCATTGAAAGTCAAAAAATATAAATTTAATTTGGTGTGAAATTTTTTTAGGAACCAGCAAAACATAAAGTTGGGATTGACTTGGTTATTCAGATACCAGTATTGCCAGGGTAACTAAGTAAAATGTTAACATAAAAAGTTTTTCAGTTCCGACGCTCTCAGTGGTCTTTTAGCAAAAGTTCTGTGGCGCGGCGGCGCACAGTGGATCGAGGTATATGAAAACTTGGACATTCCTTGACTTTTAATTACTAATTTGATTTGATAAAAAGGTAAAATGTTCTTTTTTTGATTTGATAAAAAGGTAAAATGTTTTTTTTTCATTTTGTACAGATATTCCACATAGGTCAAAAATTCAATAAAATTAGGGGTATAATTTTAAACATATTTTAGAACATAATTATGGTTGTATGATAACAAACTATTCAACAGCAAGTAATGTGAACAAAGCTCTTTTTATATAAGCATAAAAAAATGTCTAAAGGCTTTTTTACGGATATTATACAGGATGAGTTTTTTTCGCCAGGTCAAGAATTTATTTTTTTATTTTATTTAAATAAAAACCCACAATTTTCGCGTTATTCAGATAACAATTTTAAGGTTTGTTTGCTTTGCTTTAATAAATATCACAATTTAAAAGCGTTTTGTGTATAATTAGTTTTGAAGAATATAGAGTTTTTTAACTTTGACTTAAAGTTTTATGTATTTTAATTATACAAGTCATGTTTTTCGCTTTCTATACAAAACAGATAAATCGAGGGATAACTCATATTGGATTCTATATAGTACTTTTAACAACTAGTGGCTAAGACAGTGCTTTTTTACAAGCTTTGGTTTAAATAACGAGCGCAGTAAAAAAAAAAACACAGTTTAGCCGCGAGTTTTTAACACAATTTTTTTTAATACCTTTATCAAAAAATCCAAGAAAAACAGAAAAATACTTTTTTTTATACCTTCATCAAAAACATGATTTTAGTAACTGTCTACAGATAACTAAAGCATTGCTTTTTTGGTTACCGATGCAAAAAAAAATTTTTTTTTGATCAAAAATTTCATCAAAAAAAGATTTCTGTCCGTTTTTTACCCAAAGTTAAAGAGAAATAGCGGAAAATAGTAATATTGAAAAAATCTAATTATTCTTACTTATGAATTAAGCCATTTCCGCCAGTTTTCACCAAGTATTTACGAAAAAATAATTTAAAAATATAGTCAAAATATCAAATTGTCAGAGATTAAAATGTCGCACCAATGAACGTCACTGAGTAAAAAGACACATCGCTATGGAAATGATTGTTATTTCATTTACCAGCCGCCTTGATTTATAGTGTAAAGATGGTGTGTTGCGAGAAGTTTTCTTCGTTCGAGATTTTTAAAAGTATTTTCCTGTTTTTCTTGGATTTTTTGATAAAGATATTAAAAAAAATAGTGTTAACAACTCGCGGCTAAACTGTGCTTTTTTTACTCGCGTTTTTAAATACCTCGCTGCGCTCAATATTTAAACCAACGCTTGTAAAAAAAGTACTATTTTAGCCACTAGTTGTTAAAACTACTATTAAAAATTTCAAACGAAGAGCATTTCTCGCAACACACCATATTTACACTATAAATCAAGGCGGCTGGTAAATGAAATAACAATGGTTTCCATAGCAATGTGCCTTTTTACTCGGTGACGTTCTTTGTTGCGACATTTTAATGTTTGACAGTTTCATATTTTGACGATGTTTTTAAATGATTTTTTCGTAAATACTTGGTGAAAACTGGAGGAAGGCGGAAATGGCTTAATTTTTAGGCAAGAATATTTTTTAATATTACTATTTTTTGCTATTTCTCTTTAACGAAAAAAGCCTTGCTTTAGTTATCTGTAGACAGTTACTAAAATCATGTTTTTGATGAAGATAGGTATAAAAAGTTTAAAAAAAATTCGTTTTTTTTTGGCTTTTTTTGATAAAGGTATTAAAAAAAATAGTGTTAACAACTCGCGGCTATACTGTGCTTTTTTTACCCACGTTTTTAAATACCTCGCGGCACTCGTTATTTAAACCAACGCTTGTAAAAAACCACTATTTTAGCCACTAGTTGTGAAAACTACTATTTTGTTTAGGGAACAAAAAAATGTTCGAATTTGTTCCCTAGTGTTATCAGCGTTATATTATATTTATTATTTTAAATTTTTTGTCACTTAATATTTTTTGCTTATTGTCTTAGACTGTGATTTAATGTTACTTGTAACTACTTCATTATTAAAGTGTTATTATTTTTTTTTGTATTATGAAACTTTTAGTTTAAGTGTATATCTGCTATTGGCTTTTAATACTTTATAATAATAAATAAACAAATAATTAAACTTGATTGATAAAGGAAATTGCATTAAATCACCATTTAAAAATAATAGTCTGGTGAAAAAAAATAAAGAGGATCTACTGTATTCAATTTAATCCAGTTCTGAAATAGTATGTGACCTTGTTTGATTTTAGAAACGATATTATTTTAGATAAAAATATTTAAAAACTGGCAGTAAGACCAATGTTTCCTTTTTTTAAAATAATTAGAAAAATAAAAATTTTATAAACATTTAGTATTTACTTAATACATCTTAAAAAAACTATTTGCAGAAAAAAAATCGCCTCTGTCAGATTTTTCTATTCAACGTTTTTCAGAGTTCTAGGGAAATGTTCAAAGAATGTATAGTCCATCAATCGTTCTCTAAATTTTAGACTTTTGAATATACAGGGTGGATTCTTTAAACCGAACGGTGCTTCTAGCGGGTTAGAATTTGGTTTTACAAAAAAATACAAAAACACGTCAACTGAGATTTTTAATTTCCTTTAATCGTGCTATATTGGATTTTTTTTGTCATTTTGTTTACGAGGTATGGTAAAAAATATATATTTTTAAATAGGACACCCTGTATATTTTGCAATTTTTAAAATCTGCAAACAATTCTCTCTTCAGCAATACTACACAGTATGATCTATCTTTTACGATAATCAAGATTGTTTTATCTAAATCTTCGATATTCATTCAAATATCCCCCGTAAAACAGGGCATAGACAACAATTCCATGCAAGTTTAAATAACTCTATCTTGGAAACTATAGGAGATAGAGTATTAGTGTGTTGTATTGTCAAAAAGATAATTTTTTTTGGAATTAAAAAATACCAAAATATACAGGGTGTCCTATTTAAAAAATATATATTTTTTTGCCATACCTCTTAAACAAAATGACATAAACAAAAATCCAAGATAGCACGATTAAAGAAAATTAAAAACCTCAGTTGACGTGTTTTTGGATTTTTTTGTAAAACCAAATTCTAACCCGCTAGAAGCACTGTTCCGTTTAAAGAAACCACCCTGTATATAAAAACTTTGGTTTGGTCCACCGCGTTGCTCTTAAAACTTAAAAAAAAAACTGATAAGTAGCCTTCTTTCTGTAAGGAGCAAATTTTAAGACACTGATTAAGAAAAAAGCAAAACACTAATATTCAATTCAATATACTTACTTTTACTTTAAGTTGTCTCCGGACTTGGTACCCCCTGAACCCGGCCTGGATTTTCGTCGCTGCTTGCGTTTCCATCTTCGGTGGTTCGTTGCCCACGGGGCGATCCAAAACGTTGTTGTTTTTCCTTTCTGTATTCGTATTTTCACCACTCGCCATATTTTTTGGCCTCTGCCGACTAACAACGCTGTCGTTGGAATTTTCACTATTTTCCGGCGCGCAAAGTATCTCGTGGCTGGCGCGCTCTGCAGCATTAAGGTCAGGTTTGAGCAGCGCACGCGTCGTAGAGGTGGTGACGCAGGCGTCGGCGTCGCGCTGTTTCTCCTCAATCGATGAAGACGTCATGGACGCATCACCTGCTGTAATGGGAAAATGATAGTGAGGGAGATATAAAAAAAAGAAAAAGCTAAAATAAACAAAAATATTTAGTTTTAAGAAAAACACAAGTAACATACAAACAAAAACTGTCAATTTTTTCACCAACCTGCTTTTCCCGACGTCAAAAATTAATTAAAAAGGCAAAGCTCTGTTCCGCAAAATTCATCTACTGCCAGGTATTATCAATCCCGATAAATCCAAATGTAAATAAAATATTATTAAAGCTTTACAAAGACAGAAAAAAGATTATCAATAATTATATTTTCCATAATTTATCTTTTAATTTGGCAGATTTATTAAATAATATACGGATTAAGTATACAGACTTGATAAATACTTGCATGCAATCCATCCTAGCTGGAGTAAACAATAGTACATTATAAACCTAGGCACTAAAGTGATACGTTTAATCCTGCAGCGAACGGTTTGTTAAGGGATTAAAAGACACTTTATTCCCGAGGTTTATATACTATTTTATGCACTTTGAGGAAAGATTATTATTAAAATCACGTTATTTCTACCCCAAATTGTTCGTCGACTACAAGAAAGGGTGCTAAGAATGAAATCTTGGCCAAGTGCTGTTTGGCTTGACATGCGATAAATTTAATTATAATTTTCCAGGGATTAATATTTGTTTAATCCCTGAGGCATTAAATTAACTTCTAATCCCTAGGCTGGGGGATTAAATTTATTTTTAATATTTTAGAGATAATTTTTTTAATCCCCTAGGGATTAAAAGTGCCACTTTAGTCCCTAAAAAGAGGGATTAAACGTACCTATTTAATTCCTGTGTGCATAAAACTAAACAAACCTTTTCAAATTGGGTAAGGCAGTCCAAGTTTATCCATTTCCACTTATAAGTTAATGTACGGTTATTCTAATTTATAATATTATTACTTTATGTTACCATCTCCCGGTCTAAAAGTGAAGCTTTAACGTAAAATTTAGCCACATTTTAAAATCGCAGCTCATAAAGGTTTATAATATCTCATCTAAAAATACTGCCTACTTGATAGACACGTTACGGTGTTGAGCGATGCCAGGCTAAACTAATAAAGATAGCCGCTAATTGGTTGAAAGGAATTTAATTTTTTAATTTAAAAAAAATACATGCATCCTGTCAACCACAAAAAATCAAGTTAGTAATCTGCTACGAAAGTATCGATATTTCATCAACATTGCATTTTTTTAGCGTAATAAAGAGTTTTAAAAGGGAACTGGAATGGAAAACTATTGAATTGCCAAGAAAATGTTGATGTTTCTCGTTTTTATTTAGTAGAATCATCTCTAAGAAACACATTTTTAAAATAATCAGAAATATATATAGGGTGGATGTCGGATTTTAACGCAGAAAAGAGTTTTGCAAAGGTAATGAAATAGACTTTTTACAAATATGTCAAAAAAAGTTTAATGCATCTTAAAAAACTATTAGATTTTTTTTGAGACACTTATATTTTAACTACGAAAGACTTCTATGTATTTTCTGTAAACCGATGTATCATTTGATAAATTCTATTCAGAATTAAAAAAACTATGAGTTTTTTTCGTATACCAACTTCTTGCATAAAATAAAAACTGCTAATATCTTATGTTAACCGGATTTCGTTATCGTTTCGCCAATTTTGTTGACAAGGACACTCTACACATAATAACAATAACAATAACAACAATAGGGCTTGTTTTTCTAAATGTAAAAAAAAGATATTTTGTGAAAATTACAGTTTTAGACATTGTAAAAAAATCCGTTGACTTTTTTTTAAACAGTTTGTATATTTTTTTGCTATAACAAAAAAGTACCAACTATTATCTGTTAACCCATGTATCATTTATCTATTAAGAAATAAGAAAAATATTGGCATTCTAGTGTAACACCTTTTATGCATAAAATAGAAAAATAACGTTAATTTTGTAACAATAAACTACATACATCAAAAAAAGTAAAGTAGCACTAAAAATTTGGACGTATGCAGTTGATTGTTGTCCCAATTTTTAGTGCTGCTTTATGGTCAAGCCAACACCGTACTCAAAAGCGGGTGTTGGTCAAGCCATGATGGTAATTTAAGGCTTAAAATGTTTTAGCATAATTTAAGGGGTAACGTTTTTGATGCAGCAATTTTTTACTACGTTTTTCACATTTTTATACTATGATGTTGCTCACATTTTAAAGCTTTCTTTCCAAAGTTTCGATTTCTAGAATAACACACTCAAATTTTTCAAGTTTTCACTGTTTTTAGGCGTTCACAAAAAGAACTGCCAAAAAACATTTTTTCTCTGTTAAAATAAAAAATATTTAGAGAGACAGGACAGAATTTTAGAGGTAGATGGAGAGACAATTTAGTGACGTGCAAAATTTTTTAAGGTTGTTGAAGAGAGACAGCAGGCTATAAAAAGCAATTTTAGAAAAAGATGGATATAATTTAAGGCAAAAATCTTGAGTGATCTCGTGCATATGATTTTTATTTTGCAATTTTTATCCAAAAAACAGCAAAAATTGTAATTTTTCAAAGTGTAAAGTGTGTAAAATATAAGGTGGTATTAATTTCTTTGAATCAAAGTTTTTTACAGTCTTTAAATTTACCAAAAAACGTCTCCTACTAAAGGGTATTTTAGCACATCTAAAAATAATTTAACATTTAAAAAAATTATTTTAAGGGTCATCATGGCTTGACCATTAGCTTTTTTGATGTTTGTTCTTAGTTCTAGTTTATATTTATTGTTACAAAATTGATGTTAATTTTTTATTTTATGCATAAATGGTGTTACACTAGAATTCTAATATTTTTCTTATTTCATATCAAAAAAATGTTATGTTTTAACATAACACAATGTTTATTTGAAGTAAGTAAAAAAACACATATCCAGTTAAAAGAAACGATCTTGTTTTTGAAAATCAATCCAAACTATAGACCGATCGGATTAACTCATTTAGCGAGAAAAAAATAGAAAACTTTTAACAGAAATTTGATGAGAAATGGTAAAGGGGCTTCTAATAAATGTTTAAAAAAAAATGCGTGAGTGGAGCTCTTGCGGGGTGGATTTGGTGGGGGAAAAGGGGGAGAAAAATGGTATTATTGCAATTTCCGGCAAAACTGAACATCATAGAGTAAAAACTTCAATACAAAAGTTGTAGACGGTGCAAAGGACTACAAATTTTGTAAATGTCACTTTTTAACATAACCTCAAAATTTTAGAGAAAAATGCAAAAAATCGTAATATTTTTATTTTTTCGTTTTTTATTTTTAATTTCCCCAAAAATAATTGCATTTTTACGAAACTTGGTGAAAATATACCTGCCTATGTCCTTAATGCCTACCATTTTTTTTAGACGAAAAGGTTAAAATATTTTTGAAATATTAATTTTTTTCGGTCGAAATCAGTTTTTTTTCAAATTTCAAATCGAATATTCTACTCAGGAAAATTATCATAGTATTTTTTAACGTTGCTCATTTTTTTTGCTTTGACATATACTTTTTGGTGGGATAATAAAAAATTATAGTTACAATTAAGAACATGCTCAGAAATGCAAAAAACAAATAATGGCTTTTGCAACAATGAATTTGTCAGCAATTGTTAATAATTTCTTTCAATTTAAAAAAAAATCAACACCCGATTACACCATCTATTTCTACCGAAAAAATACAAAGTAGACGTTATTTAATTTACTACGTTTATACGCGCCTAAAACCGGTTTTATATAAGAACGGTTTTAAATAAAGTCGCATTCTTCTTCATTAAAATCGTTTTCTAACAGCTGATCGATTACTGTCAATCCTCTTACCTTACAGTTTACTAAAAATTAAAACATATATAGTCTTATATTAAAAAAAAACTTATATTGCATTTGTTTTAAACGCAAATAAAACAACTACGTTAATAATTTACGGTTTAAAATAAAATTGATTTAGTATTTAAAATTGTTCTAATGATATGCCTCGGACAAACATTTTCAAACCGTCATTTGTTTTAAACTTTATTTTTCTTTATTTCTCTTTTTATTTCGATTAATAGTGTCATACATAAACAAAAAATTTTTGTCGTAGAATCGACGGGTGCCCCTATTTTTTTTTATTTTAACAATTAAATTTTATTTTATTAATATATTATTTAAAATTAATTTTTTTACCATCTAAATAAATTTGAATCTAAAATCCGTGTCCATATGAATGTAATTTTTATGTAAAAAAAATTAAGAAATAAAATGAATAGGCCATTTTTTTAATAAATTATTTCAAATTCCGATTTTTGCTTTCAAAAGTATATTTTTCTAAATTTTTAAAATGGATATTTATATTACTGGATCACGAAAAATCGTTAGGTAATCTATTAGAGTTTATTATGCCGGAATTGCAAAAGCAATTGTCGTTTTCAATATTTATTTATTTTTGAGTAGAATTTTTTGACATTACTTATTTTTTTGATCATTTTAGAAAATATGTATTTTTTTATCTAAACAGCTTTCCTTAAAAAAAATTTTTTATTACCTTTTTTTGTAAACTCTGTTTAAATCAGGATGAGAGGCGTATTTTTTCTATTTCTATCGAAATAGCTCAAAATTTTAGCTTCTTGTTGGAAATTAAAAATAAATTAATATTGAAAACGACAATTGGTTTTGCAATTCCAGCTAAACTCTCACAGATTATCTTATGATTTTTCGTAAGCCAGTAATATAAATATCCATTGTAAAAATTTATAAAAATATACTATTTTTGCCCACATAGCAAGCCTTGGATATTGAATATCACAAAAATATTTATATTTTATATATATTAGAAAAAAAAAACATGATTCTTTTCAAAAAAAGGAAACATGAACCCTGTATATGCGCTTTCGTACATCCTAAAAATATGTTTTTTGTATACATACAAGCCTTATATTTTTTAACCAAATATAAGTTAATGTTTTAAAATAAAACATGGATATGTTTGTCGACAGGATATACTATATAAATATATACCATAATGGATATACCATAGAACATCAAATTTGGTGTAATAGAAATATAACTCGAATATTTTTATGGAGTAATTAATACATGTTCAGAATATACTTATAACGTATATTCAGTGGATGTTACCTAATGGGTACCTCTGGATCTAAATTGGATCTTTTTTGGAGGTCCTATGCACGTCGGGTGAATATCTAGGTGATATCCAGGGCAATATCCTTCTCCGTTTTCGTATATACGCTGGATATACGCGCAATATTTTTTTGCTATGTGGGTGAAAACATAAAAATTACAATTTAGATTCAAATTTAACTATAAGTTAAAAAATGCATCAATAGATTCTACGACAAACAATTTTTTTATGTATGACACTTTACTAATCGAAATAAGATATTAATAGCAATACTGCATAAAAATAAAATTTTATGTCAAACAATTACTTTGTTTATACGGTACTCTTAAAGCGCTTTTAAACAAAGGACGGTTTAAAAATGCTTGTCCTAAACATACCATTAGAACAATTTTAAATACTAAATCAATTTTATTTTAAACCGGAAAAAAAATTGTTAACTTGTTGTTTTATTTGCGTTTGAAAAAAGTAATATAAGGATTTTTTAATATAACAATATATATGTTTTAATTTGTGAAAAACTGTAAGGTAAGAGGATTGACAGTACATCGATCAGCTGTTAGAAAACGATTTTATGAAGGAGAAAGCGAATTTATTTAAAACCGTTCTTATATAAAACCGGTTTTAGGCGCGTATATACCATCTGCTTTGTATTTTTTCTGTATAAATAGATGTTGTAATCGGTTGTTGATTTTTTTTTAATCGAAGGAAATTATCAACAATTGCTGAAAAATTCGTTGTTGCAAAAGCCATTATTTGTTTTTTTGCATTTCTGAGCATGTTTTTTAAATGTAACGATAATTTTTTATTATCCTACCAAAAAGTATATGTCAAAACAAAAAAAATGAGCAACGTGAAAAAATACTACGAGAATTTTCCTAAGTAGAATTTTTGATTTTTGAATTTGAAAACAAAAAATTCATATCCTAAAAAATGTGAAACTTTTTTACCTAAAAAAATTGTAGGCATTAAAGAGAGAGAGGGGTATATTTTGGCAAAGTTTTGTGACAATACAATTATTTTTGAGGAAATGAAAAATAAGGAACGAAAAACTAAAAATATTACGATCTTTCGCATTTTTCTCGAAGATTTTGAGGTTATGTGAAAAAGTGACATTTACAAAAAGTTGTAGATCTTTGCACCTTCTACAATTTTTGTGTTGAAATTTTTACTCTATGACGTTCAGTTTTGCCGGAAACTACAATAATACCATTTTTCTCCCCCTTTCCCCCCACCAAATCCACCCCGTAAAAGCCCCACTCACGCATTTTTTTTAAACGTTTATCAGAAGCCCCTTTATCATGTTCAGTCATCAAACTGCTGTTAAAAATTTTTTTGTCTCTTATTTTAATTTGTTTGAACTACTAGCTATTTTGTAATACAAAAATATTTTTGTTTTCAACCACTACCTATGTAATATTGATATTTAGGACTTGTTTAAAGGTTTAGGATTACCACTTTTTTTACTTATTTTGCAAAAAGGAACCTTGTTTTCCCCCAAGAGAATTAAGAAGTTATTTGTAAAAAGATGTGGTTTTATTAAAAATAACTTAAAAAATAAAGTTATCCCTTGACGCAGATGTTTAAAAAAATGCGGAAAGTTAATTTAGATTTTTTACCTGTCAATAAATAGAAAAATAGTTATTTACCTAACAAGTGCGGAAAATTACACTTTACCGCACGCAACAGCAGTTGACAAAGCAAGTTTGATCAAGTTGGCAAGAGCGGTGAATGCACTTTACGCACGTGTTAGGTAGAAAATTTTACATGTAGCCTCAAAAATTCTTAAAAAAGAAATAAAAATATTTGTAAAAACAAAAGATCAAAAGATCTTCGGTGGAAAAAACAAAAATTCAAACTTGGACGAGTATCCCACAAGGAACACGCAAAGGACCAAGCGAAAAGAGAAATGATCAAATAATGTTTCGCCCTGGGCAACGAGCGTGGGCTCATCAGTGGTTTCACTGGTCAAATATTTGTATATAAATACATAAACCGCACTGAATAAGTGCCATAACGTTAATTTTATTGCACTGAGTGCGATAAAGTACACTTTGCTTCACCCAAATTAGTGCGGTAAAGTGCACTTTACCTCACGCAAGTACGTAAATGACACATTTTTAATTCTACTAAAATAGATCCAAATCAACAATTTTCGAAACATCCGTTTGTATTAAATTTTGGTTTAAACTTTCTTAAAATAGAGCTCTTGTTTACAAAACGTGTAATAAAAAACACAGATTAGTCGCCCAACCAGTAAATATTCAGATGATAACGTAGAGGCATTCTACGACCAAGCTCAAACTCCCTTAGGTTTACAAAAAAGACAGAAATCACCATTGTTATGGGGAACTTCAATGCAAAACTTAGAAACGCCGCAAGAGAAGACATTGTTGGAAGGTACAGTCTTGGTACATCAAATTAACGGAAAGGGATTTTGTCGTGTAAAATACTTTCTTTAAACTTCCAGCTAGACGCTGGACTTCGACTTCTAAATCCGACAGTATCATTAGAGACCAAATAGACTTTATATTAATTAATAAACGATTTAGAATTCAGAATTCAGACGTAGGCTCGGTTCAGAATCCAGTTCTAGCCAAAATTAAATTTACCCTCAAGAAAAATCGTTCCCCAAATAGCAAACCCAGACCCAGGTTGGACGAACTTCAAGATTACCTGGTAGCAACTGAACTTAAAGTCGAATTTAATAAAAAGCTTAAAGACATTAATGAGTCTACCGAGCAAGATGCAGAAATGGTTTGGACAAAGGTTAAAAGTGCCACAGTCGAGAGCACAACACTCTTAGGCAAGGATGAAACAAGATATAAAAAGAAAGTTTGGATGACCGATGAAATCCTTGAGTTGATGGATAAAAGACGCAGTAAAAAAGGCAGCGATCAGTACCATGAAATCAACAGAGAAATAAAAAACAAGATAAGGTCAGCAAAACAAGACTGGATAACACAGCAATGTCAAGAAATAGAAGATCTAGATGCTAAACATGACACTTTCAATTTACACAAACGCATAAAGAAAGCAGCAGGATTATTTAATAAAAGACAAGCTGGAATCTTTATGAACAATCAGGGCAAAATCATACCGGCTACCAAAGAAAAACTAAAAGAATGGTGTAGCTAAATATATAGAACATCTCTTTACCGATAACCGATCCGAACAGCCAGAAGAATTCCCAAACCAAGGCATAGATATAATACCAGAGGAAGTACAATACGCAATATCTTCAGCTAAAAATAGAAAAGCGGTAGGGCAAGACGAAGTATACACTGAGGTTTTAACGCTAATAAAAAAACTTTTTAACATGATTTATCGCAGCGGTAAAATCCCTAATGACTGGCTAAAATCAACCTTTGTTACAATACCTAAAAAACATTCAGCAAATAAGTGTAGTGATTACCGTCTAATCAGCCTAATGAGCCATATGTTAAAAATTTTTCTAAAGATTATCCATAAAAGAATTTATGGAAAATTCGAATCCTTTATGGGCGACCCGCAGTTTGGATTTCGTGGTGGGTTCGGGACAAGAGAGGCACTGTTTGGCATTCGGGTCTTAGTTCAGCGATCTAGGGATGTGTCTGTGCCAGTATATGCATGTTTCATAGATTATGAGAAAGCGTTTGATCGAGCCCAACACAAAAAGCTCATAGAATCGCTAAAAGAAGTTGGTCTAGATGACCGAGATCTAAAGATAATCGCTAATCTATACTGGATCTAGACTGCTCCAAGAGGTGTGCGCCAAGGTTGTATATTGTCTCCGCTGTTGTTTAATATCTATAGTAACAAACTAATAGAGAATGCACTTAATAACTGAGAAGAGGGTCTGACCATAAACCTACGATATGCCGACGACACTGTCACGTTGGAAGGCCTGCAAGAGTTGTTGAATCAAATTGCTGCCAAAAGTTCGCAATTCGGGCTTATCTTAAATGTTGGGAATACAAATACTTGGGTTGCCTCCTCAATGAGAACTTGGACAACATGCAAGAAGTTCGTGCAAGAATTGAACAGGCCAGATCGTCTTTTATCAAAATGAAATCAGTGTTGTGTAGTCGCGATCTTAATATCACTCTCCTAATTCGTGTGCTTCGGTGTTGTTTTTAGCATCTTATAAGCATGGACACTGACTGAGGTCATGTGCAAAAAGTTAGGAGCATTCGAGATGTCGTGCTATCGTAGAATACTTAGGATATCTTGGATGGACAGAGTAACTAATGTGGATGTTTTGCTTAGAATAAATAAAGATCTTGAATTTTTATTTACCATCAAAAAACGAAAACTTAAATATTTTGATAAATGACAAATATACACTTTTAAAATTGACAATAGAAGGCAAAATTGAAGGCAGAAGAGGTCCGGGTCGTAGCCGGATATCATGGCTTAAAAATCTTAGACAATGGTATGGTGTTAACTACGACCCTTTTCCGAAAAGGAGTGGACAGGGTACAGATCGCGCTGATGATAGCCAACGTTCGAAAAGAGCATGGCACTTGAAGAAGAAGATACATTTTATACCTTCATCAAAAAACTCAAAAAACAATTGGAACACAATAACCAGAGGATACTATAGGCAGTTAGGTCAATCTTTTTCTTTTTGACAGTATACTAAAAGTAAAAATTTGGTTTTGAGATTTTGACGGTTGCTACACAAAATTTTTTTGTCCTTTTTGTTCGGTTTTTGAACCATTAAACTTTGTTATCATTTTTACATATGTTTGGGGCTTTGAGGCGATTCCTAACAAAATAAAAGTTAAGTATAGTACAAATTATTGGCAAAATAATGACCTACTTTATAAAAATATCCCAGGCGTAAACTTATCTTTTAATATGATGCGCTATAGTTATAATAAATTTAGTATGAAAGAATGAAGTTTAACAATAAGATGAATCAACGCCAACGTAGTAAAAAAGTTTTACTTTGCCATTAAGTTTTAAGTTGTACTTAAATTGTTTTACTAATTAAAACAGATTTGCATTTAATTTAATACGATTAAACTCATATTTTAAAACATTATAAACCTTTATTTCTCCACCAACTTCCCTTTATACCAATAATAGTCAATATTCATTTTTCTTAACTTCCAAACAATATTAAAAAACTATTTTTTTACACCTTCATCAAAAACATGATTTTAGTAACTGTCTGCAAATAACTATAATAAAATTGCATAAATAACTGGTTATCTATGCAATTTTTTTGATCACGGGTGCAAATGCAAAATTAAAGAGAAATAGCGGAAAATAGTAATATTGAAAAAATATAGTTATTCTTGTCTAAAAATTAAGCCATTTCCGAAATTTTTCACCAAGTATTTACGAAAAAATCATTTAAAAACATCGTCAAAATATCAAACTGTCAAATATTAAAATGTCGCAACAATGAACGTCACCATTGTTATTTCATTTACCAGCCGCCTTGATTTATAGTGTAAAAATGGTGTGTTGCGAGAAGTGCTCTTCGTTCGAGATTTTTAAAAGTATTTTCCTCTTTTTCTTGGATTTTTTGATAAAGGTATTAAAAAATAGTGTTGACAACTCGCTGCTAAACTGTGCTTCTTTTTACTCGAATACCTCGCTTCGCTCGTTATTTAAGCCAACGCTTATAAAAAAAAGCACTATTTTAGTCGCTAGTTGTGAAAACTACTATTTTGCTCCTACAGCGTTGTTTTTTAATAAATCCCAAACTGCAGCTACAGAAAAAAAAATTGGTGGGGCAAAGTATTATACAATATACTAATATTTATTTACTTATATAGAAACCTGGTAAGCACGACTTAAGGATGGCTCCTGCTTAAATTCATTTTCCTTTTCTGTAACTTTTTCTGTATCTTGTTCCTTAACCATTAAGGAATGACCATGAAAGTTAACCAGACTGTCCAGTTTTTTCGAGAAAAAAATCGCTGACTTTCCCTTACCATATTAAAAAATTTCCTAACTTATATTTTTAGCAATCTCAAAAAAGGAAACAATTTTTTCAGAATGTTGATTTTACTATAAAATTAGAGTGATTTTACTCAAACATTAGGTGAAGAAAGAAAATCAGCCTCCTCCACCCCTAATCGACTAAAAATTACAAATATTTGCGAGACAAATGGCCAAGCTTCTTGAGCACTTTGCTTCTTAATAAGTAGGAAGCAAACATAAAAATAAGATATATTTTCATGTTTGGTTTTTTCCAGAAATAAAAAAGACAGTGCTACAATAGTTATTCACTAGAGCACTGTGAAAAATCCCCTCATTGAGAAAAATTCCCTGACTTTCCCTGACCGAGCGAAACTTTCCTTGACTTTCCCTGACCATTTTAAAATTCCCTGACTTCCAGATTGTAAACACTCTGTTAACCCATGTTTAACTTTAGAAAAAAAAAACGAAAAATCGGGTTGCGCAAGTGCGACTGGCAAAATATTGGTTGACGAAATTGATTGTTTTTTTTTTAAATATTTCAAGCACTAGTTATTACAAATTACATTTAATAGATTTAGTGAAAGAATTTCCACATTTGTGAGAAATGAAGAACCCCAAATTTTGTAATGAAAAGGCCAAAATCACGCGTGCGCCTGTCATTAGTGCCAACATTAAAGACTAAAGTTAAGGAATAGGAATTGTAGCATGAACAGCTTTTTACTTCAGGAAAATATTATTTTTTTAAAAGTTTTAACTCGAACTACTAGATTATCGGAAAGCAGTGCAGTTGTTGCAGTGAGATCTTACATGCAGTGATAATCTTTATGCAGGATGAGTGCATAAAATAAAGCAAGGTAATTACTTAAAAACTGTAGTAGGTTAATAGAGGGGAAGACATTTGGATAAAAATAAAATTAATTAATTGGCAAAACCTTTAACTCATTTATTTAGGAAACATTTATCCAAATTATTATTACATTTTTCATGGAAATTAAAAAGAACGTTACTTACTAAGCTAAATTATTTCGATTAGAGGGTCTTATTGTATTATTAAGAAATATTAAATTTAAACTTACCGTCCCCCTAGTACAGAGGAAGATGGGGGGAAACAGAAATAACCCCAAATGTAGTTTTTTAGCCTAATGAAGTTATTTTTAAGAAGGACTGCATATAAGTAACCGAAACTTTACTAAACTACTACAAACAATTTTTGAGTAACTGCGTTGTTTCACTTTAAAAAAACTTACTCTGTATTTGTAGTTTATAACACATATGAAGCACGACACAAAAATTCAAAACATACATATTTTGTTCAATGTACTAAAAGGGAAATATAACCTCTGTAAATAGTAAGTAAATGATTTTCTTATCGGATTTTTTGTCGAACCAAGGATCGAAATTTTTTTACCAAATTTTGTCTTTAAAATTAGCTAATCCTATTTAATTTTCTTTTGCACTCTAGTGAAACTAGGCCTAGAATAAGGGACCCCGGAATGACTGAAAAGAAATTCACAAAAAATCCTTAAATGTTCCAAAATGAAGATGGCTATTAAAATTTTAACTTTACGAAATCAGCCATTTTTACGCCTTAGGATACTTTCCTCTTGATACAAATAAACAATTTTTACATATTATTACGTGCTTAATACACACTCTGGTGAGATCCACTTACAATTATTACAAATACTTGACCTGGAGCCTCGCGCGACGACCCTGTTTCATTACCGGTTAGTGCTGAGTCCAAACTTTTGCTTCCTCTCGTAAGTTTACTACGATTTAAATGCATGTGAGGCGATTGTGCAACAAGTGATGTCTCTCCAGGGTGCGGCTGGTTTTCAAAAATTCCGTTAGCGTTTGCTTTTGCTAAATTGGCTTCGGTAATATGCATAGAAGTTTCAGAAGAATCGTGTTCATTTAAGTGATTTTTACTATCGCTTTCTAGTTGACATTTTAAGTCTATATTTTCTTTCACATCATTTAAAGAATTTTCTCCTGCCTGCAAAACACTACTATGTTCGGGTGTTTTAATCAATTTCTGCATAACTGTAAATTCAACGGAGCGCGTGGAGTCTGCAGGAGTATCTTCTTGATTTAATGCAGCGGTATTATCTTCTTTCGATCGATATGAGTGTTCTAAAGGTGCTTCCAGTTCACAATTTTTTTCCATTATATTGTTCTTTTCTTCAGAAGCATGATGTTTGTCTTTACTTTCTTCTTCCAATTGCGAAGAATGATGAATATATTTTTCTTTAGTTTGTTTCACATCAAAAGCTGTTTGATTTTCTTCTTTTTTGTCAAGAAAAGTTTTCTCCTTGCACATATCTGCACTATTTACCAAATTATCACGTTCTGTCAATTCTTTTTCTCCTTTTAGGTGTTCTAATTCTTTCTGTAATTTAGAGTCTTCTAATGTTTGCTTATTGTTTTCATCAGCTAGTAACTCTTTATGCAAAGTTTGATCCAACTTATTTGAGGTATCAACGACTTTTTGTATAATTTCATTATCAATATTTTCTTTTAATGAATCATGCAAAAAACTAGTTGCAGGGCTCGTTTTATCGTCAATTTTTTTTTCTAAGGAATCATGCAGGTCTATCCCATCTGTAGCAGCTAATTCTTTGTTTAATTTTTGTGTTTCTTCTTTTGTCAGAGATTTTTTTTCTTCGTCTTTAACTTGATTTTTTTCTGCATTTTTTTCATTTGTTAGGTTTTCATCGGGTGGAATTTTTTTATCATCATTTTTCTCAGACGCCGCTTTTAACAATGTTTTATCTTCAGTATCAAGAGGTTGACCAATACTATTGTTAATTCCTTCTAATGAATCATGCAAAGAATGAGATGTAGGGCTTGTTTTATCTGTAGCAGCTAATTCTTTTTTAAATTTTTGTGATGTCAGTAAATCCCTCAAAAGTTCTTCTTGTGCTAGGGAATTTTTTTCTTCGGCTTTAACTTCTTTACTATCTGTATTATTATCATTTATTAAATTGCCATCTGGGGGAATTTTTTTATCATTATCTTCCGCAGATGCATCTTTTAACAACGTTTCATCTTTAGTATTAATAGGTTGACTAGTTTTATCGATATTTCTTTCTATTGAATCATGCAATGAATCAGATGTAGGACTTTTTTTATCGAGCGATCTTTTCTCTAAGAAATCATGCTCTTTTCCATCTGTAGCTAATTCTTTGTTTAACTTTTGGGATGCTAGTAAATCACTCAAAGGTTTTTCTTCTGCCAGGGATTTTTTTTCTTCGTCTTCAACTTGCTTTCTTATTTCATTAATATCATTTGTTAATTTGTCACCTGGAGAATTTATTTTATTATTAGTTTCCTCAGATGCAGTTTTTAACAACGTTTCTTCATCTTCAGTATAAAGAGGTTGACTAATATTCTCCAAAATTTGCTTGCTGTTGCTTTGTGACTCTGTAACGATTTTAAAATCTTTATTTTTATTAACTTCTTCCATAACGTCTTCTTTTTGAATGTCTACATTACTCTTCTCAGGATCTTTAACTTCTCCTGCTTGACTGGCGTTTACAATATCGTTTATAATACCGGGCGCTAATTTTTCTTTTTGTATTTTGTCATTTTGTTTTTCTTTCGACAAACTTCTAATAAGTGGTCCCTTTTTATTATTTTTTTCTCGGAAAGACTCCTCTTTATTTGATTGTTCGTTTAACTTCTGATCTTTTAATTTTTTGTCATAAATTTCTCTTGACTTAAACGTCTCTTGAATTGTTTTTTGCTTGCCTATTTTAGCTAGATTTTTAGCACTACCTTTTCTTGACAATCTGGTATTTGACTGTTCTTCATCAAAACTAGAAGATTTTTTGTTAAGTAGTTTACTAGTTATTTTCTTATCTTTCTCCGAACTTGCTAAATTACCTACACTACTTTTCCTCGTAAAATTCTCTTTTTTTGGTATTTTCGAGCCGGAACTAAAAGATCTTTTGGACCTTGAAATATTTTTGGTGTTGCGTGGAGTAGTTTCACAGCCCATTGGATCATCTGAAATAGTTGTAGTCATTACTTTTGAAATTTTCGTTAGATCTGGCTTTCTTTCAACTACTGTTGATTGTTTTTCCAACAAGAATGGATCTTCACTATCCTGACTTAAAAATAAGGAATTTTGATTTGTATGCGTTTTTGGGGACGCATGCCCTCTCTCTATGCTTGATTCCATCACGCATTTTTCTTCTGAAATTGACAAATTTCTTAATTTTTCTGTTACTCGATCACGATCTTGAGTCAAAAGACCACGGTCCACATCAGCGTTTTTATGTTTTATATTATCTTCTTTTGTACAATCACATACACGTTTGTCATCAGTATTTAAATCTATACTGCTATCTACTTCATTATCACGATTTAACTGATCAAGATTCCTAGATGTAGAACTGCAATTAATACTTTCATGGTCAAATATTTCAGATCTAGACTTGTTTATTTTATTTAACCCTTCAGAATTTTCAAATTTTGTTTTGTTATCGATAGGAGTAACTTTAAAATTGCCGCTTAAGTTTTCTTGCTTATTACTGTTCGCTTTAGAAACTTCTTTAAAAGAAGTATCGTCCTTAATCTCGAAATCTGAAGACGTGAAACTTGTAGAATCTTTATAATCCAAATTTAGGTCCCCATTTTGGGAACTTTCCTGAGTTTGAATTTCTAATTTTAGCTTTTCTGGAAAGCTGCTTTTTGGTTTAATTTGAATATGTATCGGGCTCTGGATACTATGTATTTCACCAGAACCATTTTCAACTGCAGTTATTTGTTTTTCAAAAATTTCATTCACTTTCTTATTGCTCTTTGTTGAAGTTGAGGACTCGTTAATATTTTCATCTTTCTGAGTAACAGTCTCTCTAGACACTATCAAACCACTTGCGTTAGTAAGTCCATGTAATACGTCTGATTTGGATTCCACATCTTCCTCTTCTATATCTGGTAGGCCCATAGGTCGGGGTTTTTTTACCATTAAATCAAATTTCCCTGTTGGTTCCATATCGAAAGCAGAGAGATACTGTAAGAGTTCGTCGTTATGATCCATTGGAAAAGGTATTTCAGAAAATTCTTCAATATCCTTATATAACGTAGCTGCTTCCGCCAGCTCTTTTCTTAACTGATCAATGTTAAATTTGTTAGTAGTGTCTGAAGTTTTTCCTGCAATTTGATCCAAAATTTTATTTTGAACTTGATCTATCAAATCAACATGTCCTTTTAATGCATCCAGACGAGCCTTTTCTGCTTCTATGTTTATTGGTTTAATTGTATGCGATTTATGCACTTCCTCAAAAACTACGTTATTTTTGGCTGTAACTTCCATTTCCTTTTGATAAATACCAGTATCTTTACTTCCTTGTGAGTCACTTTTATTTTTTAGGTTTAAAAATTCCTTAGACGAAATAATCTCATTTTTTATTTTTTCCATGTTTTGCAATGTACTGCTGATGTCCTTAATAGCACTCTTTATTTGATTTTTTATATCAGATTCGCCTTCACAATTATTATTATCATCCTTTGCAGGTTCAGACACAACAACAGTTTTTCCAGTATTATCTTCATAACTTGTATTGTCCGCCACTGAGAAACTCCGCCCAAAAGTTTGCGGATTAAATCTGGACATCATGGTTTCTATGTTATCGTTGTTTAGTGGGCTCACGGTTTGTTTCACATCAGTGGAAAAGGTTTGATCCAAGGAAGCTTTGTTGTCTGGTTGAATGGTGTGTCGGTGGTAATTTTCGGTAGTTATGGCTACATTTTTAGAAGTTTCGTTTTCTTTCCTAACGATGTCATGTATTTTTTCGGTATCGATTTCTCGCTTGTGACGACGAAACCGTTTTCTTTCTATAAATCCTCGAACTTCTGCTTGTATTTTTATTATGCCGTTGATAACCGCATCACTTACATCAACGGACCTACCTGTTTTTTCTTGCGAAATCTGTAATAAATAAAAATGTATATACAGGGTGGTATGGAAATCATATAATGTACTTTAAGGGATGATAGAAGTCTAGACTCCTTTTTTTCCAAGATATTTAGCTTTAAAGTTCGAATGATTTGTCTATTTGATACGATACAAAAATGTACCATTCAGTTTTTTTAAACGTACCGGTTAAGGAGGTATAGGCTTAAAACATTAATTACATTTTTAGCAAAAAAATCTTTATATTTCGAAACATTCTAGGATATGGTGGCGTTATGTATTCTTGGGGCTCTTTACTTTAAAATATTTTAAAATTACTACCACAGGGTTCCCACTCAAATTTTCATTTAAAATTTACTGACTTTCCAGGTCCATATATAATTTTTTTCACTGACTTTTCTGTTAATGTAATTTTTTTAAATCTTTGGAACAAAAATTTCTGTGGCATAGATTCTTATACCATCAGTGGTGGCAGCGGGAGTTGGGCTATTGTCAAAGTTATTATTCTGTGACTTTAAAAACTTTTCTAATACATTGTGGCAGCATGGATTGCTTTTCCATGAGTTTTTGATTTAATAGGAACTTATCGGCACGTTATAGGCTGACTTTAATAAAGTCAGCAGTATTTTTGACAGTTCCGCACGACTACTGGATATTTTACGCAGTCATCTGTTATGAGGTGATGCTCTTGTTTGCCGGGGTTATCCGAAACCTACGTTTGGGCAGAGCTTTCTGGTGCGCGGTACTATTAAAACAATGTCAACTTTCATAATATTTGTGTCGACTTTAATAAAGGACGGCATTAACTTTAATTATGTCAAATTTAGGGCTGGCATATTATGAGCATGTCTAGATGACATATTTAGATGACAACAATGTCAAAAACCTTTTAAATTTCATGAGGAATTGCCAAAAATAGTGCCGACTTTATTAAAGTCCGGCTATGCCATTCTCTCAAATTATTTGAAGTTCAACATATTTGGTGTCAAGACTGAGTTCGGTCGTATGGGATAGGTAACATACCTAAACATTTGGTTTACCAGCTATCTTGGAAGTACGTTTTTTGTTCGCCATTTTTCGTCACAAGTTAAAAAACAAAAAAATAGCAAAAAACATTAAAAAATTGTTGTTGTGAAATTAAGTTATAACCTCTAATTGTTATTAGTAATGGCTTTAGGCTGCTTAGGCTATCCGGCCAATGTATCAAATTTAGATTTAGACAAGCCACTCACTCACTCTTTTTAAGTCATGTTTAGTCCACAAAACAGATGAATCGGAATGATCGGATTAGATGAACCCAAACCACAAACAATAAAAGGCCAATAAAGCGGGAGTAGATAACCTGTTATTATCGTAGGCGTGTTGTGTTTTTTGGGAAGATTTTAATTTTGTTGATTTTCCGACTGAAAAAATTAAGGTCCAAAGGAGCGAAGTTACTGACATTCACTGACTTCAAAATCCATTTCCGTCATTTACTGACTTTCACTGACAGTCAGGGAAGATTGGGAACCCTGTACCAAAAAACAAGTATTTTCTTGACAAAGGCTATCGCCCTTTTTAAATGAAAATTTGTATTCGGTAGAATTGCCCGATTTTTTTGTATGTTGAAGTACTAATCGTCCTAATCGCCATATTGAACTTCGTTAGTTTTAGTCTGATTTAAACCAAACTTTTTTGCACATAAAGCGTTTTTGTAAGATGGCTACTACTACATATGTCAATTTTGGATCAAAATTGGATTTGTTGAAAACACTTTATGTGCAACAAAATATAACGAAGTTCAATATGGCTGACATCTGTCAGTTTTCTGACGTTCGAGAAAGTTTCGTTTAAATCAGATAAGAAATAAAAAAGTTCAATATGGCGGATCCAAGATGGCAGTGCAATTTTGACATTTAAAATTTTATTTTCATAAAGAAAATTAGATTCTGGTCGGTTTGCAAATAAGGTCAGTACAAAAATTGCTCCAAAATGCGATTTCGGCAACTTTGACATCACTTTTCCGGTACTTCTGGGAGAGGTAGAAAGTTGGAGCAATGAAACAAAAATCTACTACAACATATAAAAAAATCAGGCAATTCTACTGACTACAAATTTCCATTTAAAAAGGGCGATATTCTTTGGGACAATTTATTTTTTAAATTGTTTTTGTACTCAATTACTTTTCTTATTATGATGTGCGCCTCTACAAAATTTCGTTTTTTTTTTCGACACCCTGTATCTCGAAAACATAGGCCTTTTTACCACCATGTTATATGTTTTTTTTTTGTTATATTAATTTCCTAGCACTTATTAAAATAGGTATTTGATACGATTTACATAATGCCTTAGAGTCGACCAAGAAATGTATTTTAAAAATACTTTTTTTTCGGGGTTTTCTAAAGGAATTTTGGAAAACACTCGGAGCTGTCGAGTTTGTTCTTTTAACGCGACAATATTTTTATATTCTATTACATTTTTCTACCATCTCATTTTAAAGGTCTGTTTACACCACGACATGTTTTTTGCTCAGGTATTCTATAAAAGTGTTCGCCCTAAAAACATAAAATAGACGTGGTTTTTAAAATTTTAAACTTAAATTACGAAAACCACACTTAAAAACGATTCCTTAAAACAATAAAAATTAAAATTAAAACAATAAAACAAAAAGCATGAATTCTTGAATTCCCGTCTAATAATGCCCAACTACCTCGTAAAAGGTTTTACTGAAAACTATAAATTGCAAACCGTACATAGACATAGACTTGACATAGGGAGATTGATAATAATTTTAAAAAAATTATTAACATAACACATTGAGTTTTATATACTAACCTTCGCATTCGCATTATTGAAATTCTTCCTAATTTTGTAACCTCTCCACAAAGCCTGTATTTTCGTTACTGATTCTTCATTTTCTTTATTAGCATCTTCTAAAATGACCTTTGTGTCCAATTCTTTGTTTACTGTTGGTTTTTCTTCATTGATTGGTTCATTATCTGCAGTCTTCGTGGCCAAAATATTATTCGTTACAGCAGTCCCATCTTTCTTTTCTTCACTACATTTCGTATGTGATTCGCTTTCTTCAATTTCGTCTCGGTGAAGTACATTTTCCTCCTTATTCGTACAAGATTTTGTTGTTGTAATATTTTCGTCTTTAGTATTTTCGGATGTTTGGACTTTTTGTCGATCAGAATTAGAATTTATTTTAGCTTTCTCTCTGTGTTCTAAAGTTTGATTATCAACTTTTACACTCTCAGCAGAAACAATTTTATTTTTATTAACTTTTACTTTATCTTCCAGCTGATCAATACTTGACATTAAGGTTTTTGCTATCATAGTATTTTTATTGGAACTACCAATAAGTTTTGAATAAGTTTTGTCGTCATTGTAATCCTTTAGTGGAATATATATCCCTTTTACGTCGTCTTTCTTAAATTCTTCCTCTTTAACGGACTTTACATAATCAGGGAAAGCATTTTGTTGTTCATTTAAAATAAACAAATCAATGCTCTCTTTAAATGAATCATTTTCATTAGGTTTACATGAAATGTTAACTCCCGCACTTAAATTGTCTGTGTTTAGTATACTAATTCCTTTAGATATATTATTAGTTAATCCATCTTTTTCTGTTAAAACAGCTTTAGCATTTTCAACATTTTCTGATCCACTAATAAGTAAGTTATGATTTACTTCAGTTTTATTACCACTTAAATCGTTCTTTACCTTTTTATGTTCATCCTTAAGCCTCAATATAGTTTTATCATGATCTTGATTGATCTCACAATCTAAATTACTTGTTTTTGTATCTATCAACTCTTCTACAGATTGACGAAAAACATTTGATTGCTCACTACTAATTAATCTTGTATTGTCGTCTTTTGCAATATGGGGTATTAAGCTTTGAATGCTAACAGGTAGCTCTTTCTGAGTACCTGTTAATAGGGAGTCCTCGGATGAGTCCACGTTTCTAATAGCGTTGATTGATAAGGATGATTGATTTTCTGTAACAGGTTCTTTAATTTCATGTTCGGATATTATATTACGACTTTGATCATTACTCAAAATATCAACTGTATTGCTACCTTTGAGTTCCACATTGGTTATATCTGATGCTATTTTAAGTTCATCGATTTTTTTAACTAATTTCAATTTTTCATCTATATTATTAATCTTTATTTCAGTTTCATAATTATCTTGATTGGTTTTGCCCACTAAATAACTTGTCTTCGTATTTACAGATTCCTCTCCTACAATTTTGCAAAAAATATTTGATTTCTCACAATTAATAAATTTTGTAATTGCATCTTTTGCCATATGAGGTATCACATTTTGAACACAATTAAAAAGCTCTTCCTTGGCACTTATTAGTTGTTCCTCCGAAGAGTTTTTAATACTAGTTTTAGAAGATTGATTTTCCGTATTCAAAAGATTTTGAGAGGTAGCTGTTTGATTTTCATTGGAAATAGTCAAATTTTTCTTATTTTTCAAGTTGTTTTTATCAAATACATGTAATTGTTCATTACGAATAAAATCGGTAATCCCACTTTTTATGATACTATTTGAAATGGGTACCGTTTGATTTTCGTTCAAAACGTTAAAGTTGCTTGTTAAGATGCCATTATCTTTGGAGATAATATGTTCATCAGAATCATTAATTTTGTTTGATTCTGATTTAATTTGGTTTTCATAGTTTTCTGTTTTTATAGACGAATTAGAGCCGACACCCATTTCGTTTCCTTCTTTGCTATTGGTTATTATTTTCTCTTCTAAAAAAGAATTTGAATTGATGTCTTCTAAATTAGACTCGTCATTGATCAACGTATCATTAATTTTTTCTGATTCTGTTTCGAACTCATTGCCTATTTTGTGAGTTTTTTCCAAGGAATCTGTTAATAAATCATTTGAACCAGTTACAACGCTACCTAAAGTATTATTTTTCAGAATGCCACTGAATATATTATTATTCCTGTTTTTTTCGGGTTGCCTTTCCAAAATTTCATTCGATAAATTGACGCGTTCTATAACTTTATCTTTATCTAAAGATATCTCTGGCGGATTTTCAATTCTTGATAAAATAGTTACTTTATTAGGTTTTTCTTCGGCTTCTAAAGGCATTGGTGAGAAAGTGTTTTTTATTTCGCTAGACTGCGTTTCGAGAACTTTTTTACTAACTCGCACATCTTTTCTTGCTTCGTCATGGGCGGCATTTTTATTTCCTAATTCAGACTTCTGGTCTACACAAATTTTTAAATCTTTGTCATTGGTTACCATTTTTTCTATTTCTTGTTGTGAATCATTGTTTAAGTTGACATTTTGCTCCAAAGAATCTGGTACTACACTTCCAGAAACAGCTAAAGTATTACCCAAAGTTTCAAGTTTATTTTCTATACCTTCATTTGAGAAATTAGATCCCACAACATTGGAGCTTTTTAACGATTGCTTTGGCGTTTTTGTGGGATCTGATAAAAGATTTGACTCGTCTGGTTTTTCTTGATCTTTTAAAGAGTCAGACTCATTAAAAGTATTGTCCTCTTTAATTTCTTCATGGGGGGCTACTTTATCTGGAGGCCTTTTAACAGACCCGACATCGTTTTTTAAAAAAGATTCTTTAACAAGCTGATTTTTACTATCTAATATCTCAGAATCAATTTCTGGATCTATTTTGTCAACAAGTTTATCCACAGAATTATTCTTATCAGATTTGGGGACGTTTTGATCGGTTGTGTCTTTATTTTTATTTAGGTTTTCAACCTTTACAATGTTTAGAATTTCCCCTTCAAGTGACTGAATTCTAGTAACGTTAGAGTGTCCTATATAATCTTGCAGTGAATCTACCGGTCCATGACTTTCTAAACTTTTATTAGTCTTAACTTCGATAGGTTTATTGCTTGAATCACTTTCAATTTCTTTGTCATTGTTTGTATTAGTTTCTTTTTCAACTGGCTCAATATGAGCAGCAGATTCAACAGATTTAAGAGCATAAAATAACTTTGTTTTTATAGGATCTTGATCCTCAGATAAAACATTATCTGACTCTATATTTTTGCTATTTTCTATATTTAAATCTTCTTTCTTATTCTGTTCTATTTCTTTCTTTACATCTGTATATTTTAAACTTTTGGCAAGGTCTTCTTTTGATGATTCTTTACTGAAACCCAGCCCCTCTACAGTTGCAGCAATTTTTACACCTTCAACAACTGCACAGTTATTGGAAGCAGTATTTGTATCGATTTGTTTATTTCCTGTTTCATTTTTTACATGATTTTTTTTATCACTGACTTTACTTTTCGTACTTTCTCTACTAACGCTTCTTTTTCTTACCGAGAAGGCTTCTGCATCATTTTTATTTCTGGGTGAGCTTTGATTACTAGAACTGCCTGATTTTTTAGATCTATCTTGTCGTTTTATAATATTTGGAAGGTCCTTATTTTTTAAGGAGTTTGTAGTAGTAGTATTAGTACCTCTATTTTTACTTAATTCTGTTGTTTTGTCTTCTTTTACGGTTTTCGGTGATATATTATTGCTTCTAATGCTCATCTGTCTGGAAAATTGTCGCGGTTGTCTTCTGGGTGCTACTCTTTCTGATGGTTTTGGTTGCAATCCTTCTACACGAATGGCTGATTGTACAGTGTGTACTCGTTCTACAAAGATAAAAAGAAGATTAATTAAAGCTCCTCTACCTGACTGAAAAAAAAATACCAAGACTAAAATGCAATGAGATTTGAACAACTATCTTTAACTTTAAAACATTTCTTTTATTTTCACCAGCTACCGGACTTGAACTGATTTCAAGTTAAATGTAATACAAATTATAAAAATAGATATACCTTTAACTTCTTGTTCCTGTCTTAGGGTCAATAAGCGGGAGAAATATTCATAGGAAAACTTATACAAATCTTTAGGTTTTTTTCGTAAGACCTCTTTGGTGAGACCTTCCATTACTTCTTCCAATCCAGCTGGAACGCTTACTCTTTTCACGATCACCCCATCAGGTTTGTTTATTGTGGTGGCCACTTGCATCTTTACTAAAACAAAATAATTATTATTATTATAAAAACATTCTGAAACACACTAGGTATTGTATAATTTTTCAAAAATATGTTTTCATATTTAAGTCTAAAAATCTGAAATTTAAATATCAATTTCTCGCTTATTGCCGGTCTCCGTAGCGCAGTAGGTAGCGTATCGGCCTGCAGCACAGAAAACTTGCAAAAAACTTGGCTAAAACTGGGCATTGATCTATAATGGATGGAAAGTCCCAGTACAAAAAAAAAATGTCGCTTATAAAAAAAATACATTTTCTTTTTTACTTTTTAAGAAATAAGTACAAAAACTTTTTAGCAAAAAATTAAACCAACCTAATATTTATACAAAATCCCACTTTTTTATATAGGTACCTATCATATTGAACTAGTTACTGCCGCTGACTTCAAAAAAGTTCGATTTTATATTAAAAAATATATTTTATACCTTTTAGTGTATTTTTTCTAAGTCGTTATAATATTTTTTTTTTTATTTTTATTTTTTAATTTTTAGTTGTGACGAACTTTTTTAATATACCTCTTAGGGTTTTTAAATATGCATACCTCTTTTATATTGAATATTTCTTCACTTTTGTCGCAAAGGTGGTGAGGAAGTTATGGTGAATTTCAAAAAAATTATGAAAGTAAAAATTCGTTATACCGTTTAAAAGTTATGCTAAAAATCGTGGGGGAAATCTTTCTGGGAACTAAAAGCGAGGAAGCTGAAATTTGGCATGGGTGTAGGGTATTCTCACCCCCTTAACTTCGGTGCCATCTTGAATCAAAGGGTTAAATCGGTTTTTCGATCATAACTTCTGTTAATTTTGCACAAGAAAAAAAATGAAAAACGCATTTTGTAGGGAAAAACATCAGTTTTTTCGCTATTTCTAATTTCCTGTTACTCTGATTGAAAAAATTTTTCAACGAACTTTGTAGAGCAGCAAATTCTCTACATTTTCTGTTCGAACCTTTTTTTTCTTAAACGAATTCTTTCTGTTGTACACCGCGCCAAATGTTCAACAAACTTACTGCAGTCGCTCTGCGCACGATTTAAAAATCGCTGGAGGACGAGGATTCGTTATGGTATCTCTACCTTTTTATGGCCGTTTTTCGCCATTTGTTTGCATAAGCCTCATGCAAAGCTCTAATAATATGTGAATGTGGTCTGCAGTCACGTGATAATGATGACATATGTATTTTAAAAAATATTTCAAAATTTCTTTATTTAATTTTTTTTTTCTTATGATTCTAGCACGTTTTGACAAATATTAAGTGAACTAGTCCAGCGCATCTATAAAAAAGCTAGAGCCATGAAACCTGGCACAATAAGCACTAGTGGGAGATGAGGGCTATTGATTTTCAGAAAAATCGGAAAACGGCAAGTGCAGAGAAATGGGAAAAAGTGTCAAAAATATGCCTTTTTAAGAAGTACTTCCGTTATTCCGCTCTAACTGACCAGGAAGTTGACTAATCGTTTTTAAATTTTGCATGAATTAAGCCTCAAGTACAGTAACGAAGCCTATTGGAAATGGGCTAAATCGGAAAAAGACAAGTGACTCATTTTGAGACTTTTTTAAAGGCCCGCAGAGCCCCATTTTACGACATGTGATAAAATAGATGCTGCCGGAATTTTTGCCGTTTTTTAAGATATCTCAAACCATTACTCGAGAAGTAGGCAACCGGTTTAAACCAAATTTTGTACACTTATAAGGCTGAATGTGTGCTCAGTGACTGTATAGTTGGTTTTTGAGATTAGTTTTTAGTTCTAGTAACTTTTCGAAAATTATGTAAAATTTTTACAGTAAAAAATACTCGAAAAGTCCAAAATAATTTTTTAAAATACAGGGTGTTTCAAATTCAATGCTTACCATGGGGATCTCCTAAACGGTAGAAGATACGAAAAGGTTTAAATTAGGACAAAGTTGCGTGATTTGATGCTTTGCTCAAAACTAAAAAAAAAAGTCTACAAATTCCGGATAGTTCCGGAGATAAGCGAAAAAACCCGAAATCTTCATTTTCAGTTTTTATTCTTCTGCGCCCTTATTTTTAAAGCAGTTAAAAAAATGTTTAAAACAGGCACTTTTTTAGGATCTACCTAGTGAGAGGTCCGTTTTTGAGATTTGACATTTCAGTGTGAGAGGAGCACTGTCAAGTTCATTTTGTCTTATGGATACATCCTTTTTTTCTTCTGGCGTTTGGTTCATAAAGGATGACAGATAACATTTTGCAAGCTTATTTTGACAAGTCACCTGACGTTTTGGGTTTATTGGATTAAGATATTTTGGAAATAACAAACAACTTTACCTAATATTTTAAAAATACGTTTTTTTCTTTGTTTTTTAATCTTTGAATTTGGGCTGATGATGGTCAAATAACTCAAAACGTCAGGAACTTGTCAAAATAAGGTTGTAAAATATCTGTCATCCTTTATGAACCAAACGGCAGGATAAAAAAAGCATGTGTCCATAAGAAAAAATGAACTTGACAGTGCTCCTGTCACACTGAAATGTCAAATCTCGAAAACGTTATTAGATCTTAAGCGTTTTTTGACAGCTTTAAGAATAAGAACGCAGAAAAATAAAATCTCAAAATAAAGTTTTCGGTTTTTTTCGCCTATCTCCGGAACTACCCGGAATTTGTAAACTTTTTCTTTGATTTTGAGCAAAGCGTCAAATTGCGCAACTTTGCCCTAATTTAGACCTTTTCGTATCTCCTACCATTTAGGAAATCCCCATGGTGAGCATCGAATTTGGAACACCCTGTATAAGCTTTGATTACACTAGGAAATACCGTTTTTGAGTTTTGAAAATTGAAAAAAAACGGCGAGCTCTAATGTGATGAAAACTGCACAGTTTGCTTTCTTAAAGTTTTTTGCACAAGAATCAATTAAACGTTTTACCCGTTTTGTAGATGGAGCTGACGTAGTTCACTTAATATTTGTCAAAACGGGCTACAATCATAAGAAAAAAAAATAAATAAAGAAGTTTTTAAATATTTTTAAAAATACATGTCATCATTATCACGTGAGTGTAGGCCACATTCCACACATCATTAGAGCTTTAAATGAGGCTTACGTAAACAAATCACGAAAAACGGCCATAAAAAGTTAAAGATACCATAACGAATCTTCGTCCTCCAGCGATTTTTAAATCGTGCGGCTTATTGAAGTTTGTTGAACATTTGGCGCGGTGGACAACAAAAAGAAGTTAAAAAAAATATGTAGAGAATTTGCTGCCCTACAATGTTTGTTACAAAAAATTTTCAATCAGAGTAACAGGAAATTAGAAATAGTGAAAAAACTGATATCATTATACTCATTTGGTTTAAATAATGGAATTCTGAGTATGAACAAAAAAGTTACTATAATTTTGAAAGACGTCGTCTTGTAGTTATTGTTTTTCCTTACAGATTGCTTTTTTCATTTTTTTTTCTAGTGCAAAATTAACAGAAGTTATGAACGAAAAACAGATTTAACCCTTTGATTCAAGATCGCGCCAAAGTTAAATGGGTGAGAATGGTGCAAATCTATAGTTAACCTTTCCCAGTGGTACTATACATCCATGCAAAATTTCAGCTTGCTCGCTTTTAGTTCCCAGAAAAATTACAATTTGCCTGGATTAAAAGGCCAAGCTAAAACTCTTAAATTGAATATAAAAAGAATTTTATCAAAATAGACTGAACGTTTGTATGTTATGCAGTGAATAAAACCCTTCAGGGAGAGCAATGGGTGCAAGAAAACGGAATGTAAGGTCGACTTCGTCTTATCTTTTTCTATCAAAGCTGTTAGCTCCAAGTGACAACTTGTGATATAATAATATACCGTTCAGGTATTTCTAAGAATTTTTAAATCATTTTCCCTAAAAATTATTAAGGAGTATATTTTTTTTATCAAATTAAATAATATCAATATCAAATTAAATAATAATTTTAATGTAACGTTTTTCGACCCAATTTATTTTTACTGGTATTAAGTTAATAGATAAAATAGTAAAAGGTAACGGTTTTAGCAAGAAACAGGGAAAAAAGCTAAAGTGTGATACAGGGGTTTTTCCAAAAATGTATTTACTTCCCAAGTTACACAAAAATAGTACAGCATTGAGGCCGATTGTTAGTTTTGCAGGTTCGCCCACATATAACCTAAGCAAGTATCTTGCAGATCTCCTTAAATTTTCGTTTGAAAAGGACAATTTTTACGTTAAAAACTCTTTTGAGTTGGTTAAAAACTTGCAGAACTTACAATTGCCTCAAGACTACGTATTAATTTCCTTGGATGTCGTTTCTTTGGTTACCAACATTCCTATTGATTTAACAAAAAACCGTATTAAAGAACGATGGCCGTTGATAGAAAAGCATTGTAGCTTAAATCGTGATCAATTTTTAGAACTTTTAGATTTTGTATTTGATGGCAGTTTTTTTGATTTTGACGGTACATTCTTCAAACTAAGGAGGAGGTGCATTTCTTATGGGATCTGGATCCCCGTGAATTTTAACGAAATTTTAGTATGTTATTGGTACAGTCCTAGAAAACATTTTGTCTCATGGGCACAAGTTCCGATATGTACAGGGTGAGCCAATAATAGCTGTCAAACTTAAAAAATGTGATTTTTCCCGAACGCCTATGATGTCCAATTGAATTGGAAAAACAACCGATTCCTAGTAAGATAACAACGCTGATTACAAAAATTACATTTATTTTGACATATGTCAAATCCTGTCAAAATGGCGGCAACAACGAAGCGCAAATGATAAGTTAGTTTTAAAATAGCTCTATCATTGACACTATATCTAAAACCAAACCCTAGAGTGAAACAGAAATGACAGATATCTCAACTTTCATGTACCTTTGACTTGATGTCTAATCAAATTCGCTGACTTAATAATAAAAAATAATACAATTAAAAATAAATTGAAAGAATAAAATTAATTGAAATAAAAAACAAATAAGTATTTTTCCACTGGATCGTTTTTTTACCTAGATACTTCACGCTGTTTTTGTTTTGGTACAATAAAATAAAGAAATTGTCTTGAAGATAATCTCCCTAATTTTTGCATCCTTTTTTCGTAAAGAACTGAATATTGGCGTGAATTTCTATGATTTTTTAATTTATTTATGTTTGAAAGTTAGACATCGCTATATTTTGACATCCTATAATATATTCTTGTATATTATTGTTGTTTTGTCATATGTCAATAAGTTCAATTAAATCGTCATTTAAGGTGTCAGTGATAAGTGATTTGGAGTGACACAAGCGTTTTCCGTTTTCCTAGCTGTCCTCTTTTATTGGATAATTTTAGGCACACCTGCCTTTATTTTTTGGTGTTTTTTTCATATAAGAAGGTGAGTACGTAATTGATATTATTTTGTTATCATATTTCATTGGAGAGTTGCGGGTGATATTATTTGACATATGAATAGATGACATAGGTATATATATATATATATATATATAAATCGGTTTTACAACGTTCTACGTCTTCCGATACCCAATCTCCACTCGTCTCTATTGGCCCATAGACCATCGTCTAGGCCTCTGTTTGATATTTCATTATCTATGCCCTCTCTCCAGCTTTTTCTGGGTCTCCCACGCTTTCTTCTTCCAATTGGATTCCACCGTAAGATTTGTTTTGGCAATCTCTCATTTTCCATTCGTTGTACATGTCCGTACCATACTAGTTGTTTCGTTCTGATGTCGTCTACTATTGTACGTTCTCCCGTTTTCATTATTTCTCGTACTCTCTGGTTTGTGACTCTTTCTGTTCTTGATTTTCCAGCTGATCTTCTCCAGAAATCCATTTCAGTCGCACATAACATTTTTTCGGTTCTGTCATGCATCAACCTTGTTTAAGACCTTTATCAACTCTAAAGCCTTTGGTCAGGCGTCGTTTTATTTTAACCTTTGCTTCGCTATTGGTATATAGTTCTTTAATTGCTTTTATGAGCTGTACACTGATATTTGTTTTTTCCAGAGCTTTCCAAAGTAGGTTTAGAGGTATGCTGTCATAAGCTTTTTTTAGATCCACGTACAGCAGATGTAACTCTTGTCCATATGCCAACTTCTTTTCGATAACTTGCGTTATACAAAACAGATGATCCACAGTCGATCTACCTGCTCTAAATCCGGCTTGTTCTTCTGCCTCCATGTCCACATATTCATTCTCAACTTTGTTTCTTATTATTTTTCCGTAAACTCTGTTACTTAGCTCCGTTTAAATATTTTTGGAACAGATTTCTCAGTCGACAGAACATAGGTATATGACAATGCGATTAGACGAGCAGACGAGCTCTTTTGATTTGAACACTTATATTTTCTTATGGCTACTTTATGCGATAATAATATTTACTTATTTATTCGTAGCTCGACAATGGTCAATTGCTATATCTGCAATATTTTGCAAAATAATTTGAATGTCACAAGACGCACTGTTCGGCAAAATCATGACCCTGATGAAAACTTTTCTAGCGGCGGCTGTATATCTTGCCGCCAAAATTTGCCATATGTCAAAATAAATGTGAATGACAGTTGAGATGTCTGTCATTGCTGTTTCACTTCAAAGTTTCAGAAATAATTAATTATTTACATTACATTGTTGCCGTAATTTTGACAGGATTTGACGTATATCAAAATGAATGTCATTTTTGTAATCAGCGACCTCGATTTAGTAAGGTTAGAGTACCCACTCGTAAATACCGTTCATATATGCGGTAGTACTCTTGTCAAAGGTAAATGACAGCTGAGATATCTGTCATTTATGTTTTGCTTTAAAGTCTTTATTTTAGGGAAATTATTGATGATGAGGCCATTTCGGAAATAACTCTTTATTTACATTACATTGTTGTCGCCATTTTGGCAGGATTTGACATATGTCAAAGTAAATGTAATTTTTGTAACCAACGTTGTCATTTTACTAAGAATCGGTTGTTTTTCCAATTCAATTGGACATCATAGGCGTTCTGGAAAAATCACATTTTTTAACTTTGACAGCTATTATTGGCTCACCCTGTACATATCGGAACTTGTGCCCATGATCCCAACAACATACTAAAATTTCGTTGAAATCCACGGGGATCCAGTTCCCATAAGAAATGTGCCTCCTCCTTTATGACCTAGGTATGGGTAATTGTTTGTCCCCGATTTGCTCCGATATTGTCATGTCTGAATTACAACCTAAATGCGTAGCACAACTACCGTTTCAGCTACCTTTCTTTAAACCTTACGTTGATGACATTCTTACTTGTGTTCCCAAAGATCAAATTCAAACAATAAAACTAACCTTTAACCGCTTTCATCCCAAAATTCAATTTACTGTGGAAGAGGAACAAAACAACACTATTCCTTTCCTTGATGTTTTTTTTGAGAGAAGCGAGTATAATGTAATCACAATAGATTGGTACCCTACTTTTTCCGAAAGATTTTTAAATTTTCAATCTCACCATTCCTTTTCTCAAAAAGTTAATATCATCACCAACTTAAAAAACCGAGCACTAGCTTTATCTCATCCAAAGCACTATCAAAAGAACTTATATAAAATTAAGACTTTTGTTTTAAAAAATAGTTACCCCCATAAAATAATCAATAAAATTATGTTTCAAAACCCAACGAACAAACAAACAACTAACATTAATAATAATACTAATAATCAAAAAATGTATACAAAGATTCTGTATGTCAAGAATCTTTTGGAAAAGGTAGGCAAAATCTTAAGAACTGACAGCATACAAATAGCATTTAAAAATAAAAATACGATTGGACAATTGTTTTCAAAATTAAAAACAAAAACGCCACAGGACCTTGTCAGTAATGTCATTTACAAAATACCTTGCGCCGAATGTGATGGGGTATATATTGGACAGACGGGAAGATATTTAAAAAGACGATTATCAGAACACCAAAGAAGCGTGATGCTAATTAATCTTTACACATCTACAACCAAAACTGCACTTAGCGAACATAGTTTTAATTACCTACACAGCTTTGACTTTTCCAAAACTACAGTTGTCAAACATCAAACTAACTACAAAAAACGAATTTTTCAGGAAATGGTAAATATTAAGATGGAAAAGACCCAGTATAAATAAAAAAACAGACACTGAAGATCTAAGCACATCTTACTTTAATTTAATTAATACGTGCAAAACACAAACTTAAAAATATAGTTTAACACATTACAGATACAATCAACTATAGGGAAAAAACTTTTTTGGATCACCCTATATGTTATATATATCCCTGTACAAAATGAAACTCTTTTCTAAAAACGTGTCTCAGTGTTTTTTGTTCAAACGCCCGCCGTATAATTTCACTGTTCAAATATTTATTATAAATCTCGACAGTCAATTATTATTGTTTTTAACATTTTAAGAAAAATTGACAGAGGGAATCTAGCATTTTCACTAAGTACATCTAATACATTTGCTATTTCACTTATTTTTATTCTTTACGGCCATAATACCGATGTCTTGCATAAAGCATTTTTTTTTGTGTTCATTCCCAAAAACTACAGTTTATTATTTTACACATATTTAAAAAAAAAAGAAAACAAAACTTATATACTTGTAACATTAAACATTATGTTTTCTTTTTAATTATTTTAAAGTGTCAGTATCGTAATAGTGTTTGTGATATTTTATACTATTTACTTTATGTACGTTTTTATTTATTTATATATTTAAAAACATGAAGAAAAAAAGTTAATTAGAATTTAATTTGAAACATATGAATATTTTCAACAAATTTTACATTACTTAATTGTATTTTAGTGCCCTGAGAATGGCCCAATAAAGGGCCGAAACGTTTCATAGAAAAAATTTAGATTATTGTGTTTTATTGACCCCTCTCCAACGAACCAACACCAGTAAAAAATAATTATTCAAATCGCTTAAGCTGTGTGGAAGTTATTCTGGAACATCTAGAAAAATATACGCGTCGAACTTATCGAATCTAATATGAAATCGGCTAAAAATTACCATTATTAAAAACTTTTTTTTATACCTTCATAAAAAAATGTTTTTAGTAACTGTGTGCAGATAACTAAAGCATGGCTTTTTTGGTTACCGATGCAAAAAAACTTTTTTTTGATCACGGGTGCAAAAAAGATTTCTGTCCGTTTTTTACCCAAAATTAAAGAGAAATAGCGGAAAATAGTAATATTTAAAAAATATAACTATTCTTGCCTAAAAATTAAGCCATTTCCGCTAGTTTTCACCAAGTATTTACGAAAAAATCATTTAAAAACAACGTCAAAATATCAAACTGTCAAAGATTAAAATGTCGCAACAATGAACGTCACCGAGTAAAAAGGCACATGGTAAAGATGGTGTGTTGCGAGAAGTGCTCTTCGTTCGAGATTTTTAAAAGTATTTTCCTGTTTTTGTTGGATTTTTTGATAAAGGTATTAAAAAAATAGTGTTAACAACTCGCGGCTACGCTGTACTTTTTTTTACTCGCGTTTTTAAATACTTCGCTCCGCTCGTTATTTAAACCAACGCTTGTAAAAAAGCACTATTTTAGCCACTAGTTGTGAAAACTACTATTTCCAAAATTATTCTTTTAAAAGTTTAGCACGAAGGGTGGATGAATATTTTTTCTGGAAAAAAATATAACGCAAACAATAGTAATGTTTAAAAAATTAAAATAACTTACATGCTTCAAGCAAAATCGTCCAACAAGTCTATATTTGTTTGTGCCGCAACTAAATCGATAAAACTAGAATACAAACAAAAACCCTATTTTCCTAAAAATAAATTCAAAATAATTTAAAAAAATGGAATATGCTGTTCCGCAACAAAGAACAATGTAAAATATTTTGAGAAAAAAAATATGAATGACAATTAAATATAATCATATTAACAAAATGGTTATGTTAGTAACCTAAGCGAGCTACTAACCTTTATATGCATTTTTGTATTCATTTAAAAATTTTATTATTTGTTTCCAAAGAAATGGTTAACAAGAATATACCACCTTAGACACTTTCCCACTGCAATAGAAAAAATCCTTGAAACTAAGAAAATAAGTTCTTTTCCAACAAAAGAGTTGTAAAAGTTAAGGAGTTCAATCTTTAGTACAACTTCGATTGTTAACGCCATTGAGTATAGACTATAACACAGAAGCGAAAGTGAATTAAAGTTGACGGGGATGAAATAAAGCCATCCAACTCTGCACGTAAATTGGTGTAATCTTTGATGGTGATCTTCGCTTTAAAACTCCTGTTTATAATTGCAAGCATACGTAAACCTGAAATCAATTTTTTCCATTAGACATTAGGGAAATTTTGGAACGTTTAAAATTTTGTCAACTTTGACAACCGCTGACTACCACTACCACTCATCGATTTTACCAGAGTTTTTGGAACACATTAAAAACTGTCACTTGTTAAAAAATTTAAGTATGAGAAAAAATAAAAAATTTGGCTTAATTTTACAAAATAAGTGTTTTATATGTTGCAACCTGGTAATATTTTATTATTTTAAAAATTATTTGCGCCAAAATTCTCTAAAATTAACCGGAAGCCACAACCACAACGAAATGGATTCGTAGCTTACGGCAGTGGTATAGTGGTTAATTACCACAACGAAATGACGTTTAGCTATTGCGCAGACGCATTAATTCCCACAACCACTACGAAGTGTCAAATAAGCGTTCCAAAATATCCCTAATATATAGATCACCTCTTCACTCACCTTCTTATTTTTTTAGTAACATTTCTTTTGACAGACAGGTGCATCATCTTAATTTGAGAAATGCCAGCCTTAAATCTCTAAGGTTTAGAATTATGTTCCCCAATCATTAAAAAGTAAAACAATATTTGCTTTTAAGAAAGGCTTGAAACATGTTTTACTAAATAATAATTAGTCATATCCATGTCAGGTACGCTTATAAGTCAAAAATGACTGCCCCGATTTTTTTTAACAGTGTTAAGTATTCCTGTTTGTTTTTTATTTAAGATTCTTTTATTTAGTAACTTTTGTTTCAAAATTTGATATTTTAATTTTTGTTGCTTGGGATTTAATTCAGAGACCATTATTTTAGAATGTCAACTGATCTTCTTTTTCTGGCAGCCTGATATTGTAGAATAATTTTTTTTTGTAGTTGGTAGAAAATAAAGATCAAAATCTGGACCGAAAATCTACTGGTTTTCGTATCCCTTAAGGGCAAGAGTGCAGCTACCCATATAGAAGTATATGAGTACCTGATTTGTACACTTATTCCTACAAAAGAAATTATAATTTTTTGAACATAATATTGTTTAAAAAAACCAAAGAAAATGAAATTAAACAGAAAAAGAAACATAAAACTCGTGTAGATAGCAAAACAAAAAGAGAAATGGCAACAAATTACCTATTTAAAATAAGTCACCATAGTAGGTACCTACCCTTTACCTTTTATAAGATATGTATTTGTTTTAATATTAAAATACAAACCAACAAAATAATTTTTGTATAAGCAGTTGCGTACTCATTCACCAGAAGGTATTCGTTATTACCCAGGTAAAATTATATAAAGAAATTTATTAACTGATCATTATTTTTTTTTAAATATTAAAAACATGTTTTTTCATATAAATACTTTGGGGATTTTAATTTAATTACTTTGAAATAAGTGCAACATTTGTGAATATATCGACGGGTTTTCATATCGACCCACCCAGTTTCTTTTAACTTATAACTAACTAGCTGTTCCTACGGATTCCATGTATAAATCTAAGACAGAACCTCTAAATTTTTTCAATTTCGTTCGCTGGAACAGCTGTTAATACATCACATGATTAAAAATAGGTAGAACAATCGAATCACATCATAATTTTTTCATGTCTGAAGTTAACATTTTTCTCGAATGATACGTACGTACGTATACAGTTGGAATATTCTTTTCAAAGCGATGAGAGGAATCAAGCGTTAAGTTCTGGTCACTAATCCGAATGTCAACGCTCTGTGTCAGACGCTTGACATCAACTGGTCGCCCAAAAAGCATAACCACGGACTTATTGGGGTTCAGCTTTAAAGAGTGATCCGGGCACAACCCTGTTGCAGCATTAGGTGGAAAGGAAAAATATAATTGGTTATCATCTGCATATTTCTGGATTTTACAATTCTTTAAAAAACTTGCAAACTTGTAGGTATATAAAATAAACAGAATTATTCCTAAAATAGAGCCTTGGGTACGCCTTTTTTGATGTCCAGATAGTCGGATTGAACTCCATTGAGGATTACTTTTTGTTTTCTATCTGCCATATATTCTTTTCTTTCTGAAGTAACTTAGTTTTTGCTAGAAAATAAAGACGTATTTTCTATTCTATTCTAAAGGACGAGAGGCGACATTTTTTTTTAAACTTTTATTTTTTTTATATTAAGCTAATTTTAGGTTCTGTAACAAAAAACAATTTAACTTTCTTAATTTTATTTTATAATTTTGAACAAAAACACGAACACAATTACCGTAATCGTATTCTTTTGCTCACATACAAACTGCCAATGTATATAGAATATAAAAGAAAACAACAATTCCAGTTTTTGCAAATTCACTTTCACAAAAAATTAAAAACATAACTAAACACAAAAAAGAATTATCACCTATCAGCTGCAGCTTTGGCACAGAAATAAATCTGGTTGGTTGCAAAAAATAACCGAGCGGGTCCCGTTTTTAAACCAGTGGATTTAAAGAAAATAAATAAAAAATGTCTTGTGACGAATTTTATTTATCCACATTTTAAAAACAAATTTATCCCGAGCAGAAGAAAAAAAGCATCCCTCTGTTCTTTCAATTTTTAGTCATCAGAAAAATAAGCCTTGACCCAGGGCCACACGCAATAAAGTCGATATTTGAATATGTATAAGAGCTAGAATTAGAAAATTCTTTTTGAATAATAATGAAGTTTTTATTGAGAAACAAAAAAAACTTAATTAGTTTTTAAAAGGAAATTTTGTCTGGGTTGGTAAATTTAAAAAAATATATGAAAATGAAAGGTAATGATATCATCATAAAGTAATAAGTTGTCGTAGGGAAGTGGTGACCTTACCGAGCACCTCCGAGATGGATATATCCGTAGTTAACTAACCAAATATAAGCTGTCAAACCCAACCAACAGTACTGAAATAAATATCATCACCCACAGTTGGATCTCATCCCCCAACATTGTTCAGTCACCCCTGGGTATTAACTCCGAGTATAATTGTTTGTTATACTCGGATTAAGTACCGTAACGTAAGTTACACCATGTAATGTAACTCCTTGCGAGGTGGAACGTAAACTCTGTTTCTATGATATAATTTTGTTGGCAATAAAGTATTTTCTATTCTATTCTATTCTGTGGTTCATTTATTTTTAACTAGCGGTCGAACCGCGACGTTGCCCGCGGTGTGAAAAAATAATGTCATTTTACAGCTGTCATTGAGCGAAATTTTAAATAAAAAGTAGCCTATGTTATGGTAACCGTAGTTTTCGAAAAATCGGTAGATGTACCTTCAATTTGAAGGCAAATTATGCGCCTCTATGGAGACAGATGAAGTTAATAAATTTAAAAAGGATTTACCGAAGGTGAATAAATAACAAAAAACCAAGATTAGCGAACTTTCCCTCAAAAGAGGTTATGGTAATCGTGGACCTGGGTTTCGCACTCGTGGTGCTTATCAGTACGGTGCTAGGAATTAGGAGATGAAATGATGATGAAAAAATCTAAAACAGGATTCATATAAAAAAAACTCTCTACGGAGACAGATATAATCCTTTTTAAATTTGTCAACTTCAGAGCTCAGGATATCTGTAAAGAATATTTACCTCATACATTATAAAAGCCGATTTCACCTGATCGTTCAGTGAAAATTTCCCGCTCAGGTGGATATCTCCCTTGTCAAAACTGAAAATCTTACTTGTCTAAACTGATAATTGTCCTTTTCAAAACTCAAAATTACACGTCTGTACAAACAGGATTTTATTGTCGATTTGTCGTTTGATGATATCTTCTTCAAGTGCCATGCTCTCTTCGAATGTTGGCTATCATCAGCGCGATCTGCACTCTGTCAACTGCTTTTCGGAAAAGTGTCGTAGTACTAAGACCATACCATTGTCTAAGATTTTTAAGCCATGATATCCGTCTACGACCCTCTTCTACCTTCAATTTTGCCTTCTATTATCAATTTTAAAAGTTTATATTTGTCGTTTCTCAAAATATGGCCAAAATATTCAAGTTTTCGTTTTTTGATGGTAAATAAAACTTCAAGCTCTTTATTTATTCTAAGGAGAACATCCACATTAGTTACTCGGTCTATCCAAGATATCCTCAGTATTCTACGATAACACCACATCTCGAATGCCTCCTTTTTGCACATGTCCTCAGTCAGTGGCCATACTTCCATGCCATAATATAAGATGCTAAAAACATAACCGCGAAGCACACGAATTCGGAGAGTGGTATAAGATCGCGACTACACAACACTGATTTCATTTTGATAAAAGATGATCTGGCCTTTTCAATTCTTGCACGAACTTCTTGCATGTTGTCCCAGTTCCTATTGAGGAGACAACCCAAGTATTTGTATGAATCCACGCATTAGACTTGCTGCCCATTTACTTCTAACATGCCTCGGATGTTCTTTTCCTTGGATATGACCATCTATTTTATTTTTCCAACATTTAAGTTAAGCTCAACAACTCTTGCACACCTTCCAGCGTGTCTACTATTATGACAGTGTCGTCGGCATATCGTATATTGTTGATTTTTATGCCGTTTATGGTCGGATTCGTCGCATTTATGAAGTGCATTCTCTATTACTTTGTTACTATAGATATTAAACAATAGCGGAGACAATATACAACCTTGGCATACTCCTCTTCTTATTTGGACCTCTTCGGACAGTTGGCCATCAACCTTTATCTGAGCAGTCTGATTCCAGTATAGATTAGCGATTATCTTTAAATCTCGGTCATCTAGACCAACTTCTTTTAGCGATTCTATGAGCTTTTCGTGTTGGACTCAAGCAAATGCTTTCTCATAATCTATGAAACAGGCATATACGTGCACCCACACATCCCTAGACCGCTGAACTAAGACTTGAATGCCAAACAAGGCCTCTCTTGTATGTAATAGCAAACATTGATATTTTGGTTTGTTGTGTTGTTCGTTTTTTAATTTTGTAAATAATCTTCAAAATTTATTTCGAGATGGTGAAACAATCATAAAATCTTCGACATGATTTTCGATAATTTCCCATCCCTTAATAAATTACTACATATTATTTACCTCATACATTATAAAAACAGGTTGATTTTCACTTGATAATTCAGCGAAAATTTCCCGCTTAGGTGAAAATCTCCCTTGTTAAAACTGATAATTGTCCTTTTCAAAACTCAAAATCACACGTCTGTACCAACAGGTTTTTATTGTCGATGTGTCGTTTGATGATATACAGGGTGGAGACTTTAAATGGCATATTGGCCGTAGTGGGTTAAAAAATTGTTTCTTCGATTCGATAATTTCCCATCCCTTAATAAATTACTACATATTATTTAACTCATACATTATAAAAGCAGGTCGATTTTCACCTGATTATTCAGCGAAAATTTCCCGCTCAGGTGAAAATCTCCCTTGTCAAAACTGATAATTGTCCTTTTCAAAACTCAAAATCACACGTCTGTACCAACAGGTTTTTATTGTCGATGTGTCGTTTGATGATATACAGGGTGGAGACTTTAAATGGAATATTAGCCGTAGTGGGTTAAAAAATTGTTTCTTCAAAAAATTGAAAGACACGTCAACTAAGATTTTTAGCAGCTACAAGTTTCGGCAAAAAAATTTTGTGAACGGACCCTCAGAAAGAGGTCTATCCACATACAACTTTTTTTTCAAATAAGAAGACCCCGCTTGTAGCACTTTGTTGGAAAGCTTATCGAAAAAGAAAAACGCTTGTGTAATTTTTTTTGACATTTGTCAATATATGTGTACAAAAGTCTCAAGAAATCGTTGTGTTGGGCTTCAAATGGAACATTGACCCTAGCGAGTTAGAAATTATTTTTTTAGGAAAATTCAATAACACGTCAACTAGCATTTTTAGCAATCAAAATTTTCGGCATAAAACAACATCCCGCGTTGTTTGACGGCGAAAGTTGTTTAAATTCGCTGGGTGTGGTTGCTTATGTTATGCTTCATACGCCAGGTAAAGTCCTATGTTACCCTGATGATTTCTAACAAGGATGAAACAGGCCTGTAGGTTTCTGGACTATCCATTAGATCTTGGAGGCCTGGTCGTAATGAATTAAAAAGCAAAATGTGTGTCCGATATGCCACGAACCTTTCTTTTTATTTATTTTCACAGACAACAAATTCCTTTTTTTTAATTCCATTTAAAGTCTCCAACCTGTATAAATAGTGATTTATTTTAGAGATGGGTAAATCGATCATTTTGTACTGTGATTCGTTTCGATCATTGAATCAATCATTTGAAATTAAATGGTGATAGAAAAAAAGGTCTATGCAGGATGCAGCTAAATACGACATACTCTGCTGACCAAAAAATCTTTATTTTCATACAGTTTACCCCGCGCGCAAGAATTCGAATCAAAGGAACGAATGAACGAAACGATCGATCTATTTCCAACTGATTCAGTGTATCGCCACAGTGGGTCAGGTAGTCGTTGATCCGTTCCGATTTGATTCACTCGTTTGATTCATTCTGTCTTCGTCGGTCATTGGACTGATTAAATCATATCGAGCAAACATGATTCGATCAATACTCGCAAGTGATTCGATCATAGTGAACGAATCGTTCACGAATGACACATCTCTAATTTATTTTGCACAGTTTACTTTAATTTGGTAAATAATCTTCAAAATTCATTTCGGGATGGTGAAATAATCAGAAAACCATTGCAAGATTTTTTTCCATGAGGGAACGTCGGTTTCCACCCATCCCTTAATAAATTACTACAGATAATTATATCTGTATCCGTAATTTTCCTTCAAATTGAAGGTCACTCTGCCTATTTTGCAATTTGACAAAAGGTTGTTTTTTACATGAATCCTTATTCACATTCAGATCATTATTTCATCTCCTATAATTACTAGCACCGTACTCATGAACACCACAAATGAGGGAAAGAAAACTTATTTTTAATTAAAACACCCTATATATTTTTGTATTTTAAGAATTCTGGTAAAAAATGCTTTCAAGCAATGCCATGCACTAACCCTGCGACTTCGGTGTTCCAAAAACACTGTTCAATGGCTTATCCATATGTAGATGTATTAAGTAGTCTACCTCTGCACTCTTTAAGGTGGTTTTAAGTCTTTGGCTGGTCAGGTCTGTAATGGAGTTTTCCTGCCGCCGACTTTTGTCGAAAACTATTTTAGCTCATCCGATGCCCTTTATGCTGCTTTAAAAAGAAATGCCCCCACCCCAACTGTTTCATGGTTACGCACCATGCATAGCAGGGGATCCTCGTCTCTGATTACTTCGCAAGCGGTACTTAGGACCAACCGTCTACGTAAACACTCCAAACTTAACAGTCCACGGCCTCCCTGATAACGTGGGAGGTAAAGCCGTTGGACAGGCGCCTTAGGGTGATGACTACAATATCGCGTCATCATCTTGCGGGTTTTCAGGTCGATTTCGCGCAACTCCTTCACGTTCCATTTTATCACCCTAAAGGAGTAAGTGAGTAGTGGGACGGCAAGCATGTTTGTAGCAGCGACTTTGTTCTTTCCAGACAGCTCTGAACTCCAGATTTGTCTTAATCGGTGCTGATACTTGTCGCGGAGAGACCCTTTTATTGCGACACTATCATGGATGTGTCCCTGGGGAACACCCAGATATGTATAGGCCTCTCCGGCATCTAGATAACGTAGGATGCCCCATTTACAAGTTGCGTCGCACACTTATCCAATCCCAACTCAATCCCGATCGCATGAGTATAGTCCTGCACTACCCGAAGAGCTTGGTCAAGATCTCTCTTCGTCGACGCGTAGAACTTAAGGTCATCCATATAAAAGAGTTGGGTAACCTTATGTGTTCTACGGCCGGGAGCACCGCACATGTATCCCTTTGTGTTCTGCAAAGCAACGAACAACGGAAGTAGCGAGACGGAAAAGAGGCATGGGCTTAGAGAATCTCCCTGAAACACTCCCCGGCGGAACGATACCAATTCAGTCGATACCCTTGTGTTACTCGTACTTATGGTAAATCGGTCTTATTTTTTTTTTTTGAGGTTTGGCCTTATCTGCGGTCCCGCGGCTCCGACGTATATGGGTGCAGATAGGCCAGATGTTCCATTCACCGTTCTACTCCCCACCAACCGCGAGGTTAGTAGAAACGGTGTTCCGCATAGTGTGCTGTGAGCAGACGCAATGATAGGATTGTTATTATATGATAATTATTATAATTATTATTATTATAGCGATATGGATACAGGTATTTTTGGGTTTATTTAATTTTAATTATTTGAACATTTGCAATATTATACAGTAGGTAAATAAACTATTTTAATTAATTTAAGTTATTTTATTTTAGCATACTTTTTTTTGTTTTTTTTTTTAAATAATTAAACTGAATTAAATTTTAAATTTAAATAAACGCTCAAGACAAAATTTAATAAAACCATTACTGACATTATTTTCTAGCGTTACTTTCGTAAAAAAAATAAAATAAAAAACAAACAAACTCATCCACAAATAAATATTGTTTGACATTCCAGTGAACAGAAGATATAGAAGGCCGGAACATACTTTTTCTAGTGAAATTATTACTCTCCCTTATTTAAAAAGCTCTCTCTACTCTAAGAAATCATTTACTTTGAACTACTGAACCCGTTTTCACTGTTGAAAATTTTTCATTTAATTATCATTATGATTATGTCCATGTCCTACAAAGACCAATTTTCATCTCACTGTTTTCTTACACTTGTCAAAAAGTTTTATAACTTAAATGGTTGGAACTATTTATTTTAGGACGCTATCCTAATTTTCCACTAATAGGCTGATATTTACGCTAAAATTCTGCAAACATAAACAATAAAATGTTTTGTAAAACAATACAAAATTATAGCTGTACCCACCTACATAATATTACAGGAATATTCATGTTATAGGAATATTCCCTCAAAGTGATTTTGGGAATATTCTATTGCGAATATGACAGGAAAGTTCCAGGACTATTTTTTGTTGAATATTCTTTAAGAGTTTGTTATAGTTATATTTCTTTGATAATAAGATAATAATATTCTCATGATAACGTGATAATCAAGTTATTTATATAAATATTCCCAAAAAGAATATTTTTGTCAGGATTTTGGCATATTTGCTGAAAATATTATTATCTTGTGAAAAGAACGCGATTCACATGATTTATAATTATAATTTAGTTTAATGTCATCTATTGTAGGTAGATGGCACTGGAACCAATATGTTCTCTATTGTAGCAGGTAATATTATTATAAATATAAGACAGCAAAAAGTTATTTAGGTAATCTTTTGATAACTAATCTCAAGTAGTACATCAACATAATGGTGATACATTGATATACCTGTATCCGTAGGCTACTCCGTAATTGCATTTTGTTGTTGTACTAGGTACTTTCGGTATTATTAGTTTAATTTAGATAGGAATTAAACACAGGCTTAAACGAATTGGTATTTAAAAGATCAGGCAGGACAGATCAGGCCACTGTGGCATGAATCTGTCCGTTATGGGATGTTGGGCGAACCATACTGCCTGTAGCCTGTAGGCGGTGGGATGTAGCGACCCCCGCCCACGATTCGAGTCTAGTGCTCAATCGTGCAATCAGCTGGCCTAATCTCGAGGGACCCAATCGTCGTATTCCTTACGCCATTGGGTCGTCACTCGTTATTAGGGACCGTGGGCTTGCTGACTGAGCATCAGCATTTCCACGTTAATTAGATAGGAATTAAACACAGGCTTAAATGAATTGGTATTTAAAAGATCAGGCCGGACAGATCAGGCCACTGTGGCATGAATCTGTCCGTTATGGGATGTTGGGCAAACCATACTGCCTGTAGCCTGTAGGCGGTGGGATGTAGCGACCCCCGCCCACGATTCGAGTCTAGTGCTCAATCGTGCAATCAGCTGGCCTAATCTCGAGGGACCCAATCGTCGTATTCCTTACGCCATTGGGTCGTCACTCGTTATTAGGGACCGTGGGCTTGCTGACTGAGCATCAGCATTTCCACGTTAATAAAAGTCTCGCACAAACATTCTCTACTCTGAGAGCCTATATTTTCTAGGACACATAAGACCATGAAGTTCAAGCACACCAAAGTCTTTCGGCGATCGGCAAGTGGCGCCGGGAGCAGGAAAGTGTAGTCTGGAAGCTCTTAGTGACAAACCGGCACGAAAGCGGCAGAAGCGTGCTCAAGGATTGACTGTAGAGCAACTCGTGTGCTGCATCCGTGACTGAGCAGCCCTATTTAGAACCCACTCTGCTCACCCTGAAAGGGAAGGGGCTATAAAAGGTGCCCTAAACATAGCCAGCCAACAACTGCACGACTGGGCAACCGCATCCAGTGGGTACACCACATGCGGTCAAAACAAAAGAAAAAGTAATCCAATGAACTTTGCCACATGAAATATCTGTACACTTATGGATACAGACACAACCACAAGACCACAAAGAAGAACGGCAATAGTGGCACGTGAACTAAGGAAATATAACATCGATATCGCTGCTCTCAGTGAAACTAGAAGAGCAGGCGAAGGCCAACTTACAGATCACGGAGGAGGCTACACATTTTTCTGGAAAGGAAAAGAAGATGAAGCACGTATTCACGGTGTGGGTTTGGCTATAAAAAATGAGATTGTGGACCACCTAACCGAATTTCCATCCGGAATAAGCGAAAGATTGATGACATTGCGCCGAAACCTTAGCAAGCACCAACACGCTGCTATAATTAGCGCCTACGCTCCAACTCTTGCAGCTGATGAAAATCAAAAAGATGAATTTTATTCTCAACTTAGTGTAACATCTGTAGCTAAATCTGATAAACTTATCATTTTAGGTGATTTCAATGCTCGAGTTGGTACAAATTCAAACCTATGGAAGGGCGTCATTGGCAAGGAAATACAATTTTCCGACAAAAAGACCTCCTGGCAACACCCGAGGTCAAAACACTGGCATCTGATTGATTACATTATTGTACGTTCCAGAGATCAAAAAGACGTACACATTACAAGAGCAATAACGAGTGCAGACGACTGCTGGACAGACCATCGCCTGATACGAGCCAAAATGAATTGGCAGATTACACCAAGAAGTAGCCTTCAAAAAAAGCAAATCAGAAGAAGATTCCATGTAGAACGCCTTAAAGATGATCAAACCAGAACAAAATTCCAAGTCTCTCTGAAACAAAAGTCGGGTACTTTAGAATACGCGGAGAATATTGACGATCACTGGAGAATGTTGAAGACAGCAATAACATCTGCCTCCGAAGAAACAGTCGGCTACACACAAAGAAAACATCAAGACTGGTTTGATGAGCACGACAAAGAAATTTAAGAGTTTATTGAGAGACAGAGAAAAGCCCATAATGCTTGGAAAAGCCACCCTAACTCTAACGAAAAGAAAAGGCAATATCAAGAAGCCAAAGCAGAAGTACAAAGGCAAACACGTAGATTAAAAAACCAATGGTGGACAACAAAATCACATGAAATGCAACATCTAGCTGAGTCCAACAACACCAGAGCCTTCTTTCAAGCTACTAAGATGATATATGGCCCCACTACACAAGGTATTAATCCCCTACGATCCAAAGATGGAACAAGGCTGCTTAAAGACAGATCCTCTATCAACTCACGATGGAAAGAACACTTCCAAGAACTACTCAACAGAGAGTCTCAGGTCGATAATGACATCTTTGACAAAATTCCGGAGACATCTACACAACAACACCTAAGTGAGATTCCGAGATTAGAGGAGGTCGAAAAGGCAATCACACAGCTAAAGAATAACAAGTCAGCAGGCACAGATGGTATCGCTGCTGAACTCTACAAACAAGGGTCCCGCACTTAATTCCTAAATGCACATTCTAATAAGTAAAATATGGACCACTGAGACCATTCCTGCCGAACTCAGAGACGCCTCTATAATTACCATTTTCAAAAAAGGCGACAAGGCCCAATGTGGAAACTACATACTATTCATGGCCTTCATAGACCTAGTCAAAGCATTTGACTCGGTCAACAGAGAAGCTCTATGTAAAATACTGGCAAAAGCTGGATGCCCTCAAAAATATATTCAAACTCTTAGACTACTACACACATGAATGCAACAGTCCCGAGCAACGATGGACCAGGAGAGTCATTCCAGATTACGACAGGCGTTAAACAAGGGTGTGTTATTGCGCCCATCCTATTCTCTATATTTTTAGGTGCCATGCTTCACCTTGTTGAGGAACATCTACCGCCGGGAGTGAAAATTCTATATAGATTCGACGGTGGCCTACTTAACCTAGGCAGACTGCGAGTAAAAACTAAGCTCTCGACGACCTCGGTAATCGAACTGCAGTACGCCGATGACAACGTCGTTATGGCCGATACAGAGGAAGGGCTACAGCTGGTAATCAACGCATTTAACCAAGCCTACAAAAGCATTGGCCTAGAGGTCAATCTTGCCAAAACGCAAATTCTTCACCAACCAGAACACAAGCTCCAAACATTTCCATAAATGGCCATTCTCTGCAGAACGTGGAACATTATCCATACCTTAGAAGCCAACTATCATCAAATGCAACTATTGACGCAGAAACACAGCATCGCCTAAAATGTGCTAGCACAGCGTTCGGACGGCTTTCGGAGAGAGTCTTCAACAATCACGACATACATACGGATGCGAAACGTGGACCACCTACAGAAGGCATATCAAACGACTAGAAAAATATCATTAAAGTTGTTTAAGACGAATACCGAGAATCAAATGACAAGACCGACGAACCAACATAAGTGTTTTAGAAGAAGCCAGAACAACTAGTATAGAAGCCCCAATCTTCAAGCACCAGCTTCGTTGGACTGTTCACATTATCCGCATGCCCGAAACACGTCTCCCAAAGCAGATATTTTATGGACAACTGAAGGAGGGAAAGAGAAATCAAGGAGGTCAACAAAAAAGGTACAAAGATGTTCTCAAAGGCAATATGATGAAGGGTCACTTCGATATAAACAACTTCGACACCACGGTAAACGATAGGGCTTCATGGCGCCGAACAGTCCATGAGGGAGCACAAACTTTTGAAGAGAACGACGTAGACTAGAGACGGAAAAGAGAGAGTGTAGAAAGGAGCGACAAAATGGAAGAATGGATGACCAACAACACCAGGCTGCTGCCGGAGACTGGGTGTGCCAGGACTGTGAAAGGGTGTGCGGCTCGAGAATTGGCTTACATAGCCATCAAAAAACGCACAACAAATAGCGACGATACAGAATAAAGGAAAATCATACTCGGTATCGAGTGATTGCCTATGATGATGATAATTTAATAGGTAAGGGTAATAGTTTTCGTCACCTAGTTACTTATTATAATTATTTATAAAAACATATCAAAGAACAGGTTTTATTCAACGTAAACAAATCTTCTTTGTTATCACATCAAAACAAAATAAAAAAAATATAAAATAAAATAATCGTTACTTTTTTTTAGCACTACAGCCTGCAGTGCCTGTAGTCTACAGGTATAAAAAAGTAACGAGTAACGAGTACTTTGGAAAACAAAGAATCGGTACTTTCCGTATTTGGCAAATACCCGGTACTTTGTAACGAGTAGGTACTCTTTTTACATCACTAATGTGGATATATATCCACTGCATATTTTAGGATATCCATCCCGTGGCCATCTGGACATGTTCATGCAATATTCAATAGGGAAATAGGTATATTTGCTATGTGGGATCGGGATATTATAGTCAGTATATTACTATAATTCTTTTAAAAAAACGTTGTGGTCTTATTATAGTCATATATTACGTCACGTTTCTATCACATTTATATCACCTGTGCATGTGTTAGTAATATTCCCAATGGTAAAATGTAACATTCCTATCACATTCTTTGTTCTCTAAGTATATGACTATTACATTACAGAAATGTTTAATTGTTATGTGGGCAGTTGATCATACATAAAAAAAAGATTTTTGGATATATTTTTTTATTGTTTTTTGCCTTTTAAATATTTTCAACTTATCTGATTATTCCTAAACTGTTCTAAAAACTCTTCTTCCAAAGGATGAACTATTGGTCCCACAATAATCATGGAATGTAAAGGTGGTCCTAAATTGACATTTGCCATTTCTTTTAGCGAACACGCTACAATTTTTTGGTCTTTATGTCCTACCCGAGCCAGGCCCACACATAGGTTGTCTTCAGTGACATCTAAAAAAAAAAATAATTGTGAAACTAAAAAACTAAACAATTTACTCTCAAGATCAAACTTCAAATACCACTTTTAGTTCGGTCTGTTTTTATCCGATTTTAATTAAATTAGGTAGTTAGGCATTTTTGCCACTGTAGTAGGTTGGGAATAAGGTGTTTTCTTGTTCAAAAATAAAAAATAAATAAAATAAAATTTTGGGTCTTGAATGAACTACTATCACTAAACAAGCCTGTTCACCGCTACTATTTTTTTTTTAATCTCGACCGTTTTGTCTAATTTAAAGACATTTTTAAGAGGCTCATTTTCAGCTTTGTACAGGCTGTCCCAAATTGGGCACTTTTGGGGGGTTTAAGGTACTTCCAGGCGAGATCGAACAAAACTGACCCCCACTTACGAGGATCGATTTTCAAGAGAAGAAGACATTTACAAGTTACGGGGAGGTTTTGAAAAGTCTGCATTTTGGGAGAGGGACTGTAACTTCGTTATTACTGAAAATTTTATTTTGATGTAAAGAGCTTTTTTATAGACTTTTTAACAAAGAATTTAACTGTTTTGTCAGATTTTTTCCACCGTACTTTGTTTTAAAGATATAAGCCAAAGTTAGTTAAAATTTTTCTTATGGAACACTCCATATTTTATTTAATTTTTGAATTTGTGATAAAATTTCCTTGTAAACAATATAGCATATGTGATAGTTTGGTTGAGACGTTTTTGAGATATTTAATATTTTCCTTTTCTGCCTAGCATGAGCTGTAACTTTATTTTGATAGCTTCACAGTGTTTTGTCATCAAATTTCTGCAAATAGGCCATAATATGAGAAAAGTCAAAATTGCTTCCTGTCTGCTTTTTAAAACTACAAAGCTTTCATTTGAATGTAATGTTATTATTATAGGAGAACGTTTCAAGTGATAGGTAATAACTTTTTAAAAAAGTAGATATTTAGTTTTATCACTTTTATAAGAAATAAATCATTCTGTTCTGACAAGAGCGTGATATTTGAAAGAACATGATGCTTGATTTTCGATATGTATTAAGTACGTTATGAAATCATTCTAATTATTACAGTTGGTCATGGCAGCAATGCAATAAGTCATTGTCAGATTTGTTTGACTATGCCATGGCATACTAGACAGAAATGCAAAATATTAAATATCTCAAAAACGGCTCTACCAAACAATCACATATTGATTAAAAGGCAATTTCATCACAAATGCAAAAATTAAATAAAATATGGGGTGTTCCATAAGAAAAATACTAACTTTGGCTTATATCTTGGAAACTAAAGACGGTGGAAAAAATCTGGAAAGATAGTTAAATTCTTTGTCAAAAAGTCTACAAAAAAGCTCTTTATATCAAAATTAAATTTTCCCTCTCCCAAAATGCTTTCAAACTTTTCAAAACCCCCCCGTAGCTTGTAAACGGCTTGACATATCAAAATGCGGGGTCAGATTTCGCTTGGAAGTACCTTAAACCCTCGAAAAGTGCCCAATTTGGGACACCCTGTACATAGTTTAACAAGATATCCAGCAAAAATTTTTAGGTGAAATACTAGTAAAACAATTTAGTAACTTGGCAACATAAAAAATATAACTGCTATTACCTAAAGGTTCTCCAGTTTTACTCCTACTTTCAACGATTTCTAAAAGTTGTTTGGCTGCTTCCCCAACTGACATAAATTTAGGAGGCATGTATTCTTTTTTTTTCCTAGTCATGCTTTCCAAAGTGGGTTCTTTTACTTTGATATCTAAAATGAGGAAAAAATTATTTTAATCCTAAGATCCATAAAAATGAGGGGCGAGTTACAACTCGGCATTACCACATTAAAAAATAGATGCAGGGTGGGCACTGGGAAAACTTTTTTTTTATAATTTTATGACAATTTTTGAAAAATTTTATAACAATTTTGTGACATTTTTTGCAATAATATTTTCCTAAAAACATGCGGAAAGTGCCATTTTTGCGCACAACGTGCGTGAAAACAAAAAATTAATGCACGTTGGGTGGAAATAGTATATTACATGTAACAGTATATTACATAAAAAAAAGAAGAAAGTGACAAATTTCACACGAGCGTGAATGTTGTGAACGAGGCGCTAGCCGAGTGAAACAACAAACGAGTGTAAGAAAGTAACTTTCTATCGAGTTGTGTACACTATTTTTCCTATGAACACTGATGAATTTCACTAGGATGCAAATCGTGTGAAATCCATCATTTTCATAGATCGTCGTGGGAAAAAGCCTTTTTACGCACGCATTTTATTTTGACCATGTTTAAAAGCCCATATCTCGATAATTAGTTGGAATAGGATTATGATTCTGGTGTCAAAAGATAGTTACTGCCAATACATTTTAATCTTAGTTTGCGAGATATTACAAAAAAAAATCGATGCTTATGGCAACAATAACCAAACCTTTTATATAAAGTAAGCAACTGCGACAAAAGCTTGACATTTTGGTATTTTGTCATTTTTGTTTTGTCAACTGTCATGTGAAAAACTACAAAATGATGGGTGCCTCAAGTGTTTTCATAGTCGTGGGTACTTTTAAAAAAATAAATATTCATAACACTTTATTTGCAGATATTTAGGGCTGTAACCAGCCCTGTTTTTTAACTTGATCGAGTGCCGAGTACCTAGTACTCGGTTGCCGAGTAGTAGAATTGTCAGTTTTTCAATATATTTTTGGAAAGAATTTCTGATTCATTAAAATAATCTGCTAGGAGCATATTGGTAAAGCCATGATGACCCTTAAAATAATTTTCTTAAATACCTTTTAAATTATTTTTAGATGTGCTAAAATACACTTTAGTAGGACACGTTTTTCGGTAAATTTAAAGACTGTAAAGAACTTTGATTGAAAGAAATTAATACCTCCTTATGTTTTACACACTTTACAATTTGAAAAATTACAATTTTTGCTGTTTTTTGACAGATGACTTAACAGAAATTTTTAGTAAACATTTGCCTTAAATTATGTCCATATTTCTCTAAAATACTTTTTTTGCACGTCACTAAAATATCTCTCCATCTACCTCTAAAATTCTGCCCTGGCAGTACTTTTTTTGAACGCCTAAAAAACAGTGAAAATTTGAAAAATTTGAGTGTTTTATTCTAGAAATCGAAACTTTGGAAAGAAAGCTTTAAAATGTAAGCAATATCATGGCATAAAAATGTGAAAAACATAGTAAAAATTTGCTTCATCAAAAACGTTACTTCTTAAAATATGCTAAAATATTTTAAGCCTTAAATTACCATCAAAACGTACGTTATCTCAAAAATTAACATTTAGTGGACGTGTACTGAAAAATCGATTAAATATATAGACTAAAATATGTTGGCAGCAGCTATTTTCTGACAAAAGAATCATTATTATATCCCATCTAGTTATTGAGATGTAGGCGTCCAAACATGCAGAGGGTTTTTCCAGTTTCATGTGTTTTTCTGAAGCTGAGTGGGAGTTAACTGGCCGCATTCCATTCATTATTTTGAATATTTTCTTACAAAGTTTGCAGTAAGCAGAAAAATAGTATTTTATTTCCCCAAGTAGCCAAGAATACTGCAGCTTCCAAGCCGCATTAAATTATGTTTTTCGAGCAGACATTTTATGCCCTATCATAAAACTCAAAAAACAAAACCTTTTGCAAGGATATAATAAGGGTTATTTTCTCATATATTTTAATAGCTATAGCTAAGTACATAAAACAGCCCCGATGGTATTCTCAAATTCATAATGTATACCCTGTTCTGGGCATAAAACATGTATTTTCCTTTAAAAAAATGTGTCTCTTTTTACTGTGATATGTAAAAGATATATGGTAAGCGTTTTATATTAGCATAAAATATTATGTAATTAATTGTGATAAGCTTTATTTAAGATAAAGTGAAAATTTTTTAAAGATTTTTAAGATAATTTTAGTAAATAGAATTAAAAATAGAAAGAAATCGGAGTCTCGACAAGTCACTTGTGACTTAGGAGGAATTTTTGCACTTTGTAATTTGGTACTTTTTGTAAACTTATAAAATAAACGAAACTTGAAACAACAGTAGGCACACAACTGATTGGTGTAGTAAAAATAGTAAAAAAGCCCATCAAACTCGAGCATTTCTATTGATTGATTAATATTAAAAAGTGTGGCAAATTTCTTGGTGTGTACTTTGCCTATATATTCTTAATTTACTTTGAAAAATGATGTGTAAAAAGCCTTAACTCCTACCACTTCAGTGCCCTTTAGTCTATACAAAAATGAAAATGAGCAAATTTTATGAATTTGGATAATTTTATAACATTTTGGGCACATTTTATGACAATATTGAAATGTTATGAATTTATAAAATTTTATGACAAGTAGCCACCCTGAAGATGGCACTACTGGCTTGTATAATTTTTATGTCAGCTGTTTTCCCCAGATAATGATTATGGGTAATGCATTATTTTGACCTCTTTTAGTAAAGATGTTTTTTCATTTGTTTTTAATTCTGATGTAAGTTTAAATTTTATTAACCTATCTTAAGCTTTTTTCTTTTTTTTTTCTTTTTTTGTTTGCAACCTAAACTGATAATAAATAAATAAATAAATTACTTTTGAATTAAGAAGTTAAATTTAAATTTTGTAGAGAACTAGCTGAATAGGTATAGCAGCAGCGTTATGGTGCGTTATTCATTGGTAGCTTTGACATACTGCCTAAGAATTCAAGAAATGCCGTTATCCATTAAAATCGGTTTAGTAGTTTTCCCATGACGCTGGGACAAACCATATATTGTTTGTCCTTATCAATCATTTTGAATTGTTTGACATAATTTTACTGTATATGAATATGGGTCATTTCCTAAATTGGATTTTTTTATATCCTTAGCTTTAAGAAAATTTGCCCAATTACACAAATTTTGGCTTGGTTTTTGAAAAATAATTACAACACGAAAAGCATACATGCTAATTACTTACAACAATTGCATTTTTTTATGAAATTACCCATATCTGGTACCTACCCAAACTCCTACCTACCTAATAAACAAAGAGTATGCATCCTATTCTTGAAATTATTCATAATCCTATCATAAAAACTATCAGGTTTCCATTCCTCTGTCCAAAAAGGTATTGACACAGTCTCTCCAAAACTATACAACTGCAACCCACAACAGCCCACAGCATTCAAAATTGATGCATTGTGAACAACCTGCACTTTAATTCCTTTTTCCCTCGCTCGTAAAACTAAATCCGTGTGTGTTGTGGCCCCAAATGGATCTCCAACTACTAACAAAGCAACATTATTTTGTTCTGCATTCTCCAGAATAGTATCAGCTCCTTGTTCTACTAAATCTCGGTCTGCAACTATCAGTTCACGACCATAGAAGGATTCCTTAAACAATATGAATAAAATTATAAGAAAAAAAGCCAGTTGGAGTGAAGGCTGGTTCATGGTTAAATTCCTTTTCCTTTTCTTTAAATTTTGCTGTATCTTTTTTCTTTAACAATTATCTACTATGTTTTGGAACGTGGAACTGATGAATACATTTTCAATACGATTCACTTTTCGGTTTTCATGAGGCGATTTGAACGCGTTTTGAACACGATCTGAGCTTTTGACATTTGCGTGATGTATTTTGAAATTAGTTTTGCCCAATTTTACTTCTGTTTACTTTTTTAAAGTCAATAAGTTTACAGCACAATAATATAATTAGAATAAAGGTGTATAAGGGAAATTGCCAGTAATTGACACCCTTAAGAAAGAAGTTTTGATAAAAAAATCATAACTTTTTTCACTTGAAGTTTTTTGTCGTTTAACAATTATAGTAAGTTAAAGTAATATTTAAGGCAATATAGTTATAAAAAACAAATAAAAAAAGATGTTGCTTTATATTTTTTATTCAATAAAAATAATAAATGAGCAAAATGATTAGTCATTAATCGACACCATTTTTCTAGTAATTGACAGTAATTTAGAAGCCATTTTATTATAAAAACTGCTATTACTTGCTTGAAAAAAAGAAATCAAAAACCTAAATAGAAGAATAATATTAAAATGAATAGAAAAACCTTAATAAACTGAAAACTCATTCTTTAATCCTTCTCCAGCAATTTCAATTTCCCCCATCCGCACAACTTCAGTTTCTTTATTTATGTCAAATAGCTGCTGTACCATACTCGGTACCAGGCAAATATATTTTTTCTCATTTTTTTGGCATTATTTTCTGTCAGAAATGACACTAAGACATAGTCTCCTTCAATTATTTTTTGTATAGGTTTCCAAACAGCATAAGAAGCTTTAACTGCTTCGTTGGGTTCTTCCTCTATAAATTCATTATCATCTGAACAGTCACTTGGCATCCACTCTTCTACAAAAGTAGAGGTTTCAAATTCAATTCTTCGCTTTTTCTTTGTCTTGCTAAGTCATCTTGCTTTTGTCATCAGATTCCCTCTTTTTAACTTTATATTTTTTACTTATTGTTTCTGATCCCTTAAGTTTGCTGTGTGGTACAAGTGTGGCCGGCAAAATATTTGTTCACGTTTTTTAACTTCAAGACTTGGTGAAATTTTACCATGAACCAGCTTTTTAATTAAGAAAAAATAAAAGGTTAAAGTTAAAGGAAAAGGTTACAAAAAAGGAATTTAAGCATGAACCAGCCTTAAGTCTGACTATGCCATTTTGTCTCTATCACTCACTCTTTATCTTATACATTTCCAAAACAAAACATCATCAAAAATAGGGTTTAGGGTGCACAGATGCTTCTGATGTGCCATGGCTAATAATATGTATATTAATTGTACAGTGTTCTTAAGCAAATCCTTAGGGGGCCAAGCAGCCGTGTATAAGACGCAGACAAACGGAAAAGCACATTAGACAGAAAAGGATGGGCATGGGGCGATGTTGTCACTACATCTTACACGTAGTAAATCCATTCCAGGTTGTTGTTTTCTAATGTTTTCCATTTTCATACCTTTAGGACTGGAATAAAAATTGTTTTTGCTCGACTTTAATACCAAACTGATGAAAGATATCGTAAAAAAAAATATTTTTCGGCTTTTCATTTTGTAACCATTGTCCTGAGGCACTGTTTACAGGCTGGGGACTGAGATACATGCAAATGCCTAACCTAAAGCGTTCATACACGGCCGAAGAAATCGACTGAGATATTTCCGTAGAAACTTTATCAAGCAAATAGGACGGGTTGACGCCTTCGAACGTTCAACCCGGGTTTTGCACTTTGATTCGAAATCAAAAAGGAGGAACAGTCAGATGTGGGGCCGTGCACAAATTACGTAACGGTGATTTTACCAATTTTTGCCCCCTCCCTATGTAATGTTTTGTAACGGTTTGGCACGCCACTCCCCTAATATTACGTACCGATTTCAAGACCACTACCCCCCCCCAAAAAAAAAACTTTTCACTTATTTTCATTCCAAATTTTCTTAGTTTCACACAAATGCAAACGCTGTCGAAAACCCCCCTCCCCCCTACGTAACGTTTTGTAACCCCCCTCCCCCCTATGACCATTACGTAATTTGTGCACGGCCCCTGTAGTCCCAGTGGAGGAGGGCGAGAAAATTGATATTTTTTTCTTAAAAATTATACTCTTTAGACCTATTTCTTTGAGTTCCCGAAATTACGTAATTTTTGAAAAAAAATTGTAAGCGGCACCATTTTTATTTCGTGCTTTGTTTTTCTAACATTTTTGCGTTCGGCTAATTTAATTGAAAAATTTTTGCCTGCGGTGCCCTTTATCTTCTCACTCGAAACCAAGATCCCCCGTTTTAGGAAAACTGATCCCGTCTCTGCTTCTAAATTTTTTCAAATAAAAGTACAGTATGACCATGGGGGAAATAATTTTTTTCTACGGTATGACGAAAATTTCGAGAAAGTTGAAGAAAAAAATAAAAAAAGTGACAGAGCTCAAGTTTTTCGTAAGAAAAAACGTTTTTTGTAAAGAAACAGAGCAAAATAAATCTTTTCACCCCTTTTTGGGTGTTACAAATATTGGCAGCCCCTTATTTTTCGCTTTTACCCTCCCGCTAGTTTTGAAGAATTGCTTCCCTACATGTTTCGAGATCATGTCATAAAACACCAGCATTATTTAAAATCAATAATATCGCAAGCAAAAAGCTCTGCTCTGCGCCGTTTATTGATTCCTGTAGAACAGAATGGAAAGAAATTTAATTAAAAGCGAAGATATTTCTTTCTAATATTAACAACCTCACGAGTTTATCGCTCAGTATCGTAAATAATGGACCCTGCCGCCTCCTTTAAGCAAGAAAAAGCTGTGGTTTGGACCTGAAAACATCTAATTTTTAATTAGATTAGATGTTCAAATCTGTCCCCTTATTGAGCCTCACAATATCCCAATCTATTGTAAAACTCTTGGCGCGTAGCAGCCAACATTTCAGGGGTGATAGAGTTGCCCGCCTCCAAAATTTTCGCCCTCAACTCCTGTATAGTCGTAGGCCGTAAGTGAGGGTGTTGGAAAATTTTGTCGTGCCAACAACCCCATAAGAAAAAGTCATTTGGCGCAAGATCTGGTGATCGAGGAGGCCATCGGATATTTCCATACGTGGAAATAATTCTATCACCAAATACCTGACGAAGGTAATTTGTAGCCTGGCGTGAATTGTGGGATGAACAGCCATCTTGCTGAAACTACAATTAGTCCAAATTTATGTTGAGTTCCCTCAACCGTAGTAAAACCTGGTGTTGGAGAAGATCAACATATTTTTGGCTATTCAAATTCCCTTCAATGAAAAAGGGTCCAATAATGTGATCCCCGACAATACTGCTCCAAACATTTAATTTTTGAGGATGTTGCGTTCTAACACTTGCGTGCAGATGTTTATTTTCGCGGGACCAATAGCGGCTATTTTGTGGATTGTGAGAGCTATGAAGTTCAAATGTCTTCTCGTCACTAAACAAAACTTTTGATAGGAAATTTTCGTTCCTGTCACATTTATCCCTCATAACCTCACAATATTCTAACCGGCGAAAATAATCACCTGGTTGCAATTCCTGCGACTTCCCAATCTTAAACGACTTGTAGCCGTATTTTTTTAGGATCCATTGGCAAGTACTGTTGGGAATATCCAGTGCCTCCGCAATCGGTTTCGTCGAACATAGCTGCTTTCGAGCTTGTGATTATCTGCGCAAAATGATCAGTACCTAGTCGACATCACGAAAATGTAAAAAAAAGAAGAATTAAGGTTATGTTGACCATAGCAAAACTATTTTTTTGGTGTTGATCGGTGTTGATCAACGTCGTGTGTTCTTGCGTGTTGTGTTTGTAATTTAAGGTTATGTTTGACCCAAGCAAATTAGGAGCTGGCAACAATAATTTGACACTTTTTTGTTATGATTTTTTTTGGTTCCTAGTGTTATTTGAAACTTTTTATTATTCTACATTTCTCTCCATTTGAATATGTTTATGAATGATTCTGCGATTTTAATCTCAAACCCTATTAATTAGCTAATTATTCCTTGGGCCTTCCTCCTTCCGTCCCCATAAGAATAACCATGGGCAAGGAACAGGGGCGGAGCCTTGAAGAAGGTCTATGAATTTAGCTCTTACAGCTATATAAAATATATTCCGTTAGGTACCTCTCTTTATTTCAAGTTTTTTGTACACTGAAACTGGAACATTACATTTATAAGTAACGCCGTTGTCCGCATCGAATACAGGGACCACTTGCAGGTCCAGCCATTAAAAAAAATAAAAATCACAGATTTTATTTAAGAAAAAAATCAAAATATTTTTTGAAAAAATAATGGTATCCAAGGATTGTTGGGTCCAAAATTTTTCTCTCTCTCAATAAATCACAGAGCAGTTATTTTAATCACGTGATAAAATTTTGGTCATGTGGTTTTTGTGATGTGATCGCCTGCTGCATAAAATTTATAGCTGGATCAGTTGAGGTGTAAAGGGGGAAGGAATTTGCGCTTTATATTTTGATACACCTACGTTCTTTTGACGTTTTATTGATCTATCTCTCTTTAGCTCAGACATGCTGACACTTTTCAACTGGCCATAATATACTATTTTTTTGTGTTTTTCCTTATTTCAAGTTTGTTTTATATAAAAACAAACAAACAAAGGGTTTTACATATATATTACATACATATTACATATATATTACATACATATATATTAATTTGAAAAAAAAGTGGTTGGTAGGCTATTGTCTATACTTTTAGGCAATGATCTGATTGATTTTGTGTAGATGATCACAAGCTCGAAAGCAGCTCATGGTTCATGTGCCTCAACGTAAGCGCATACCATTTCGTCTCGTTCCACCCTGTGTGGAAGAACGGGATGCTCTGGTATTTTGCCGTTGTGGTAACACTTTCTACAACCATTTATGCACCTGTACCTTTCAAAATGATGATAAATGTTGTAGACAGTTTGAGCCACAGGAACCAGTCGATCTGGAAACGCAAAAACAAAAAGCCCAATGACCTCTTCTGCACTGTCACTTTTTATGTAGTTTTTAATAATAAAAATCTTTTCTTCTCGAGTATACGGTATTTTAAAAACACAAAATTTACGAAATTGAAGCGACTCGAAAGTAAATAAAAATGCAATGCTTGTGAATCCCAGTTTTTCCTCGATCATCTCATGGTGTAGCCGCCATCTAGCGGAATTTGCAGACATCTTGTCAACGGTTATTATTGCAACTATGATTTATGCTCACAATGAAAGAGTGGCGACAATGTTTTCTCATGAAAGCAGTCCGGAGATAATAACAAACTGGCACCATTGCTCAATATACCTGTTTCTTTTGTGCGCGCAGAACTTTCAATGCCATTTCTGTTTGATTTATTGAAATCCTATCCCTAAGGAAAATCTTACGAACCCTGTATAAAGAAGGTATAATACTACATACACTCAAGCCATGCTTTAGTTACCTGCAGTAGTTACTAAGTTACTAAAATCATGTTTTTGATAGAGGTATAAAAAAAATTTTTTTGGATAAAACAATGGGGGGGGGCAGCCTTCATTTGCCCCCCCTCCACATAAAAATGGCTCATTTCTTAGGCTAGGGGGTGCAAAAAAGGTGCATTATGGTGCAATCAAAATTATCTATCTACTTGTTCATATGGAACCGAGTGTGGAACCTTCCATAAAAATGCAGTGAATCCAACTGTTTTTTTGTTGACCCTGCCCAAGTTCAATACTGCTTTTTGGGGATTGTATTGGGATCCAACTGTATGAAAACGGGTATTATATCAAACTGACTGATGATACCAATAATAAATTGTTGGCTTTAAAATAGTAAACAAAGAAGTAAAATTGGCAAAAACTAACTTTAAAATACATCAGGCAAATGTCAAAATCTCAAATCGTGTTCAAACCATGTTCAAATAGCTTCATGAATACCAAAAAGTGAATTGTATGTTTTCATATTGAACTCAATATGTATTGAAAATCAAGCATCTTGCTCTTTGTCAGAACAGAGAACATGCTCGGTAATTATGCAGTATACGGTTTTTTGCCATTTTTGATTTTTTTTGAAAAATTCTTTATGGGGGCACCTTCTAGGGTCCCTAGGACCCCAAATCTGTCTGCGCCGGTTGGTTTTTTTTTATTTTTTTTGTTTTTTTTTTATTTTTTTTTCACTAAAACAACCCAAACCAACACAGTCCAACCCAACCTAATCCAAACCAACCCAAAATAATCAAAAAAACACATTACAACCCCCCCCTGGGCACCCCTTTTTCTCGTAAAAAAAAAAGAGCGTGAAATATGAAAACACCTTGGAAAAAAGAAAATGCTTGATTTTCGATACGTATTGTATACGATGTGAAAACATACTTTCTAACAAAATTAACTTACCAGAGCATCCTTGCCACAGGTTAAAATCGAAGTGTAGGCCTCCAGATAAACCCTGTCACAGACTTTTATAATCTCCAATCCTTTCACCGTAATATCCTTGAAATCACCTAGGCCCAAACCTATTATATAAAACATTTTTTTCTTAAAAAATCGGCAACCAAAATTTTTAAAAATATAACCTCAAAAAATATCACAACATGAGAGTTGGCTTTGTAGAAGGGCGAACAAAGACAAATCAATGCTGTGGCAACGTTGGACATTAGAAAGCCTCTTTTTTTATTTATCCGTACCCAGAATGTCCACCTGATAATTTGGGAAGTTGGCAACACAATAAAAGAACCAATTTGTATAGTAATTTCTTACTGGGTACTTTATCAGTGCCGTCCTAAACATGAAACATTTTTGTGTTACGGTAATTAAAACGGAACATTTACACAAATACATTCGTAGCCGTGAAAGAACTTCCCAACAGATAAATATGTTCCCTTTGAAATGTTTTTGAGGGCCACTTTATCAATAGCGTAAAATGCCCATTTACTCTGCGATTTGCTTAAGAAATGTGTAGTAAAGAAATCCATAATTTTTAAGTATTCCGTAAATTTTATTCGTTTGCTCTGACCAAAAAAAGTTTTCCATAGCTAGGAATTAAATCTTGTTATAAGTTCAACCACTGGATGGCGCTGCTTGTCATAAAACCATTATTTGTTGTTATTATTATCATAATAATTATTTATTATTAATTATTCTTTGCGTAAGTTTTTACATTAATTTTTTCAGCTTCAGTAAGGGTCATTTAAACATATCCAGGGTGGATTCTTTAAATGGAACGGTGCTTCTAGCGGGTAAGAATTTGGTTTTATAAAAAAATCCAAAAACACGTCAACTGGGATTTTTAATTTTCTTTAATCATGCTATCTTAGTTTTTTTTATGTCGTTTTGTTTACGAGGTTTGGCAAAAAAATATATTTTTTAAATAGGACACCCTGTATAATTTGACATTTTTCAGTTCTAAAAAAAATTCTCTCTTTTTTGATCTTTTTGACAATACCACACACTAATACTCTATCTCTTATGGTTTCCAAGATAGAGGCATTTAAACTTGCATGGAATTGTTGTCTATGCCCCGTTTTACAGGGGATATTTGAATGAATATTGAAGTTTTCCATACAGATTTAGATAAAAATATCTTGATTATCGTAAAAGATAGAGCTTACTGTGTGGTATTGCTTAAGAGAGAATTGTTTGCAAATTTCAAAAATTGCAAAATATACAGGGTGTCCTATTTTTTTAAAAAAAATGCCATACCTCGTAAACTAAATGACATAGACAAAATCTCAGTTGACGTGTTTTTGGATTTTTTTATTCAACCAAATTCTAACCCGCTAGAAGCACCGTTCCATTAAAAGAATCCATCCTGTATATTGGCCTTAATATCCCCAATGCTAGAAAGATTCCCTCCAGTGCATAATCGTAAGGTTCTCGGTAATAAACAGTAATATTTATTTTAATTAAACTAATAAAACACCAAAAAAAAACTTGCATAAAAATATGTGACCATAAAAACTTGAAGCCATCATCCATTGGGGCATCATGGAAATTAAATTGAATGTGGGCTTGTCTCTTCATTGACTGGTCCTAATTTGTAAGTCATATAGTCTTACCCGAAACGTCCTCCATCTAACTCCAACTGTTCTTGTATGAGTGGCAAAATATTTCGAACTGTTGGTTTGGTTAGCCGGAAACGTTGAAAAAATCTAAATTTAAATCTAGACCTTTCTGGCAAAACCATTTTCAATTATATTCAGCGCGTCCAAATCTTCATTTAAAAATTTCATTTATATTTTTTTTACCGCTTTTGAGTTGACAAAAAATGAGGTTAGAATTCTCTCCTAAGGATGATTTAAGGCTCGATATCTGGCATCTTAAATTTAGGTATTCCTTAGACTACAAAGAAAAGCTGAGCAAACCAAATCAGCTACTTAGCACCGTTAAGAGATCCTTAGCGCAAAGGAATCCTTAGAGAAATCGCAGAGCAAATCGACATAAATAATCGGAACGACGTCAGAACAAACGTGGGCCGATATTGAAGCAACTACCGACTTCCATCACCGATTATTTGCCATGCACATGAAAAAATAATTTGCATGGCCTGACGAAAGTCTGATGTAGTATTCGCACATCGGTAAATTGCAAATAAACTGTGTCGGCTCTATACTCTCGAACGGACGCGGGCCGATGTCGGCGGTATGTCAGTTACCGACATCGGACCATCAGCATTTTTGGCTGCCGGCTGACGTGCAGCCTCAGATCTATTGCCGACGTGGCAAAGTCATCAGCGGGAAGTACGAAAAATAAAAAATATGTGCAAATTTATAATAGGGGCAGTATATAGTAGTAATATTATTATGCATTTGTAATCTCCTAAACTTAACCTAAATTAAACAATAATGATCTTACCATTAATAGTACACAATATTAGAGACTCCCACGAGCTATACATATATCTAATAGAAAATTACACTTCTATAAGTAGATATTTTGCATGGGACAGGGTAAGAGAAATTTTATCCAGGAAGTTTGCATACGTCGCAAATAGAGAGCGCGGCGTGTTCGCGTTGAATCGTCAGTATTATTCCTGTGTGAGAGGGAAAGGTTCCCTTTATATTTCTATGGAAAGGACCAACACATTTGCAATTTACCGACGCGACGTGAGGATACTACATCGGACTTTTGTCCAGCCATTCAAATTATTTTTCATGTGCATGTATGTTGATAGATGTCGTCTGTAGTTGACCCAACATCGGCCTACGTTTAACAGCCGATGCCGACCTAACAGAACATTGCGGACGTTGGTTCGATTATTTACCGACCTTAGGCGCGTTTCTGCGTGCTTAACATAGTTACTATTATTTTCTCTTTCTAAATGCATTCGTCTAAGAGAGATCCAGCATCACAAAAAATACCCGCCTTTACACACTTCAACCCCGCATATCTGTCGGGGATAACTATCTCCAAAAGGTAGTTAGACAACGGGGTCGAAGGGTGTACAGGCAGTATGTTCCTGGTATGCTGGGTCTCTCTCAGACGAATGCATTTAGAAAAAAAGGATATTAGTAACTATGTTAAGCTCGCAGAAACGCGCCTCTTCTGTGTTTGCTAAGGACTAACAAAGATCAAATAAAATACCTGCGAGTACCCAGAGTAAATATGTATGCTTGCTACAGGAATGTTCGGCCTAGTGAAGGAAAAAAGCAATAAAGACCTTTTGATTGATCTCTGACATTTATATGGTACTATTTTAGTATACCATTGGTCTACCGGTATTCATCATATCCTCATTATAAAAGCTCATCAAAGTATTTTAATTGTATCAAAAACTGGAAGGCAAAAAGTTATAAGGCCCTCAACTATTTCCTGCCAAATATTAGAAGTAAAAAATAAAGTAAAGGGCATTTGCCGGCCTATTACTATATATGTCAGGCAGTCAACTTTTTTTGTCAAGTATCCTAAATCCTAAAGAGTATTTTTTTATACTGGGACTTTGCATTCTTTAAGGATCAATCGCCTAGTGTTCCCTAGATATGCCAAGAGTTTAGTTGGGACTCACAAACCAGCAGATTTTTTATGTGGTTTGGCCGAGGATCGAATCCGGTTTCACCAGCATACAAAAGTTTTCACATCAAAAAATATTTTAAGAGGTATGTCACAAAAATATTTTAGGCTTCATTGGTCTGGAGTTTGAGACGAACTTAATAAAAATAAGTAGAAAAAGGGACATTTGAGTTCTCGACTTCTCCTGTTTAAATATGATGTCAATTGCTAATACAAAAAATTGAAAGCTTTACTTGTCTGATAAAATACTTTTAAAAATTATTGCAATATAACCAGTTGGGGCGTTAATATACGCTTTTAAAAATATGTACCGTTTATTAAACTTAAATCACGATATCTAGGTCACCCTCTGTATAGAGGTGGTATAAATTCGAGGGAACTGGGAGGAGTTAAAGCAGAATTTATTTGTCAAACTGGATTATATAACCTTTAGTTTTCAAGATGTAACACTAAGTTGGTATTTTTCTTATAGATTGACCTATTTTTTACTTGAGTTTTTAAAATTAGCATAAAATTACTACGAATCCATTTCGTTGTGGTTGTGGTTATTTTTCTGGTTAATTTTAAAGAATTTTGGCTTAACTAATTTTAAAAATAATAAAATATTACCAGGTTCCAACATATAAAACACTTTTGTTGTTGTTAATGTTTTCTCACCTCTAAATTTTTTTACAAGTGACAGTTTTAATGTATTCCAAAAACTCTGGTAAAATCGATGAGTGGTAGTGATAGTGGTTGTTAAACACTACCACAGCGGCTGTCAAAGTTGTCAAAATTTTAAGCATTCCAGAATATCCCTATTAGTGTCCAGATTGCCGCTCAGGGGGCTAATTCTTGAGTCTCGAAAGAAGGAATTTAACGTTCCCTCAAGAGATATATGGGATCAATCCCGGGAAATGATCCCTCGAAAAAAAGGATGCTTTTCCTTGAAACTTTGTATTAAAAAATATACATTTTACTCGCATGCCTGCCTGCAAAATGAGAGCGATCCCTGGCTTTGGAGTCACCCAATTTTTGAACGGAATTAGCGATCACAAAATACTCACACAAATACCTTTCGGCTCCTTTAAAATAGCATACATTTTGAATACTAATATACAGAGGGTGCATATGGGACCCATTAGTTTGTTGGTTTTCTTTATAGTTTGTTTTGTTATATATTATAAATATTGGTAATAATAAAATATACGCTATAACAGGGTTTCACATTAAAGATGGCATTAATACTTTCTTGTTGTCGAAAAAAAAATATCGAGTAGAACAGGGGGGCACCCTTAAAAATGTTATGTCCGACACGCTTCTGACGTGGGATCATTCGACTCAAATCTATGTCGTTCCATGCTCAAGAATTAGGGCCGGGATTAACCATCCTCAGTCTCCCCTACTTGAGTTTGTTTAAAATTTGTTCACTTTATGTATCCGTATCGGAGATACGTCTACGTAAAGCTGACAAGTGGCAAAATCCATCTCTGGGAAGTACGAAAAATAAAGAATTGTACATTCAAGGTCAGGATATCGTTATACCTAGTATCTCCATAATTATTTTTTTAAATTTTTTAATTAATATACCTATTTTAAACAGAATGGAATACTTGCTACATTAGTTACTCTATTGTTCACCCAAAATGGCCAGGACAAATTTTTATTTTGTTGCCCGAAAAACACTGCCTTAAACCAACCAAAATAGTTTGTTTACTTTTGCCTTGCCCAACTATACCGTTGTTATGCATAGTTCGAGTTCTGTATTTTTGCCCGGGATACCGGAAGTCCGTTGTGCCGGTATGTAACGCGTTTGTGATTGTTTGTTAAAAGAGTTTGGTTTCGCAACCCTTTTAATATCGTAAGTATTAGTATGATAGTCTTTATTGTAAAGCTTTGACTATAACTTATAAAAATCACCCTTTAAATAGATACGGTAATAGCCTACCTAAGACTTGAAATACCTTTTAGCACTAGATAAAAATACAGTTTTCCAGCTAAAAATCCTGGGTACATAGTCCTACATTGTCGTATGTCACCTCCAAGAAGGGACCTACAGATTTTAAACATGTTGATTCATGTATTGTCTGTCTCATATGATGCATGAATCAATAAGTAGTATTGATTCATCAAACTTGGCATCAAAAGCAAAGCCCCTGAGTTGATGAGGCTGTTGCAGGTTTTATAAATCGTGTGGTATAGGGGTAGTTTATTTTTTTGCATCTTACTGAAGAAGAAATCTTGGAGCATTAATTTAAAGCATCCTGCAGCATTAATTCAAAACATCTTGCAGCATTAAAGAATGGTAAAAAAACCATCTATTAAAGGTACCTACATATTTTAAATGACTTATATAAATTATGTAATGTAGGTTCGCATTTATACCAACTTCTACAAACAGAAAGTTTGCTTTTTTTTAGTTGACATCAGTGCGTGAACAAGTATGATGTTCATTTTTTTAATAACAGCTTATTCCAAATTCTACAGACCAATTTCAATAAGGTGGCTGACATTTAAACACAAAGGCTAAAGAGAATTATCCTCAGAATTGTTGTCAAAAATTTGGTATGGAGTGTAGTTATATTATAAGCCTTTATATTGAAATACATTTTCCTATATAAGACAATAAACAATTTAAGGGCAAGGTACTAAATGTCTATTTAAAAAAAAAGAGTTAATTTTGTCAGCACTCGTCATATGTCTGTCTCAAGTGGTACCTTCTTTGTGATTTTTGTAGTATAGTTTAGAGAGTTCAGTATAGTGTGTAGTATAGGTAGGTGCTTTTTAATTATTTTTGTGTGTGTAAATTTACAAAACATACCTATTTTTCCTAAATTCATAAACAGCAAATGTTAAAAGCAACAAATTAAAAAAATGCAAAAACTTGCAGGGTTTAAAGTTACCTGATGGAGAACCGGGAAAAGTCATTGAGAATTTTTTGGGACCCAAATAGTCATCAATATGTCATGGACATTTTTACAATTTACCCAAAACCATGGACTCTTGCAAATAGTCATGAAATACCTGGATAAAACTTATTTTTATTAAAAAAGTTTTTTATGATTAGCTTTTAGTGTTTTTTTTTATTTAAACAAAATAATAGGTGAGTGCATAGGGGGAAGGGGGCGACTTTTTTGTTCAGTATATAATTTCCTCACAATTTATGTCGCAGTTAAGTATAACATTATTTTGGTAACAAATCTAAAATTGAGATCCCACCCCAACCCAACCTGAATAGTTATATATTCCTACTTATGGGAACTAAAGTAGCACCATGAATAAAACTTTTTATAGCAAACCATTTTCCCATATATTAGGCAAATGGCCAAACCAAAATTTGTAGCTTGAGTCTTGGTTTGAGTTTAGCCTATGTATTTTATAAACTTCAAGAGTAGATACTTTTCATTAAAAGTAGATTCATAAAACAACTGGCACATGTGAAACTAGCAGCCAAGCAGTCAGAATGTGAAGTTAGCAACCAATTAGAATAGGTAAAATGTGAAGTTGGCAGCCATGGATTTAATATTTTGAGAACAACCAAGATAAAATGGAAATGGAATGGAATAATGGAAAAAATGTTACAATTACACTCATGCCCAATCCCATCTCCTTTGGACCGGAAAATCATGGAAAATGGGACAAAAATTGGATATTTTTTAAAATTATAGAAATGGGTCATTCCATATCAAATCAACCAAAAAATCACAAAAATTTTACGCGACCAATTCCAATTTTGATGATTTTTGGTATATATTTTCTTCTTACCATAAAAGTTGAAAATGCAAATTTTTAGATTTTTTTGATTCGTAGTTTTTTTTTTTTTAATTTTTCAAAATAAAAAAGTCAGCATTTTGACCTTAACAAGAATGTACAAAACTAGCAATATCTCGAGAACCACTTACACTAGGAAAGTAATAAATGGCTCATTTTAAAGTCATTTTGAAGCTCTTTTTTATGAAATATCACAACATAATTTTAACAAAAAAAAAAATTGAAAATAAAAAATTGAAAAAAAAAATTGAAAAATTCAAAAAGGCCATTTTTAATTTTTTTGAAAAAAATATATAATTTTGGTCAAAGTGTTACTTAATTATCCACAAAATTTTATGATGGAGAAATGATGGGTTCAATGTCAAAAAAAATATCAAAAATATTAAGTACATTAAAAATCATGCATTTAAAAAAATAAACATATTTTAGGAGCACTAATAGTGCACTGGATATTAAAATAAATAAATTTGTTGGATGGATACAGGTTTTAAAAAATACCCAGAGGCTTTATCTACAAATTATTTTATTTTAAACTCGCAAAAGAAATAAACAAACTTTTCTACTTCGTTGATAAAAATTAGACAGAAAACACTAAGACTAACTATATACCTTAAATTTATTTTTTTAACTTTCTTTTAAGAATTTCTGATGAATCTGACATTTCTTTTTTGCTGACATTGTAAGTTCTGCCAGTAGCAGTGTTGGGTTCAACTTTTTTTATAGGGTCATTCCATATCAAATCAACCAAAAAATCACAAAAATTTTACGCGACCAATTCCAATTTTGATGATTTTTGGTATATATTTTCTTCTTACCATAAAAGTTGAAAATGCAAATTTTTAGATTTTTTTGATTCGTAGTTTTTTTTTTTTTAATTTTTCAAAATAAAAAAGTCAGCATTTTGACCTTAACAAGAATGTACAAAACTAGCAATATCTCGAGAACCACTTACACTAGGAAAGTAATAAATGGCTCATTTTAAAGTCATTTTGAAGCTCTTTTTTATGAAATATCAAAACATAATTTTAACAAAAAAAAAAATTGAAAATAAGAAATTGAAAAAAAAAATTGAAAAATTCAAAAAGGCCATTTTTAATTTTTTTGAAAAAAATATATAATTTTGGTCAAAGTGTTACTTAATTATCCACAAAATTTTATGATGGAGAAATGATGGGTTCAATGTCAAAAAAAATATCAAAAATATTAAGTACATTTTATAGGCGATTTTTCATGCATGTGACATTTTTAATAAATTTTTTCACATTGAACCCATGATTTGTCCATCTCAAAATTTTGTGCATAGTTTAATAACACTTTAAAGAAAATAATATAATTTTTTGAAAAAAATTAAAAATGGCCTTTTTGAAATTTTTCAAAAAAAAAAATCAAAAATTTTTTTTTGATTTTTTTTTTCAATATATGTTATGCAATATTCTCATATGAAAGGTCTTTATAAGAGCTTTAAAATGAACCTTCACCTACTTTTCTATTATAAGTGGTTCTTTGGATATTCCTAATTTTGTGCGCACATGTTAAGGACAAATAAGTGACTTTTTCGATTTTCAAAAATTAATTCAAAATAAACAACTGGTCAAAAAAGTCTGAAATTTTGGATTTTCCAGTTTTTTGGTAGGAAAAACATGTATACTAAAAATCATCAACATCGGAGATGGTGTGGTAAAATACCCTGGTTGACTTGATATGGACTGACCCTAGGGTCATTCCATATCAAATCAACCAAAAAATCACAAAAATTTTACGCGACCAATTCCAATTTTGATGATTTTTGGTATATATTTTCTTCTTACCATAAAAGTTGAAAATGCAAATTTTTAGATTTTTTTGATTCGTAGTTTTTTTTTTTAATTTTTCAAAATAAAAAAGTCAGCATTTTGACCTTAACAAGAATGTACAAAACTAGCAATATCTCGAGAACCACTTACACTAGGAAAGTAATAAATCGCTCATTTTAAAGTCATTTTGAAGCTCTTTTTTATGAAATATCACAACATAATTTTAACAAAAAAAAAATTGGAAATAAAAAATTGAAAAAAAAAAAATTGAAAAATTCAAAAAGGCCATTTTTAATTTTTTTGAAAAAAATATATAATTTTGGTCAAAGTGTTACTTAATTATCCACAAAATTTTATGATGGAGAAATGATGGGTTCAATGTCAAAAAAAATATCAAAAATATTAAGTACATTTTATAGGCGATTTTTCATGCATGTGACATTTTTAATAAATTTTTTCACATTGAACCCATGATTTGTCCATCTCAAAATTTTGTGAATAGTTTAATAACACTTTAAAGAAAATAATATAATTTTTTGAAAAAAATTAAAAATGGCCTTTTTGAAATTTTTCAAAAAAAAAAATCAAAAATTTTTTTTTTATTTTTTTTTTCAATATATGTTATGCAATATTCTCATATGAAAGGTCTTTATAAGAGCTTTAAAATGAACCTTCACCTACTTTTCTATTATAAGTGGTTCTTTGGATATTCCTAATTTTGTGCGCACATGTTAAGGACAAATAAGTGACTTTTTCGATTTTCAAAAATTAATTCAAAATAAACAACTGGTCAAAAAAGTCTGAAATTTTGGATTTTCCAGTTTTTTGGTAGGAAAAACATGTATACTAAAAATCATCAACATCGGAGATGGTGTGGTAAAATACCCTGGTTGACTTGATATGGACTGACCCTAGGGTCATTCCATATCAAATCAACCAAAAAATCACAAAAATTTTACGCGACCAATTCCAATTTTGATGATTTTTGGTATATATTTTCTTCTTACCATAAAAGTTGAAAATGCAAATTTTTAGATTTTTTTGATTCGTAGTTTTTTTTTTTAATTTTTCAAAATAAAAAAGTCAGCATTTTGACCTTAACAAGAATGTACAAAACTAGCAATATCTCGAGAACCACTTACACTAGGAAAGTAATAAATCGCTCATTTTAAAGTCATTTTGAAGCTCTTTTTTATGAAATATCACAACATAATTTTAACAAAAAAAAAATTGGAAATAAAAAATTGAAAAATTCAAAAAGGCCATTTTTAATTTTTTTGAAAAAAATATATAATTTTGGTCAAAGTGTTACTTAATTATCCACAAAATTTTATGATGGAGAAATGATGGGTTCAATGTCAAAAAAAATATCAAAAATATTAAGTACATTTTATAGGCGATTTTTCATGCATGTGACATTTTTAATAAATTTTTTCACATTGAACCCATGATTTGTCCATCTCAAAATTTTGTGAATAGTTTAATAACACTTTAAAGAAAATAATATAATTTTTTGAAAAAAATTAAAAATGGCCTTTTTGAAATTTTTCAAAAAAAAAATCAAAAATTTTTTTTTTTATTTTTTTTTTTCAATATATGTTATGCAATATTCTCATATGAAAGGTCTTTATAAGAGCTTTAAAATGAACCTTCACCTACTTTTCTATTATAAGTGGTTCTTTGGATATTCCTAATTTTGTGCGCACATGTTAAGGACAAATAAGTGACTTTTTCGATTTTCAAAAATTAATTCAAAATAAACAACTGGTCAAAAAAGTCTGAAATTTTGGATTTTCCAGTTTTTTGGTAGGAAAAACATGTATACTAAAAATCATCAACATCGGAGATGGTGTGGTAAAATACCCTGGTTGACTTGATATGGACTGACCCTATAAGACTTTCTGGTTTAATAATTAAAATATCTTGAGGTGTTGGGTAAAAAAATGATGAGGCAGGTCTTCGTGGATGAAGAAAGCTTACTTTCAGTTCTCCGCTCTCATTATTTTTCCCCAAGACACAAGCCAGCCACCAAGCACTGTCATATTCTACAGTGACAAACCCTGACTCGATATTTTGCAAAATAATGCTTCCACCTTTAAAAAGATTATGTGTTTCGACCTATAAGCATGTAGAAAACTGTTTTGCCAAAAACGTGCTTTCTGTAAGAGGAATTACAGCATGAATTTTTTGTGTCCCCGGTATTGTTAAGACTTCCACAAATCTTTTATTCAAAATTATTTCATGATTTGTATAATCTGCTTCTGTGCAATATTTAAAATCAATGCCAGATATGTTTTCTTCACACCAAGTAAACAATTGTAGAGGTGTCATTATTTGATTGTCATAGGGCCTCTGCAAACTGGCTTTGGCAGCAAGTCTTTTAACAGTTCCTCCCAAGCCATCGCAGGCACTTTTGCCATGCGAGGTGGCAAAATAATGCCACTCTGCTTCAACACCAAAATCTTTTTTATGCAGGCATATATTCAGAAAATTCTTTTTGTTTTTGTACTGCGCAGCACATCCATCCGAAAAATAAAAAATTTTGTTAAGTCCTGGTATTTTGATTTTTAAATCAGGCATTAATTTTTTTAAAAATAAATTAAATGCAATTGTATTATGTGTCAAGCTTTCCGAAATAAACACATAATTCAGGTTGTGCAGTTTACCATCACTTAGAAAATAAATGGCAAAAGGGTGGAGGGTTGCCTGGCTGTTATTCCAATGATAAGACTGGACTTCATCTTGCATAACAAAGGAATAATTTTCCGCAAAGTCGCAAGTGATCAAAGACTCTCCAGGTTTAAGGTTAATTTTTATTTCATTGTATCTATCTTTTTGCATTTTTGCAATAAAAGAATGTGATTTAAGTTTTACAAGATCATCAGTAAATTCCTGGACAAAATCATCACTTTTCTTAACAACGGTTTCCATAGTACACCTATCTACTGAGACCCACTTTTTAAATGAGACCTCATCAATTAATTCTTCCTCAAATTTTTCTATTAACGTATTTTTAAACTGTTCTACTCCAGGACATTGCTTGCATCTATTGCTTAAAAAACAGTCCACTGAAGGTTGATTACACATTAGTTTATAAAGGCAATCATGATAAGATATTGCAAGAGGCCTGTTATTTTCATCATATAGCTTATTTAATTTGGAGCCATTGAGCATTAGTTTTATATTTTGATGTATAGTACATACACATACAGTATGAGTCCCACTTTTTCCTGCCAGTATACAGTTTTTGGGTCGCAGTTCACAAAATTTTGAAAACCCAATTTTTTCATTGGGGTACTCAGTTTTAAACAATGCATAAATTTCTTTTAAATTAGCTAAGACTAATTTTTTTTGTACATATTCTTTTTCAGCTCCATATTTTCTGATAACAACATAATCTTTTTTACCTGGCATGGTCCTGCTAATGTCATCCCTTTGGTAAAAATCTACCACTATTTGGGCCACTCTATCACTAAGGGTCTTTCCCGGTTTGGGGTTAGGAGAACATAATATCCCATTGTCCTTAACTAACTGTTTTACAGATCTGGCCAAATATTGAGAAACTCCAAATTCTTCTTCAATCTTCTTTCTACTCCAACTTTGAGGTAAACATGATAAAACTAGTATTTTCTCACTCCTCTTTTCGGTTTTTAAAAATTTGTCCTTTAACTGCTTAATCATTTCACTTTCGTCACTCTGGCATTCCTTTACTAGCGTTGAATCTGATTCCTTTGTAAATGCTTTCGCAATTGTATGCTGTACAATATCAATTTTTTCTTTGTATACATTTTTTCTTTTAATCGGCGACACACCAAGAAGCTCCAATGACTTGTTTAAAAGAGTAAATGATTCAGCAGGATCTTGAAAATCTGGATCATTTTCTGGAACTTGACTGGGTCTAAAAAAATTTAAAAAGTTAGTTTTTTATAAGAACTTAAAAAGGGGGTAACAGCTGACCCAAAATGTGTACATAATGCCAAGAAATTTGTACATAATGTCTGTATTCTCAAAATGCCATGCAAAATAATGCCATGCAAAATAATGCCATGAGATTTTTCCACTCCGTACTTGACGCAATTGGTTTAGTTTATTAATTTTATATTAAAAAATACTATTTGTTACTTACCCTGCCTCATCTTCTTCAGATGCCTTAAACTCCTTTGAAAGCTTTAGTCTACAACCATCACAGATTTTCATTCCCATTTTGACATTTTTGTAACTGCACATCCACTTGGTCACATTTCTTAATTTCCCAAAATGCTTGATTTTTAACTCTAGTGGATCACAGCACTTTACTTTATATTTAGTCCATCCACTTGCCTCACCCATAGTTGAAACTTTTAAAATTACACAGAGATGACTTCTGATAAACCTTCAGTCGAACTATTATGTATCGATTATTTGGAGCTGTATCAGGAAGATACTTGCCAAAAATTTAAAATCAATTTATGCAGGAATTTTCATGTCAGCAAATCCCCACAATGTACCTAAACAGACCAATAAAATGAAGGAGGTGTGTCCTTAATGTTAAACAGGAATAAACAGGCAGTATTTCACAAAAGTATTGGCAGGTTTATACAGGCATATTTTCCTAAGAATTGGAACATCCAATAGTACGTCTCCGGTGGAAAAGAGGTTTTGTAAGTAAATATTACAATGGGGGGCAATGTTAATCTGATTACTGATACAGAATGAAACGTAGGATATAATTTTTTATTAAATAAAATATTATTAAATATTTTTATAATATCGCTTTAAACCCCATTCTAATTCATAAATTCTAAATTCATATTCTTCTAATTACCAAAATGCATTGTCTATTTATAGGCGATTTTTCATGCATGGGTCAGTCCATATCAAGTCAACCAGGGTATTTTACCACACCATCTCCGATGTTGATGATTTTTAGTATACATGTTTTTCCTACCAAAAAACTGGAAAATCCAAAATTTCAGACTTTTTTGACCAGTTGTTTATTTTGAATTAATTTTTGAAAATCGAAAAAGTCACTTATTTGTCCTTAACATGTACGCACAAAATTAGGAATATCCAAAGAACCACTTATAATAGAAAAGTAGGTGAAGGTTCATTTTAAAGCTCTTATAAAGACCTTTCATATGAGAATATTGCATAACATATATTGAAAAAAAAAAAAAAAAATTTTTTGATTTTTTTTTTGAAAAATTTCAAAAAGGCCATTTTTAATTTTTTTCAAAAAATTATATTATTTTCTTTAAAGTGTTATTAAACTATTCACAAAATTTTGAGATGGACAAATCATGGGTTCAATGTGAAAAAATTTATTAAAAATGTCACATGCATAAAAAATCGCCTATAAATAGACAATGCATTTTGGTAATTAGAAGAATATAATGGGGTTTAAAGCGATATTATAAAAATATTTAACAATATTTTATTTAATAAAAAATTATATCCTACGTTTCATTCTGTATCAGTAATCAGATTAACATTGCCCCCCATTGTAATATTTACTTACAAAACCTCTTTTCCACCGGAGACGTACTATTGGATGTTCCAATTCTTAGGAAAATATGCCTGTATAAACCTGCCAATACTTTTGTGAAATACTGCCTGTTTATTCCTGTTTAACATTAAGGACACACCTCCTTCATTTTATTGGTCTGTTTAGGTACATTGTGGGGATTTGCTGACATGAAAACTCCTGCATAAATTGATTTTAAATTTTTGGCAAGTATCTTCCTGATACAGCTCCAAATAATCGATACATAATAGTTCGACTGAAGGTTTATCAGAAGTCATCTCTGTGTAATTTTAAAAGTTTCAACTATGGGTGAGGCAAGTGGATGGACTAAATATAAAGTAAAGTGCTGTGATCCACTAGAGTTAAAAATCAAGCATTTTGGGAAATTAAGAAATGTGACCAAGTGGATGTGCAGTTACAAAAATGTCAAAATGGGAATGAAAATCTGTGATGGTTGTAGACTAAAGCTTTCAAAGGAGTTTAAGGCATCTGAAGAAGATGAGGCAGGGTAAGTAACAAATAGTATTTTTTAATATAAAATTAATAAACTAAACCAATTGCGTCAAGTACGGAGTGGAAAAATCTCATGGCATTATTTTGCATGGCATTATTTTGCATGGCATTTTGAGAATACAGACATTATGTACAAATTTCTTGGCATTATGTACACATTTTGGGTCAGCTGTTACCCCCTTTTTAAGTTCTTATAAAAAACTAACTTTTTAAATTTTTTTAGACCCAGTCAAGTTCCAGAAAATGATCCAGATTTTCAAGATCCTGCTGAATCATTTACTCTTTTAAACAAGTCATTGGAGCTTCTTGGTGTGTCGCCGATTAAAAGAAAAAATGTATACAAAGAAAAAATTGATATTGTACAGCATACAATTGCGAAAGCATTTACAAAGGAATCAGATTCAACGCTAGTAAAGGAATGCCAGAGTGACGAAAGTGAAATGATTAAGCAGTTAAAGGACAAATTTTTAAAAACCGAAAAGAGGAGTGAGAAAATACTAGTTTTATCATGTTTACCTCAAAGTTGGAGTAGAAAGAAGATTGAAGAAGAATTTGGAGTTTCTCAATATTTGGCCAGAGCTGTAAAACAGTTAGTTAAGGACAATGGGATATTATGTTCTCCTAACCCCAAACCGGGAAAGACCCTTAGTGATAGAGTGGCCCAAATAGTGGTAGATTTTTACCAAAGGGATGACATTAGCAGGACCATGCCAGGTAAAAAAGATTATGTTGTTATCAGAAAATATGGAGCTGAAAAAGAATATGTACAAAAAAAATTAGTCTTAGCTAATTTAAAAGAAATTTATGCATTGTTTAAAACTGAGTACCCCAATGAAAAAATTGGGTTTTCAAAATTTTGTGAACTGCGACCCAAAAACTGTATACTGGCAGGAAAAAGTGGGACTCATACTGTATGTGTATGTACTATACATCAAAATATAAAACTAATGCTCAATGGCTCCAAATTAAATAAGCTATATGATGAAAATAACAGGCCTCTTGCAATATCTTATCATGATTGCCTTTATAAACTAATGTGTAATCCACCTTCAGTGGACTGTTTTTTAAGCAATAGATGCAAGCAATGTCCTGGAGTAGAACAGTTTAAAAATACGTTAATAGAAAAATTTGAGGAAGAATTAATTGATGAGGTCTCATTTAAAAAGTGGGTCTCAGTAGATAGGTGTACTATGGAAACCGTTGTTAAGAAAAGTGATGATTTTGTCCAGGAATTTACTGATGATCTTGTAAAACTTAAATCACATTCTTTTATTGCAAAAATGCAAAAAGATAGATACAATGAAATAAAAATTAACCTTAAACCTGGAGAGTCTTTGATCACTTGCGACTTTGCGGAAAATTATTCCTTTGTTATGCAAGATGAAGTCCAGTCTTATCATTGGAATAACAGCCAGGCAACCCTCCACCCTTTTGCCATTTATTTTCTAAGTGATGGTAAACTGCACAACCTGAATTATGTGTTTATTTCGGAAAGCTTGACACATAATACAATTGCATTTAATTTATTTTTAAAAAAATTAATGCCTGATTTAAAAATCAAAATACCAGGACTTAACAAAATTTTTTATTTTTCGGATGGATGTGCTGCGCAGTACAAAAACAAAAAGAATTTTCTGAAATATGCCTGCATAAAAAAGATTTTGGTGTTGAAGCAGAGTGGCATTATTTTGCCACCTCGCATGGCAAAAGTGCCTGCGATGGCTTGGGAGGAACTGTTAAAAGACTTGCTGCCAAAGCCAGTTTGCAGAGGCCCTATGACAATCAAATAATGACACCTCTACAATTGTTTACTTGGTGTGAAGAAAACATATCTGGCATTGATTTTAAATATTGCACAGAAGCAGATTATACAAATCATGAAATAATTTTGAATAAAAGATTTGCGGAAGTCTTAACAATACCGGGGACACAAAAAATTCATGCTGTAATTCCTCTTACAGAAAGCACGTTTTTGGCAAAACAGTTTTCTACATGCTTAGAGGTCGAAACACATAATCTTTTTAAAGGTGGAAGCATTATTTTGCAAAATATCGAGTCAGGGTTTGTCACTGTAGAATATGACAGTGCTTGGTGGCTGGCTTGTGTCTTGGGGAAAAATAATGAGAGCGGAGAACTGAAAGTAAGCTTTCTTCATCCAGGAGGACCTGCCTCATCATTTTTTTATCCAACACCTCAAGATATTTTAATTATTAAACCAGAAAGTCTTATAAAAAAAGTTGAACCCAACACTGCTACTGGCAGAACTTACAATGTCAGCAAAAAAGAAATGTCAGATTCATCAGAAATTCTTAAAAGAAAGTTAAAAAAATAAATTTAAGGTATATAGTTAGTCTTAGTGTTTTCTGTCTAATTTTTATCAACGAAGTAGAAAAGTTTGTTTATTTCTTTTGCGAGTTTAAAATAAAATAATTTGTAGATAAAGCCTCTGGGTATTTTTTAAAACCTGTATCCATCCAACAAATTCATTTATTTTAATATCCAGTGCACTATTGGTGCTCCTAAAATATGTTTATTTTTTTAAATGCATGATTTTTAATGTACTTAATATTTTTGATATTTTTTTTGACATTGAACCCATCATTTCTCCATCATAAAATTTTGTGGATAATTAAGTAACACTTTGACCAAAATTATATATTTTTTTCAAAAAAATTAAAAATGGCCTTTTTGAATTTTTCAATTTTTTTTTTTCAATTTTTTATTTTCAATTTTTTTTTTGTTAAAATTATGTTGTGATATTTCATAAAAAAGAGCTTCAAAATGACTTTAAAATAAGCCATTTATTACTTTCCTAGTGTAAGTGGTTCTCGAGATATTGCTAGTTTTGTACATTCTTGTTAAGGTCAAAATGCTGACTTTTTTATTTTGAAAAATAAAAAAAAAAAACTACGAATCAAAAAAATCTAAAAATTTGCATTTTCAACTTTTATGGTAAGAAGAAAATATATACCAAAAATCATCAAAATTGGAATTGGTCGCGTAAAATTTTTGTGATTTTTTGGTTGATTTGATATGGAATGACCCGCATGTGACATTTTTAATAAATTTTTTCACATTGAATCCATGATTTGTCCATCTCAAAATTTTGTGAATAGTTTAATAACACTTTAAAGAAAATAATATAATTTTTTGAAAAAAATTAAAAATGGCCTTTTTGAAATTTTTCAAAAAAAAAAAATCAAAATTTTTTTTTTTTTATTTTTTTTTTCAATATATGTTATGCAATATTCTCATATGAAAGGTCTTTATAAGAGCTTTAAAATGAACCTTCACCTACTTTTCTATTATAAGTGGTTCTTTGGATATTCCTAATTTTGTGCGCACATGTTAAGGACAAATAAGTGATTTTTTCGATTTTCAAAAATTAATTCAAAATAAACAACTGGTCAAAAAAGTCTGAAATTTTGGATTTTCCAGTTTTTTGGTAGGAAAAACATGTATACTAAAAATCATCAACATCGGAGATGGTGTGGTAAAATACCCTGGTTGACTTGATATGGACTGACCCAAATGACCCTTAAAAACGGAGTTACGCGATTAAACTTGGCAAAAAGTTATTTTATCTTTCTATGGTTCTCCATGCCAAATATAATTGTGTGCCAAGTTTAATAGTGTGACTTAATTTTTAAGAGGGTTTTTTTTTATAATATATAATTATAACAGGGTTTTTTTATAATATATAATTTTTGTCTGGTGAATTGTAAGGGGATAATATAATAGTGTGCCAAGTTTAATTGTGTAACTCCGTTTCTAAAGTACTTTCCTATAATTTAAAAATCTTTTTAAATTTTTCCATTTAAAATTATTATTTTCTATCATTTTAAAGTTTTTCCAATTTTTGTCCATTTGTTTTCCATATATCCGGATCCAAAGGAGTTGAGATTTGGCATGATAAGGGGATAATATTATGGTGAGCCAATTTTAATCGTGTAACTCCGTTTTTAAGGGTCTTTTCTATAAATTTTAACATTTATTCGATTATTTATCCATTTTTCCATTTTATCTTGGTTATTCTCAAAATATTAAAATTGAGCAAGGCTGCCAATGTTGGCTGCTACCTACATTTTGGCTGCTCTAAAGTGGCTGCTAGTGTCGCACCAGTCATAAAACAATATTCTAAAAACTAAATCTAAAACAGTTTAAAAAGGAAAATAGTTTATGTTTTAAAATTTGGTCATGGAGATAACCTAGAAAAGGATGCACAATGGCGATTTTAAAGGAGAGTTTAAACCCTGCTGAAATGTCAAAAAAGATTATATCTTCATCCAAAAACACGATTTTAATCACTGTTTGCAAATATAACAACCATTTTTTATTGTTCAGGGGATTTTTGTTTACGTGCGTGCGGTAAAATTCTCTTTATCGCACTCATTTGAGTGCAGAAAGTAGTACTTGTCTGCACTCAGTGCAGTAAAGTACTTTACTTACGGCATTGTTTTATTTTGTGAATAAAAAGTCTTAGGGAAATATTCCTTATCTTATGAAGTGATGTGTTACAATGTTGGGTAACACATAAAAACCTATAGTTTTTGTTTGTCTCTGTGTGAGAGCAATGATTAATTTTCCATACTTATATTTTTGTGTATTTGACATCTGCATCTTTTCAATCAGTACACAAAAGGCTATATCTATTTTTGTATCTTTCGAAATAGGTACCAGTTTATTTATTTTTTATAGACCAATGAAATCAAAATATAAAATAATAATAAGAAAGTACATACGTGATTTTGGAATGGAATGCTTAGTTTTTGCGAATTTTAGGAGTCTATATATATAGGCCCAATCTGTCCATAAAGTGTTTTTAAAAATTAATCTTAGGGAAATTTCATGTCAAATCAACCATAAAGGGAATGAATGACCATTAGTTTTTTTTTTAAATAAATTTTTAAAAATCAAAACAAACTACCATTTTGCTTAAACATGCACCTAAAGAAATGAAAATATCTCGATAACTACTTAAACTAGCTCAGTGGTTTATAGCTCGTTTTAAAGGTATTTTAAATACCTTTCGAATAATATATCACCTGATGTACTTTTTGTGTGTTTTTAATTTCAGCATTTTTTACTTTTTCTTAAAAAATATATTTTGTATCTTTGTATCGTCAAAAAAATTTGTTTAAAAATTTTGAAAACAATTTTTCAAAAAAAATTAGGTTATGTGATACTTTATCAAAATGGGGTTTAAAATACCTATAAAATAAGGGATTACTCGCTTTTGTACGGTATACAGTTTTCAAGATATTACTCTTTTTGTTTACCTGCACATTTGGTTAAAATTGACTGGCTTTACAGGCATTTATCAAAATATAAATATTTTGAGAAGTATACATACTACAAAAGCAAGTGATAGCTGATTTCATTTATTGAATAATAAATTATAAAATATTAAAAATAGAAAATCAAAATAAAAGAACCACTTCTACAAAATTTTCAAATAAATAAATAATGAAATAAACTCTCTGAGCACTAAAGGTAAAAGACCTCGTCCAACGGCTGAAGGTCGGGAAGTGTACTCAAAACAGGATTGCAAGGCTTATTCTCTGCTTCAAAAAATAGGTGGATTTAGCTTTTTCTCCTCATGGACCAAAAGTTTCTACACAAAAAGGAACAAAAAAGTATCTGAACAAGTCGCGTCCCAAACCACTGGTCTTCCTTTGGACCATGGTACAAGAGAAAGGCCATCACCTCTTTTACCGTCAGATCTAAATATTCCATTTGGTTCTGAAATTGCTGGAAAATTAGCAGAAACTAAAGCACATTTTATTATATAATTAAGACAACTGTGCCGAGACCACCTACCTGCGCTCTTTCGGCAAGAAAGGCTATGAAGCCCATTTGGGACACACAACAGTTTCACCACAAGAGCAGGTATGAGTCTCGCACACAGGTTGTCCAATGCGAAGAGCAATAGAAATTCGAAAGAGGTGTCATCTAGATGAGTACCTAAAGAGGAGGAAGGAAGAACATCAATCCACACATTACTCTCTTTTTCCTGAAGAGCCAAAATGCGAGCCTTATCTATGGGGTCAGATGTATTTGCTAAAAAATTTTCTAAAAGAAAATTACAAAGTCATTTTTTGTTTTAAAGAAATGCATTTGTTTGTTGAGATTTAGAAATAGTATCTGTTATAAGTTTAAGGCTGTAACCATTCTGCTGCAGATCCTTCTTAATGTTTCTTATTTCGATTTCCAAGTCATGAGAATTGTTACAAATTTGAACGGCTCTGTTATACAAAGTTTTGATTATGCCTCATTTGGTTGTAGCAGAATGATTTGAACCTTGATTTAAATATTGTCCTGTGTGAGTGGGTTTACGATAGACTGTTGTTCTGATGTCGCTTTCTCCTCGTTTGACAAGTACATCAAGAAAAGGAATTTGACAATTTTGCTCCAACTCCATTGTGAATTTAATGGTGGGTCTTATGTTATTTAGGTGGTGAAGAAATTCTGAAAGTTGTTGGTCATTCCCGGTTCAGACAATAAAAGTATCATCAACATATCTCAGCCAGAGCTTAGGTTTATATGTTGCGGTATCAACCGCTTGTGATTCGAACCACTCCATGTAAATATTGGCCACCACTGGAGAAAGCGATGAACCCATTGGCAGACCGTCATTCTGAGCATAAAACCTATCTTTCACTTGAAAATAAGAGTTATGTAGGCAGTACTCCAACAATTCCATCACTCCCTCCAGTGGTAGGCTGGTACGTTCATAAAGGGATTCGTCATCAACCAGTCTCTTTCTAATAATATCTAGCGATTCCTTTATCGGGACATTGGTGTATATACTTTCGACATCAAAACTGACAAGTCTATCCTCGGGTCCACCATTAAACTCACAATGGAGTTGGAGCAAAATTGTCAAATTCCTTTTCTTGATGTACTTGTCAGACGAGTAGAAAGCGACATCAGAACAACAGTCTATCGCAAACCCACTCACACAGGACAATATTTAAATCAAGGTTCAAATCATTCTGTACAACCAAACGAGGCATAATCAAAACTTTGTATAACAGAGCCGTTCTGCAGCAGAATGGTTACAGCCTTAAACTTATAACAGATACTATTTCTAAATCTCAACAAACAGGACAGAGATTAGAAGACCAAAACCAGGCAAATGCATTCCTTACAATTCCATACGTTAAAGGAGTATGAGAGAAAATTCGAAAAGTAGCGAAAAACTTTAATATTAAAACAGCTTTTAAATCTAGTAATACAATTCGAAGCCTTCTTAGTAAAACAAAACCGGAGAACAAATAAAATAAGGAATGCATTTACCAAGTTCCTTGTGAGTGTGATGAATCATACATAGGCGAAACTAAAAGACCACTATCTGTTAGGCTTAAGGAACATCAGAGGAATACCCGAAAAGGTGAAACAACGAAATCAGGAATCGCCGAACATGCATGGTCAAAACAACACCGAATGAAGTGGGCAGAAGCAAAGGTTTTGCACAAGGAGTCACACTGGAAGAAACGAAAATTCCTTGAAGCTGCCTTTATTGGGCAGAATCAGGGTATTTTCAGTAAACCAAGTGTTGAAATCCCAAATATTTGGAAGCCCCTCCTTGGGCGGAGCCAACTTCTTAAACTTCAAGGTTGAGTGATTTCTCACAGTATATAAGTACCTAGCCTTGGGAATTAATTGTAGTTTGCACCTGAAGACGATCAGAGATTGTACTGATCGAAACGTCGTGTATAAACACATCATTGTCTCAAAGAAGGTAAAACATTTTAGGGATTGCAAATGAATTTCTAAATTTTTTATAAAAGTTTTGGGAGTTGAAATATTCCTAATAAATTAAGTTGATCTTTTTCAATAATTTTGATATTTGTGTCGATAGAAATAAATGCCTGGAAACATGAGATACCACGACTAGAGGAATTTTCTTTGGAAATTAAAGATACATCACATTTACTGAAATTTATTTCCATACCAATTTTTGAGCAATGTTCAATTAAAAATTTGAAATCATTTAGAACCGAGTTATGATCTCCACATAGTGTACCATCATCAATTCAAAAAGTAGCTTTATTGTTCCAGTAATAATCATACATCGACAAAGCCTTGCTTATCCTAGTAAGTACCACAAAAACTATTAAACAAAAAATACAACCAGTGATAATCTTAAATTGATCAAAGTGTTGTTTAACCTGATGGTTATATACATAATAAAAAATGAAAAAAGTCCATATATAAAGAATAATGCCTCAAATTGATGTCAAAACATACAACATAAAAGAATAACAGCTACATAAAATAAATAATAAGCTAATAATAAAAATCAAATTAAAATATTCAACAAAAACAAATTATAGAGTAAGTAAAAGAAGGTTATTGAATAAAAAAAAGACTCAATTTTCAAAAAATCTTCTACACTGTAATATGCTTTGGAAATTAAGAATGTTTTTGTATGCTTTCTAAACTGTTTATAACATGTTTTTTTTCTTATTTCTACTGGCAGATGATTAAACCTTTTTCTCCCAATGTATATAAATGAATTTTTGATCAAAGTTGAGTGTGGTACAGGTAATGGAAGACTAAAAGGGCGACGCATTTATATTTCTTAAAAACTATACATACAGTTTCCAGAATATAAAGACAACACAGAGTTAAAATTTTTTGTTCTAAAAATAAAGGCTTACACGGGCATCTCCTTCTGACTCTGCACAAATTCCTTACAGCTCTCTTTTGTAAAGTAAAAATTGGCCTAAAAAGATAATTACTACACAATCCCCAAAAGGAAATCCCATAAGATAGATGGGACTGAACCACTGAGAAATTCATTTCCAACCCAAGACTATCCGCTATAACTCTAATAGCATAACAGGTGGAGGCAATCTTACTATTAAGGCCTTTTATGTGGAGATTAAATTTAAGGATTTTGTCTATTATTAAACCCAGAAATTTGTTGGAGTCTGGATTTGAAAGGTTGGTATTTTCCAGCTGTATATTATTGAGTTCACATTTAAAATGTAAAATCTTGGTTTTTGAAATATTAAATGACAAGAGATTTGCATCACATCATTCCTTAATCCGAATCACATCCCTACTCTGTATGTTTGTGTTTAGTATATCAATATTAGGACCATGCCACAGGACTGTCTGATCATCAGCAAAAGCAGTTGAGCCGTTGAGTTGAGTTATATAAATAAATAATTATATAAATAAAAGCGGTCCCAATATGGATCCCTGCGGTATACCAATATCCATAGTTTCAAGTGCAGAATTCTCGTAATTAAAAATTACAGATTGTGTTCGACCAGATGAGTATGAACGAGTCCACTCCAAAGCTATTCCCCTGACTCCATAAACGTCCAGCTTTTTTTGCAATATTCAGTGATCCACGCAGTCGAAAGCCTTCGATAGATCACAGAATACTGCTGCAGCCTTTTCTCCAGAGTTTAGCTTAATGTATAAATGTTCCAAAAAGTTGAATATTGCATCGTTAGTATTTTTTTTTACTGAAACCCAAATTGACTGGTACTTAAAATGTTGTGTTTGGTTAGGCAAGATGTGAGCTTCAAATGGACTAGTTTCTCTATAATTTTGGAGAGAGTGGGCAATAGAGCAATGGGGCGAAGTTACATTGAAGGTTGTGGTTTCCTCCCTTATATAGAGGTACAATCACTTAAGGCATGTTGGAAATGTTCCTGTACAAAAAGAAATATTTATTGATCTGGCTAAGACATCTAGCACAGATTCCGGAAGGGATTCAGGTACCATATGTTAAGATCACTTTTTAAACAATGGATGATTGGCTGTAAGCACAACGAAAATAAAGCTGGACCTAAAGGGTCGCCTTACTGCACACCTGCACGTTGGGAAAGAATAGTACGTCGTATGTCGTTAAAAGAAAGTAAAGAGGGATTGAAGTATGACTGAAAAATAAAATTATAAAAGTCGGGAATAATTTTAGATACTTCTGATAAAAGAGAATTTCTTGAAATCATATTAAAAGTGTTTAGGAAATCTGTTTTTAGCAAAAATGTCTCGGTTTGGTGATCAAAGGAAATAAAACGACGAGTAGCATGTACAGCTGCCTCAATACCGCATTTTGTGTTGAAACCTAACTGAACTGGGCATAAATAATCACCCACTACCTCACCTATTTTTGAGCAGACAATTTTAGCAGTAAGCCGTCTAAGTGTACAGCCCACAGCGATCGGACGCAGTCCGCCATCCCTTTTCCTCAGCGCCCAGAGGGTTGCTCCAAAGAAAACGGGTCTAATAACGTCAGGAACTTTAGTTTCAATTAACATTTTGATAAATTTGGACAAATTTTGTAAAAGGGTAGCTGAAGTATCTCCCAAAGCTTCGTTAGTCATATCTTTCAGGTGCTGGGGACTAAGAGAGTCTATTCCACCTTCAGAACCAGGTTTGAAAGATGAAATTGCAATTGTGACTTCTTTTTCTAATATTTCTATTTGAGGGATGTCGAAACAGGAATCTTCTGGTGAGATGTCAGTAGAAAGAGGCGAAGGATGTTTTTCTTGTAGTTTTTCGTAGGTGGAATCATCATTCGGGGACAAAGTATCATTACGGCTGAGAAGACGAATTACACCTTGAACATCTCCAAAAGAAAGGTTTTGATCTACTTTTTTTGCGAAATTGAATGTATTTCTAGTTTCTTGTTTATAGTTTCTGATAGCTTTAGGTTTAGGTAAATATTATTGAAACAAACAAGGAATTGAAACTTTCTTTTGTGTTTGCCACATGTTTAAATTTTGTTTGCATAAAAAGGTAATAGATTTTTTTGATTTTTACTTCACTGGAACACGCAGTGCAGCGTAAGGGAAAACAAACAAAAGGATCCAAGATAGTACAGAATTTTCCTTTAAACAGTTTTTTATCAAATCGTTGAATTATTGAGAAAAAGATCTTCTCGCACTTTTTGGAATCCGTGCTAGAATTCGAGTGTTTTGACGAAGTGAGGAGAGCAAATTCAAATTCTTCAGAGAAATCTTCTGTGTTAATTTTGAGACCACTGTCGCCACAAAAAAACTTTTTGCAAAGTGAACATTGTTTGTTTCCTCTTAAAATTTTCGATTTACAATCTGAAGAATTTGAGGAACTGAGGAGTATTGAATCTTTATCAAAACTTTTATGGCATCTTGAAAAATTAATTTTTTGAGTACTCTTTGAGTTTGGAAAGCTTTATCGCATAATTTACAGTCGAGATTTTCGGAGGTTTAAAGAAGGTAATAATGAATAGCATCTGTGCTTCCGGAGAAACGTAAAATAATTTAATTTTCGTTTATGGATTTGTTTACTATGGTTGGGTTACTTGAAAATATTAAAATATTCTTTTCAAAATAAGCTGTAAGTCGAAAAATTCTAAAATTCTAAAAACCTCTGAAATAGCTACAACTTCGACTGAAGGTGCATACGAACTATTAGATTTCATAAGAGATTTGTAGTCTTCTTTGTCTAAATTTTGGTGGTGAATGAAACTTGCGAGATCTTGCCAGTGAACAAAAACATAATCGGAAAAATCTTTTTTTTCGAAGGTTAAAATAAGGTCATAATGAATAGCATCTGTGCTTCCGGAGAAAAGTAAATTAATTGAATTTTCGTTTATGGATTTGTTTACTATGGTTGGGTTACTTGAAAATATTAAAATATTCTTTTCAAAATAAGCTGTAAGTCGAAAAATTTTAAAATTTAAATTGTAGAGCTCTGAAATAGCTAGAACTTCTACTGAATGAAACTTGCCAGATCTTGCCAGTGAACAGAAACATAATCGGAAAAATCTTGTGTGTTAAAATTTTTTTTTACTTTGGAAAGCTTTCGGAGAAAAGTAAATTAATTGAATTTTCGTGTATGGATTTGTTTACTATGGTTGGGGTACTTGAAAATATTAAAATATTCTTTTCAAAACAAGCCGTAGGTCGAAAAATTCTAAAATTTAAATTGTAGAGCTCTCTTGCATACGAACCATTAGATTTCATAAGAGATTTGTAGTCTTCTTTGTCTAAATTTTGGTGGTGAATGACACTTGCCAGTGAACAAAATCATGATCGGAAACTTGAATACGAAGGTCAGTTGGACTTACATATGTTCGATTTCTTCTTAAGTATTCGCTAACACAGTGGAAAAAACAGTTTCCGTCTTTGGGAGCATTAATTTTCGTAAATTTTGACGTCATAAACTGGACTGGATAATGGACAATTTGATTATGATTGAATATTTTTTTCTTGTTGACTTCATTTTTTTTTTAATTCGAAATTTTTAAAATAATTTTTTTTTGATGAACCCATCAAGTCTCCATCTTGAAATTTTGTAAATAGTCTGGCGAAATACCCAGAAACAAAATATATTTTTAAAAGAAGAATAAAAAATGCTGTTTTTCAATAATTATTTTTTTTTTATTTCAAATGTTTTCTAAAACAAAAAGTGATACATCATTCGAAAGGTATTTAATATACCTTTAAAAGGTGCTATAAACCAACGTCCAAGTTTAAGTAATTATCGAGATATTTAAATTTATTTAAGTACATGTTTGAACAAAATTTGTAGTTTTTGTGATGTTCAAGAATTAATTTAAAAAAAAGTAATGGTCAAAAAAAATTCAAATTTGAGATTTTTCATCCCCTTTATGATTAGAATAAATGTATCAAAAATTATCGAAATTGGGGAGATGGTCTGCCAAACCTCCCTTTTTTTTATTGATTTCATATGAAATGACCTTTTACTACCTTCTTTTTATAAAGTGTTTTAAAAGTGATAAAAATTTAAAATATCTCTTTTGACTGGCAACTTGATTGACCTGATTTTTTTTAAGTTTGGTTCTCTAGTCCTAAAATGTACCCAAATATTAAATATATAAAAAAAAACGATGGGAACGGAGGGATTTCACTGCTTGCAGAACTATATATGTGTACAAATTTTGAGCTAAGTATTGTGCAATAATCTGGCAGTAGTCTGCAACAGCGATACTTTGCAAACTTAAATGCTTTCCGATTATGGGCAACGAATTAGCCGAAATTGATGTTTTGTTAAGCCTTACATAAAAACTTTAAAGGAACTTTGGCTATCCGGGAGCTGATATGGAGAAAGAAATCTAATAATAATCTTGAAATGTTTAAAATATGAAAATATTTCCACTTGGGCTGATACACTACGAATCTTTTATCATTTATAATCAGCTCCAAAATCCACTCGTCCACTAAAGAAGTATAACTCGTCTTCTTTATCAGATTCTGTTTCTTCAGTTTTACCTTCAAAAAATCTGAACTACAGCAATATTTATTCCAGCTCTGATGATGACATCCCGTTGGCAAAACTAATTAATTAAACCAACCAAACCACGATATTTCTGAAATCGATCTATTTGATATAATTGATGTTCTAAGGAAACCTTAACTTAATATAAAGCAATAATACGTGTTTAAAAATCATCTCTTATTCAAAATTTTGATTTTTTTTTAATGTTTTTTGTTTGTATTACTTCGTTTAAAATAAATAAAAACTCGTTAACTAACTCATTGGGTAGTATTATTATCTTAAACTATCATTCTTGTTAACACCTCAGTTTTGTTAACTACACATCCTTATTTTTACAGTTTTTTGAAAAAATTTAAAAATCTTTATGTTAGACTGTAGATGCATTAAATTTTTTTTTTAAAAAAAACTTTGTTTTGCACGTTAATTTGAGAATATACCCCATTTAGCGAATCTTCGTTTTTTTATTAGCTTTAAAACCTCAGTGTATACTTCGTCTTGCCCTACCGCTTTTCTGTTTTTAGCTGAAGATATTGCGTGTTGTACTTCCTCTGGTGTTATATCTATCTATATCTATGCCTTGGTTTGATAATTCTTCTGACTGTTCGGATCGGTTATCGGTAAAGAGATGTTCTATGTAGCTACACCATTCTTTTAGTTTTTCTTTGGTATCCGGTATGATTTTGGCCTGATTGTCCACAAGGATTCCAGCTTGTCTTTTATTAAATAATCCTGCCGCTTTCTTTATGCGTTTGTGTAAATTGAAAGTGTCATGTTTAGCATCTAGATCTGCTATTTCTTGATATCGCTGTTTTATCCAGTCTTGTTTTGCTGACCTTATCTTGTTTTTTGTTGCTCTGTTGATTTCATGATACTGATCACTGCCTTTTTTATTGCGTCTTTTATTCATCAACTCCAGGATTTCATCGGTCATCCAAACTTTCTTTTTATTTCCTGTTTCATCCTTGCCTAAGAATGTTGTGTTTTCGACTATGACACTTTAACCTTTGTCCAGACCATTTCTGCATCTTGTTCGGTAGACTCATTAATATTCAAGCTTTTTGTTAAGTTCGACTTTCAGTTTAGTTGCTATCATGTTATTCTGAAGTTCGTCCAACCTGAGTCTGGGTTTGTTATTTGGGGGACGATTTTCTTGAGGGTAAATTTAATTTTCGCCACAACTGGATTGTGATCTGAGCCTACGTCTGCGCCAGGGTAAGTTTTTGCAGATTTAATACAGTTTTTAAATCGTTTATTAATTAACACAAAGTCTATCTGGTTTCTAATGATACTCTCAGCAGTGTAGGATTTAAAAGATTAATTATAAAGGTACCTACCTAATTTTTAAACATTTGCAATTAGGTAGTTGGAGGGATGTTTCACCATATATCGTCATAAGCCCACGTTTTTCTTTAAATAATGCCAGTTTCCTAAACTGTTTTTGTATGGATTTATTTTCAAACAATGCATTTTTCTGATCTATTACAAGAAGAAGTGAAAAAATATACCCCGCTGAAATGAAACTGAGTAAAAAATATCACCCGTTACTGTTCAAAAAATTTTCGCCTGGTTTTTTACAAATCCGATTGATGCCCCTCTGGCACCTTTCGGGAACTCCATATATTCAAGAGTGGGGCTATTTTTTAACAATAAAAATGTAAGGAAAAAAAATTAAACAAAATATTGGCATTTATTTTTGGATTCCGTGAATTAATTTATGCAACTAAAAATCTTTTGAGGATACCAATAAGGAACGGCCCTAGGGGTAGTTAAAAGTAAACATTTAAAAAAAAAACCATTAAAATGGACTATACTATATTTAAATGCCTTTACAAAAGTGTTTTTAAAATTCTAGCGATTAGTTTCCGAGATATTTACTTTTTTTATTACGAAATTAAAATTTTATTTTTGAGAATTCCTTTGTCGATTCAAGATTCCTATTTTTGTTATGTACATTCTATTTTGTCTTCTAGAATATATATTCTTACGAGGGAGGAAATTTACCTGTACAATTTGAGCTTACTTTGAAAGTGAATGAATGAAACCAATCAATATATTGTAGAAATTTTTACACGGTTGTAAAAACATTCAAGAGACCTTCACGACAAGATATCACTCGACCCACTTTTGCTATTCAAAATATAAGGGTAAAGTTTACCTCTTAAAGTGCCACAAAAATTTCAAAACAGCCAAAAACTGTCCCCCTCGAATAAAGTCACTGCCCGGGGATTTGTTCAAAATCAGATTAAATAGCTGAAAACGCCTCTGTTTCGTTTTCGTTGGAACACATTATGTTAATTTAAGAAGTTGATTTTTTTTTAGAGATTTTGATTGTTAAAGGGATATATTTTATAAATGCGATTTGGTATCTTTAAAACTCAAAATATTCAAGATGGCGGCGACTTAGAGGCTTAAAAGTTTTTTACGGAAACTAGATCAAATTCAGACTTCTGATATGTCAAGATATGTCAATTTGGAGGTTCTTGGTTCCACTGATTTTATTTTTGGGGTAATAATATGTTGTTTTGTTTAATTACCCTTAAAAATTGTTTTCACGTTAAAACTGAATTCAATGGATCCAAAAACCCCCAAATTCATGTATCTCACGTTTTTATTTATTATTTACGCTTCTTACCCCCAAAATTTGCCCCTAAGACCCTCATGGTACCCCTAATAATTTTTTTTGATTAACTACATAAATGGATTACATCCCTAACTATAAACCATTCCATATACAATTTTTCAGCAGGATAACACCACACCTCATGTGGCTCGTGAAACGATGGCTTTTATAGAAGAATCAGGGATAGAGACTCTGGAATGGCCATCAAGATCACCTGATTTCTCCCCGCATGGGATATGGAGGTCGCAACCTTAGTCAATTGGAGTATTCCCCAATATGATATAGATGCATTATGTAATTAAAAAAATCTATTTATCCATAACTCCTGTATTAATGTGTTAATTGCCTTGATTTTGTTTTTAATTTAATAGTTGGGAAATATTACAATTTCATTCGCTTCCCCAAAATTTTTATTGTCTTCTCGCTCTATTGTTAGAGCTGTATCCGCCCTTGTGTGAAAATGTGATTAAATTTAATATTTTTGTAATTATTGTCACAAAAATTACACTTTAATTTCAAACTTAAACTTCTTTAAATATTGTGTTACTTTTTTAATTTTGTAAGTCTCAGTTAGTCATGACTTATAGAAACTTTGTATGTATGACATTTAATAAAAAAAACAAAATATGGCATGCACACCAACAGTCGTACAATCTCTGATCGTCTTCAGGTGCAAACTACAATCTATTCCTAAGACTTACGTACTTATTTTCTATGGGAAATCACTCAACCGTGAAGTTTAAGAAGTTGGCTGCGCCCAAGGAGGGACTTTCAAATATTTGGAATTTCAACACTTGGTTTACTAATAATACCCTGATTCTGCCCAATAAAGGCAGCTTCAAGGAATTTTCGTTTCTTCCAGTGTAACTCCTTGTGCAAAATCTTTGCTTCTGTGCAGTTCATTCGCTGTTGTTTTGGACCATGTTCAGCGATTCCTGATTTCGTTGTTTCACCTCTTTGGGTATTCGTCCGATGTTCCTTAAGCCTAACAGATAGTGGTATTTTCCTGTCGCCTATGTATGATTCACCACACTCACAAGGACCTTGGTAAATGCATTCCTTATTTTGTTTGTTCTCCGGATTTGTTTTACTAAGGAGGCTTCGAATTTTCTCTGATATTCCTTTAATGTATGGAATATTAAGAAATGCATTTGCTTGGTTTTGGTCTTGTAATCATTGTCCTGTTTGCTGAAATTTCGAAATAGTATATGTTAGAAGTTTAAGGCTGTAACTATTCTGCTGCAGATCCTTCTTAATGTTTCTTATTTCGATTTCCAAGTCATGAGACTTGTTACAAATTTGAACGTCTCAGTTATACAAAGTTCTTATTATGCCTTGTTTGGTTTTGTCAGAATGATCTGAACCTTGATTTAAATATTGTCCTGTGCAATATGAGTGGGTTTACGATAGACTGTTGTTCTGATGTCGCTTTCTACTCATTTTACAAGTATATCAAGAAAAGGAATTTGACAATTTTGCTCCAACTCCATTGTGAATTTAATGGGTCTTACGTTATTTAGGTGGTCAAGAAATTCTGAAAGTTGTCGTTCATTCCCGGTCCAGACAATAAAATTATCATCAACATATCTCAGCCAGAGCTTAGATTTATAAGTTACGGTTTAGACCGCGTGTGATTTGAACCACTCCATGTAAATATTGGCTACCACTGGCGAAAGCGATGAACCCATTGTCAGCAAAAAATAGAGTATCGATGACTAGTCAATTTCATAATTTCTATCTCTTTAAAAAGCAAAAAAAAATCAATTTAGGCTTTTCTTTTAATGGCTTTAATGGATACTCTCGCGAAAATGTTCTTCTAACGAACTTTTATAAGAATACGGGCTCTGAAGTAACTAAAAGAAAACAAAAAAAATAAAAAACAATATGTACTAACTAGTTTAAGTTCAGGTGTAAGAAGCCATAAATAATAAATAGTCATAAAGATGGATAAAAAATCTACCTATATTCTTAGATTTAGATAGGCTACGACGGTATCAGTGCCTTCCTTTGTAAAAACATATATAAAATATTGTTTTCGGGAATTTCAAGTGTTTTATTAAAACCTGACAAAAATTTACCAATTATTTCAGTCTTTTTTCTTTTATTACTCAAAGAATAAACCTAGTCATACAAAGAGGAAATGCGGCCTCAGCTATGGAACGGACAAATGTGAAAAAACCTTAGATTGGAGATTTTTAACATATAGGTATTTTTTGTTATTAAAGTAACACTCGTGGCATATCAGAAAAAGCGTTTTTGTTTCTCACTTCATTACGACCAGGCCTAATGTCTAATGGAGAATCCAGACACCTACAGACCTGTTTCATCCTTACTAGGAATCATCAAAATTAAAAATTAGGGCCACGTGGTATGAAGCTCCAATTGGGGGCGGTGCTGCTGCGAACGTTACCTCTTTTTAAGAGACATGTTACAGTGACCTTATATACTTTTACAGGTTTCTTCCTTATCACCTGCTGAAAGGTACAGGATTCTGTATTTACGGTCTTCTGCAATTTTCAATTTTGATGTTTTTGTTTCTCAGTTTATTCGACAGGTGTCGCACACAGGTACTACGCCTCCGCGGATTACAAACTTTTTGTTTTAAATTCGAGAGGTGTGAATGGTGCCTGTGTAGCTTCAACTGCCAGGTATAATCCTATGACTCCCTGATGATTCTTAATAAGGTAGAAACAGGTCGGTAGTACTCTGTATATATATAATGAAGTAAGAAACAAAAACGCTTTGTCCGATATGCCACGAGTGTTACTTTAATTTTTATTTTCGGACACGAGATTCACTTTACTGTTTTTTAAATATTTTGCGCAACAAGCCTCCTCCAGAGCGATTGCTTGCTGATGCCTTAAAATTAGGGCCACGTAGTATGAAGCTCCAATTGGGGGCGGTGTAGTACCTGTGTGCGACAAGTGTTGCACACAGGTACTACGTCTCCGCGGATTACAAACTTTTTGTTTTAACTTCGAGAGGTGTGAATGGTGCCTGTGTAGTTTCAAATGCCAGGTATAATCCTATAACTCCCTGATTATTCCTAATAAGAATGAAACAGGTACGTAGGTGTCTAGATTCTCCATTAGACATTGGAGGCCTGGTCGTAATGAAGTGAGAAACAAAAACACTTTGTCCGATATGCCAAGAGTGTTACTTTAATTTTTATTTGCGGACACGACATTCACTTTGTTGTTTTTTAAATATTTGTTGTTATGCTTGTGTTCTTTTGATTTATTTTATACTAGCTATTGCCTGCGACTTTGTGCGTGTGTTTAGACTGTAGTTTTCCCCTCCCCCATTCACCTCACGCCCTTCACCCCATCTTCTGCTTCTCAAACCTAATAACTTTTGCTTCCGTAAACCGATTTTGATAAAATAAAGCCTATGTCCTGCTTGGGAATCCAAAGAATCCAGTAGAGAGACTCTCATCAAAATACGTTTAGTAGTTTTTGCGTCATTCTGGAACAAACAGATAGACAGTTAGAGAGAGACAGAATTTAGAGATTTATTAGGGACTTATCGGTAGATAAAGTCGTCATAGCCTGACTTTAATAAAGACGGCACTATGTTTGACAATTTCGCACGAAGTTTAGAAGGATTCTGACATTGTTGTTGTCTAAATATGTCACCTTTGCTATCAAAATAATGTCGACTTTCATAATGTTTGTGCCTGCCTTTAATAAAGAACGGCATTACCTTTAATTTGTCAACTTTAAGAATGGCACAATATGAGCATGTTAAGATGACATGTTTATATGACAAAAATGTCAGAAACCTTCAACCTTCGTGCGAAACTGTCAGAAATAGTGCCGAATCAGCCTATGCCGACTTTATGTACCGATAAGTCCCTATTATATGTATGGGTATAGATTTAATTTTGCTTCATTTTTTCTTTCTTTTAGAACAAACAGAACAAAAGTCATAGCAAAGTATGTTTCTCGAAAAATTTCCTGTACCTACCTAAAAAAAAAATTGTGAAATAATTGGTGTTAAGAAATTAGACTATTTTTAAATCCTTTGAATTCTGCGGAGTGTTAAAACAAAACCGGAAAGCGGATCGTAAAACAACTTGCTCTTTGATAAATAGGTAATAATCGTTAGTTTTACCACAGAGTACCGAAATTGTTTGGTTATCCGTGGTTTTACGTTGATTTTTCAGACTCGCGCGTCATCCTTTGGTCTGGAAAAAAGTTCCCTAGATTTAAAGCATAGAAAAAAAATCATATATATGTAGTAGAATTCAAATCGACAAAAAAAGATTGCGATCTCGATGTTGAATTAAAATTAGTGTCCATCTTAAAAAACGGAAGTTTTTTTAAGATTTTTATTTTATTTGATTTATTTATTACTGGACACGCTCAATCATAATTTACAAAAGTAACCAAAAATATAATCATAATTTACAAAGGTAACAAAAAAATATAACAAATATCAAACAACCACACTAAAAATTCCCTTCATTACAGCCTTTTTTTATTTGTATTGGTCATCATTCTTGTAAGATCAGTGCTTTGCCCATACAAATCCTTATGAAAGCCCACATAAAAAATTGCTTTCTCCCTGGTATTTCTAGATGGTACATGAAAGTTCAGCTTACTAAAAAATTCAGCACAATTGAGAGATCCATGAATAATTGAATGACATGCTAGAACATCATAATTCTCCCTGCGTTTAGCTAAGGATTGTATGTTAAGCATACTACATATATTTGTTGTAAGGGCTAGATTCTAGCTGATCGATATATTTAGAGTAATATGATGTCCAAATAACACTACAGTTTTCCAGGTGACTTCTAACTAGGGACATATAGAGGTTTTTTATAGCCATTATATTGTTAAAATCCCGGGTATGTCTTTTGAAAAAATCCAACATTCTCCTGGCCTTACTACAAATCGCATGTATATAAGTTGAGAAGGTCATTCTGCTATCGAACAGTACCACAAGTCTTTCACCAACTCTGATTGTTCAATTGGTGCATCATCAAGAAAGTACTGACTTAATTGGTACAGGTGTAGAAGTGAGAATCTAGCTAGGTCTTCCTGTATTTGATTAACTGATCGTCTGCAAAAAGTAAAAACTTTACAAACTGGAAGCAACTGTTTACATCATTAATGAACAAACTAAAAAAGAGTGGTGCAAGATGTGCGCCTTGAGGAACGCCAGATGTAATTTGAATCGATTGAGATTTTGTTGTACCAATCTTTACAAATTGTATTCGACACCATAGGTACGAATCTACCCACTGGCTTTGATTAACTGCTCTGACAGTGCCAAGTTACATTTATTTTGGGTAGCATAAATTCATAAGTTCATGACAACATAAAAAGTACTAATACTTTCTAATATAAATAATTGAGTCCTTCTTTAACAAAACTAACCAACAAGAGCCGTTGGGGCTGTTTTACGACCTAAATAGGGTATTCAAGACCATTTACCACCAACTCCTTTAACACATACTAAGCTCAATCATGGACAACATCATTTAAAAAAAAAGTACACAGGCCATGGTGGTAGGTGGTGTCGCATCCACGCAGAACGTACCTTTACAGATGTAATATATATTGTCCATCTTTGAGGATATATTCTGACGACAGGAAAGGGGGGGAGGAGCTTGATACACCAATCGTTGGTCTACATAATTTTTATAGTGTATAGTTTTCAACATAAATATCTATACATGTTCTAAATCTTTAGATAGACCATCTCTGTATAGACGATATAGACAAAGAGTACCGAAACAGAAGGTGATCCGTGACATAGATACCAAAAATGCATTTTTTGTCTGTTTTTTCCATGCTGGAACCACAAGCAAAAGCTACTAAACGGATTTTGATTGGAGTTTTACTACTGGATTACTTTAAGTCCTAAGCAGGCCATAGGCTTTATTTCATCAAATTTGCTTTATGGGAACAAAAGTTATCATCATTCAAAGCAAAAACAACGCTAGCTACCTAAAAAGTTGGCAGAGTAAATGATTTACCTTAACAAAATCAAGGTTTTAGTAATTCTATCACATTCTTAACAGTGTAGGCTAATTAAAAGCCCAACTTTCAAAACAAATTTTTTAAGATTTTTCTTTTTTTTAAGGCCCTTTTTTCACTGCCTTTCGCAGTGATTAAGGGTGAATTTGAATAAAAAATGCGCTTCTTCCAATTACTTGATCTAAAAAACTGTTAATCAAATTTGTATCAAATTTTGTACAGTAAAAGTTTAAAGCATTATTCCGGAACCATTCATGGATTTTGCATAATTTTAAGATTTTTACATAATTTTACGTTTCCTAATTTACGGTAAAAATTATCGATTTTTTTAAAACTAAATAAAAACAAGATATATATATATTTTTGAAAAACTACGCGAATGGTCTGTGGGGGATACCAGAAGCCTCCGCTGTGCAAAATTTTGTTAATTTTTGATGTTTGGTTTATCTGTTTATGTAAACGAACTGTTTTTCTCGAACTCTTAAGACAGAAAATTAAAAACATATTGTAAAGGGAATTTCTTTATCTAGAAATTATGGGCTAATTATAGGCTCCATTTACAAATTTGTAGCTGTTGTGGTTTTTGAGATATGGTCTGCATTTCTAGAGAGCTAAAAAAACTTAGCAGTGGAAATGAAACGGTTTACATTAATTTACCATTTACAAATTTGTAAATGGGGCCTTTAATTAGCCCATATTTTCTAGATAAAGAAAAATAACATAACCACTGCTAGAGTGCAATAAGGTTTTTTTTTTAAAAGAAAAGATCTTTAAAAAATTGTTTTGAAAATAGGGCCTTGAATTAACTTATAATATTTAGAATACGATAGAATTACTAAAAACTTGATTTTGTTATTGTAAATTATTTGCACTGTTAACTTTTATAGGTAGCAGTTTAGACCATATCTCAAAAACTACAAGAGCCCTAAATTTGAGAATAGGATACTTAGTTAGCCTCTCGATTAGCCTATAATTAGCTAATGATGAGATAAAAAAATCCTTATACTGCTCATTTTGGACTACTAAACGACCTTTCATTTTGTAAGGACTATTTTTTGAGTATCTTTATATTGAAAATGCTTCATCCGGAGAAATTCACCAATCGCTTGTAATTATTAAAGTGTAATATCCATTGTAAAGTAAAACTCCAGTAAATAAAGTTTAATTTAATATATTAAAACATAAAAATATAAAACAATAAATGAGGTAATATGTATAATATACCAATTTTTATTTTTAACACTAACATATTACATGATATCACATGTTCATTTTGCACACATTCAGTGTTGTACGTAAATTTATTATTGACGAATATGTCGATGTAGGTACGACAATTATATAGTATTTTGGGTACATAAAAATATCATTTACAGTAACCAAAAACAGAGGGTTCAAAAATATAGGCACTAACGTAGATTAAGATGTTAAAAACTTTTAAAGATATTTTTTGCAATAAATTTTAAAAGAAAAAAATCAGTAATAAATGACTTCACTTATTCCATTTCAATTTTCAAAAAAGCCACAGCAAAAATTCCTTATAATCTGTAATTATTTATATTTTATAATGTATTGATTGCCATATTTATATTATTTTTCGTTTGGCGAAATAGTTTTTGTAATTAAAATTTTTAATATTTAATGGTCATACAACTTGTGCCCTTGTTTTATTACATTTTAGTTTTAGAAATTTTGTTAATTTAGGATTTACTATGTCACCCAAATGAGATCACAAATTTACTACTGTCAAACGATAATTTCTTAAAAAATATATGTAAAAATTTGTTTAGACGTAAAAATTTGAATCAGTATACTATACAGAATGATCAGTTTTGCATGGTTTTACTTTTTAAATATGTTCGGTTGTTTGGTTAAATATGTAATAAAACTGTTTTGAAACAGTGATAAGTTTTGAAAAATCGTCAATAAAAATTTACTGATCACTCTGCGTGTGTCAAAAATAAAAAACCCTAATTATAAGGTGGGCCAAAAAAACCTACATGTTTGGTTTGGCTATAGATCTGTTAAAGTTTTGCCGATTTTTATGATTTTCGGCTCTATGGCAACATCTTTGGACTATATAAAGTTCTCTGTCAAAATTGACATATCGTTAAAATCTAAGAAGGCGGATGCTTTTAAAAAATATAATTTAGTGTCTTTGTGCGCCAACTTATTAAGACAATCCTCAAACCCCTACTAAATATAAAGCTTACAAAATACACTTTTGCTGCTAGATTTGTTTACCTTTGTCCGTTTTGCTTTTGTGGAAATCTAAATCTTTAGGCAATGTAAGTTTTTGGTCAATATTGATATTTCGCTAATGCATAATGCTTCAACTTTCCATAGAGCAAAAATCATATAAAAATTGAACAAGATTTAACTAACAAATTTACAGCCAAAAAAATGTTCGATTTTTTTTTAGTTCCCCTTACATAATATTCTTTTACAAACTAAAATTTTTATTTTAAAATTGCTTAAGGTCCTTTACATTTTTTCCTGTCATGGCAAGATTTGTTTAAAAAATCCAAATATCATTTTGAACCATTGGTATTTTAATGAGTCAGTTCATATATAAGGTCTAATGAATTTGAAAAATAAACATTTAAACTGATGTTAATCCTTTGAGAACTGAAACGCTAAAGTTATTTTAGTTGTTAATCAAATTGTTTTGCCCAATTTCTTTTGGTAAACAAGAAATTAATTGTTGCTTAATTATAGCTAAGGCATATTACTTTAAAAATGTATTTAAATGGATAAACTATTTTATTTTAATGAAAATGGAAAACAATTCAATCAACAACCATTTATTTGTTTGAATTAAATGGAAAGAAGTTTTATGGCGTACACTAAGTTTTCTATTGCCTCTGTCACTCAAGAAGTAATTTTAGGACGGTTTTTGAAAGTTGCAGCTTAACTTTATTTATTACATGAAATATTTTCTAAATGACAATTTTTTGAGTTCAACAAATTATCACTTTTATCCAAATTTAACACTTTAAGATAAGAAAAACTGGGTAACCATCAAAATACTTTTTTGTCAAACGCATTTTTTGGATAAACGTGAATCTAGGAACATGGTATAAGCATAACCAAGAATGTGAGCGAAGTCTCCAAATATTCCTCTGTTTTGTGCTGTTTTTTGAAAAATCTTTGTATTTAATGGTGATTTTTGACTGGCATCATTCTTATATTTTCAAAAAGTTGTCAATTGGTTATTTGTTTAATACTGACTTTCTACTTCTTATTAGACTTGGCAACAGACTGACTAGAAGAATTTTTTTTCAGCTGATTTTTACTTCAAAATTTGGGAATTGACATGAATTTTTTTTTAAATATATTTTTTTTAAAATCAGCTGAATAATAAACTATTTTTAACATAAAGGTATTTTTTAAAGATAAAAACAGGTGTCTAATATTACATTATGACAATTATTATAAACATAGATCTAATAGATCTAATTGCTTAGAATTTTTACTCTTATTCACATTATGTACAACTTTACATATTATTACTCTAAAATATTTACAAACAACTCCCTCAAAATAGGGATATTGCATAATTTTTTTCTTTAAAATTAAGCCTTTCTTTGCAATGTTTTGAGCCTCACAGCATAGAAAGAATTTTAAAACTGTCCAAATTTTTTTTTAATTACGTTTGAAATGAAATTCATTATTATTCTAAATAATTATCTTGTGTATGAGCACCTTTTACTACCAATCATTATATTGGTAAATAAACTATTAAGCTATGGAAGTAAATATTGATAATATTTATAGGAAAAGTATCTTCTTAAATTCATTGGATACTATCAGTTCATTTAAGTATGAAAGATTATTGCATTAACAGTATTTCTGATTTATTTTTCGTAAATTTTGTCTTGAATACGCTAACGTGAAGAAAGTCGAATTCACAAACTACCCGCTTAATCCAATTAAGTTCTTAAAATTCATTGAAATAATTAATTGAAGTACAAAAACCACACACATCCAAAACAAAGGTTGAATAGTTAATAAAATGGTGAATGCGCAGGAACGGTAATTTCTTCTACACAACAAAATAATTTCGTTTATAGGTTTACATTTGCGTATTAAAAATCCGTTTTGCAAGTATCTCTTACTTAGCGTAATATATTTCAGTCGAGTATTTCTTTCAGTTAAACTAACAAAAAATTTAATATTCTTTATCTATGCTGCGTAATTTGAGCGATGGAGATCAATAGGATTAGAAATTTCCAAAGTACCAAATCCAATCGCATCTTTATAAATTTAATAAGTAAACTATTTTCACAGTACCAGTACCACGTTACCATTGTCTTTTAAATTGAATCACAACCTGAATGATACACATTTCATATTTAAAATTTAGTGCAGGTTTACTGCTACGTCCCTCCCACTAACACGTGCATAAAACCATCCCATTCATTTATTGAGTCAGTCCGAGATGTGGATGACTCTTTCCAATCCTGATCGTTACTATTGCTAAGACCTAATTCCGCGTATAGTTCATTGTTATTGAGCGATTCAAGATCGGTCTGCGATGTTAAACTTAGAACCGAACTCCAATTGATAGGTTTAGTCATTTCATCGTCTCCTAATCCCGAATCGGTATCCGTGGAAGATGTTGATGGAAATGGCGTGGCCCTTCCCGATGAACATGCCACTTCCCGAAGACTTTGTTCATAACTAGGTTCTACTCTACTTTCGATCACAGGGCTGGGTCTACTGGGTGGGCTAATTTCAGGTAATGAACTGTATGTGGGTTCTGGAGGTTCCGATTCCATTTCTCGTTCTAACCTTCGTAACGTATTGCAAATTAGGACCGACCGTCTTAACGACGGATCGGAACATTGTCTATACCTCGCAAGTTTGCACATTGAAAGGTTTAACACAGCCAAACGTCTTTGTCTATAGCAGGGCACGTGACACCACCGCGTTCTTCCGTCGCAGCACCTTGGTTTCACTGGAGGCGAAGCACCGAGTTCTAGGTAGGATTTTCCGTTCTCATCGCAACGGATGGTTTGCTGTTGAGCTGACTGGTTGTATTGCCAGTAGTCCATTTGGTATCTAAAAATAAAAATTGCCGTTACTCGTTTGGTCGAATTAGATATTATGAGGGATATAAGAATTGTAATCTTAATAAAAATGAGGTTACTGGCACGTTGTTTGTCAAGGAGCCTAATAAGTATATACCCAGAAGATCGGTACCAACGTATGAATCCCTGATTGCTTTAGCATTTCAACAACAGTTTTGATTGAATTTATTACTTTAGTCCAAAATTTAAAACTAAATTACATTAAAGATTTTATTGAGAGAAAATTAATTAATTGTATGGTTTTAATTTGTAGGTTAATGTTACTCACCTACTACTACTATATGCTGGGGTCATGGTGGTGGCCGGAGGCCCAAACCTCAGAGGATCGGGTGGAGGCACGACACATTTTTCATCATCACTGAGTTCATCATCGAACTCGTCATCGTCAAATTCATCCTAGAAAAAAATTAGATTTGCTTAATATGAAAAAAAAATGTATCATGAGATGTTTTGATATATGATAATTGTGTTTAGTAAAAGTCAGAATACCGACTCTCTCAGTCGGTACCGATTCTAATGAAGCATTCAATATACCTCAGAATAAATATCATGAACAAAACTAACCTCACTAAGAAGAGTGGCTGCTATAGAAGGTGTTGGTGCCCTCCAAGTATCGGATGCTGGTACGGCCACTGCCCGTAGCCTCGCGATGCAATCTTCGGTGGTTGCAGGTGGTTCCCATCGTGCCGCTTTGGCTGGTGAAGGTTCTACTTCGGGAGTTGCTACATCTAACTTGCGTTTTCCATTCGCTACCATTCCAGTGGTCGACTGCAAACCCATCATGGCACAGTTATTCTGAAAAAAATAGTAAAGCAAATTTAGCAACTTCAAACAAAACTTAAATAATGATGAGCAATATGAGACAGTACGTAATAGAAAAGAACAAACTTTTTCCAAAATTTGTGGATTCTACGTTATAGTATGTTTTAAAGTAAGTCGCAGTTTGGTGGTTTAAAAAAAATTGTGGGTTAGGTTGGGGTGGGTCGAGTTCGGTTTCTATAAAGATGCTTTAGTTCAGATAAGAGAAAAGGCGCTTATGTGCAGAACCGTAGATAGAGGAAATACCGGCAGAACACATATTCAGAATTATTAATCATGTATCTTTATTATGGTACTAGCTGAAGATCCTGCAGCTGCGCGATTTTACCCGTTTTTATTGCTTTAAATGGTCATAACTTCAGTTCCCGTTCCCAAGGACTCCAGGAAATCCAATAGTGAAATTCTCATTAAAATCCGTTCAGTAGTTATTGCGTGATGCTGGAACGAACAAACAAATAGAAAAAAAAAATTTATGGATTTTTGGTATCTATCTATTTCGGTTAGAAGCCAAAACCAAAAATAAAAAAAAATATTCAATGTACAGAAATTAACTCTCTAGATATTTATTATATGTATAGATATTAAAATGTCATGGTCAAGATTCTTACTTGAAAAAAAGTATCTTTGCAATAAATGGAGTAAATATACTTTTTCGACCTACAAAATGCATGATGTTTTGATGACATAATTACCGTTCAAATCTACTAAGCCATTCTTTCCATTTGAATATACGAATGCACCCAATTTAGTTACGACGTAATGGTGAAGAAAGCTTTCTTTGGTCATTTTTTTAAACTGACTTTTAAGGCACGTATTTATGTAAAATTCGTCAGATCCTCCCCTCATTGATATGCAGTATTTATTCTACGCTCTGAGATATCTAACTACTTTGCCCTACGATTGAATGTTATCTGTTATCTGTTTTGGATAAAAATATACATCGAATGCATGTGTGTGTGTACGAAATTGGGGGAAGACACGACTTGTTGCATATATGGACAAAAACGGAATGTTATTTTCGTAAATTTTGCGTCATATTTTCAGAGAAATATTTATCGGCAACATCGTTTTAAATCCGTATTCCAACGCTGAGCTCGATGTTTAAAATAACCTTGAGAGCGTAGTTTCTCATGACACAAGCAAAGTAATCGGCCTTCGACTGTATAAAAGCGGCCTGCAGCGCGGTTTGTAACGAGCCAGGACTAAGTCGAAGCAAAGTTGTTGCAGGAGAAAATTTAAAATTAAATAGAAAGCTGCTGTTACTGAACTGGGACGAAAATAGTTCCTCGAGACCCAGAAGGGTTGTAAAAATACACGCACAGTCTATGTAGCAGTCGGTTGTGAAACTTATTTTTGATAATTTTAAATGATATTAAAAAACAATAATAGATATTTTATGCATCGATTATAGAATGTCCCCATTAAAAATTTATAATAGACATTTAATGACAATTTACTAAAATGACAATTAACTGATTGCTTCCTTTCAAAATACTAGAATAACGAGCAAAACGAAAGGGTCAAAAATACATACACAATTTGGTGAAATTTTAATCTAAAACTTTAAGCCGGCTGTAACAAAAAGGAAAGAATAAAGAACATTAAATAGAAAGCGCGTCTTATATAAAATTTAAAGATATAACCAAGAGAACCAAACCATGCAAGGCAACCAACGTCGTTTCAGCGTTGCGTTCTCTCCTCGACAAGCCGCTCACCGGACGTAAACCCGCATTCAAGTCGACCAAAGCGAGTTTCACTACAATTCTTTTTTGCCCGTAGTTATAAGGATATTTTATTATCTGTTTTAAAAGTCAACTTGAGCTTGAGAAAAGGAATATTACTGACGTACGCTGGGATTTCCAATGGGATTTTGTTTTGTTTTTCCCACTATTATGACGTCACTTAAAGAGAAAAAGAATTTGCCTCCTGCCTTTTGACTTTATATAAAAATGCGACCGAAATAACCCAAATAATATCGTCTTCAAAAAGACATCTTTCCTACTTGACCGTCATTGGCAACGAATTAGATATTGCTTAGGAAATTCCTTGACTCATTGAGTAACATATCTTTCGAAGATGATCGAGAAAAAAGCAGATCAAAGATAATTAAGTTTTAACCTGGCAGATAAGATGTTATGGCCTGATATAGAGACTGCTCTTTAAGGCAAGGACGTATTAACAGTAAAGCGTTTAGCATTTTCATTCATGCTCATGGTAAACGTTTATAGTATTTTTATTTTTAACGACTTTTGTTTGTTTGGCGTACTCCACTTACTATTAGGAATTTATATCGGTTCATATCACGTTATTTTATGAGACATTATATATATATATATATATATATATATATATATATATATATTGGCGCTACCGCTAATACACACAAACACTTGGTATATGCCTTAATGTACCGGGTGGGCCATAAAAAACCGTACAAAATGTTTTTCGTTATAACTTTTAAACCATACCACCGATTTTATTGCAAAAAACTGATCTTTGCAGGGAATTGAGCAAGAATTTTATTAGAAATATTTTTTTTTTGCCATATTAAAATCTAAGATGGCTGACAGAAACAAACTTTACCCTTCAAAGAGCCTCGTTTATTCTTATGTTATGGAAATTTTTTGGATTTTTTATGAAGTCGTAAAAAATCTTTGTTTCTGCCTCACAGAACGAGTTACGAATCATTAAAATCGATTGAGTGGTTCCCAAAAAGAATAAAACATTTTCAATCAGTATTTTACGGATTATGCGATTGCCGTCTCAATTGTCTGCATACATTTTCTAATAAATTCATTAGTACTAAACCGATTTTGATGAAATAAAAAGCCTCATGGCGAAAATCGATTCTTCTTTAACTAATGCTATTGAAAATCCAAGATGACGGACAAAATCAAACTTGTCCCTTTAAAGAGGCTCGTTTATTTATATGTTCTGTAAACTTTTATATATTTTTTTTAATTGTACAAAAGTTCTGCTTTCGCCACGCACAACGAGATATAAATCATCAAAATCGGTGTGGTGGTTCTCCAAAAATTAATTTTTGTTTGCATCACTGTTTTCCAGATTATAGGATTGCCTTTTCAAATTGATACTCAAACGATTTCATAAAATAAAAAGCATTATGGCGAAGATCAAAAACTTTAAATAGCTTTAATATAAATTCAAAAAAGGGTAAAAAAATTACTCGCAACACAAAAAAGAGCAGCTTTTTTAAATGCTGCTAAATTTCAATGGCGATCTTTAAAGAGAAATCGATTCTTACCATGATGTTTTTTATTTTATCAAAATCAGTTCAGTAATAATGAGTTTATGAGGAAACAATGGTTAAAACAAAAACTAATTTTTTGAGAACCACTGGACCGATTTTCATGATTCGTACCTAGCTTTGAGCGTTGAAGAAATGACATTTTTAGGTTCTTGAAATCTAAAAATAAACGAGCTTCTTTGAAGAGAGAGTGATCTTTTAAGAGTTTTTGATCTTCGCCATTATACTTTTTATTTTATTGAAATCGGTTGAGTATCAATTTGAGAAGGCAATCGTATAATCTGGAAAACAGTGATGGAAACAAAAATTATTTTTTGGAGAACCACCAAATCGTGGCGAAAGCAGAACTTTTGTATAAATTTAAAAAAATATTTAAAAGTTTACAGAACATATAAATAAACGAGCCTCTTTAAAGGGACAAGTTTGATTAAGTCCGTCTTCTTGGATTTCAAGATGGTGACAAATAACAGTAGGTAAAGAACAATCGATTTTCGCCATGAGGCTTTTTATTTCATCAAAATCGGTTTAGTAATAATGATTTTATGAGAAAATTGAGACGGCAATCGCATAATCCGTAAAATACTGATTGATTTTTTTTTATTTTTTTGGAAACCACTTAACCGATTTTAATGATTCGCACCTCGTTCTGCGTGGCAGAAACAAAACATAAGAATAAGAATAAACGAGGCTCTTTGAAGGGTAAAGTTTGTTTCTGTTCGCCATCTTAGCTTTTAATATGGCGGGAAAAAAATATGTCTAATAAAAGTCTTGCTGAATTCCCTGCAAAGAACAGTTTGTTGAATTAAAATCGGTGGTATGGTTTAAAAGTTACAACGGAAAACATTTTGTCCGGTGTTTTATGGCCCACCCGGTATATTAATATTGGTTTGCTTATCCTGTTTAAATTGATTAACATCAAAATTTAAATTACTGCAGCAGGTGACTTATTGTCCTCTGTATTGCTTCCGCCTATTTTTTGCCTTCGTGTTTATAACAAAATTTTTTAGAAACCTTAGGCCTAGAGAACCCTCCAATAAACCAAACGTCGAATCCGGGTCTCAACGTTTATAAGATTTTTACCTACTATTGAAAAGGTCCGTTCCAAAAGTATTCTTGCAGATGCTAAGGTAGACAACCGTGTTCAGGTAAAAGATTCTAAGGTTTGCTACATTGTTAGGTTTTTGAATATCCCACTGCTGTTCCTCGGTAGAAGTTTAGGTCTTGGGAATTTTACGTTACCTGGGTAAAACGTCATATTGTTATTTAAATGTAGATTCAACAGGTTCTTAGCCTTTGAGTTAAATTTTATTTTTAGAATTTTGTACAATAAACTCCTGTTAATGTTTTGGATAACATACCTACCTAGTTATGCAGTTTTTGTATTTTTGATGCAGGGGAGGTAAATCCGAAACGTTCGGTAATTCAGCTCCGATCACTTAGAGGTGAATCGGTTTGCTCGAAGGTTTTTGCCTGATGAAACAGATTAATTGGCGATTGTGAGGTTAGGTATGTCCAGTTTTTTAAATTTTCAGGTGTAATTTTTTTAGAGTCAAAATCGAATTTTATTGGGAAAAACGAATTTATATACTTTTATATAAACTAGAGATTCCTCTATGTTCTAAAAGTAATTTGTTAGGCTTGAAGTGCGTTCGTAAGCTGCAAGAAATCTAGACTTATCCGTGGTCACGTGATCAAAAATCTCTCGCGTCCACGAGGCAAATACCGAACGCAGCTTATGTTTCGGGACCGTTTTTATGTTTCATAAGATACATGTGAATCATTAAATGTTAAGTATTGTGTGATTTAGCCGAGCATTGCAATCGATCAGAGTAGCTGAGGTGGTTATTTACCTAGCAGACAAGACGGATTTTGGGACACGGGACTAGCTCTATGTACTAAGTACTTTGATTCAAGTTTAAATTTGATAGAATGGCCGCCCTTCAGCCAATCACATGTGTTTACTTTTGTCACTTAACTTTAATCGTTGTGGTCAATGACTGAGTCCGATGAAACGGATCTCAAAGTAATGATAAGTATCCGATTTACTGAGGTACATACAAGCTGTTCGCCTAAAGATGCGCGTGAATAAATCAAAATACATATAATCCATCCTCAATCCGCGAGGCAAATACCAAACGCAGCTACAGTATACCTATCACCAATTGTTTTATTTGAAAAACCCGCTTTGTAGAAAATTATTAAATATTTCGTTTTAGAAAAACTAATGATAAATTGACAACTACAAGGATATCAACCGGGTCAGTAACTCCGGTGGGAACACTTCATGTAGGTAAGTACTTTGGTAAGCTATGTATTAATTTGTTTTATTTTTACAGGAAGAAAACACAAGCAGTAGGCAGGCAATATTATGAACCACAAATACATTCACCCAACCCAGCCCGACCCAACCTCAACTATAAATCCGCAGCTAGCAACAGAAGTGGAATTATTTTGTTTTTTGGTTACATAAAACTGGTAACATTATGATGGAGAAAGTAGACTTTCCATCCCTTAAAAAAATAATTAGGACAACAATAAACATGTTATGGCCAGATATAAGGTCAGCAGTTCAGGAACTATGGGGGTGAGTGTTTATAAAAATTTAAAGCATGCAAATTGTAACCTCATTCAATATTCATAAACCCCATGTGGTTTATTGTTCTCTAGTTGATGTTGTCCCTTTTGCAAGAAAGGTTAAAAAAGCATGGTAAATTGCGGTTTGATTTATAGGTGTGGGTCAATAATCTTGGTAATAATAAGCGTGTTATAAATGAAGAGCCTCAATAAATAAGTGGAGGATTAAAGTTAACCACCTGCTGATTTATTCACTCCACTTACGCACATTTACGAGTTTCGGCAGCCACCCTTGTGCAAATAGTAATTAGGCATTCGCCAAAAAATAAATGTAGGACGTTTTATGTTACCGGTTTTTAATCTGGTGTTAAATGCCTGAGCAGATTTGTTGTTAAATTGTGAGGAAGGTAATGGATCACTTATCACTGGACTTACGTACAGATTTTTTGATTGATGCTCGATTTAAATTTTTTCAAATTTAAATATGGACCTAATAAAAAATAAAAATACTTAACTGTTAATTAAATTTTGATATAGTACTTTGGGAAATTGTTAGTTAGTGTATTTCTAGTTCCCAAGTAGCATTTATTCGTCTTCCAACCTAATCTTTCATAAAGTGACGTCGTATTAGGTACAAAATAAAGCTGTCTACTAGTAAGTCAAACGACAAACGTCTTTTGTAATAAAATCCTACGTTTACGTAGTCAGGTACGCATATGCGAACCTTAAACGACGTCAAAATAGGCAACATAATTTGTACACGGACAGATTCACGTCAGTTAACGTTTCAAAGCCGACTGTTTTATCGCCTATGCCTAAATCGATCATTGTTACCTTAATCGACGTCGCATTTCAGGGCCCTTATTTGGATACCTACCAAAAAAGGAACGAAGAAAAAGAAGGATACTTAACTTACAATTTTGCATCCGGGACATTAAATTGCACAACTTGCTGCCAACCAAAAATCTGATGGACCTTCAGCTCGCACTTATATTATTATATATTAGTGGGGTGATATTGTTTAATGTCGCTTTTTTTGATGGGGAACCAACAATTGTTATCCTTCTCCCACATCTGCGAGCTCATTCAGTGCTTTAATAAATACAATTTTAAAATAATCCATGTTTTCAAGAAAAAAACAAGGAAAAACGGAAAATATTTTTCTAGGTTATGTTCAGCTGAACTGTCATTATTCTTTTAAGTCAGTTTTGGTTACATGGCCAACGAAGAATGTAGGCGGATTCCGAACGTTTGCACATATTACCTAGTTTAACGTTGGGTAGTTAGATTTGGATAAAATTAGGGCGGCAATCGGTGTCCTTGTCCAAATAAAATAAATTGGTAAAAGTACTATAACAGCCCAAATTCGGCCATTTTGGAGTTGCAAGCTTGGGCAGCCATTATTAAGAACAATTTTTTTCTTGTTTTTCTTGAAAAAAAACAATAAAAGAGACTTAATAATGCCTTAAAGATGCGTTTAGTATTATTCCTGAGTGATTTTAGTATTAATTACAACCGAAATAGTGCTTTAAAAAAATATATTTTTTTTAGATATTTTTTCTTTTTGCTATTTTGTGCGAATTTGGAAGACGGGGGAGATAATTTTCGCTCCATCTTGACCAACTTTGTCAGTAAAGTGACCCTCGCAGAAATATTTCGCTCTAGATTACTCAGTAAAGTGCCCTTTTTAATAACATAACTTTTATTGTTAATAAAATAACATATTTTTTGTTAGTTATAATTCGTTAATATATATCTCACCTAAAATTGACTAAACAAGTACCACATTAGGTAATCAATTAAATAATATAAAATTACGTAAGCTGGCGGACGTATTATCACGTCGTCATAGGTAAACTACTATACCATTGAAGTACAATTAGCGACGTCGAGCCGACCCGAATTTGTATTCCCCATTTAGGTCGGATTGGGGTCGTATGGACTGAGATTTGTAGTCCGCTTGCCAACCTCGGGGTTTTTAAGCCAACGAGTAGAGGACGTAGTTTGACGTTCAAATGCTACTTGGGTTTTTACAAAAAACAAAACTCAATTTAATTTTTATAAAATTTCATATTAAAAGAGTATAATTTAAGGTGCTGTCAAAAATCAAATCCGACAAAATTTATTTGAATTTGCCGCGCTCCTTTCGTAGGGACGGCAACTTAACGTTGAAAACACAGAAGAGGGTTCTCATTTTCGGAGGGAAAAGATCCGCAATATTAGCTAGCGTACCGAAAATAAGGCAGGGCGGCGACGATCCCTCGCCCTTAGTTAGGGAACAACGCCGGCTCACCCTTCTCGGAAACCCAGACCCCAAGCAGGGTCTGTATGCCGCCTGATTTTGCGTTCGACCATCGAAGTAAAGCCGAATACACAGGGCGATGTACAGAGGCTGGGAACTCGGGGACGGTTATAAAAAATATACCTTGACGATATTCCGTCTTTGTGGCTCACGCACCTTAATATAAGGGTCGTTGTGATTAAAAAACATCCGATATAACTAAGCTTCTTGCTTACATCGGGAATCATGCGGGAAAAATATCGTTTATAGTTAAAGTATTAGGGGAAACCCGTTGAACATGCAAAACGTGGACGTAAGAATTATCACTGAGAAAAAAGGTGTAATTATAGAAACCCATAAAATGTTGTTTTGAGTATAAAACCTCTCAGAAAACTCATAAAAACCTCGGGTTATATAATTTTATTTCGTCTGCCTTAAGTAAACTAAAAAAAAACTATCTGTGATGTCCTCGATTTTAACTCGATTTTAACTACGATTTTAACTCGATTTTAACTATTATTTTAATATGTCTTACTTGTGTTTGTTATATTATATTACAAGGTTCTTATTTGACAAAAATTTATAATTCTGCAAAGTTTGTTAGGAATTTATAATTTAAGGAATAGAATTTTTTTTTCGTATTGCGAATGACTTATCCAATATACAGCAAAGTATCACATGGATTAAGAGATAAATGAATAAATAAAATAAATAAATAATCCCATAATACATTATAAAAGAAAAAGAATGTAATTTCTCTTAGAAAATGGTGCTTTTATAAAAATCATAAAATATGTTATAGAAATATATCTGCACTTATCAAATTTTATAAATATTCATAAGGCTGTCTGATCATAGGATCAGATAAAAAACCAACCACATAAATTCTTACCAAAATTAAAGACATACCTTATAAATTATTAAAACTTTTATAATCCTAAAATTTTGCCTCACAAAAGCTTATAAACCTTATAAAAACTGATAAAAATCAGGTCTGTTTTGTATGAGTTTTAATGCGGTTTTTTTGGGAGGGTTACTTCATTGGTTTTATACAATATAGTTTAAGGGTAATCGGACATCATTATAATTCAATCCATTAACGGGGAACTAGATCATTATGAGAAGACGTAATCCCCGGACTTGTGAGGCTTTCCCGAATTCAGTTTATAATTAATTAAGTGGTTGTATTAATTCACGCAACATACCATTGATAAATAATGAGAGGAATGTGCCACGATAGTAAAAGTGTTAATTGATGTGGTTTAATTGATTAACGTATTTTTTAAGTCCTTTGAGAAAGGTCAAGGAAGAAGCAAGAGGGTTCGCTATAGTTCCGATATTCATAATAATCCTTACATAATAGGTATGAAAATTGATTTCGAATAAAGTAAGACTAAAACTATTTTCTTCAAAATCAAATGAAAAATAGAACCTTTCAAATAATCAAGTATAAATGGCTTCTTTAAGTGACAGAAAATGGGGAAAAAACGGATGATTTTTAATTTGAAGACTTAAGTCGGTTTTTTTGTCGTTTCAAATATTTGATAATTTAGTGAAATAACTGACTCTATTTTCTTACTATTAAAATTTTGTGTAAATGGTGTTTTATGTTACAGGACTCACGCACGACTTGTCCTGTAATTATTTATAATATGAGCCCATCTTTAAAGATAAACTTTCCGGTTTTGTAGCTAAATAGTTATTTTATTTAATAGCAAATTGTATTGCCTAAATGTTATACACACCATTATAATTCTTTAATTTGGTTTCTGAAATAAATACCTTAATGGAAGCTTGGACACCGATTGAGACCATGTGCAAAAAGTTGGACGCATTTGAGATGTGGTGTTATCATAGAATACTCAGAATATCCTGGATGGAAAGAGTAACTAATGTGGATGTTCTGCTCAGAATAAATAAAGATCTTAAAATTTTTATTCACCATAAAAAAAAGTAAAATTTGAATATTATGGCCATATTTTGAATGACAAATATAATCTCTTAAAATGTATAATAGAAGGAAAAATTGAAGCTAAAAGAGGTCCGGATCATAGACGGATATCATGGCTTAACAATCTTAGACAATGGAGTGGTGACACTTATTCGAAAAGCAGTGGACAGGAAGGGCAAGTCATTTTGTACACAAAAAGGCATTGTATTACCCCAAATACCTCCTAATTTCATCACATTACACTAAATTACGCCAAATTAACATCTCGTTTATGCCCTACAATGTTGTTGTACACCAAAATTGGTCATTGTACGTACCCCTCGAGTGGATAGGGTCCAGATCGCGCTGATGATCGCCAGCGTTCGAAGAGAGCATGGCCTTTCAAGAAGAAGAAATGAATACTTCAGATACGACCCCAGGAATTTAAAGCAAATTTGTAGATACGCCACAATAAAACCCTTCTAAGAGCGACCCTCGTGTATTAGAGAAAACTCAACTGACGCCGCCAAATTAAAACGACGTAGCAACGTAGAAAGGGCTGCGCATTACGACGTATTCGGCCTGATACCAAAAACCACGCGATTGAGGGGGAGGGGGGGAAGAATACACCATAGACGGACGGAATAATAATCGCCAAAAATTAACACTATTTTACCTTAAAATCGGTCCCCTGAATCCCTTAATTGATTTAGAATTATTTTATTAATCCAAGAATGGCTGCTCCCAACCCAGAAAGGTCTGAATGTAGTCAAAATTCTGGCCTTCGAAAACAAGGTTAGTAAAACCATGCATCATGCATGTTTTTTAAGCAAATTGTTTAAATATTCAATCCAGGTCGCCCTACCTTTTTACCAAATTTCATCCAAATCGATTCAGCCGTTTTGGCGTGATTGAAGGACAAACATACATACACATAGCATTTATAATATTATAAAAATTAAAAATGAAGACTCTCCATAACTTTGTCGGGAGTTTTTGATTATTATGATAGGCTCTTAACTAGAAATTTTTGGTAAAAAAGAAGTTAAGGTATGATTTTCAAAATAAAAACATTGGTCGACACTTTCCTAAAAAAGCCAGCATTAGTACCCCCAAAAGTTTTAAGTGCTCTCTGCCTCTGCGTCAACGAGGGATGGAGGTTTTTTCTGTTAATTTCAAAAATAGCTTCGCTCCCTTTTGTTCGTTTGCTCTGTGAAACAGGGGGCGCCGCGTCTGCGCGGGTAGGCGGAGCTTGGCAATATTCGATATCAATACTACAGTCGGCCGCCACCTACGGGGAGCCAGAAACAAAAAAAGCACGTGGTTACACGGCGTCCGAAATGCAATTATTATCGTTATTTTGTTTCTGATATAAAGGAAGCGTATTTGTTAATTAAGAGATCTTTTCCTTACAACATCAAGGCCAAAAACGTTTTAAAATAAATAAAACAAGAAATAAGAACCAGCCCTGCGATTGGTCAAACGTGATCATGTTATCACAAATATGGTTTTTTATTGGGTGTTCTTATTATTATATTATTTTATTTTGCTATATAAATTCAGCATTAGTGCTCGAAAACTGTCTTTCAAATAGTTTTATCAAGTCGCCAAACATGAAAAAATTTGAAAACAAAATAATAACAACCAAAAACAGCTGATTAAATGACGTTAATGACATTCATCGGGAAGGCTCACTGGCCCCCAAAGTCGGTGAGCAGCGATGCCATCAATTGGTCAATTGGTGGAATCAATCGGGTAATTTCAGAACCCGATGAATATCACCAAGAATCATAGATGAATTTCCAAACTCGATTGTTTTCATCGGTGAGCTCATCGGTGAATTTAAAAACTCACCCTTTGTACTTTCCGAAAATTGCGCACTTCTGTTATGCTAGGCTTGCTGCTCCCTAATTTAAGTTATGGCAAGATGGTAAAAATACATAATTTTTATAAATTTTTCGAATATTTATGAATTATGAACTCCGAAAAAACAAACAGAAAAATAATTTTTAATTGAAATGAAATGAAACTCCGCATCAGGCTAAATTTTTACGTGAAATTTGTCCAAAAACGAGCTTTTTCTATGGTTATGCGGCCGGGTAATTCTTTAAGACATTCCGACCCGATTTTTCGCCGGACAAATCCGTTTTTGTAAAGAAAAATGGTTACCACTACCAGAAAATATACATTTTTTGCCACCAGCAATACCGTTTTGTTATTTTGCCAGTGCCTTTTTTTGAAACTTTCCACTTATTCAGAGGATTTTTTAAAATGTGCCTATTTTAAAAAATATTTTCCTAACAAAATCATTATTGATAGAAAATCTTGTCATCTCTCTACCCTTTCCAATAAAAAGATTTTTTTTACACTATAAATATTCAATAACGGGGGCAGTACGTGCCAATCACGTACGCGAGGTATAGTTGGCAGTACCCCCAATTAGGGACAAATGAGCTTGTTGGGGTCTATAGTTCCACAATAAAGTATTTCGAAAAAAGGTTCACCTTGTATATTAAATTTTTATGAGTATTTCAATTTTTTAATTATTTATTTTGAATAAATGTAGCAACGCAAAATGTACAGGAAAAATCATATCTGCCTTATCCATTGTTCATACCTATGAGATAAGATATTGAGCTTAAATGTATACTTTGTGCTAAATGGGAACATCGTATCTATTTTAAATTGTAAACAAGTCTTGATACTTAGATACTTGTAGAGAACAAACAGTGTTTTGTTATTCGAAAAACTCAAAACAATGATCAGACGTCCGTATATTTGTGATTTTATTTTCAAAATTATTGTAAAATTGCAATAATTTGTTAACCGTTAAAAAACCCTGTAAATAATAGTCGTGACTCGCCCTGTAGACTAAAATTATAAAGTAGCGACTCTCGCAAGCAGAATGTTTTAGAAACTAAAGCTTTTTTACGACGGTATCAGGAACGGTTCATGCAGTTGGCCTTCTTTCTCGGCGTCCTCATACCAGTCGATGTGTTCGGCAAGCATCGGCCAGTTCAGAGTACGGAGCGATTATAGCCGAGAACGTTTATGCTTGCTTTGAAGCTTGGAACTTATCGTCATCGGAGGCCCAGGCAAGGGGGCTACGTAAGGTTGAAACTTGCTTGAAATCACCATAGAATCAAGGCGACCCGAATGTCGTATGAACGTATTGCGTAGATAACAGTGAAGTAAACATCGTCGACTTTCTTGGCCCGTAACTGTTTGCAACGAGTATGTTTTTCAACCACTTGTTTACTTCGCGCTGAACATATTTTTATTATTATGGCGCATTTTTATACTCTTGCACGTGAATAGCCATTCGTTTAAAAAATCTTAGTAATTTTTGATATTTTGCTAATTTGAATTTTATCAGGATCAGGTCAACTGAATCCAAATAATATTATGAAACTAATCTCAGTTTTCATCAATTTTTAGTAGATAAACTGATTTTTTCTTCATTTTAGTAGTTTTTTATGACTATTTGGAATCCAACATACCCACACGGGTAGTTATCTCAAGGCTTTCACTCGTTATAAAAGCAATCCTAATAATTCCATTAAGCAAGGCTGAGCTCACCAACTTAAATATGATTCAGATGGCTGAGTAACAGTGTATTTCACAGTAAAACAAAATTTACTAAGTAATGTGGCTTGCTTTTATGTATTTACACAGCAAGGCATAGGGCAGTTTCAAAATTCTTTAACATGAACATGAGATGAAAATGTGTAATCTATACCTATTACAATTTCATTAAATGGGATCAGTATATGTCCGCAGTAAGTTTTGATAGGTATAGTACCCTACATATTCTTATTTTAAAATAGTGTTGGACTTTATTATCTCAAACTATTTTCATCTTTTTTCTCAATTTTTTAAATATTTTGACCTTCCAGCTTGAATGTTTCGAATGCATTAGCTTGATGCGTATTTCTTTTCCCAACGAAAATAACGGTCGGCACAGTTGATATCATAACCTAAAATAGATCCGTGATGTAGTCGTAGTGTATAATATCGAGCTGATCAAGCAAGCCGAAGTCCGAGAAAAGGCTTCGTTGGTTAAATTTGTACAGTCAGCTGCATATTGTTGAAGGCATTAGAATAAGTAACTGGTGGGTAAGCACAACAGTTATATTTAGGTTTTTACTAGCGTTGCGTTATTGGACACGTCGAATTCGGTTTGAAAACATCCTCGGTATAATATACTCCAGTGTATTTATCAGATTGCTGTAAAAACAAAAATCCAATAATAAAAGTGGTTGGTTTAGAATAATTATACTTTTATTTTGACATTAAAAAAAATAGATACCACTAATTTTGTTTCAAATTAACTTTTCTACTCACACGTCGAATTTACAAATGGTATAAAAAATCCAATAATAAAAATGGTTGGTTAAGAATATTTATACTTTTATTTTGACATTAAAAAAATAGTTACCGCTAATTTTGTTTCAAATTAACTTTTCTACTCACACGTCGCATTTTGTTTAAGAAAACATCAATAGTATAATATACTCGAGTATATTTATCAGATTACTGTAAAAACAAAAATCCAATGATAAAAAATGGTTGGTTAAAAATAATTACACTTTTATTTTGACGTTAAAAAAATAGTCAGTTTTTCACTAATTTTGTTTCTAATTAACTTTTTTACTCACCCTCCACTACATTGACCCAGTTTGTAGGTTTCTAAATTTTGTATTACTTATTTTAAACATCGTTGTCAAATCTGCTTCAAAAAATGTCAATTTTGGATCCGATTCAAATATTTAATATTTTGGTTTTTCTTGTCTATAAAATTTTTTGATAGTTCCGATGACAATGGTAAACTACATCATTCTACAAAATTTCATCTTATTTGAACATCCCGTTTTTTTCCTGGATTCCGGCAAAGAAAGGTTATCTTACCTCAGTGGCGTATGCATAATTTGTTCCTGAGGGGGCCTTGTGTATCAGCATACTCTAAGATACTCAATGTATTCTTGATTTTTAGAGAAAATTAGGTGTTGATATTCAGTGGCTCTGCCCTTCCCCCCTATGTGAGCAGTAGATACACCTAGCTGATGAGCACCTAATAAAACTGAAACGGTGTCGTTCTACTTTCTCCTCTGTGTGAATTGTCAAAAATCAGGTTGTTCATTTTACATTAAGTACAAAAAACGCATTCGTTAAATATAGTATTGTTATAGCGTATTTCTTTGGTAAAATTAGTGCACAACTCATTCGATGCACCTTTTCCATTGGGGTGCACTTTCTCAGTTTTATTTGTACGGTGTCGTACCGAAACCTTTTTCCCGCCATTTAATTTTTAAAAATCATAATTTAAAAAAAAATGGCCAGAAATGCGAAAAGTAATATTGCCAAAGATTTTTAAAATTTTTCTAGTTTTTTATCGGGCAGTAGTGACGACGATGAGGAGTTTTATGCGTTATTACATATATGTTCGAGAGGCAACCCCCACAATCAAAAACCAAGGACAAGAAGGTAGGTAGGAATACTATATAGACCTACTTTGTCTGCATGGAAAGATATGCAATATAGTTTATTAGTCACATTTAGGGTCTGTTTATGCTACCTATACGCCTAAGCTCTTATGATTATGCATTCACCTAATATTCTTAGTAGATCTAATTCCTAGCAACAATAAAGGCTCTGGCCACGGATGTTTACATCCATGGCTCTGACATAGGGAAAAATGTATGTTCCATTCAAACTGCACCGGTGCATTTTTTGACAGCACTGAACGAGTGTTAGTGCACAACTGGCCGTGCACCGGTGGTGCACCCAATTTTACCAAAGGGATACGCTATTAGAATCATTGCTGGCGATTGCATTTTTTTTTATATACTCTATGATTTGTGTATTAAATTTGATTATAACCTTGCTCACTAGAAAAATATTTCATTACTACGTTTGTGGCGCATTATTTAGATAAGGCAATTGGTGTTTTACATTTCTTGGCAGAAATGAATGAATACAAATCGGTAAGCGTGTAGTAATAATCACCATTAAACAATAAGACCCACTTTAAACAGGTGTAATTACATTATGTACATAAATAAATGACATAGAGATTCCACATAAGGTCGTGATTTTGTCTGTCGTACAAATACTACAGACGTAAACTCATTATGCACAGACAGCTGATAAAATCGAATAAGTGCTTCTCAGGGAAAGAACACGTTTGAAGATAATTATTAGTCGGAAGTAATGTTCGGCGCGTGCCGAATGACACTCACTCAGAGGCCACTGCAGGCAAAACAATAAAAACGCTCAAGGGACCGTAATAGCCTCGGTAATAGCTCTTTGGTTTCACACCCGTTCTCTAAAACCATATTTATCGGAAGTGTGACATGCCTATTCAGTAAGCGCCGCCTGATCGTGTGGGCTAGGTCAGTGCTGGTGAAGAGGGCTCATGATTGATGATTTGTTGTTTTTATGCGGTTTTTACGCGGCCGATCTAGTTGCCGGTGGAGGTCATGGTCAACTCGATCGTAATCTACCGAGAAACCGGCGCTATTGTTCCCGCCGCTTGTCACAAATTTAATTGACTATTAAATCGCGGAACCGAGTGAAAAGCAAATGTATTATAGCCCGTCATTTTAATGCGATGTTTACCTTACGCACTTCTACTTCGATTTGTTTTGACTGCTCGTTTTTATGGTGTTAACGGTGACGTAAAATATTGGGAACTGAGAAAATTATTATGTTGAGGGTTATTAACTTTTATTTTTAAAATTCTCATAAATTATACCACCTGTTGGAATGCATATTACGACGAGATCGTTTAACCTACTTTTAAAAATTTATGTGCTATTTTTATGACCCACACTAAATATTCGCTATTGGTACTAGAGTAGATAACTTTTATAATTTCTTGTGGATTGTTAATTGTATTGATATATATTCAGCACCTAGGTACACATTAGAGAGATCTCTGCAGTCGACCATCCGAATATTGGCAGTCATCTTTAGCCGACAAAAGCCTCACGGATGGCTCCCTGTTTCACCCAAAGGCGGAACAGCTTCTGGGTATCAACTTCCGAAGGCTGCACGATCTGGCTTGGGATCTTGTGGGGCGAAATGTAGAAAAAAACCACCTGCCTTAGACAAGAAGTGGTGACCCCACCACCCGGGGAGAAATCTGCAGTCAACCAACCGAACATGGGCGGATCAACCTAAGCCGATGGCTACGCTTGGGTATCAAGTCTCGGAAGTTATACTTTTTGGTTGGTTTCGGTTGGGCTCTAGATCGTCTCGGTAAGAATCTGACCCTGATGTCTTTGAAGATTTCCACCTGGAGGTCCCAGAAATTGGGAGTTTAGTAGTGATAAAGTAGGTGTGAAGGAAAGTAAAAAATATGTGTGGCATAAATCTTTTAAAACCATTAACTCGGATTTGAATGAAGGGATTACAGTACCTGTCAATAAGCGGCCCATTGAATCGCTCAAAAGATCTGAATCTAACAAGTGTCACAACAAATTAAACCTCGTCATCGATATAACTGTAACTACCTGCTAGTCGTTTACATTCCCTTTGTATGCAATAACGCCACACATTAACACCTGCTAGCACAGTCGGCTTTATTACACAAACAAAACATTAAAGCACCCAAACTGTCTGCGACCGTGTCTATTGTCCATCCCAGACTGACGACTTGCCTTCGTTCAACTTCTGCAATAATTCGTAGTACAAATTCCGGGCATTCCGAGGCACACAAACTTGGGGTTGGAGCCTTTAATAACGAGTGTGTCGTAAGTGGCTGAGAAGTTTTATCACGGGGTCCCTGACCTAAATACAGACGTCGGCAGCAATCGAGCACATGAATTGAAAATACAAGGAGGTACGGCGAGTGGAATCGATGTCACGTTCTGTATACTCGGTCATTCGTATAAGTGCAAATAATCTGAAAAAGTGCATTCCTGTCATTCTCAGATAAAAGCAAGTACCTTTTTTCCAACCGCTAATGGAACGTAATCTTTAAATTAGCAGTATAAATGATTGTACAAGAAAAAAGAATTGGTATGTCAACTTTTTTAACATTAAAGTTTAGAAGCCTTGACTAAAGTAACAGAAACAACTTTGGACTCTTATAAAAGATTACCATATAATTACCTTAAACAATTTCATAGAATTACAGGCGCTGTGACAGTGACAAAAATGAATACACTGAAACTTAAAGTATGTAATTAAATCAAGACATTCTTCAGACCGATGAAGCGTGAAGTAAGTAAATTATTATTATGCGCCAATAATACAAGTTGCTAAAATACAGCCTTGACACGGATAAATCCTATAGTCACAAAAGAATGATGCGTGTTACTATTTATTTCAATCCAGTCAATGTCATGACTTGGGAACTATACGATCTAAACCACGCCCATGCATCAGACAAGTAGGGAGCCAAGTTCTGAAAAATGAAACAAAATAAAACCACTGTATTTTTCCGAAAATTGAAATGCCAACACATATGACAACTGACAACAAACGGTGAAATAATTACATAATTTAACATCCAAAATATGATAAAATGATATAAGTAAATTTCAGATTATTTTAAGTGATGCCTTTACGGGATAATGGTGGTTTCCTTTTGATTTTCATTCAAACAAAGAAATAAGTTAGCAACTAGTCGATTCGTTTTTCCTTCGTAAACATATACGAAAATCGCGACACATACGCCACGTCGCTATATAGGCGTACAAAGCCCATTGATGTAAAGCAGAAGTTTGATACGAGCTGAGGCTCACTTTACTCTCGGTTTCGGGTATCAATATTTACGTTCATGACTTGTCCAATAAGTCGACTGGCAAATACCGATCGATTATGCTAAAGCCAAGGTTATCAAGAGGGAAAATAAAAGTTTTGTCGTTGAACTTCTTGCGCTTCCTTATTCGTAATAATGCATCCATGTCTCTGTTAAATTTATTAGTTTGTTCACTTTGAATTTGAATAATGGTTTGTTTTTAAATTCTATATTGCACTAAAAAATATGTACTGATCTAGTGTTTAAAATATGGGCATATATTTTAAGCATATTAGAATTTTGAGGAAGCACCCTTCAGATTCCAGAATATAGGCTCTGTTTATGACTCCACCTTAATTTAGTGTCATTTTCTCTATGAAGCATTAACTTATTCGGCAGATAACTTGATTTTTTTTAGAGTGTTGTGTTAAGCCCCTTGGGCAAATTTAACTTTTGGACGCGTGCCCTTCCAAATAATAGGTATCAAATTCCATTGTGTTTTATTTAAAGCTCGAACCCGAAGAATTCAAGCAAAAAAACCGGTGTTATTCAATACTCGTTATCGGTTACGGCATATCCACTTTAAAAGTCATAAATATCTGTTACAAACGTGTCGGCAACTTTGTGCATTTAGAAGTAGTTTACTTCTCGTACACGAAAACCCGAAGACGTCGTCTTTTCGAAACCATGAATGAAACTTACTCTCGATTACAGCATATCAAAATGCAGGGGAATTGAAATTCGCGTAAGCCATGCTCGAGATAATGCTGCTTGGCCATTCATGTTATGTGCACGTCGGGTTTGCCATCTTCCACCGATACGATTATTTATATCTCCACTTTCTCTCTCGTTCGCCCGTGTGTCTTCCTTCCGTGTTTCGTCCTGACCTTCCAAAGATCGTTTCCTTTAAACTTTCCTCCTAATAATGATGGACGGGAATCTTGACGTTTGGACTTTTATCGGTCCGAGCTTATTGGATTTCCGAGCTGCGAAACAAACGACGGAATGCCAGCTGCCCGCCGCCGCCAGATCAGATTGCAACAAGTGCCTCGACTGAATAAAAGATCTAAAAAGTATGTATCGGAAATTGCTGCCAAGGACTTCTTATACTCAAGGACGCGAAGGCATAGTGGCGTAATCCGGACGGCTCGATTGCTTTATGATTTGAAAGTTTTACTTCATTCACGGTTCCATTTATTAAAGTCCCTTTTTTAGAAGGACATTGAGACGAAAGGTGGGTAACCTTAATTGTTACTAGGTCATTTACACTCCATTCCAAATTGTTGCGGACCAGATTTTTGACACTGACAATGACAGTTCCATTTAGCTTCTGGTCCGGAGAATTGGGAATGAGGTGTACGTAATTTACATGCGAATCTAAAATAAAATGTAGTGTGTCAACGTTGGATACTTCACGAGTTGGATCTAATATACTGTTTTGACTTTTATTTATCTTGACTGATTGGGCTTGGGGAAAATGTATATTTTATTTTGCGTGCTCCCCCAACAAAAATAATAAAATCATTTTGACTAAGGGCACTACTGTTTTTTAGGCTAAGGCTTGTGGTAGGCAACACAATTTTCACAACATACAGTGTCTGACTAAAAATAAATCAAAAGCAATAATTATTATCATAAAACAAAAAGTCTGTTGAGATCAGCTGACGAATTAATTTCGTCGAGGGAATTCCGGAACAAAAAATAAATATTTACTCATTCAGGCGTAGAGAGCACCGAATTAATGTAAATACAATTGAAAAGCGAAATAAATAAAAATGTGTTGAACTGTATCTCATTTGTGTGACATGTAATCCAAACAAAAATAAAATCGCGACCAAACGAAAGTAAAACTACAATGGAAAAGGCGAATGACTTCGCTCATCTTTTAAAATTGATATAAAAAGCTTTAATGTATTACGTAACGCCGGCGTTATGATTATTACTACGATTTGCGACGCTGCCACCACATGCAGGGCCAATAAAAATGTAAACATACATAAATTACAATGAAATGTTTATCTTGACATAAATTTACATAAAAATGCTATAATACTATTAGTACATTATAATAATTAATTGGTGTAATATAGTAATCGTAACCTACTCCAACACAATAATAATTGATTGCCCTAATATCGCATCCTTTTAAAATAACTATTAGGTGCGGATAAACATAAATAATACAATTGCATTTTTATGCCCATTAACTTTCATTCATTGATTCGTTGTAGAGCAGACACATTAATTTATTTATTACATAACGCGCGTCTCATTTCTGACGTCACTCAATGTTGTGACGATATCTGTGTCGATTAGGTAGATTACCGTAATTGTTTAAAAAATGTTTTATTTATTAATTAAGTGTGGATAATTGCCAAGAACACGACCGGTTTATTTTTCATAATATGGTGTTAAGTTAATCATGTAAATCGTATTTCCTTTTTCATAAGTGATGATAATACTGCAACATTATAAAAAAATATTATATGTTTCAATTTCTTGAAGGGAGGAAGGCTGCCCGATGTTCTTAAAATAAATCCGCTTTAAAATGTGTGTGTGATAGGTATGTATATCTTATCGAGTTTAAACAAATTTTTTGGTAAATTAGGGCATAAATAATTTATTGATTTCTATAGAGACCATAGCAAGTAGAGCGCGCTCTAATAACGTTGTACGGTTCGCGTTGGTGTACGTAACCACGGCAACTGTGGGCGTAACACCGTATATAGCTAACGCTATGTATAGGGACGCGTATACAGTGTGATCGCAGTATTATAGAAGATGGATGGATAAGTGGATAATATTATATAAAAGTATTATAAAATTGTTTGACTAAAGCCGGTATTACACTATAAAACTGATTTGTCAAAGATATATTATAAAATATATTTGATGAAACACGTTACAGTTTAATATACCATATTTTATAAAATATTTCTTTATTTTATAAAATATGGTATATTACACTGTAAAATGTTTCATCAAACATCTTTTACAAAAGATATAAAAATTTCTTTTTATTTTATAACATATGGTATATTACACTGTAAAATGTATCATCAAACATCTTTTACAAAAGATCTTTGACAAATACATTTTATAGTGTAATGTAACTGCATTTTTGTTATTACCGTCCTTTTAAACAGGCGATTATTCAATCCGCCCTTTTCGACGGTTTAAGCAAATTCACCGGATAAGGTTAGTTTATTTTTGCAAATTATTTTTTATTTTTTTTGGTGATAAGTTCACTGTTGTTGTTTGCGCCGTATTGTCTGCCATTAATGGAAATAAAAATGAAAAGATGCCATACTTTTAGTTTTCCCGGAGTAGGTAGGAACGTGCAGATTATTTTGAAACTCTGGACGATTTGTGTGGAAAAAAGAAATAATTTTAGATTTTCTTCCAAACATAAAAAATCTAAAATTATTTCTCCAAGTGTAAAATTTGGTATTTGTCCCTTATGCTTTTCTGCCATTATTCTTTTAGATAATGCACAGCCCCCTTATTAATTTAAGGGGGATTTGCATGATGAAAATATTAGATTTTTGACAAAAAATGTAATTTTTTTGAGGTTAGGAGAATTTACATTTACGATGTGCACAAAAAACTGAACTGATGAAAACTGAACTTGAACTGATAAAAGGAAGCATTTGGGGGGTGATCAGGTTTAAAGGCGGATTGTCAAAAAATAAATGTTTCAGCAAATTAAGTTTTAACTTTGAAATGCAGTATTAACCTGACATCAATATCAGATAAAATCTGTGGTTAGATATATCAAAATTGAATATAAATACTTTCCATTTTTACCATGAACCTATCGCTATCAAAATAAATTAAGAAAAACGAACCAAATTTATAAAGCAATTTTTAAGTCAATTTATAGCATATACGTATAGTATTTTTGGACATATATTAGTGATTGCTTCTTATTTTTTTTTAAATTTGATATCACTATCATAAAAATAATTTGCTTTTTTTACATCAACTTTATTGAGTAATTTTAATATTATTTGTACTTTTTTCCATAAATATACTTTTACGTCGTTAATTTAATTTATACAAAGTTGCTTATCTATTTTTAGAAGCATAAAAATAATTAAAAAAAAGTATTTTAGTCTAAAAATATCTTCAGCCACTTATAAATATTTTTGATAAAAACCACAAGCTTGAAAAATGCAAATTCCGCGATAGTTAATTAACATTACATAACTGAATAAATAGCGGAACTAAAAAATCAAACAATCTTAATTATCATCAACCATTTAACCTGTTTTGTTTATGTATAATAAATAATCTAATTCGGAGGTGTTTACACTTCAATGAACTCGCGTAAAAACTATGTTAATGAAATAAATATTAACCGTTTACATATCATAGAGTTCAAGTGCATAAACATTATTCGAAGGCGGCTTAAATAGGCGCCGGCGCTAAATGCGTTGCGTGTAAATGCGTTAAGAGTAATTTACTCATGTCGGTCTAATGTCATAAATCTATTTTAACCCACATAATTCGGTCAATTATATCAAAATAAATCGCATTTGTTTTCAATGGGTATTTATTATATTTTGAAGCCTTGTGACTTGGGTACTTGAACTATAATCCATTTGTTGAGCCCAACCATTTTATTGACATTCATCGTACATGCTTTCTTAACAAAACAAATTCTGGTTGTATCATCTAATTATTCATTCCATATGTAATTATATTACCAAATAGCATTCAAAGCTGGGATGCTGGGGACTAAGTGGTAATTTGAGTGGAGTAAAATAATTTCGGGCGAAAATGTTGAAAAAATGAATCTATTTTGACGAAAAATTATGCCGCAGTTCTTCTATTTATTTTATTTTTTAAACAGCCACACAAACGAAAATTTGTAGAAAACTATTGTTTCGCAAAAGGAGGGAAAGGCATTGAAAGGGCAAGTGGGGTAAGTAAATCTCTTTTTTCTCGTTCTGTCTGTTTGTGTGTTCCAGTATCCCGCAAAAACTACTGAACCGATTTTAATGGTCGTTTTCCTAGTGCTCCGGTTAATGGAAACAAAAGTAATAAACATTAAAGCAAAAAGTTTTAATAATTTCGGGCGAAAATGTACATAGAGTCGGCATAGCCTAGATATAATAAAGTCGGCACTATTTTTGACAGTTAGCACGAAGGTTAAAAGGATTCTGACATTTTTGTCTTCTAAACATGCTCATATTGTTACTTTAATAAAGACATTGTTGTTGTCTAAATATGTCATCTTTGCTGTCAAAATAATGTCGACTTTCATAATGTTTGTGCCTGCCTTTAATTTGTCAACTTTAAGAATGGCCCAATATGAGCGTGTTTAGATGACATATTTATATGACAAAAATGTCAGAAACCTTTCAACCTTCCCTAATAGGGACTTATTGGTATATAAAATGGCATAGCCTGACTTAAATTAAATTTGGCACTATTTTTGACAGTTCTGCATACTCTTATGTTAACTTTATAGCTGGCACATGCCTGGATGACAACAAGATGACAATAGTAGTTGTAGTAGGACTTGTACCGATAATTCCCTAATACCGTCTTTGGGTAGGCACAAACATTATGTTAAGTCAACATTATTTTGACAGCGCCGCGATCAAAAAAGCTCTGGCTGGGTAGCCCAAACGTAGGCATTGGATAGCCCTAGCAACCAAGAAGAGCGCCGCGCCGTCGTCTCATAACAAATTCGTAAAGTGCCTAAAATATGTAGTAGGTCGTGCGGAACTGTCAAAAATAGTGCCGTCTTAGTCAAAGTCAGCCTATAAAGTACCAATAAGTCTCTAATACTTTAACCAAAATTTGCAAAGTACATACTTTATTTTGTTTAAAACATTTTTAGAAAACTATTGTTCAATTTTAAAATTTTTTAAAGAAGCATTCCCAAATACAGAAGCGCATTTAAAGGACAGGAGGGGTAAAATCTATACCTACCTACATATAATAAATCTGTATATATTAATGACCATTAATTAAGGCAAAAAGTTTTATTAAAATGGAGAAAAACACAGGCAAGCTGCGGATTGTCAGCTGTAGTTAGGAAATGGCTATTTTCCTATTCACCCCTGGCAGTAAGCCTTTACGTTATAGATTTTAAAAAAAACTAAATAAATCGAAACAACCTTGTATCTACTTAGATTAGAACAGTACGTAATTAAAAGTAAATCAATAAACGAATATTGTATGTATACATCCCTTAAAACCTAACCCAACCTGCAAAAACTAACCGCGCGGTTACAAAAATATTAAAAATAACCTATTTTCAAAGTGGCGCCGATCACTTCTATATTTATCTTCTTGAAATATACAAATATCTAGTAGACCTGCGCGTTATTAATCGAACCTGGCCATTGTACGTGCGCTTACCCACGACTATAAATTGCCTGGTTGACTGTATACTCGGGAAATCATTTAAATGCACATTGTGATTCCCGTCGTTTCAAAACAAAACCCATGTGCCCGATTACAATAGAAAAGAGTTTGATGTTTGACAGTTATCATAGGGAGGGAAATTTTGAATTTAAAAACAAATATTAACTATGCCTATAATAAACTTAAGAAAGGATTTTTTCGAGGTTAAATAAAAAATTTGGTAGCAACCCTAACATTATGTAGCCAATATTGACTTAAAACTGTTTAGAAAGGGCCTACTATTTTTAGAAACAAAATTTAGTTTTTAGCAATAATAATAAACAAAAATGCGGTATATTTTTTGACGCCAAGCTAAATGCATTTTTCTATAAATCTTTAATTTTCAAAATAAACAAAATGGGACTTACCTGTCTTTCAAACCACATATTCAAACGCGGATATGTATTGTTGCAAGGAGCAACATCTTAATTTTCAGTTATAAATCGCAAAAATTTCGAACACAGAGTATATCGTAATGACAGTATACCGCACGACACAGAGTTGCCAAGCACCGTCTATCACTGACGCTTTGTAGAAATACACAAGTTTCAAGACCAGTTTGAATCAGTCGGCGCGCCTCGGCACGGATCGAGCGTAGTCGGCCCACCTGCATAACAGGCCCGTTCGTTCGTTGGAAAAGGTTAGATTAACTGGCTGAAAAATATTTCTCTCGACTATAGATAGCGCGCTGTTTTAAAAGTAGAAAACTTAGCGCGTTATTTTTCAAACTGAAGGCAAATCGATACGTTTCTGGAGCCGAAATATTAAACAAAAAACTATGTGCCTACTAAAATTATTTTATATTCATCTAGGTAATCAACTTACAATGTTTTGCATTGCATACTTTTTTACAACAGAAGCATCATAAGTAAGATGGAAAAATACATGTTATTATTAGAATTCTATGTCGCGGCAAAAGAAGTTTTCTCACGTTGGACATCTATATAGCGGCCTCTACTGCCTTCATCGTAAACTGTTTTAAAGTTTGAACTTTCGTACATTTTTTAAAAGTTGTTTAGTTTTTAAAATTGTTTGAATATCTCTTGGAATATCCAGGTATTTAACGCAATTTGCGTGTTTTTATTTTACACTGCTCAACATTAAAAAACTTTAAATTTTAGTAATTAATTTTTTTTAGTATCTAATAGTAAAATTTATCTTTTTTAAAAATTTATTTAGGTCTTAATAAAATAATCAACTTTATACCTAGTTCAATTAAGTGACGTCTTAAAAGTGCCGCAGGTGAAAAATTTTGAGAAAACTATCAAAAATGTAATTTTTTACACGATTTAAATGCTTTTGATAAGAAATTTGTAATATGGTTATACCACAACAGGCAATATTTTTGCAATTTAAACAAAAAGTTCTTTTAAAAAATTTTCTTTCACGTTTTTCGTAAAATATTTATGAAAAAGTGGGTTGGGTTAGCTGTCAAGGAGCGGTGGATGTAGTTTTAACTATTAGATTAGAATGGAGTGGTGTAGACACCTGTCCACCTCGACCTCAGATCTATTGTGGTTCCCCTTTCTTCTTCCCTGCTTTGCTAAAACTACAAAACAAGCTGCAGCCCCGTCCTTGTCATGAAACCCAGAAACTTTGCCAGTGTGCCCTGTTCTGACATTCTAGGTCCCCCAGTAAGGCCCTGGTTCTAACTAGGCCTTCACATTGACATAGTACATGTAATGAGGTTTCTTCCTCTTTCTTGCAGAAGCGGCATGTTGCATCTTCTACCAATCCCATTGCATACAAGTGCTTATTGAGTTTGCCGTGACCTATTGGGAGCCCCACTATTTGTCTGACAAGCTTCCTTTCCTTACTAAGAAGTTCTGCAGTCAGCTTTGTGAACGTTCTTTAATGAACAGTTTGGCCTGTCTTTTTTCAGACGTTTCCTACAGACCGTTCGTCTCTTTGGTAATCCACTCTTTAATAGATTGCTTGGCTCTGGCCTTAGCGGTCCCACAAAATGATTCAGGCCCTGTGAACTTTATTGCCGAGCCTTGTCTGGCCAATTCATCGGCTTTTTCGTTTCCAGAATGTCCCTGATGTCCTGGGTCCCTGGCTAGTATCACCCTTTTGGTGCTTGCCAGCCTATTTAGAACTGTTCTGCAGTCCCAAACCAGTTTGAACGTCACTTGCACTGCTTCTAGAGCTTAGCTTGACTATCTGAATATATAACTACCGAATGAGAGTTTTCCTCTACTCTTTATATTTCTTCGGCACAGTGATGTATTGCCGCTACTTCAGCTTGGAACACTTGTGCAATCGTTTGTCAGGCTTATAGAGACTAAAGTCTCGTATTTTTGCCCGTATATGCCAGCTCCTACACCCTCGTCGGTCTTGATGCCGTCTGTGTACCAGATGGATTCCGCTCCGAAAGGAGGACCCTCCCTCCCAGTCGGCTCCATCTGGAATTTTGACATTACGTTGCTCGGTAATCCCAGTGTAGGATCTTTTTTGAGCTCGTTTTCAAGTCTTTCATGCTCAGTTCCATGTGAACTGATAATGGGTGCTTGACCCCGCGTTAGCCTGTTGAGACAATTGTATCTGATCCATTAAAAATGCCATTTCTTCTTCAATGCTGTTGTTCTTTGTTATATGTATCTTTACATTAGAAACAATAAAGTTTTGAATTGAATTGAATGCTGTTGCTGACAAAAATTAAACTATTACAACAGTTAATAACATTTTAAAGCGGTACAGGCAATTTTTTTTTATATAAATCTAAGTGAAAAATTCTTCAAAAAGTTGTTTTTTGAGAAATTAAAAAAAAAATTGTATTGAGTAACCTGCAACAAAAAACAAAAACTATTTTGGTGTTAACTGAATTTTATTTAACATTTCAAACTGCACCGGCTGGTAAAGAAAATCATAAAATTCTGAACATGTATGTTTATATAGTTAAATTTTAAATTTGGTTAAAATCATATTTATGTTTTCAAATTGATTTTTGAAGACACAAGATTGCCGTGATGCCTGCCGTCGAAATTCCGGACAAACCCTCGGACGTCACCGGACGCCACCAAACTGGGAACATCTAGCACAAGAGCATAAGGAACCGTGCATAAATTACGTAACGCTTTAAGGGGGGGGAGGCTCAGACTTAGCCTTACAAAGGGGGACGGTGTCTCGTGAGTTTTTTAGGGCCGGTTTCTCAATAGCGGGTTACCAGAGAGTTAAATTAACTCCGGCTATAAATTATAAATCCCAGCTTTTTGCTGTTTTAGGCCAATATTTTTTTTAATAAAAATAAAAAGAGACTTTTACCAACAAAAAACTGTTGGATTTTTGTTGGTAAAAGTTTCTTTTTTATTTATATTTAACTCCACGATGGACATTGGGAATTTATTTTTCATTCTGTTAACTAATATTTTGGGTGGGACTGCACATGCAGCTGCACCCCGCATTTTAAACTTTAAAAAAATGGGATAAGGAGAGGAGCCCAAATTTTTTTTTGCGGTAGATAATTAGCCCGTAATTAGCCCGTAATTCCTGCATTAAAAAAATTTTGATTTTTCGAATGCGGGGTGTAGTTGCATAGACCTCGGTTTATCGCTTTTTCGATTTTAGGGTCATTTTAAACTGACATTTATTGAAAGACGTATAAACCCTCGGAGAAAGCAATTTATTTAGAAAGTTAGGTGCGTATAAACGTAGTAATTGACGTTATCACCCATACAAAACCAACACGTGAATTTGCCGTTTAAAACAGAAACGTAAGGCACCCACCGCCCGATATTCCTTATAAGTATATACGTATGTCATAGGTGTAAACTGCCTTTTGATCCAAAAACAGGTGAATGGTAAAATGCAAACAAAAACAACCATAGTCTAAGGAGACAAATTTTAAGCGAAATGAAATTGCAGGGTTTAATATTTTAGGACGTTATAGATCCAAGAAAAACAAAAAAAAAACTAAATTACTTTTTGGGAGAAAAAATTGCTTTATTCAAACCTATTGGAATAATAACAAATTTTCCATTCTTGACCGTGGACTGACCACTTTTCCCCGTGTTGTTTAATTTGGTTTAAAATTGTTTGACTTCATATTTAGCCTTTTTGATGACGATTTGAGTATTGTGAAGGCTTCCAATTTTTTTTTCATGAGTGTATCCTGTTTTCTTGAGTTTATACTGGAGTCTCTCCTATATTAATTTGAAGTAGTAGTAGTTGAAGTAGTGCAGGGATGGCCGGTCTTCCGTACCCCGTGCCGCAACCTTATCTTTACAATTCCTGCTGCAAGTCAGTACGCGAGCCCAACGTCAGCTGCCTTAATCTGGCGTATGCATCCATCATACTCCTATTAAATTCTTCGATGATTCCTTTGCTCACCCTCAGGCTTGCTCAGCTCGTTGCGAATTCTAATAGAGATCATCATCAACCATAAAGACATTTTCCAATTTAAAAAAAAATACACCCTAAATTTTAGGTAAAGAAGCACGCGTCTCAGCATAAAGATCAGGACTCGTGCCACGTGCCTGGTGCTTTTAATATTATATTGAAAATTTTTTTGCAAATAAAATAAATCTATTCTATTTAAACTGCTTAATTATTTTGTGAGTCTCAAAATGTTGCATGGTAAACTAGCTCATTTTTGACAAAAATGGACTTCCGTCGTTTTCCCTTGGACCCTTTAGGTGTAATCGTTTTTATTAAAGAATACAGGTGAGCCACGTGCTTAGTTTGTATACAATTTTAAAAGGACCCTTTTCAAGACACTTCATGCCATCAAACGTAATATATGGCGATGAAGTAATAACCTATTAAGCAGGTTAGGTGGCACTCTGTTATTCAGGGGGGTGATTGTGCTTGATAGGCAACCTGTGATTAATTTGTCGTGAAGACTGTCTTCCTGTTTGGTATAAAAAGGCCAATCAATAGATAGTAAAACGATTTACTACTACTACTTCATTTGGAATTCAACAGTCAATACCCCTACTATACATTCAGTTAAGATGCATTAACTTAAGACCAAAAAAGCGGAAGCAACATTGGCGCAGGATTGAAACTGATTCAAATATCTCGGATCAAAGCAAACCCAGACAAACAATGCAAAGATTTATGTAATTTATGTGAATAATGCAGACACGCGACAGGTTGATAATGATATGACTGGTCTCAAATACGAGCGTTTTATTTTTAAAAACCCTATCTGCCACTTATGAATCAGTTAGGGATTCCTTTTGAATTAAATTTTATTAGTTTTTTTATGAGATCGAGATTAAATTTACACTATGGTTTTTAAGTGAAATTAAGATTTTGAGCAATGTGGTTTTTGTGTTTTAAAAAGAATTATTATTAATAAAAAAGCAGCTTAAAATTAACCTTAAACATAATACGTCTTTGATTTACCCGAAAACATGATGATTTTTTTAAAGCGTCCATTCTGGTTGTTTTGGGGCGAAATGAACAAAACCTTATTTATGTTGGGAATTTGGAACCTTTGGTTGCACTAAAACAAAGTTATGATTGTTTTCCACAAACCAAAACTACACTTTTATGCACTCGACGCACGTTTCGCTAACAACGTTAGCAACCTTTTTTACTTTACCCACAAAACATCAAACCAAAGGGGTATTTGATAAATTCAAAAATATAATTAAATTAGCATTGCGTCCTATTACTTAGGGGGCATAGCGTATTCCGCACCAAAACTGTCTAAACTGTTAACAGCGCCAAAAATGTTGCAGTCAAAAAGTAGGCTTAATTTTTGTTCTTAAATTGAGACGGTTTAAGCTAGAGCAATGAAATTTGGGCTTCCGGCCCTCATGTGTCATAAAAAATTACATATGTTGCCCCTAAGGGGCAACAGGAGCCAAAATGTGTTTTTAAACTGTCCCTCATACTTTTCATACTAATGCACCTGCACCTCTGAATCTTAGTCCTTTGGCAGTTCATACTATTACGTACAAGTCTATTATACCGGAAAAATTTTGTGGCTGTGAATGAGGCTCCTAGGTTAGGAGCTAAAAAATTTGTTGATTTCAATCTTTTGCTTTGCCCCAGCCCCTAGGGGCTGTAAGGGGGCAAGATCTAATTTTCACCATTTTGAAATTACAGAAAACACTCCATATGCATAATTAAAACTCATGAATTTGGTGTAAAAATCTCAAACCCCAGGGGCGACGCCTAAGTAGGGGTTAAAAATTTTAAATCTCGAAAAATTTCTTCAAAATATACTATACCAAATTCAAATAGTCCAAATTTTTTTGGCAATTACAAGTTCAAGTCAAAACACTTACATTTTAAGAGACAATATTTTTTTACCCGACCAACTTTGCCCCAGCCCCTAGGGGCTGTACGGGGGCAAGATTTTTACCATTTCTATATTCCGTGTGCATATGGCCGAGTGTTTCCAGGAATATAAAAATGGTGAAAATCAGATCCCTCTTCCTTACAGCCCCTAGGAGCTATGACAAAGTTGGGGGTATTCAACATTAAGAAATGGTCTACTGCTTCCCTAGTGGTGCATTTTTTTCGACATGGGGTGAAAGATAAGTGAAATATAAATTTTTAATTGAAATCGACAAAATTTTTAGCCCCCTTGCTAACAGCTATAAAAATTATTTCGGTACAATAGACTTGTAGGTAATAGTGTGAACTAGCAACTGACTGAGATTCAGTTCAGGTGCATTAGTATAGAAGGTATGAGGGATAGTTTAAAAACACATTTTGGCTCCTGTTGCCCCCTAAAGGCCACATATGTAATTTTTTATGACACACGAGGGTATGCTGAAAGGCCAACATTAAGTTTCGTAAAATCCCACGGAAGCCAAATTTTCTACCCCTAAGTATATTGGAAATTGACTTGTTTGCCCTCCAAGAATTTACAACATTCCTATTATTCACAGTCACTTTTTCTCGGCGGCATACAAGCAATATCGGATCGACCTAAATGAAACTGAATACTACAAAAATAATCGATTGGACAAGAGTTGGGCTTGAAATCAATCTCAGTCCCATGTAGTCCTATGTTGCTGCATATCCGAGTTCCTAACTCCACCAGAAAATTATTATATCCTTTTACTGCAAGTAAAAAGTAAATTAGATGCAAGTAAGAACACGAAAAGGCTTATTCCAAAAGTTAAGTTAAACAAGGATAAAACAAGATATAACATATATGGGCACAAGCAGGAACGAATAATGATTGCATATTCCAGCAAAGTCTAACAACGCGTGAGAATTTATGCGTTTAATGGAGACATTCAACAAGTTGATAATGACTGTAAGATTGGCCATATTTGGGAAGCAATCCCTTTCATCGATGATTTCCCGTGAACAATGGGGCCGTACAAATGCCTCTATTAACCCAATTCAATTCAATAAGTTTGCCACAATCAATGCAATAAATTATTATTACTATGGTTTTTGAAGTTAAGTCAAGATTTGCTAGTAAAGACAAACCATAACTTTAAAAAGGAATTTAGCGAGGGTGAATAAATGACAAAATCAATGTAATGGTAACTTCCCTAAAAAAAGGTAATGGTAACCGTAGATCCGGATTTCGCACTTGTGGTGCTCATCAGTACGGTGCTAGAGTTAGGAGATGAAATGATGATGAAAAAATCTGACACCTTCAGTTTGAAGGAAAATTAAGCGACTCTACGGAGACAGACATAATTATCTTTTTCGTGATTGGGGTGTCATTTGAAGGGTACTTAAATAGTGTACAGAGGCGTAACCAGGATTATAATTTAGGGGGTCTTTAGTATTTGGGAAAGTCAATTTAAAAAAAAATAGGTAAATGAGACTAAAGTGTTTCAATTTTTTTGCATTAACATTTTTTGTCTCATTTTATCAATGAAGTGAGTATTCTTTAAAGGTATAGGCAGTGGCTTATGCAGGGGTGGATTTAGGGTCTTTTTGACCCCTAGATCTAATGAATATCCTAAGTACGCCTCTGTAGACTAATTCAAAACCGTTCCCCCAAACGGATTAAAATAAATGAACCCTCTCAGACAATCAAGCTCTCCTAAAATATAATCTCGGATACTCCCCTGTGCAGTATTCAAGTACCTTCCAAATGACACCCCAATTATAAAAATCTACAAAGTAGTTTTCAAATTACAAGAAAAATTCTCCGTATGTGTTTAGCACACATACGTTCTTTCACGGCTCATATCTCCTATCACCGACATACAATCCTCATAGAATTTAATTTTTTTCACCTGAAGTACAATATCTTCAAAATATCAAAATATAATCAATAAATCAATATATCAATAAATAACACTTGTGCTGCTCATCAGTACGGTAACCGTATCTGGATCTACGGTTACCATTTTTGAGGGAAATCTCGCTATCATTACCTTTTTTAAGGGAAAGCTCGCTATTCATTGATTTTGACAAATAATAACCTTTAAATTGGGGTATAAGAAGCTCCACTGAGAGAAGTATGGACTATTTTTTCAACCTTTAAATTGACCAGATTTTCTGAAAAAAAATAAGCAATCCCGATTATACAATGTGTTTTAATTGCAAGTCGTAACGGCTTTGGCATTAAATGGCATTTTCTGATTAACAATGAACATTTTTAAATCACTGGTTTTGTTAGCCAAGATGCACTATATTATGAATCCGATTGATGCCACTCTGGCACCCTTGGGCATTTAAAAAAATCCAACATGGCGGTCATTTTTAAGTGAAAAACTGGAGAAAAAATATCTGAACATCATTTTGGTCGCCGAAATCCAAATCCGGTATTATTTTTTTTCTGGGGGTTAACCCAACGAACAGAGGAAAAAAAATCCACCTGCTAACATAGGCATGTGATACATCATTTTTGGGGTTTTTGGGTTCGCTGAATTTAAATTAATAATAAAAAAAAATTTTTGGGGTAATCTGAAGGAGTGGGGGATATATATTATGTGGTACAAAGTAAAAATGTTTACGTGGAGGCTTAATGAACAAACTAAGTTTTTTTACAGATTTTTATAGCTTTGCCAACCCGGTTATAGAACTAACTAATGACTTGGGCATCATCCACCATTATTATTAAAATATCAAAATATAAGCATGTGCTTGTGAGACTTGACGAAAAAAGTTATAGGAATATTTCATAATATTTTGAAATGGTGATTGAAGTGAAGTCATTAGTAAGTTTTTTTATAACGGGGTTGAGCAGAGCTATCAAAATCTGTTAAAAAACTTGAATAAAGTTTGTTCGTTAAGTCCCCTCATAAACTGTTTTATTGTTAACTATTTAACTAACCCCCACTCCTCCAAATTACTCCCAATTTTTTTTAACTTCAGATTTAAATTCAGCTGACACAAAAACCCAAGAAGGTCAATTTTTTTATAAAATCAGTTTTGGTACCCCCCAGAAAAAAAGAATGGTGGATTTCGATTCCGGCGACCAAAAACCGAATAAAATACTGTGCCACACACTTATATGTTGTTCAATTTTATCACTTAAAAATGGCGGCCATCTTGGATTTTTTTAAAACAAAGTCAGCCAAAAAAATCTTATACCAATCATTTTCACCTTTTTTTAATTTCCTCCAGACTACTCTGAGAGAAACGATATTAGCCTTTACACAGTAGTTGTATACAGACTATTTGGGACAATGCAATACAACTTGTTCAATAGTGGGTATACCAAAATTGTATAGTCATTATAGAAAATCTTATATCCATTATAAAAAAAATTGTATTGTTCCGAATAGTATACAAGTGGTGTATAAAGGCTAATATCATTTCTCTCAGTGTATTATATGAAATGCAATATTTTAGCGTTTCTTAAAAGTATGATGGGAGCCTATAAAAATTTGCATACCAAAAATTAAATTTTGCACACCCTTCCACGAGTAACGATGTCTATTTTTATATTGGGGAGGGTTCCTGGGGGTTGGATTTTTTGTGCAAAATTCAACCTTTCGAATAATATAAAGATAAAAGAAATATTTTCCAGTAGGGAAAGGGCTACGTCGGTTACTTGAGAACCCTACTGAGGGTTCCTGTAGTGTTCAAAATTTGAAATTGGGTGTGCAAAATCACCTCGTTCAAATGACATAAAAATTTCTTCTCGGTGGGGGTGTAGCAACCGTCAAGTTGCCCCCCCTCCCCGCCATATAAAATTGGCTACAATTAGTCCTGAGAGGATGTGCAAAATTGTGACATTCCAATTTTTCACAAAAATTTTAATGTCACAATTTTGCACATCCTATGTCTGGGGGACGGGAGGGCAAACTTGACCGAACCAAAGTTGAACCTTATTTAACCAACACAGTTTATTATACTATACTTTGCCCATACCTTAAAGAGGCAGTTGACCAAAATGACAAGTTGTTTACAAGTTTATAATAAATGTCCTTTGTTCTTTTTTTCTATGAAGCCTCGTTAATTAAAAATAAGCTTATAATATAATAAGCCCATAATTTTTGTCATAGTCATATGTCTTTTTTTATTGAATCTCTGTGGAAATTTTGTCAAAATATATACCCTAAAAAACTGCCAGTAACTTTTTCCCAATGTTCGTAATGTTTGTCACAATCAGTTAACTGAAAAACGCGAAGATGTACTCTGTTTAAACGGGCCCTTTAAACAATGTGACCAACCCTGCCGGATTGGCCGCCCAGTAAGCAAAAATTAATAAAACGTTAGTTTTATAGTGAAAAAAACGTTATAATAACATTGTTTGGAAAAAAACGTTATAAAACGGGTTATTAGGCGTTTTTTTCGCTATAAAAATAACGTTTTTTTCATTTGTGCTCAGTTTTCGAAACACCGCGTCCCGGAAAATTTAAGCGTGCCGGATTGTACCGGAATTACAAGTTTCATCCCGATTTGTATCGGAGCGGCATTTGCTGCTATCTACTTTTTTTTTAAATGATAGAGATTAAAATTTTGGAAGAATGCGCTATAAGGTCGTTTATTGTTGCATTTTGTCAAAATGTGTAAAATTTCGCATTTTAAGTATAATAATCTAAAAATTTTCAATTGCAGTACATTTATGATCTTCATTTGGGCAACAAATTTGGAATTGAGACTGCACTAATAAAAAAGGTTAGTCAATTTACACAATCAATCATTAGTTACCGTGTGGCCATAGTAGATATTGTAAAATTATTTTTTGCGTGTAATTTTACAACAAGATTGTGAATTTACCTTGCAAGTTAAATACTTGACAGATATTCACATTTATTTATGTAGATTTGCTACTTTGTACTATGTAATTTTACGTAGGTAAAGCGTAATTTTACCTTTTATAAAGTAAAATTCAGCACGTATTATAGGGATTATACCAATTACCTTGTAAAATTGCCACAGTTTGTTACAATTATAAAGAAAAAATACATTATCTGATACGATTTTTGTCAGAGTTTACACAAATGTTGTAAAAAAGTGAAGCTGATCTGTAAAAAGCAATCGTAAATTTTCATACATTTTTATCAGTGTGGATTCTACCCCAAATCCGACGGGGAAACAATTAAATTCTTTAAGAATTTATTGCTTAAAGTGCGGCGCTATAACGCATTAATGTTGAATATAATTTTCTCCAAATTTTCGCCTGCGGCGCATTTAGAACATAAACAACAAATCTAGAATTGATAATATGATCAGCTCAAGAATTTGCTCCGTTGTTTTAAATATAGAAAATTTGTTTTTTTCGTTATTGCAAACCCACTAAACCTACCCCCTGCTCTTTTTTTAAAGAAAATGTTCCGAACTTTCACTTTTACTCAACCTTGATTGATTGATTGATTTACTTTATACAGCAGGGTCACAGTCTACTAATGCTACAATTATATTACTGTTTAGGGATTCCCTGACACTGCAACCTTGGTTTTACCGAAAAATATGTTGTTAACTAGTTGTTTTATTTGTTTTCCTTTAAAAAAAAGAAAACGATTTTATTTAAAACCGTCCTTATATAAAACCGGTTTTAGGTGCGTATAAACGTAGTAATTGATAAATAAAAAAAACAATGTGAATGAAAACAAAACATGAATAAATCTTAAATCAATTTAAATCGAGAAATAAAAATCGCTATAAACACGGAAACGCATATCGCACCCAAACAAACTCTTTTAGATTTATGCGTCTGAAGTATGCATGCCACAAGTTACCTATGATGATCTATTTTATTAAGGTATATGCAAACCATGAAATAGTACCCACATTTAAAATAAACTTGTCATCATAACATTGTTCCCGTACCACTAAAAACCTTTACAGCCCTAAAAACAAAGATGCAGGATTTTTTTAAAATTAATACTAGGTTATGAAAAAAAAATGTTAGATTATTTAGTTAGGTGATAAATTAGAACTTTGTCAGCGAGGATGGCTAGATGACGAGCAAGAAATAGTATATCACATAGCGAGAGAAGAAAGTGACATATTTCACACGAGCGTGAAGGTTGTGAACGACGCGCTAGCCGAGTGAAACAACACACGAGTGTAAGAAAGTTACTTTCTATCCAGTTGTGTACGCTATTTTTCCTAAGACCACTTTAGGATTTAATTCGTATTTTTTATTTTGATTAATTTTTTTTCATTTTCATCTCAAAAGTCGAAAATGATTTCGTTCTATTTCCGACGCTTCTACAAATCATAGCCTACTAGATACCTACATTGTTTGGATAGTTTGCTGTTATTCATTTTCGACACTAGAGAAGAAAACATTTTCGTCTCTAGAGACGAAAATAAAATTGATATGCGTGTGAAATATAAAACTTTCTAAGGCGTTATAGACTACAGATTTGGTTACTTTCGTGTGTGGTCGTAGGAAAAGGATTTTATTTCAGTATAAACGATATGTGATTTTTTTTTAAACTTGAAAAAGTTCTCATACTCTAGAAATTATCAATTTTCATATTTCTTAACCGATTAAAATAATTGATGTATTTCTGTACGTCGAAAAGACGTAGGTATTTCTGTACGTCGAAAAGACGTAGCCATTAACTTCAATTTTGAGTTTCATTTTGTGGACGTGGGCCGTGTTTGGAGAGATTTTTCAATTGTTTTTGCAATCCTGATTTTTTGGAAGATTCATTGATTAGTTTTCATTGATTAGTTTTCGAGATATTTGCGTTTGAAATGACCGTAAGCTAACAAACAATTTATCTACTAAAAAAAAACTTTATCTACGTTGCACACCTCGATTTTTTTTCATTAATTAAAGAAAATTTTGGTATTTTTTTCTGTCTTGGGGGGTGGGTAAGGGATCTTTGAAAATTAAATAGGGAACATGAGTCGTGTGGCACCTTTTTGAGATACATATTTGCGTTTGAAATGATCAAAGGTGAACCAAAACACAATTTTATCTGATATTAAAAAGGTTTTTTTTATCACTTCATCAAAAACATGATTTTAGTAACTGCCGACAGATAACTAAAGTATGGCTTTTTTGGTTACCGATGCAAAAAACTTTTTTTTGATCACGGCTGCAAAAAAAGATTTCTGTCCGTTTTTTGCTAGTCATTTCCGCCAGTTTTTTACGAAAAAATAATTTAAAAACATCGTCAAAATATCAAACTATCGAAGATTAAAATGTCGCAAAAATGAACGTCACTGAGTAAAATTGCACATCGCTATGGAAACCATTGTTATTTCATTTACCAGCCACCTTGATTTATAGTGTAAAGATGGTGTGTTGCGAGAAGTGCTCTTCGTTCGAGATTTTTAAAAGTATTTTCCTGTTTTTTTTTTGATAAAGGTATTAAAAAAAATAGTGTTGACAACTCGTGTCTAAACTGTGTTTTTTTTTACTCGCATTTTTAAATACCTCGCTGCGCTCGTTATTTAAACCAACGTAAAAAAAGCACTATTTTAGCCACTATGTGTGAAAACTACTATTTGAATTTCGGACACGTCGATATTATTTCCCTTTAAAGAAACTATTGGTATTTTCGAGCATTCTCTCTTAAAAGGTAACGGTCACCGCACACTGACATAAGTGCGATATTCTATTGTTTTTGTTTGCCCTCCTAAAATTCTTTTTTGAGTTAATTTTAGTACTTATTTTGTGCTGTCTATATTGGGCAAGTAATAGGGTAATATGCAACTCTTTATTAGGTTGTCAATAATCTGTAAAAAAAATTATTTAGTACCGCGCTGTCTGTCTGATAATAAATGATTATTAGCCGCCTAATTTAGGGGAAACCCTGTTCTTGTCCGTCTCTGAAGTTTGTTGTGAAAGTAAAATCGTTGCAAATGACAAAACGACAGCTACTTTGTTTATACGGGTCTTTTAAAGCGGTTTTTGTAGAAGGATTTAAGAAAGCGGTTTATTACTTTGAAACTGATTTTAGAGCAACACCGTTCTTAAGTAAAAAGCCTGTTAACTCCTACCACCTCAGTGCCCTTTAGCCTAATGTGGCTGCCATTTTTATAACCAAATTGACAAGTAAAACATGGATTTTCTGTCAGTTTGGTGTCAATATGGCACCGATCATAGGCCAAAGGATACTGAAACGAAAATGAGTTAACTGGCTTTTTAGTTGAGACGGTGTGTTCACTTTGTAAATAGTATTTGTCTGTTTTGTCAATGTTTTGAGGATTGAGTGACAAAAGTCAGTAGTAAAATGTTAGAATAAATAAATAAAGATTTTATATTTACGAACATCAGTCGGTGTAAAACTGACAAGAAACACGCAAGCGTAATATTGAAAGTAAGGCATCCAATACAAGATTAAACTGACAGAAGTCAGTAGTGAAATGTTAGAATAAATAAATAAAGATTTTATATTTAAAAACATAACAGGTATAAACTCTTTAAAAATTCTTTAGCGTATTACTTCCAACATAAAGAAACACTCAACACTGGTTCTATTGACAAATCTGTTGTTAGCTTAGTTGCGTTATTTGTTTTTTTATTTTACTGATATATTTAATGACATTTAGTGAAGGACGTATAAACACACACATAGAAAGCGATTTTATTTAAAAACGGTCCGGCGCGTATAAACGTAGTAATTGATGATTCAAAACCGATGGTTGACATGGAGCGTCATCTGTGAATAAACATAAAGGGCGATATTTACTAAGGACTATAGTTTAAGGAAAGTTTGGTTTGAAGGCTGACGTATACATGGGTATCTAAAAATTGATTTTAAGCCGACCTATATCGCAATTGATAAGATATTTTTACCTTGATGGGCCTCAAAATGCACTGGAATGATACGCGTAAGGCCATTTTTTCTTAAAACAGTTCAAATAATCCGTTAAATCTGAAAACTGTCAAATTGTCACGGGATGTTCGAGTAAAATCATCGTATATTGTAGACCACCGCCAGCAGGTGGTTTATCTGATTCAAGTTTCAAAATAATCACGATTTGGTTGATTTTTTTTATTGAAAATAAATATTTTGAAGTATTTTAATTAGAAAAAAAGAATTTTAAAAGTAGTTTTTCTTGCGCTATAATTTGCGCAATAAAGTTGTAGATTTAATCACTTTAGCTGTAGTTTATCGCGACATTCGCGGTAAATGGTTTGCAATATACAGACCGCTTCAAGCTACTGCGAACATAGGGCGAAAGAAGTCTAATTTGCCAGTGTATGTACATGCAGAGACACCGTACGCCTATCAGTGAAGCAACCAACACTCAGGTTTCCGATCGCCATTCGCTGCCGTTCGCCGCCGTTCGCCTTGTATTTAGTACGCCTCTAACCTCGGTGCTGTGTGGAACGTAGTCAATGAAACCGGAATTTGGTCAATAAATACGCAAATTTTTATAACGTAATTTTCTTATTTTTTGTCACTGATAAATAAGAGCGTTTTATTGTCAACTACTCAGATTTATCAGTGACGACGTGTTACAATGAAAATAATAAGGAGAAACAAAATAAAATAATACATTCTAAAAACCAAAAAGATTCTCCCAGTCAAAAAAAAATTAAAGCAAATGTTCGAAAAGTCCTCCTTGCTCGGCTAGACAATATCCGAGCCTACTATAAAAACCCCTTCTAACGTTTCCAAGCATGTTAGGGGTGATAATTTGAAAAGCTTCTTCAAAAACAGATAGAAGTCATTAGGAGCAAGATCGGGAGATCGAGCTGGCCATAAAATAGTTCCCCGTGTACTTATAACCCGATTAGGAAATACATTATCAAGATATTCCCTAACAAGGCCAACATTGTGAGCGGAACAACCATCTTGTTGAAACCATGTTTCACCAAATCTTACACCTAACAACTGCCTAGCAGTTGGAATAATGTGCTGCTGCAGTAGATCCAAGTATCTAGGACCATTCAAATTGCAATTGCCGTTAATAAAAAATGGCCCAATTACGTGTTCCCCTATAATACCCCCCCCCCAAACATTTAGTTTTTGGGGATACTGTGTTCTTACGTCAAAATACAAATGCAAATTTTCCCTCGACCAATATCGAACGTGTGTTGGGTTATGACGATTTGACCATTTGACCATCTGCACTTTTTCGGCAACTTCGTAGACATCCATTTTTGGTTTTAAAAATGTATTATTTCAATTAACAACTTACCCATCTGTTTCTCGAGCAAGGCAGAAATAAAACAAAATAATAAAAACAAAATGAATTTCCAAAAGATAACACTGCAGCGTGCTTCGAATCCACCTCGGTCGTACGGCACGGAGAGTAAATTGGACTTGATTCCCCCTATGTTCGCAGTAGCTTGAAGCGGTCTGTATATGCTAAAGCGGTCAAAAACTAAAAAAAAATTTTTGTGGTACATACACTGAAAAAATTTTTTGCTCCGATGTAAAGGTGACATAAATTTTATTGCTAAATTACATTGGTCTAATGTACTTTTTCATTGATTCAATGTATTTTTACATATTATTAATGTACAGTATGTATGTATAAAAAAAGTAAAAAAAAATTACAGCGTAAAAGAGATACCGGCATAATCGCAAACCGCGCAAACGTGAGCAACTTCGCTGTGTATTTTTGGGGACTTGCGCGGTTTTGTGATTTGGGATTTGATGTCATATTACGCACCGGTAAAAGTTTTCCCCGGTAAATTCTTGTGCGCTAGGGACCGGAAAAGTAACGTGTGATTTTAGAAATTTTATAAAATTTTTGTGAAAATTCGGAGTTTTTTGCAGTAGCCGGGAAGAAGAGCAATTACACACTCATTTTCCTCCTTGCATTTCTCCCAGACCTTTCCTCACGTCTAAAGCCACATTGCAAGTTCTTGGTGGCATCTATAAATTAAGTAGCGGTGCACAGTGTCCTATTTTGAAATTCTGGCGGGACAAAAGTATGGCAATTCCCAAAAATTGACGTCTTCATATTAAACTTTTTTTAATGCGTGTTGATCGCCAAAATACTCAAGAATAATTTAGTGGAATACTAAAATTCCCACTAATAAGTATTTCTTGGAATCGGTGGGGGAACTTGAAGGATCAGGTAGCCATGAAAACGCATTATTTACTGTGCCCAGGGTTGCCAACCCTAGGGATTTTTCCGTAGATCTACGGATTTTTAAGACTGTTCTCTGATATAAGGATATGGGTCTCAAATCTACGGATTTTTTGGGACTTGGAGAGATTGATTTCACAAGTTAACACAAACATACGGAGCAATAATTACTTTCTCGCAAAAAATCAAATTGCCGATACTCATGGCGGACTCGCACACTTCAGAAAATATACAACTGTTTGTGCTTTCACAGTTGTTAGATAAGTTCTCTATATTTTACGCTGAAGTCTTATATTTTACTGATCGTTTCATTGGTGCATCCAAAAAAATATAGGATAAGTAGTTATGTTATTTTTGCTTGTGAAAAACCAAGACAGGAGTGTAAAAACCGTTTTGCTCTATCCTTAACCGTTTCGATGTTACGGGCTGTCAAAATTATCCTGTCAATATTTTAAAAACAGTTGAACATAGGTATAGGACATTATATATAAAATGTACCTAAAATATTTTGTAGAATCCAAAAATGCAAAAATATACAGGGTGTTCAATTTAAAACAAGAAAGTTGTTGGCAAGTTTTCGTGCAAATGGCAACACTGCAAATATGAGAGTATTTCATAAAGATAGTTTACATGGACTTATGTTAGAATAGAAAGTTTGAAAAGTTTCTATTGTATAGTTTCCAAAATATTCTAATAGGTTACTCACCTTGGGACACCCGGTATATATAAAAAAATTAATTATGTGATTGAAAAAAAGTCAGAATATTAAAAATTATCTAAAATTTTCAGAAATGTATACGTGGTGTCTTAGTTAGGGTGACCATTCGTCCTGTATTAGGCGAGAGAGTCCTGTATTTATTTTTTTATATATACTGGGACTTTCCATCCATTATAGGATCAATGCCCAGTTTTAGCCAAGTTTTTGCAAAGTTAAAGACAGACACAAAATATCCATGCACCTAGCCGGGATTCGATATCCATGCACCTAGCCGGGATTCGAACCAGGAACCTTCCGTGCGGCAGGCAGATACGTTGCCCACTGCGCTACGGTGGCCAGCTTGATTTCTAATATTATCAAAAACCTATTTAAATAAAGAAAAGTTTGTATTTGGTTTATTTAAATTTCTGAGAGTGTCTTGTATTGAAGCCTAAAAAATCTGGTCACCCTATCTTAGTTTAACATAATTTTATTAATATGGTTCACGGATCAGGGTTTTCATACATATCTTTACAAAATGTTGTACTTGTACAAATCCTGCTTATCAAAAAATAAAGTAAGACTGAATCCAGATGTTCTTAAACTTTTAAAAGATCCAGAAAAAGAAGAAGAAAATAAAAGAGAATGAAAGAGAAGAAGAAAACAAAAAAAAATGAATTGTAGCAAAAAGGAAAAAAACGATTCAAGTGATTCTGGTGAAACGAATATCCTGGAAGAAGAATATTTCCAAATATAAACCTGGGAAGTAGTTTAAGATTTCATTTAATACATAGTTTACTGTGGAAAACCGTCTATTTCTGTACTCCAGTTTAAGGCCTTAAATGTTAAGTTACAAAAAATTTATTAAATAATAATAATAAATTAAAAGTTTGAATTTATGCTTGTTTAACCAGACATGGTGTTCTACTGGGAAGAAGTTGAAAAAAGTTAAATATGTAAAAGTAGCTAAACATAGAGATAGTTTCTTCCTATTTTTAAAAGTTTGCGTACATTTAACAGGGCCGTAATAATAAAAATTTCTAATGATGGTTACTTTTAAGACAGAAACGTTGTTAAACCAATATTTCCTTACTGGGTTACGAATGGGGTTTAAAGAAAATACAAAACATGTCTTAAAAATTTCATTTACCTATATATATATATATATATATATATATATTGAATAGCGACCTCAATCTTGAAAATCAAAATGGCGACGATTTTGATTATCAAATTTGATTGCCATGTGCTTAATCTACATATCGCTTTTTATTTTATTAAAATCGGGTATTGCATAAAAAAGTTAGGGATTTTCTAAAAATTACTAAATAATTTTTTTTGCATCACTCGGAATATTCGATTTTCCTTATCCAGGGTTATAAATTTGGTCTCTTTCGAATGTCTTGCATTGCTTTCAAATGTAAACCAAAAAAAAAAAATTAATGAAGTGTATCACCTATAAATAATTCTGTCCCGCTAGAATGGCAAAATACGACACTGTGCGGCGTGGGGGAGTAGGTAAAAGTGTTACGAGGATGAAGAGAGAGAGAGAATTCGCAACTGCGTTTCGTTACCATTTGTAACTGAAAATTATAAATAAAATAATAAAATTAGTAAATAATTAAAAATATTTGTTACCTTATTTAAAGAGAGGGGGGGGGGAGAGAAGAAAGTTATAGGAAATGTTATAAAGATGAACGAAATTAAAATTTGGCAAAATGGGTGTTTTACGCTTTTATAGATGTAGAAAGCTTTTTTATTTCAGAAGTAACGAGGCGTTTTCTCATATGCAACTATTTCAAAAAAGTTTCAAAACAATGACGTCACATACAACTTCATAGTTTGACAAGGCGCTTGTTGCTCGACTAAACTAATGTTTCATCGGCACCATCTTAAAAAAACCAAAAATATGGAAGGAATCTTTTCACAGATCTATTTATATAAAAAAATCTGTGGAAAAGGTGGAAAAACAAAAAATAAAGACGCTGAGTTGACGAGAAGTTAGCCACAGTATTTGACAGTTAACTAATGCCTAGTCTACAGTCCAACGTCTTGGCACTGATTTCTATTTCTGTCTTTGTCGAGAAGAGTGAGAAGCAATAGATGGCAGCGGCACAAAATTTCAATGTGGAGTCTAGGCAAAAGACGCATGCGCTAGTTCGAAACAAACAAAAAGCTCGTTTCGAAACCAGTGCGAGTTTGTAAATTCAACATTTTTTTGACAGCGGTGGAATATCGGTGCCAACATTCGGTTGACAGATGGGTTTGACATCCATCTGAGATCTAGCAGTGATGAAATGTCGTTGTTCCATCGAATACAAAAAGAACGGTGTAAACAGCCGAGTGCCAATAACCACACTAAAAATAATAAAATCATACCTCAACTTCGGCTCGAGAAAATCGCAAATGTGACTTATAAGGGCCGTATTCCTAGTCGCTCCCAAGTCCCGATCCCTTCTTCCTTGGGAAATGTAAATTTTTTATGGGCGAAGGAAGGAAGAAGCCTTGAGGAATGACTATGAATACCATCCTTAAAGGCACTTATGCTGTACTTCTGGATAGTTTTTTCAAAATAGTCCTCCATGCAAGTACGTTTTTTGCTCTTGAACTGTCTTGCATTAATATTATGGCTCACCACTCCGTTAAGCATTACTGTACCTTGTATTAACCAAAATGCATAAAAAATATCTTGGTTTGAATAAGTTATAAAAAAACTGGAAAAAATAAATAACCATAAAGTAGGGTTATGTTTAATCTAACGAAGATTTTCCACCGACTCCCGAAGCCGGTGGCGATCGGTGCCAACATTTGTTGGATTGGTGAAATCCATCGAAAAATTTAGGAACTCTATTGTTGGACTGGTAAAATCCATCTAAAATTTATGAACTCTTTTGTTGGCACCGGTGGATTTACAAACTCGCCCCCATTCAAATTGGTGGAAAAGTGACGTCATTGATAACGAGCGCGAAAAATAGATATTTAAATTGATTCTATAAATAATAAAAAAAAAACAAAACCTTTTCAATTTTATGCGGATTTTACTAAATTGTTGGGAAGAAATACATAATTTTCAAGGTTGTCAATGGTTTTTAAGCACTAATAACACGAGACTTCAGAGTTGTGACGTCACTAATCAATGACGTATTTATTGAAAATGTTTTTCAAAACGGGTTCAATGTAAGAAAACGCCTACGGTTCTCGTTCAAAATGAGCAAAATATCAGCGAGCGAAACGTGAAGTTTTTGGATAGTTTTCAATCGATAAAAATATGAAAATTTTAATTTATTTTTCTCATCATATTGAAGTTTGTGTGAGGATATTTTTTCTCATATGGACTGACCTCCGCAAAGAACCCTACCATTTTTTTATGGGGGATGAAAAAAATTTTTGTGAAGCATTTGGACATTTTTTGCTTCTCAACAGCTTCACCCCGGAGAAAGTACGTCCAAAGAGAGTACGCTAAAACATAGTTAAACCTTATTTTAAAAAATGTTTAAATGCTCCGACCTTTTTTTAGAAAATTGCACTTAAAAATGCATTTTTTTATTTAAAAATTAAACTATAAATATATCAATGGTTTCAAAGCGCAGCAGGCGAAAATTTTTAAGAAAATGACAACTACAAATCCCATTTTTAACAAAAAATTAAACTAATACCGTAAATATCAAAGGTGTTAGAGCGCCGCAATTTATGCCCTACTTTTGATTTTCTAAATGTTTTCGTAAAAAATTTAAATCCAGGGTGGGGATCGGTAATTAACCCCCTACCCCTCTGAAATCCGCACTTCGGTAATGGCTAAATACTTTTTTTTGAGGTCTAAAAAGCAAGTTGAAACATTACGTTTTTATTGCATATCTCAAATAAAAGATGCCTATCTCAAAAAAAAGTTCGTCTCTGGTTTTTTTGGGCAAACCGGTCAATGACTCGCTCAATTTCAATATGTCTGTTGATATGCAGCAACGCTAAGCCCGTCAGATGAATTTCCGTCATAGTGTTTTTAAGTACTTATGTTTCAATCTTCTGAGGTAGGAGAAGCTTCTTTCTGACGAAGCATTACTTAAGCCGATCACACACAAACGCTGCACTGCGTGCACTGCGGTGGCATAGAGGTTTCAGACAATCGGCGCTCGAGAATTTTCAACTTGGCGTCTTGAGATGGAGCGCTCATTGGTTGAAACCTCTATGCCACCGCAGTGCAGCGTTTGTGCGTGATCAGCTTTACTGGCAAACATCCAAAAATGTTTTTATCAACGGAAAAATATCGCAACATTTGTTCATTGCCTCGAAAACCTTATTATATATGTTTTGATTTAAGCTTTTGCCTACTTCTGACCAATATTCTCCCAACAAAAGTTTAAGAATTTGTGTTTCGGATTAATCAAACAGTTTATAGATTTGGAAACGACATTAGTTAATTTTGCCTTGATTTTGGCTTCACGTTCTATAAAACTTGGTATGAATATGTTCAGGTCAAAAATACTTAGTCTCTATGATACTGTTCTGTATTTCCAATATCGTGGTTTTCGCGGTAAGTACGTCATGCGTTTGCTTATTGTTCTGCAATTTCTCGTTTTTTCTCTAAAGACTTCAGGGTTACTACCAGCATCTTTGTTGTCTACTTTTTTCTGGAGCAAAGCGATTGCTCCCCTCCCTGGGACCGCCACTGGGCCTGCTCTGTTCATATTTAAAAGTTTATCGCTCATTTTGTGTGCATCCTTTTTAGGGTATCAAAAACCATTTTTTTTCGCTGCTCTTACAAGCGTTAAATGTGTGTATTTTTTGGCTTACCCTGTACACATACGGACATTAGTACTGATATCAAAAATGTTATGTGTTGAATCAGATCTGTAAAAACCACTAATATTCTATCTTTAGTTTTTGTCGTAAACGATAGTTAAGTTAAGAAAATGCCAGAGTTCTTTAGGGATAAAAAGCAATAAAAAAAATATGAGTAAGTAACCCAATTAACAGAGTATTTATAGTTAAAAGGCCAACTATACAGGGTCAGTTTCCTTCTTTTCCATTTTTTTCACAATTTTTTTTTGAAAAACTGTGTTTTTTTCCTTGCGAAATCAATTATGATTATAGTAAGTCCACAATTCCAACAAGTTGTACTCTAAAGAAAAACCCGCAAAATTAGATTAAAAACCACATGCGTCCCCTAGTCCTTAACCCTAATCCATCTTTGTAAATATCGCCCAAAAAGTGAGTTTAAGAAATTGATTGTTTGTATATTATTGGACACTATCAGATGTTAAGATTAAGTATGAATATTTTTCTACATGCTGACATAAAGTCTGATTAATAGAATCCTTATTCATATAAAAACTTGTTGTTTGTGGTTAAATGAATTTTAAAATTTATAGGTTTAAAATAAAGTAAGTAAAGTTTGTGAAAAGGCGATTTTCTGCATGGAATGATTTATCTTCGGTATATACCACGGTTATTCTTTCGGTTGACAACTTTGACAGTAATGTGACTTGATGTCCCCCCACCACGAGTCGCTGAAAGGAATCGGTTAGAGAGTAAAGGAATGTAGGGTTATGTTTTTTATTGTGGGTATAGAAAAAAATAGCCAACAAAGATGCTGGTGGTAACCTTGAAGTCTTTAGAGAAAAAACGAGAAATTGTAGAAGGTTCCTTTAAAGCAGGGTTGGAAAAAACCCGGCTTTTTTTTATATAAAACCTAACCCACTGGGCTTTTTTGGGTTTTACAAATGGGTTTTATTGGGTTTTTTATGGTTTTCTTTTTAAATTTTATGCAGATTGTAGTTCTTCTTTAAAATTAGGACTTATTCTCGCGATCGTTTGTCAACTATAAAATACGACATAAGAATAGGTGGAATACAGAAATCGACAGTTTATTTGTTTGTTAATAAATCAAAGCAGTTTTGGTTTAGTTTGACCATCGCTTTTTTTATATAATTAATATAAACAAACCTTAAAAAAATTTACTACACTGCAAGTATCTGCTTACTTAGTATGACATGATAATATACGATTCAAGTTTTCGTTTTTTTCGAGGTTATTAACTCTAAACCATTTTTTAAAAGGAAAATGCATAAGAAAAGCGCTAGAAAGAGTGCTTCAGAATGGACTGAGGTTTTAAAATCCAGTAATAAAAGTAGAGTCTGCAAATACTGAACCAGAATCGTGTTTTTTTTATAATTTCCATTGTTGCTCAGATAGTGCAGCATCAATTGAAAGACATGGTCTTATTTGGAATATAATAAAATAAGAAATTGTTTGGGACTAGAAAAAGATTTGGAACTGGTCAAAGTTTATCGAATCTTACGATCCGATTCAAACGACTGGTAATAATGTACCATTTTTACGTTTATTTATTTTATTAATAATGAAAAAATCCACTTTTCAAAAAGCCCTACGTGTTTTTTTTAAGTCGGTTTTACCCAAAAAAAACCCAGTGGGTTTTTTTCGGTTATCCACTGGGCGGCCAACTCTGGTTTAAAAACATTCTATAATTCCTCCACAGTATTTTGGGACAGTTTGACCTTCAATTCGTCACACCAAGAATGAACAAACGCATGAAGTACTTACCGCGAAAACCACGAGATTGGAAATACAGAACAGCATTATAGAGTTTGTATTTAATTTATAAACAAGTTTTAGACAAAATCATTTCCGAAATAAAAAAGTATTTTTGACCTGAACATATTCATACCATGTTTTGTACAACATGAAGGCAAAATTAACTAAAGTCGTTTCTAAATACGATAAACTGTTTGATTAATTCAAAACACAAATTCTTGGACTTTTATTGGGAGAACTCAGTATTTGGAAACAATATTGTTTCGAAGTAGGCAAAAGCTTAAATTAAAACATACCTGATAACATTTTCGAGGCAATGAACACGTGTGGCGATATTTTTCCAAAGTAGGGCATAAATTGCGGCGATATGACACCTTTGATATTTACATTTTCACATAACATTTTCTTAAAAAATTTTCGCCTGCTGCGATTTGAAACCATTAATATATTCACAAGTTTAATTTAACTTTAAATCAAAAAATGCATTTTTAGTGCAATTTTCTTTAAAAAGTTCGCCTGCGGCACTATGATACCTTTGATACTCACGATTTTAGTTTAATTTAATTCAAAAATTGCATTTTTAGATTTGAGGTTAAATCCGCGCTTGTAGTTACTAAGTTTAGTTTGCATATATTGATTTGTTACTCATAAAAGCTATGCTTTTATCCTAGTTTTTTTTCGTATCGAAACCGCCCCCCCCTTTCAAATGGCTGGGACCGCCACTGGGCTAAGCTACATAGGAAAAATAGAAGAAAAAATTAAAACCCAAAATTTTTTTTTATTAACAAGTTTAGGAAGGTCCACCGTTTAACATATTAAAAGTAGAGATAGAGATGGGTAAATCGATCATTTTGTACTGAACGAATCGATCAGTGATTCGTTTCTAGAATGATCGAATCTTTCCGATCGATCATTGAATAAATTTGAAAGTAAATTAAAGAAATGAAAGAAAATGGTGACCGAAAAAAAAAATTATTCAAGAGGCAGCTAAATACGAAATACTCTGATGACCAAAAAATCTATTAGGTAAGGTGACCAACTCCTATCTATTGTATATCATGTATTTGTTCTTATATGCACCCCTAATAATATTAAGATGTATTTTCCAAAATACTTATTAAAGAAAAATAATTTAAGTAATGTTTCAATTCAAATATATAGATGACAGAGAACATCGCTTTTTTTATTGCAGTGATTTTAAAGTTACAAAATACAGTGGTATCAAAACCGGGGCGAACTGGAACTTTTGCTGAAAAACCGGGGCTATCCGGGACGGATTTTTTCCCCGGGACAAATGGTTAAAAATCGGGACTGTCCCGACCAAACCGGGACGGTTGGTCACCTTATATAAGGGTGTGAAAAAAAGCAGAGCATTTTTTATTGTATAAAAGGAATCTTAACGTAATACCTATACCCAAAAAAACGAAACGGTAATCACGGTTTTTGTATTTTTTTTATAGAGTTTACCCCGCGAACAAATGAACGAAACGATCGACCTATTTCCAACTGATTCAGTGTATCGCCACAGTGGGTCAGTCAGTCATTTGATCCATTCCGATTTGATTCACTCGTTTGATTCATTCTGTCTTCGTCGGTCATTTGCAAACATGATTCGATCATTCAATACTCGCAAGTGATTCGATCGAATCACACTACCCATCCCTACTTCCTCGGGAACTGTAATTTCTAACGTCCAAAAAACTCCAAAAAAACGTTTTGATAACTTCTAAACGGTGACAGACTGTCAAAAGTGACAGATAGGAAAAACGTTGCAAATTTAATTACCTATCAATAAGTAAATAGTGATAGTGTAGCTTAAACCATTCCTTCTACCAGAAAGAAAGAAAAAAAAATACCAATCTAAACAATTTCTTGCATATTCCTTTTTAGCATTTTCATCAAGATTTCTCAACCTACGAGTACCAAACTTGGCAGGGTTGGTCTAAGAACAATGACCTATATTATATCAGAAAATTAAATTTTTCCAGTGGCGTACTTCGATTTTCTGAACTAGAAAATTTCAAAATGTACCAAAACTCTTTGATATGCCACTAGTACTGAAATTTCTTAAACACAACAACTATCAAAAAGCTATCACCAAAAGATGAATCCAAGAGTGTGGTTATAAGTGGTATTCCATTCCAGGCTGAAAGTCGCCTAAAATATCGTCTTATTCTGTATTTTTGGACAAATTTTTTAGGTTTATTTTGCGATCAAAGAGGATACTGTGGATATTGAGCGTATTGTATTATGTAAAAATTTTGTACCAACTAGAACTTAAACTGTGTTTTTCTTGTTGGAAAAATCCCTTTTATGTTATAATGTATTATCCTTTTTTTTTATAAATAATGCTAGGCAAAAAGACGTGCATTGTGTTTATCGCCCCTTTAAAAAAATGTGTAAGAACGAGGAAATCACAGATAAAAACCTCGTAAAAGGTTTGTAAAGAAATCACAGTATAATTGTTTAAAGCGTCTATTTAAATTCACAATAAAGGTGAAAATGTATGCGTCCGGTGTAGACGTGCTACAGGTTAATAATGGATATGACTCCCGCTTATTTAGGGAAAACCCTTGGCCTGGCCAAGGGAGTTTGTTTTGAAAGTGTGATTGAAAAAGGGCCAAGTCCCCATCATTAGTTTTTCGATATCTGGCGGCCTCTCTCGATAAACCTTCGAAGTTGACTAAATTGTTATGCGTTATAAATACAGGAATTATTTACTAAATAATAAGCAATGTTATCTAAAAACTATTAATGATTGTCACATGAAAATTATGTAAATAAAAATACTACTTATTACTACTTATTTATAGTATACATTGTGAATTAAAGCCTATACAAATTTTATTTTTATTTGTTGTCTGTTTGTCTACGGAGACGGTTTCTTAAAAATGACTGACCGATTTTTGTACGAGGATCTTGGAGTTTAAAATGTGGAATTTCGATGTTAATTTGCAAATAAAATTTTTGGGAAATATAATTTTTCAGTAAAACTCGCCATCTGCACAGATTTGTTTAAACATATTTGAACGCACACTTTTTACATTCACAACAAACCGTAAATGGGCGTCTACGTTTTTTTTAAATGAAACAAAAAAAATGGGGAGAATCCTTTCGTACATTTTTATGTCATACAGTGTTTCCCAAAAGTCTGGAATAATGGATTTTTTGGGAAAACCATGTTTTTTTTTCAAAAAAAACTTTTATAGGATCATATTAGGTTATACAGGGTATCCCAAAAATAAACAGACACAAACTTATCTTTTTTAAAACTGGACGCCCTGTATATTATCTCATTTTCTGAACACTTTGGATCTATCGTTTCTCTTCTCCAAGATATTCCGGTTTAAAGGACCCCGCTCACTTCACTTCGGTTGAAATGGGCTGGCCGTTTGATATGTTGTAGATCTGTTCTCCCTGATCGACGTTTAAATAGACCTCTTTTTGATCTGCCCACGGTTTCAGAGATATATTTTAGTGAAAAATCCCTAAAATCAGTTTTTTGCCTATTTTGTTGTATTCGAGTAGCTAACTTGCTACTTCCGGTATACCAGTTTTTGGGTAGAGAACCAGGCTATTGAGTGCCGTTGAAAAAATTGACATATTTCATTTACGTCACTATCAGTGGTGGCACAAACTTGAAAAACGTAAAAAACTTTTTTTTGAAAATGCAATTTTTCGTAAAATCGCTGATTAAAAAAGAACAAACGGTGATATATTTTTTATTTTTTGATATGTTATAGTTACATACATATAAGCTCATCAATCTAAAAAACGTCCGTGAACCTGGAAAATGCTAGAGACCAGAAGGCTCAGCCGATTTTGACAAAAGTGGTACAGCTGGAGTGATCTTCAGGCTACTGCGAACATAGGGGGAATCAAGTCCAATTTACTATCCGTGCCGTACGACCGAGGTGGATTCGAAGCACGCTGCAGTGTTATCTTTTAGAAATTTATTTTGTTTTATTTCTGCCTTGTTCGAGAAACAGATCGGTAAGTTCTTGAGTGAAATAATACATTTTTAAAACTAAAAATGGATGTCTACGAAGTTGCCGAAAAAGTGCAGATGGTCAAATGGTACTATCAAAGCAGACCATTGAGACTTTTGAAGTTTTTTTTTTAGATTATTTTCGGTTGATGTAACTGATTTGGCAGTTTAACTTCTTGTTTTAATTGTCTTAGGAGCATATTCCTATTGGAAAGATTAAAACGCCAGGACGAACCCGTATCAGGTGACTTATAATAAGTACCATGCGGAACGATGCCTATTTGTGAGTGATTCAGAGTTGGAAGTCAGAGTGTGCGATGGTGTTAAATGATGTCTGGATTGAGGGTGACTAGTGAATACACTGACGAGCCCACGCTGGTCACCCCGGGCGAAACACCGTTTAATTGTTTCTCCTTTCGCCTTGGTCTTTTGTGTGTTCCTTGTGGGACACTCATCCAATTTTTAATTTTCATTCTTTCCTCCCAAGATCTTTTGATCTTCTCTTCTTTTTTTTGCTAGGCAGTTGTTAGGTGTGAGATTTGGTGAAACATGGTTTCAACAAGATGGTTGCCCCGCTCACAATGTTGGTCTTGTTAGGGAATATCTTGATAATGTATTTCCTAATCGGGTTATAAGTACACGGGGAACTATTTTATGGCCAGCTCGATCACCCGATCTTGCTCCTAATGTAGAGCAAGGAGGACTTTTGAAACATTTGCTCTAATTTTTTTTTGACTGGGAGAATTTTTTTGGTTTTTAGAATGTATTATTTTAATTTGAACTTGCTTTTATTTTCTTTCTTCTTATTATTTTCATTGTAACACATTGCCAGTGATAAATCTGAGCAGTTGACAATAAAACGCTCTAATTTATCAGTGACAAAAAACAAGAAAATTACGTTATAAAAATTTGCGTATTTATTGACCAAATTCCGGTTTCATTGACTACGCTCCACATAGCACCGTGGTTAGAGGCGTACTAAATACTAAACGCAAGTTGTGAATGGTGATCGCAAGCCTGAGTGTTGGTTGCTCCACTGATAGGGGTGCGGATTCCCTGCATGTACGTACACTGGGAAATTGGACTTCTTCCGGCCTATGTTCGCAGTAGCCTGAATCGCCCTGTATGCTACATATTGTTCAAGAAGAAAATCAATATGGCGGATGCGAGCCGCCATTTTCCAGGTTCACGGACGTTTTTCACAAAGTGTGATGAGCGTATACATATGTAGCTTATCTTTTTTTCTCTGAAGATTTTTCTGTATCATATCAAAAAATAAAAAATATTTCATCGTTTATTCTCTTTTAATAATTTATATTGCATGGTGTACTGGAAATAGTAAGTTAGCTACTCGAATACAACAAAATAGGAAAAAAAAATATTTTAGTGAAAAATGCCTAAAATCTGAAACCTCCAACTTTCAACACCTATATCTCTGAAACCGTGGGTCTCTACAACATATAAAACGCCCAGCCCATTCCAACCGAAAGCCAGTAGCAATGCTAAGTGAGCGGGGTCCTTTGTATGGAAAAGATAGGGGAATCGAAATTAACTACCCAATATTAACATCTATGATACTTATTTTCCTATCTCTTCCAAATTTAAACTTAAATATCTTGGAGAACATAAAAGATAGACCCAAAGTGTTTGGTATGTTTGAAAAGCTTATTTTTTAAGGATTTAGGAAATAAGTTAATATACAGGGTGTCCAGTTTAAAAAAAATAAGTTTGTGCCTCGGTTGTGCCATATTTTGTTTTTGGGACACCCTCTATAACCTAAAATGATCCTATATCGTTTTTTTTTTTAAACCCCTAGGGCTCCCAAAAAATTCATTATTCCAGACTTTTGGGACACACTGTATGTATACCAAGTTATGTAGAACTTAGGGATAACGCAGTTTAATTTGGTCCTGACACGTACGAGGTGCCTAGACGTAGACGTGGCATTTGTTGGATCGGACGTTTCTGTCTTGTACATTTTAGTACCAGTATTTTCTTTGGTTTGGCCTTTCGTATTACCAATCTATCGTATTTTGGACTCTCTTCGTGCGTTAGCAACATGAAGCAGACGAGAAACAACGTTAGTTAAAGTCTGGTCTGAACGTAATACATGCCGTTAATGCGACCTTGATGAAAAAGCTTAACGCAAGAGCGCAGAGAAGGGCTTCTGATATCCGTATTTGAGCGGAAGTCTTTGTTTTTTTTAAGACCAACTTAAACTGTCAGTTGTACTATTTTCCTGTACTAATTTTTAATATGTGACTAATTCTAAGTACAGTGTAAATTTGTGTAAAACTTTAAATGTTATAAAAGGCAACTTTTTTAAATAGCTATTTTTATTAGTGTATTCATTTTAATGTTCAAATAATAGTTATTTATGGTACTAGTGTATTATGTTAAAAATAAGTCACGCGAGAAAGGTATAAATTCTCAAGTTACTTAGGAAACATAACACACGAGTGGCATACAATGTTTTATCCAACAAGTGGAAGAAATCGTTTTTTTATGAGATAAAAATTAATAAGCTTTGTGATCAAATCAAAGCTACTTGCGTGTCAGTACCCTATAAATATCAGAATGACTTGACAGTAATTTTTTTACATTTTGGTCAAAGTAGGTTGTTTGTTTGGTTGCCGCGGGCTTTAAAAAAATTTTGACACTTGTCAGTTTTCCCTGCAGAAAAGGAAAGCTTTTTGAAGAAAAAACTTATAGAAAATGGAGTAAACCGATAAAAAGTACGTTCCTGAGGATATTCTTACGGAAGCGGAAGTCCCGAGATGTTTACGACAAAAAGTTCAAAATGTTTGAGTTTTGGATGAATTCACGGAAGATAAAAGATATCGATGAAAATGTTCTATTGGCTTATGTTTTACATTTGCAAAAAAACATTAGCCCCATCGTCGCTATAGACCAAATACTCGATGCTTTGCTCGACTATTCACGTTCACTAACTAGAGAATTCCAAGATATTAGAACGACCTGAAATAGAGAAGTTTTTGAACGAAGCTCCCGACGACGAGTACCTGTTGATGAAAGTGACTTTAATAATGGGGATTAGCGGTGCTTTTAGATGCGATGAATTGGTCAATTTGAAAATAAAAAATATTCAAGACAAAGGGAAATATTTTCACGTAGTTTTACCAGACACTAAAACCAAGACATCGAGAAGTTTCACCATACTTGAAGAAGGATTTCCAGTCAATCCGATCAAAATACATGGCCAAAGAATACTAGTTCTAGCCGCTTTTTTGTTTTTTACAAAAATGGGAAGTGTACCAGCCAGTGTGTGGAAATAAATACGTTGTCGAAGATACCTTCAAGAATTGCAATGTTTTTGAAATTGGAGGAACCAGCGCTCTACACCGGTCATTGCCTGAGAAGGTCTTCGGCGACTCTTTTGGCCAATGCAGGGGCTAACATGACTACTTTGAAGCGTCACGGAGGATGGAAGTCCTCGACCGTAGCAGGAGGATACCTAGAAGAATCGGTGCATAACAAAATACAAATTGCAGCACTATCAGCAGCTGTACCGATATGGGAGCGTCTGGTTCCAATGAACCAACGAATTTTACAATTACTTCAAATTCGAATAAATCGTTAGCGTTTTCCTTTAATTTGAATATCAATGTGCTGGGCAATACGATTGACTAATTTACCTATTTTGCGGAGGTAAAACTAGGTTTATTTGTTTTTAGTAAATTATTCTGGATATTTTTTACCTTAGTGCACTAGTGGTTTATTTCGAATATTTCATTCAGACTGGAGGCGATTCGCGTATTCCATTCCATTATATCAATATCACCTGACAGTATACAGTCGTTTTGTTAGATCTTGACTTCTTCAACATATCCATTTATCAACGGGTGTAACCGAAATCGATGAAACATATTTTGATTTATTCATGTACTACTAGGTTATATTAACAACTTAGCTGCCCTTCGCAGAGTTAAAAATAACGGCCTTTTTATTTATTTATAGTGTAAAAATTGAGAATGTTTCAACAGTGTTAGTGAAGTGTTAGTGAAAACCATAAGATAAGATACAAGCATCAACAATCTGTTGTTTTGGTCACTCAAGAAGACGAAAATACTAGATTATGTATTGATTACAAGAAACTTAATCATGTGACAATGAAAGACAGCTGTCCGCTACCTAGAATCCACGACACTGACGACACTATTGACGAGTTGAAATTCATGAAAGAGACGAAGAGAAAATATAAAGTTGAATTTCACACGACAAAACCGACGATTTTTAACAGGTTTTGCCAGTATTGCTGCCCACGATTTATTTTAACTGATAGACACAGGGGACTATCAAACAAGCAGTGAAATACATGTTATAATAAGATATTTACCCACAAAACGGAAAAAGTATTTTCTTCCAGAAACTTAATTTATGCCCCTTATCCAGCAGAACTAACTGATTTGTCATTTTTATTCAGTAGCCTACCACATTTGTTTATTTTTAAAAGTAAAAATTCTGCTGTGTTGGTACCAATTATCTATGAACATTTAGTTGTCTGTTTATTAGTTTTAGGACTGAGAAGGTCATGACTTGTCATTTTTTTACAGTGGCGTAGCACATTTTGATTGATTTTTGAATTTCTGCTGTTTAATTAAGAGATATTGATATTTTTAGTCATTTTGCTATTGGTTTTGTAAATTGTGGCTGAAAAGGTAATGTTTCGACATTTTTCTGCAGCAGCGTACTATATTTTTTTAGTGTAAACATCCGATGATAAGGCTTGTGGTAACGTAAAAATTATTCTTTCAATAAAATATTATTTGGGCAAAAGTTCAGTTCTGATTAGTTAAGTAGTGTTTTTACATTTTATTCAATATCGCACCACATTTTTTTCTTTTAAAATTAAATTATCTCTGATGATATAACATTAGTTAGTCGTCCGTTTATTGGTTTTATGGAGTACCATATATTGCGTAAAAAAATAACAATTTATCCCTTAAATCATATTATAATATTTCGTATTTAATTTTACCTTCTGATGAGTGATGAAGACTAAGGTAATATCATCAGAGATAATTCAATTTTAAAAGGTAAAAATCCATATATTTTCGATGCCTCATATTCTGTACCTCACTGAATTAAATGTAAAAACACTACTTCATTTACCATAACTAAACTTATGACTAAATATTACTTTATAGAAAGAATTATTCTTATTACCTAATCATCAGAATGTTTAAACTAAAAAAGTATGGTACGCTGCTGCACAAAAATGTCAAACATTACTCCTTCAGTTATAACTTACAAAACCAATAGCAAAAATATAAATAACTCTTCTAAACCACCACTTCTCTTTTTTCGTTTTGTGGGCAAATATCTAATTATAAATAACATGTATTTCAGTGCTTCTTTGATAAGCCCAATAAATGGTGGGGGCCCCAATATTCTAACCAAGCTTTTTATTATCTTCAATCAATCAAATTTCAAAAAGATCTGTTAATTTCGGCGCACACCTATAGTTGGGTACGGGGTTTTTGGTATACAAATTCAAAAAATAGCTTTTTTAAGAAAAGTGCTTAATGTAGGATGTTTTTTTTGAGAGTATTAAGACAATGTTATGGGAAACAATGCAAAACAAAAATTGAGACGTAAATACTTTTTAGTGGAAATAGGACACACATAAGGGCAGCACTTTGCTCCCGATATTAAGAGATAGTTATTCCAAACAACAAGGACGATTTCTCTTAGATACGGACGAAAGCAATATTAATGTTGGGGCAGTCCTGTTATAAGTCCAGGCTCTTCAGGAACTTTCCAAGCAAAAGCGAAATTATTGACTTACCAGAAATGAATCCTGGCAATAGTAAAATCCGTGGACCAATAGAATAGATTATCCAGCACTATAGTCGCTTCTAGGAATTAAACAACAAGAGGACATGTGGCAAGGTGGATAGAGAAGTTATAGCAATATAATTTTGCCATAATATATATAAAAAATTATTTCTTACGTACGGAGAATTAAGTTCACCAATGAAGAATGGACAATTTCGATACGCTGAAGGTAAGCACATAGAACCCCCCGACCATCATGACAATATGTATCTTACAGAGGACTGACTTCGTGGCACTTTCGGCAAAGTGGTGTGATTCATTAAAAGTCGACAATGCGGATGGAAATGCATTGACCAAACAGTTATTAGTTCCCAGAAAATATAAGAAGTATAAGGCGGAACAGCTGTAGCTCATCTTGAATTGGACCAGACAGTTAATAACAGATTTTACTGAGTTAAATATTGTCAAGACGACATAATCTGGAGCCGTCAATTACTTTGTTTATACGGGTCTCTTAAAGCGCTTTTATATAAGAACGGTTTAACAATTTTGTCGTATAAACACCTCTAAAATCGCGTTAATCCCCAAATCGATTTAATTTTAAAACGATTTAAGAATGAAGTTTATCGCTTTAAAAACGCTTTAGGGCATTGCTTTCAACTTAAAGCAAATACCCTGGTTTTACCGAAAAATCTGTTGCTAACTTAGTTGTTTTATTTACACTCAGAAAAATTCCCACTGACCATTTATAAAAATTAACTGACCCCAAATACACTTAAAATCGAGACAAAAGATCTATCTATTTAGAGCAAAAGGACCGATCTATTTATGGTTAATGAAAAACTATTTATGGTTAATGGAAAACCTTTTATGGATAATAGAAAATCCATTTATGATAAATAGAGAGTTAATTTGGTATTAATACATTTTCTACTTACCTTAAACGATTTATCTATTAACCACACAGTCGGGAAAAAACTCATTAAATCATAAAAGATGGCTTCAAAGACAATAAAAAATATATTTTTGTGTTCTAAAAACCATGACCTATCACAATACACGATAAGAAAAAGAAATAAAAAGAAAAAATAAAAAAAAGTGGAAGACAAGTCACCGAGGTTCGAAGCTTGTAGCAGTGCACCATTGCGGCTTCTATACGAAAAATGCCAAACTCGCGGTATGTAAACGGTTTGGCCGATTCTCTTGGACAGAATAAGTAATCAGAAATATTTTACAATTTTATTGGATTTTTTTTATTATATTATACCTATTTGTGACAAACGGCAAAGCCTTTCGCAGTGAATAGAAAAATTGCTATGGGTTAACGGTTAGTTGATTAATCATTTGGTCACTTGTGGTTATAAAGTTACTTGGTTACCACAGATAGATACTTCCTTTACCACAAATACTGAGCGCTTCAGGCTACTGCGAACATAGGCCAGAAGAAGTCCAATTTGCCAGTGTACGCACACGCAGGGACACTGCAATACCTATCAATTGAGCAACCAATGTATCACCGTTCGCGGCTTGCGTTTAGTACGTGTGTTTAGTGATAGTTTGAAAAGCTTCTTCAATTTTAATCCGAAGTTCTTCCAAATTATTAGCCCTTTCATGCTCGCAAACTTTATTTTCGATATAACTCCACATATAGAAGTCATTAGGAGCAAGATCGGGTGATCGAGCTGGCCATAAAATAGTTCCCCGTGTACTTATAAACCGATTAGCAAATAAATTATCAAGATATTCCCTAACAAGGCCTACATTGTGAGCGGGACAACCATCTTGTTGAAACTAAAACAACTGCCTAGCAGTTGGAATAATATGCTGCTGCCGTAGATCCAAGTATCTAGGACCATTCAAATTGACGTCAATAAAAAATGGCCCAATTACGTGTTCCCCTACAATACCCCCCAAACATTTAATTTTTGGGGATAATGTGTTCTTACGTCAAAATACAAATGAAAATTTTCCCTCGACCAATATCCAACGTGTGTTGGGTTATGACGATTCAATAATAGAATAGTGCTTTCATCTGTGAAAAGAATAGATCTCAGAAAGTTTTCATCACGATTAGCCCTTTCCATCATTGTTTCGCAAAATTCCATACGACGGAAAAATTTGATGCGTTTTTGACACTTTGTAAGAATGATAACCATTCTTTTTGAGAACACGTAAGACAATGGCTAAAGAAGTATCAACTGCTTCGGCAATTTCGTGGCTAGTTAACTATCGATTTTCCTCCACTGCAGCGCAAATCATCACATCTCGTACTTCCTGCTCGTCATTCAAAACAATGGGTTTTTTTATGGTTTTTTGGCGCTACACAACCAAACTTCAAAATTCTGCACAAACCTATGAATCGTTGATAAACTAGGTTCTGGGCGATTTACAAAATTCTCCAAAAAAACTTTGAATAAGTCTCAATGGTCTGCCTTGATGGTACCATTTGACCATCTGCACTTTTTCGGCAACTTCGTAGACATCCATTTTTAGTTTTAAAAATGTATTATTTCACTTAAGAACTTACCAATCTGTTTCTCGAGCAAGGCAGAAATAAAACAAAATAATAAAAACAAAATAAATTTCCAAAAGATAACACTGCAGCGTGCTTCGAATCCACCTCGGTCGTACGGCATGGAGAGTAAATTGGACTTGATTCCCCCTATGTTCGCAGTAGCCTGAAGCTCATTGTATATTAAAGTTAAGTGGATATATATTAAAAAATTAAAATTCACTTAGAACCAATAAGAATCACTAAGGGCTAATAAGTTCAAGCCAAATAGGTGGATCTGCTTAAGGTAACTGAGTTGTGTGTTTAGGGTAAATAGAAACTTCACTTGCCACTAGTGGAAAATGTTAAGTAGGAATCCTACTTGGCCATGTTTTCTCAGTGTATATAAAACCGGTTTTAGACGCGTATAAACGTAGTACATTTTAGGAGACCGAGAAAGACAATCCATATATTCTTGTCGCCATGGATTGCTCTAGTAAGCAGCCAGAAGTGTTTGCTATACCATCAGAATTACCGTGACAGTGGCCGAGATTCTAGCGAATCATGCCTTCAGCATATTTGGCATTCCATTAGAGTTTTAAACATGGACTAAGGTCGGAACTTTAAGTCAAAATTTTTCCAGAAACTGTGTGACCTCCTTGAGATAAATAAAACCAGAACAACTCCTTTACAGTCCGATGGAATGGTTAATATCGTTGGCTTATACGTCGGGTGTCATTTACACCATCCAATGTTTTGTTGACAGAGATCTGAGGTTGTTTGGCATTCGGTTTCTCTTGAAGAGCAAAGGAAGGAAGTAGAAGATTATGTAGATGAGTTACGAGAAAAGTTGTTAGGCATAACAGTTCAGAGAAGCAGCGTTCGTACAGAGAAAATAGAATATATTTTCGCAACAAAGTGTCAGTCATAGTTTTTTATAGTATTTACCTGATGACCATTATAGATATACCTAAGCAAACGAAACGTTGTGAAAAAGTACAGAATAAAGACGATGGAAGTTCGAAACTGTACTTTACTCTCAATGGCGTAGATAAGGGGGGACAAGGGGGCAATGTCCCCCCCAAACCAGTGTCCGTATTCGCTACTCTCCCGATGTTTACTGGGTAGCTTTCTGTTTTCGCCTCTTTGTAGCTGACCCAACCCACATTTTTTTAAATAATGTATAAAAAAAACACGAAAAAATTAAAATTTGCACCTTAAGTTTGATTGTTAGCATTTTAGTTTATATCCGATTTCACAGCAAATTTTACCTGCAGCGCTACAACACATTCATGGATTGATTAAGTAAAAAAATAGTAAACTTTTACAAAGTGTTCACCTGCGGCGCATTAATGGAATTATTTTAGCAAGAAATCTAGGATTATTACCAGATCCTAATCCAGTTTTTTTATATTTCATAAAAAATTTAAAAAATATCAAAATTTCTGAAGAACTTTCTTCTTAAACTGCTTGCTACATTTTTAATTTAAGTTATTAGTATATTTTCCCAACCCAGTTTTTTATATTTGATAAAAAACGTGTAAGAAATATTAAACTACAAACTACAATTTTAGTATAATCTTAGCCAATTTTTATCAATAGTATACAGGGTGTTTCAAATTCGATGCTCACCATGGGGATCTCCTAAACGGTAGGAGATACGAAAAGGTTTAAATTAGGGCAAAGCTGCGCAATTTGATGGTTTGCTCAAAACTAAAAAAAAAATTACAAATTCCGGTAGTTCCGGAGATAGGCCGATAAAACCGAAATCTTCACTTTTAGTTTTTATTCCTTATTCTTAAAGCTTCGAAATTACGCTTAAAACTTTCTACAGGCTTTTCTAGGATCTACCTAGTGAGAGGTCCGTTTTTGAGACTTGACATTTTAGTGTGACAGGACCACTGTCAAGTTCATTTTCTCTTATGGACACATCCTTTTTTTTCTCCTCTCTTCCTCGTTTGGTTCATAAAGGATGACAGATAACATTTTGCAAGCTTATTTTGACAAGTCACCTGACGTTTATTGACCATCATCGGCCCAAATTTAATTTTTGCTTTTAACTTACTCAAGATTTTTTGAAAACCCGATTGCAGTACTTTTTTTTAACATTTTAAAAATTACAGTTTTTTTTGACATTTTGTTATAACAAAATAACTACCTAATATTTTAAAAATACCTTTTTTTTATTTTTTAATCTTTGAATTTGTGCTGATAATGGTCAATTAACTCAAAACGTCAGGTGCTTGTCAAAATGAGGTTGTAAAATATTTGCCTGTAGAAGGTTTTAAGCGTTTTTTGATAGCTTTAAGAATAAGGGAGCAGAACAATAAAAACTAAAAATAAAGATTTGATTTCGGTTTTTTTCGCCTATCTCCGGAACTACCCGGAATTTGTAAACTTTCTTTTTGGTTTTGAGCAAAGCGTCAAATTGCGCAACTTTGCCCTAATTTAAACCTTTTCGTATCTCCTACCGTTTAGGAGATCCCCATGGTGAGCATCGAATTTGGAATACTCTGTATACGTGTTAAAAATGCGTTATTACTATATTTTTACAAAATTTTCGCCATTTATGACATGATTTTAGCAACAAATCTAGGATCAAAACCAGATGCCAACCCAGTTCTTTCTTTATATGAGTTGAGTTGAATTTGTTTATACTGTCCCCCCTAAGTAAAAATCGTATCTACGCCCCTGTTTACTCTTAAGTTTTAATTTAGTTACCAATTAGCAAAGAAGTTAAATAGGTGCTGTAAAAAGTGTTTACAATATAGTGGGTAGTAAGGGATGATTTTGGAGAACACGGTGGTGCACACAGGAATTAATTTCGGAGATTAAATAATACAAAAAACTTATTTTGAAGTAAAAATGTGACCATAATCAGGCTTCTCGGGGGGGGGAGAGGGTTTAACCCGAACCCCCCCCCCCCCCCTCGGTGCGCCACAGTTGAACAAGATTCCTTTGGAAAAAATTAGAACTCGACACATGAAATTTTTAGCATTTAAACCAAACTGTCAGTTTAAATTTAAACGATGTTATGACGGCGACGCGACGCTAAGACAATAATGCTGTCCAAAAATACGCTCCTTGTAGGTGTTCTATTAGTTCGTAACTGTAAAGTATTTTAACCATTTTGACAAAAGTAATATATTTTTTTTTGTTGAGAATAAAAGTATTCCAAGTAAACAGCAATAAAAATAATTAACAAAATTTCGGTTAAAATTGTCCGTGGAATATGAAGCGACTAAAACTTGGTCAAAAGATTTTTCCAAACGTTTTTCAGCCATAATAATCGGCTAATCGTTAACATTAAGCATTTGTCGATATTACAGGATTGTATGTGTATTCCAGTATCAGTCAGTCAGAAATTGCGTGATAACGTCTCGGCCTGATAACAGCACAAGTTAACCTAAAAATAAAGGATCAAGCGCTCCTATAGCATTGGTAAATAAAAAAAAGCCTTCGCTGTAGGTTCCAACTAAACGACTACGCAAGCGTGACGTCAATGTAGCAAAGCTTTTTAATCATAGATTAACTAGGCTACACCAGAGATGATCAATGCTAATGTGAATGTTTATTAGACCGAGCAATATAAATTCTGGTTTTTATATACTGCCGTTACAAGGGATTTTCCAACATAGTTCTGTATTTCACCAGAGCCGCGTTTGAGCTTAGATGCAACTAGACCCAAAAGCGTAAACTGCATCTTTCTAAAATTTTGATAAGGCTTTAGTGACTTGCCATGTAAAAAAAGAGATAGCAACATGAGCGGCTCGGCACACGGTGGACAGGTTGTCGGTTCTGAACGAAAGAAATTATTTTATGGTTGCAATTTTAAGAAATTGATGCTGAAAGTTAGGAAATGTCAACTAGCGATTAAAAAATATGATTTAAAAACACTGTGCATTCTGAAAAAGATACAGTCGCCTTCAAAATATGTCGAAACTAATTTTACCATGCACTAATAATCTTCATCGTAGTCTTTATAATCACTATTTTCATATGCATAGTTCAAAACGGATTGATTTTTATACTGTGAGACCTTTATTATTCCACCACTAACCTCTCCATACAGGTCGATCAAATCCTAGCGATTTAGTGTCCTTTTATCCACCTTTGTCGCCATTTTCACTCAAAAGTGACAAAAAATCCATTAGTTTTCCGTCAATATGGCGGCGAAGGTCGAGAAAAGGACACTAAAACGGTAGGAGTTGATTGGCCTATGTGGAGAAGGTATTGATTCTACACGTTGAATAAAATACGTCGGCCAATTCCATGCGTTAACGCTGAAACAAAATCAACCTTACATGCTTGAAGAATACGTAAAAATACGTTACTTTTCAAGTGCAATAAATATAATACATATTTGAAAAATTATCGTTCATCGATACACAACTTCGATCTCATTTTAATAAGCAAATGAAAACTTTGTAAATGGCCACATGGTAAAAATTAAAGATACTAACCTATATTTATAATATATGTGAAAAAATCACCACATAAACTCTGCTTCACCAACTTAGTAAATCTCCTATCTGCGCGGAACAAGTGCGCATCATTATACAGGCTAAGAAGCCGCCTATGACTAATACTAATACTACTAATAAGGGAATTGGGCGCTTTTGTAACACTCAGCGTTATGATGGAAAATACTTGGAGATTGAGGTTTCGATCGTTCAGAACCGACAGGCTGACCACCGTGCGACATTAGGAACATTTAGCTATTATTTTACCGTACCTTTTCTATAAAGCTCAGACTTTAGCTATTTTTTAAATGCATCCGTATACTTATACCTAAAGCGTTCCAAACAAAGCCAAAAGGCACTACATTTGTGACCTGTTTGTGCAATGTTTCGAACGAGACTCGATAGTATTACAGCTGACTGCACTCGTTGCGTACGTCGGGATGGACGTAACGTTGCGACCACAGCCACGCACGCATCGATTGCAGTTAGCTATTCGGTCATCGCCTCCACCATAAAGTATGCCTTGTGAAGTCAAAAATGTACTGTGATTTGACTTTGTTTTGAACGCGTTAGGTATAGGTATACAGATGCATTTAGAAAATAGCTAAAAGTACCTATTGAGTGTGACGGGGGTCTCACCTTTATAGAAAAGGTCATACGGAAAAGACCGAATATTCCCGATCTTCAAACCATATTTTACAGGCTGGCTTGAAATTTTATGAATTCATAAAATTTCAAGATTTTTATGAAATATGCCCAAAATGTCATAAAATTTCGAAATTGTCATAAAATTCATAAAATTTGCACAAAAAACCTGTAAATTTTCTCATGGGATAGTTAGGAAACTCCTTATACAAACCGCACGTAAAATTTTTAATCAAATCTGGTAAATTATTGCAGGAATAAATACGCAACTCGTGAGGATACACAGTGAAGGACACACACAAATTAACAATTTTGGTGGGCTTTTTTACTGCATTAATCAATTATGTGTGGATTTGTGTTGTGAGAAATAAACCTGCTCATAAAAAAACAAATTTAATGCGACTTGGGTACTTGAGCAGATAAAACACTGTTTTTCTGCTTAACTTTGTAAGAAAAGAAAAAATTAAAAATAAGGTGGATTTATTATTTCACAAAATTACAGGTACCGGTACCTACTTAGAATTCAATTTTTAAAATATATTTACTTAACATTTTTTTTTCATTTATGCTGTACAGCACAGTGGCACATTCCGCACTCTCGTAAGAAAGTATTATTACAAAAAATGTCAGAAAATTTTTTAAAAATTGTCACAAAATCATAAAAGTTTTTTTTGCACTGGCCACCCTGATTTTAATAACTGGTTAAAAACCGGTGTTATGAAGCTCCAGAAATTAGGTAGGACAGTTGCGGGGAACAGAAGGAAAAAATGTGATACATTTTTTCGCGCGGGCATTCAAAGGTCTACTGCGTGTCTCAGACATACGGTGTTTTTGACCGCTATAAAATAGTAAAAAAAAGGTTATTGGTGCAATGCACATTACGAAAATGTAAGAAAATCTTTATGTTGTTTACATCGCATTTTGCCATTGACATCGAAGAAAAGTGGAGTGTTAATTATTCGATGAGTAAAATCTCGTCTTCAGGTGCAAACAATAATCTATTCCTAAGGCTACGTACTTATATACTATGGGAAATCACTCAACCGAGAAGTTTAAGAAGTTGGCTCCGCCCAAGGAGGCGCTTACAAATATTTGAAATTTCAACAGTTGGTTTACTGAAAATACCCTGATTCTGCCCAATAAAGGCAGCTTCTAGGAGTTTTCGTTTCTTCTAGTGCGACTCCTTTTGCAAAACCTTTGCTTCTGTCCACTTCATTCGTGTTTCATTCATGTTTTGACCATGCGTGATCGGCGATTCCTGATTTCGTTGTTTCACCTCTTTGGGTATTCGTTTGATGTTCCTTAAGCCCAACTGATAGTGGTCTTTTTGTTTCACCTGTGTATGGTTCAACACACTCACAAGGAACTTGGTAAATGCATGCCTTATTCTGTTTGTTCTCCGGTTTTGTTTTACTAAGAAGGCTTCGAATTGTATTATTAGACTTAAAAGCTGTTTTTATATTAAAGTTGTTCGCTACTCTTCGAACTTTCTCGGATACTCCTTTAATGTATGGAATAGTAAGGAATGCATTTGCTTTGTTTTGGTCTTGTAATCTCTGTGTTAATAAGTTTAAGGCGGTAACCATTCTGCTGCAGATCCTTCTTAATGTTTCTTATTTCGATTTCCAAGTCATGAGAATTGTTACAAATTTGAACGGCTCTGTTATACAAAGTTCTTATTATGCCTCATTTGGTGGTAGCAGAATGATTTAAACCTTGATTTAAATATTTTCCTATGTGAGTAGGTTTACGATAGACTGTTGTTCTGATGTCGCTTTCTACTCGTTTGACAAGTACGTCAAGAAAACGAATTTGAAAATTTTGCTCCAACGCCATTGTGAATTTAATGGTGGGTCTTATGTTATTTAGGTGGTGAAGAAATTCTGAAAGTTGGTGGTCATTCCCGGTCCAGACAATAGAAGTATCATCAACATATCTTAGCCAGAGCTTAGGTTTATATGTTGCGGTATCAACCGCGTGTGATTCGAACCACTCCATGTAAATATTGGCCACCGCTGGCAAAAGCGATGAACCCATTGGCAGACCGTCATCCTGAGCGTAAAACCTATCTTTCAACTGAAAATAAGAGTTATGTAGACAGCACTCCAACAACTCCATTACTCCCTCCAGCGGCAGGCTGGTACGTTCATAAAGGGATTCGTTATCAACTAGTCTCTATCTAATAATATCTAGCGATTCCTTTATCGGGACGTTGGTGTATGGACTTTCGACATCAAAATACCAAATTTGTTTAACTAATATCTCAGCACTCTGCACTTTAAGATGATTCAAAGTATCTGCAAGATTTTCTAATGTCGTTAAGTAATTATTAGGGTGCAATTATGTACCACTGTACATACATTGGACACTCAAAAAGGAGATGACACAGACTTTCTTCCTTCTGCAAGTTGCAAATTGTACACTACGTATTTGGAAGCGACTCTCAGCTGAGCTATGGTTCTTTGCATTAATATAGGAATTTTTAGTTAAAGATAATTTGGCCATATTAATACCAAATCCCCATGATAAATAATAAGACTACTAGATATTAAGTCATTTTTTCGTTTCCTATCCTCCTTAGCCTTTTCTAGAAACTCGCTAGCCTTTTTGTGTGCTAATTGTAACCTGTACCGAACTTCCTGATCGTATTCATCAACATTTTAAATTGGATCAACTTGTGACCCTTGTAACATTCCTGGCAGGGTCTTCATGTGATGGGTTATTTTAATAAATCAACCAGAACCTTTTACATGCTGTTTATTATATCGACTGAATAATAAAATACATAATTGTAACCATGTGGAAACTGCCTAGTAATCATAAATATGGACATATTGCTTAAAATTGTTCTAATTTAAATAAGTTGCGTAAATTAGCAATAGTATGCATTTCCAAAGGGGCATTAAACTAACCACTACAACTCCACTAATAGAAGAGTTAAGAATAGGGTTGGCAACCCGTCCCGATTTGTCGGGACTGTCCCGATTTGGAGCAAAAAGTTTTCAGCGAAATCGGCACTAAAAGTTTTCAATTAAAATCAGAATCCCATATCTATTGGTTAACTATAAATCATTTTTTTTTCTTAGCCGCTTTTGAAATATTTGACTATTGGCAATGTAGTGTTAAAAAAATCGACATCAGTTTGTTCAATCAAATCATTACCAAGGCTACTGAGTCTGTTGATCGGGGAGTTAAAACCATAGTTAGTGCGATGATGTTGAGTTGCAATTAATTTGTGATGGCACATGAAACTTGAATATTGATAGTCAAGTTCAGTCAATTTCATTATTTAATATTTTCAACAGAGTGACCAGATCATAGTACCTTCTACGATTGTCTAGATTTGTTAAGTTCAACAGACTCATTAGCTTATCTGGTCATAATAAATTGACTCATTAGGTATGTTTTTCTTTGTATTTTTTCCAAACGATCTATATGAATCTCATAATATATTATGGAGACCAAATAGTACAACCATATTCTAGAATTGACCTTACAATTGCAAAGTAAGCATTTCTTAATGTTAAAATGTTGTTTACGTCTTTCAATGTTCTAAACAAAAATCCTAGCAATTTCATAGCTTTATTTGCAATAATATTTATGTGTTCAACAAAACTGATTTTTGTATCAAAAAAGACACCCAAGTCACGCATGATAATTGTAAGGTTTCTCCAAATTGGAGTTATCCAACGATAAGTAAAATCTTTAATTCCATTCAACTTTTGTTGCAAAATATGGCAATCCTCCAAACTTCTTATAATTCTAAAGAATTTTAGATCATCAGTAAGAAAGTTAGTTTTCTAAAGCGGATGATATATCATTTATAAATGCTTTAAATAACAATGGAGACAAATGTCCGCCCTGGGGGACACCTGACAAAACGTTAAAACTCGGCGGATACGGTATTCTCTATTTCTATTTCAGTTAGATCAATCCGAAACCAGTTGAAAGATGAGTCATTGATATCCACGACTTTAAGTTTATCAAGTATTAGGTTATGATCGATCCTGTCGAAAGCCTTGGAGAAATCGTTATAGATGACATCTATCTGATACCCACTCTCCAAGGCTTTCAACAAAGTTTCTTCATATATCAAGAGATTACTAATTGGTGATTTACCTTTTGAAAATCCGTGTTGTTGGTTTATAATTATGTTTGGAAAATATGGTGCAATTTTATCTCTGACTATTGATTCAAAAAATTTAAGAGATCAAGAAATTTTTGAAATACCTGTGTAGTTTTTAATGTTTGACTTATCTCCGCCTTTGAATGTTGGGGTAACATAACTTAGCTTGGAAAATCTCCTGTAGAAAATGATCAATTCAAAATTTTAGCCAAAATACTGGAGAAGAAAAATTTACAGTTTTTTTATAAAAATTACTGGTAAACGATCTGGGCCACAGGTTTTTGTGTAGTTTAACTATTTTTTCCTACGACCACATATGAAACAATGGATTTTACACGATTTGCGTCCTTTGAAAACGTTAAATTTCCCCCGTGTGCACATATGCGGAAAGGCAGTTTCATTTGATTTGTGCGAAATTAAAGACCTATTTTTACAAAACTGCAATTCAACAGTGTTCGTAGGAAAAGTAGCGTACACAACTCGATAGAAAGTAACTTTCTTACACTTGCGTGTTGTTTTACTCGGATAACGCCTCGTTCACAATATTCACGCTCGTGTGAAATTTGTCACTTTCTTTTCCTGTTATGTAATATACTATTACTTTGTTTTGTTTCGATTGAAATTTCTTAGCTAGCTTTTAAATTAAAATTAAAAAACTATCAATATTTATTGTTTTATTTCTTTTTTAAGCGTTTTTGAAAATATCCCGATTTTGCATCAAATTGATTAAACAAAATTAAAAGTTGGCAACCCTAGTTAAGAAGGGGATAAATCGATAGAAAGGTAGATCTAGAAGCTTGCTTCTTATCGTTATCTTTTAATTTATTATAGAGGCTTTTAAAGAATTTTGACTTATTTTGTTTTAGAAATGCGCTAGTAGTATTTATAGTCAGTGGAATATCACACAAGTAAAGTATCGGGTTTAGTGTTTGTTGGTTGACATACGGAAAACTATCCCAAATAATCTATGCTTTTTGTACATACAATCCATCTTTTAAAAAAAATCGAAACTGTTAGGTCATTTTCTTTGCGTGAAGTATCTGTGGGGACAATTAATCTAAGTTTCAAATAATATAAGTGTAGGGTGGCAACAACAACAACAGTCGTCCTATTTTTTTAGGTTTTTTGTAACGATTGGAAAGCTTTGTGTAGTACTTGTTTCCATTGGAAGACAGGAAAGTGTCTCCAAAATAATTTCGACTACGCTTATACATGTTTGATGAGATTTTAGTCGGAATTTTCCGTGGAACATTCCCAATCCGCCGACTCGGCGTCAGTCGGTCGATTTTGTAGACCTTGCTTCTCTGTATATTGTATATAAAACCGTTAATGCTTATTATAAGCGTTGTCCGACTAATATATATATATATATATATATATATATATGGTGGAGGCGATATTACTGAAATACATTGAAATAGTGTATCTGAACAAAATTTGAACAAAATCGCGGGAAAAAATCATATGGGGTTTCCCAGAGAGAGCTGACCGTTTTATCTGATATTGATTTACTCTGCGCGTTTCGGTGGGAAGCAGCGTCGTAGGGAAAGGCGGGGCATGATCGGGCCGACAGCCCCAGATCACCACTAGATGGGAAAGGATAGGAAGAGACGCTCTGAATAGGGCACAAACGGGATTTTGCTGGGGTGGCGCATATGTACAGGGTGCTACGATTTTTATCCATAAAAAATCGTAACGTAGGATTATCGTTTGAATATATATTTTTAGTCCACCATACCAATATGGTATGGGGGACTATTAAAAACGTGAAATTTTGACTTTTCTTAATATTGATCAAAAATGAGTTACTATTGTTCCAAAACACCTTAATCAACGAAAAAAAAAAGTTGTCTGTTGTTTGACTGTATACACGATAACTCAAGAACGCCTTAATCGATTTTAACGAAATTTGGTACAAAAATCCTCTATAGGCTGACCATGAACCGATTAACTTTTGGGTAGGGTGGTGGTGGGTTGAAGGGGGCAAAAGAGGGATAAAATATTTTAAAAAAATGTAACTTACAATTAAATTTAATTATAAAGTCCAAATTTGTGGGAGCTTTAGTTTCCAAATATATAAAAAAAATCATAACTTTAGAAGTAAAGCAGCTATTGATATGCGGTTTTCAGATTTTGGTTTTCGTAAATATTACCCAAAAATTTTGTTATAAGGTTCAAAACTTTCAAAGCTACAGTTCGAGATATTTTCATTTCTTTTCAACAGAAAATAATTAATTGTATGGTGGTGCTTTCTATCACCAATTTTTTCAATTTAAAGTTTTAATTAATAAGCAAACAACTAAAGAAAAAAAAGCACAAAAATTAAGTAATGAAAAAAATTTGTGGTACAAAACATGTAGAAAATGGTGGTTACATTTAGTGCGATCATATAGTAATCATCGGAAAGGGGTCTATCTTCTGGTGGGAACTATAAGAAAATTCTAAAAATATTATTTTGATTAAAAAAAAAATACTTAACAGTTTAAATTGCTTTCCCCTATCCTCTACCGACAAGGAGACCAAAATTATCTTGATCAAAAAGTACATGGTGGCCTAAACGCACTCAACTTTCCTTAAGGGGATAAAAATTCAGCAAGAAATGTGATCGCTATGGTAAAAAATTGATGCCAAGTTACGTGATCCCTTGTATTCTATCCATTTTATTTTTGAGAACTGCTCACGCACAACACTAAAAACATGGGCGCCCACCGTTTTTAAAATAGTAACTGTGCCATTAAAAAATTGAACAAATAATATTTTGTATATTCTTTGAGATGCGTTTTTGCCATAAAGTAGAAAGTTAGGTTAGTTTCTTCGATTTACCTATGTAAAACCCACTTCAAGCAATTTACATTCAATAGATCCAGAACCTAAATTCACGTTAGTAGTAGCTTTGCATCGAGGATAAAAATCTTACTTCTTCTTTGTTGTTATTAAAAAACTTAACTTTATATATTTGTTTTTTCTCGTCCTTGAAAGAACTGTTAAAATCTCCAAACCCTTTTTTAACGCCGCTCTGAAGATCGAGAATAAAAGGGGTTCTTGTACGAAGCAAAAAGTTTGACATGACAAAAATAAAACATTCAACAAACGCCCCCGTATAAAACGCTAACGTCGCTTCAGCACAGACAAAGAGGGAAACAGTTCGGGGGCAGGCTCCAGAGCGGGGTACAGAGGAGCGCGGGAGGGCCTCGCTTTGGGGCACTAAAACCGTATTCCTGGAAAAGCCGATTTCGAGAGTAACCAGCTCGTGTCGAATGTCAAAAAAATAACCTAACCTAAAATTTGCAGTTTGGATGGGAGAAGGGCCTTTGTCTGTATATCCTGTACTCTTATATATTTTCAAACATTTTTAAACATTGAGAAACTTTTATTGAAGTCTGGCAACAGGAAATAAAAAAAATTAACTCTCACAAATTTTTAGTTTGTTTGGTAAGCACGAGATCAGTTGGATAATTTGATAAGAGTGATGAAGATGGAAAGCTGCTAACCAATCGTTGTGTATTATATTATACAACCAAGATCTTTTGTTTTGGATTATTTTCGGTTGAAGTAATTGATTTGGATAATACTAGATTTGGAGGTTTTTTTAACTTCTTTCTTTTTTGTTTTAATTGCCGCCAGGACGAACCCGTATCAGGTGACTTAGATAAGTACCACTGCGGGACGATGCCTATTTGTGAGTGATTCAATTGGAAATCAAAGTGTATGATGGCGTTTAATGATGTTTGAGGAGGGTGACCAGTGAAACCACTGATAAGTCCACGCTGGTTGCCCAGGGCGAAACATCTTTTCGCTTTAGTCCTTTGTGTGTTCCTTGTGGGATGCTCATCCAAGTTTGAATTTTCCTTTTATCGACCCAAGATCTTTTGATCTTTTATTTTATTATAATGGAAATCGGTTGTTAAAGAATTATAAAATCAATAACCGGGGAACTTTGTTTCTAAATTTTGGAAATAGTTTTGCGCTGAATAATTTTAAAATTATGTTGTTGCTTGTCCATCCACAGGATCTTTCATTCATTGGTTGTTAAAATCTCAACCCTAGTGGCAGATCAAGAAATATACCACCGGTTGTTAGCGATGATATTTTTGATGATTATAAAATATTTCCAATTTGCATAATTTTAAACATTTCTAAAAGCTTTTGGTAATAACAGTTTATACCTTAGTTTTTATCTGGACAATTTTAAGTAAATATTTTTGGGTTTTATCGTCAGAAACGTCCACGGAATCGAAAGCATCAACACTACTTATTTTTTTTTCTGGTTTTTATATATCCTGTACTAGACTTAAGGTTTGCTCGACTTGGACGGACTACGTTCCTATTATTATAGGCGTTTGCTGTAAACTCGCTTATTTCGATGATGAACTTACTACGTATTGACAGAGAGTTTTGGTCCTTGAAGCATCTAAACTATTCAACAAAAGAGAAAAGTTAAACGCATCCGATTTTGTGACTTGTTTAAATCAAGTTGACTTAGAACACACCAAGTAGAGGTCGTATGTTGATTAAAATAATTGTCATTATTTTAGTTGGAGTTGAAGTTCTTAAATATTATGACTATCCATTTTGCAGCACTATAATAGTGGAAGGCAAGCGCGTGAGCTAGATTGGTTTCTACAACCTATGTTAAATAAAACTCTTGTACTTCAAGAGTTAACTTAGCTAGTTAGGCCAGCGGTTTAGCATCAATGTTACAGCATAATCAATGTTGTTTGAAGGTGGCAGACAATGTTGAACCTCCATTGTCTTTATTTTTTACTTTTTTACAGCGTTTCGATTGATTATGTATCTGCAATCTTATATGCTAGCATGTGTTCACTGAACCATGAATACACTTGGTTGGCCCCGCCCTTTCACATTTGATATCTGTTACCTCCGAAATATATTGGTTTCCAAATATCCTTGATGGTGACGCTCTGTTGAGAAAATACATTCTGGTTTCTCTGTATGAATGCTGTTTCTTTGAACTTCCGCTTGAATAGTTTTTCTTCCCTGGCGACGATCTTTGCCTCTTTCAATTCGATATGATGTTGATTTTCCCAGTAATGTTGAGCTATTTTTGATCCAGTTGTGTCCCCTTGTCGAGTTTTGCGTTTATGTTCTGTAAGGCGAACTTCCATCGGTCGGCTGGTTTCTCCGATGTAGATATTCCCACATCTACTTGGTTTGAAAGACAGTCTGAAGATGGTATTGGTTGCCTATTCTTCTTATCTTTTCTGAGATTCCGTTGATGTATGGAATTATAAGTATCGCCTTCCTTTCAGTATTTACGTCAGTCGTCCTTTGTGTTGGTGTGGTCTGAAGAGTTTTATTGATCGTGTAGTTGGAGAAACCGGTTCTTCGCAGATCGGATCGAATTTTTGCCTTTTCTTTATTTAAAGCTTCTTCGGTATTGCAGATATACGTGACTCGATCTATAAGAGATTTTGCAATTCCTAGTTGGGTTGATGTGGAGTGGTTTGATTTGAAGTTTAGGTATTGTCCAGTATGAGTACGTTTGCGATATACAGAAGTGGTTATGGTTAAATTCTTTTGGTGACTAGAACGTCGAGAAAAGGGAGCTGACAATTTTCTTCTTTTTCCAGACTTTCTTATGCTGTTGACATGATTGAACAATTGTTCTAGTGTTAACTGACTTCTTATTGTTGTGGTCGTTTTGAAGACAGTCCGATGATGGTATTGGTTGCCGATTCTTCTTATCTTTTCTGAGATTCCTTTGATGTATGGAATTATAAGTATCGCCTTCCTTTCAGTATTTACCTCAGTCGTCCTTTGTGTTGGTGTGTTCTGAAGAGTTTTATTGATCGTGTAGTTAGAGAAACCGTTTCTTCGCAGATCGGATCGAATTTTTGCCTTTTCTCTGTTTAAAGCTTCTTCGGTATTGCAGATGTAGGTGGCTCGATCTATAAGAGATTTTGCAATTTAGTGAAGGGGCATGTGTAAGTCCGTGGGATTTTGAATGAAGGAGTTTTGTGACTATGTGGGATTGATAGCTCTTTAGTCATATAATTAAGTGTTACCGGGTGTTTTGTTCGCATCCGTGTAGAATGGGTTGATATGACGTCAGATGGCGGCCAAAAATCATAAAAAATACAACTTTTGCAACCGGGGCATGATTATACTCGATTCCATATAACTCGACGACGAGGATTCCAAAAAATTTACTATCAAGATCATCCGAGCTTAAATGACCTTGAAAATCTCAAAAAACAAGATTTTTGGCATTTTCTCTACAAAAAATCTTAATAATTCGACGTTTTGTCAGACTAACTTCAAATGTACCTCAAACTATTAGGGATATATGCTAAATTCAATCCTTGGAGATTGATGCAGTTTGAAGTTTCATGACCCTGAAAAATACCCCAGTAAAATTAACAGATTGCAAAAATAACATACTAAAGGGCGCTATTCATCAACTATTAAAGGGAGGAGGACCAAATTTGGTAAGAAAGATAAGATGAACAAGTCCAACAATATTGTTAAAAAAAATTTGGTTCAGCTATGACGCGTATCAAAAAAAGCAAAAATGACAAGGTGGTCATCAATTCTTGTTGACTTATCGCCGCTTACTATGAAAAAAAAGTTTAGTTGATGCATGACCTTGATTGACCTTGAAAATACCATGTACAAGTAAAAAAAAAGCTTTAAGTGTCGGAAATGAAATTAACATCTTAGCCATAACTAAAAACTTCATTTTGAATCTCCCTAGAATTTTTTTTTGATCTGGCGTCCAAGATGTTTATGCTATACCCCTTTTACTAAGTTTAGGAAAATAACATCTTTGTCCAGAAGAACCTTGTCCAGTATATGGTAATGTATATTTAACTTCTACTAACTCTCTTATAGGTAATTTAAATGACTTTGTTGGCTAAACAAGTGAGTAGAACATAAAATTCACAGTTCCTAAACCTAATAAAAACGACATATAGGTCATTTTTACCGGGATATAGCATAATCACCTTGGACGCCAGATCAAAAAGAAATGATAGGGAGGTTTAAAATGATGTGCTTAGTTATGGCTAAGATGTTAATTTTATCTCCGGCACTTAAAGTTTTTGCGTAGTGGTTAATTGTAGAAAATACTACAAAAACCTGGTTTTTTACTTATACGTGGTATTTTTAAGGTCAATCAAGGTCACACATCAACTAAACTTTTTTTTATAGTAAGCGGCAAGTCAACAATAATTGATGGCCACCTTGTCATTTTTGTTTTTTTACAAAATTGGATAAAATAAAATGAAGTTTTAGGTCGTCATTTTGATATATTAGCCGTTATATTGAAACGCGTCATAGCTGAACCAAATTTTTTTAACAATGGACTCGATATGCTTTTTTTTCCTACCAAATTTGGTCCTCTTTGCTTGAATAGTTCATTAATAGCGCTTTTTAGTATATTATTTTTGCATTATGTTAATTTTACTGGGGTATTTTTCAAGATCATAAAGCTTCAATAAACTCGAAGGATCGAATTTGGCATATTTGCCTAATAGTTTAGGGTACCTTTGCAGTTAGTGTGACAAAACGTCGAATTATTAGAATTTTTTTCAAAGAAAATAACAAAAATCTTGTTTTTTGCGATTTTCAAGGTCATTTAAGGTCGGATAACCTTGAAAGTGAATTTTTTGGAATCGTCATCCTCGAATTATATGGCATCGAGCATAATCATGCCCCGGTTGCGAAAGTTGTATTTTTTATGATTTTTGGCCGCCATCTTGAAAGATGACGTCATATCAACCCCTTCTACACGGATGCAAATAAAACACCCGGTAACACTTGATTGTGTGAATAAAGAGCTATCAATCCCACTTAATCGCAAAACTCCTACATTCAAAATCCCACGGGATAGAAATTATCGACATATGCTCCTACACTAACTCCCAGTTTGGTTGATGTGGAGTGGTTTGATTTGAAGTTTAGATATTGTCCAGTATGAGTAGGTTTGCGATATACAGAAGTGGTAATGGTTGAATTCTTTTTGGTGACTAGAATGTTGAGAAAAGGGAGCTGACAATTTTCTTCTTTTTCCAGAGTTAGTGTGATGCAGTTTTTTATGGGCTGAGATACATGGACGACATATTTATCATGTGGAAAAAGGACAACAATACACTAGAACAATACACCCTGTATCAGACTTAAGGTTTGGTTACCCTTGTCCTTGAAGCATCTAAACTAAAAAATGAAACACATCCGATTTTGTGAGTTATGGTTTAAATCAAGTAGGCTTAGCACACACCAAGTCGATTTCGTATATTGATTAAAATAATTGTCATTATTTTAGTTGATCATAGGTATTCTCGACGTCTTATTAGTATGGAGTTGAAGTTCTTATTATGACTATCTATTTTGTCGAACTATAATAGTGGAAGGTAAGCGCGTGAGCTAGATTGGTTTCTAGAACCTATGATAAATAAACCTCTTGTTCTTCAACAGTTATAACTAGTTAGGCCAGCGGTTTAGCATCAGTGTTACAGCATAATCAATGTCTCCGCGATCTGCTCAGAGTTCTGGCTGCGTCCCTACCACGCACAAATAGTTTAAACTGTCTTCCCCCTAACGCAAAACGTTTCTAGTGCATCATTTGGCCAGTCTTTTTTAGCTCACTTTCTTCTGTTCTGGCGAGGTGAGTTGTTCCGCCTTCTCGTTGACTGACATTTTCTCACGGACTCATCTCAGTCGCCTTGAGGTAGTGCCTGCAGCGCATCAGCGCTGGACTGTTGACAATCTTCTTCAAGTGCCATGCTCTCTTCGAACGTTCATGTCCATTGCTTCAATTTTGCCTTCTGTGGTATTAAGATCGCGACTACACAGCACAGCTGTTGACAATATTGGGTGCAAAAAGAGCAATTGACTATCGCTTCAGATAGTTGACAATTTCTGATGCAAAAAGAGAAATTTGATCATCGGTAAGGTGAACAACCGTCCCGGTTTGGCCGGGACAGTCCCGATTTTTAACCATTTCTCCCGAGGAAAAAATCCGTCCCGGATAGTCCCGGTTTTTCAGCAAAAGTTCGGTTCGCTCCGGTTTTGATACCACTGTATTTTGTAACTTTAAAATTACTGCACTGCAATTAAAAAAGCGGATGTTTTCTGCCATCTTACTTAAATTATTTTTCTTTAATAACTATTTTGGAAAATACATCTTAATATTATTAGGGGTGCATATAAGAAAAAATACATGATATACAATACATTGAATTGCCGGAGTGTCCCGGTTTTGCCCCATTAGGAGTTGGTCACCTTATCATCGGTGCAGATACAAATGATGTCCTCCACCTTTGACCACCGGTAAGGTTGTTGCCATGATAATGATAAGGCATGCCTCTGGTCGCCAAGTGTGATACTATTGCCCCATCATCAGTTATTTCTTTCTACCTGTGTCGTTCTGAGATGTACATTAGAAGAAGCAACTTTTGCCCGATCGCCCATTAGCAAGTCTTCACCTCTTCACAACCAGGATCAGATGACATATACCGAATTATGATACAAAAAAGTCAAAAAATACTAATGCCACATGCCCACCACCTAATGATGGGAGAATGTGACGCTCATGCACAATTTCTGTACAGTAGCTGGTTCAACTGAACTGAAGGCTAGAGATGTGTAAATCGATCATTTTGTACTGAACAATTCGATCAGTGATTCGTTTCTAGAATTATCGCATCTATTCGATCGATCATTGAATTAATCATTTGAAATTAAATAAAAGAAAATGGTGACCAAAAAAAAGGTCTATTCAGGATGCAGCTAAATACGAAGACATTAAATCAGTCTGTCCGTCGGTCTCTCTTCGCGTTGAGTTTCATTTAATTCGTTTTGTCTTCGTCGGTCAGTCAGTCATTTGATTCATTCCGATTTGATTTACTCGTTTGATTCATTTTCTCTTCGTCGGTCATTTACTCATTTGACTGATTGAATCATATCGAGCAAACATGATTCGATCATTCAATACTCGCTAGTGATTCGGTCATAGTAGACGAATCGTTCACGAATCGCACATCTCTACGGAGGCCTTTTTAGTCGTCAAAGTTTACATAAGATCAGCTGTCCTTAACATATGCGTTAGTCGGATTTTGTGCCACTCCATTATGGAAGCTACCAAAGGTTCGAGGTACAGGAAGAATTGTACAAGTATCACTTAAAAGAATCATGCTTTATTTCGCCTTTTAATTACATGATACATAATGGATGGCAATAGAAAAGCGTACAGCCCTCATACCTACATATTAATAAAATAATTTAGCTTTTAGCTGGTTGTATTCCAGAACCAAGTAACTTTAACCGCTTTTTAGCATGTATTATAGCGAATTGCACTACCTGCCCCAGTGCATAATTATTCGAGCTGTGACGTCACGGCTCGAGCTTTTGCATGTTTCAGTACCTGATCAGTACCTTCTCGATACAGGCCGATCAACTCCTACCGATTTAGTGTCCTTTAATCCACCTTCGCCGCCATTTTAAACTACCTATTCAAGTAACTAAAGACGTCTTTTCGCAACCGATGATTTCGAAAGCACATTTTGAAAACGTAAGTCACCGTTTCAACCGCAACGTCACCGTTTCGAACCATCGCCACTGATCGCCAAAATGGCAATTATTGAATGACATTAATCAGTTGTGTTTGTGGCTTCTCGTTTTTCGGATTTGGAAGTTTTTTGTGATTTTTTTTTGGTCTTCGCCAGATAACCTTAGCCTATTTTCATATTAACGAAAAATTGACAAGTACCGCCATATTGAACCGTGTTCGAAACGGCGGCCGAGGCGCTTTCGAAATTATTTGAAATGTTTTGAATCGTGACGTCACCGTTTCGTCGCCAAAATAACATTTTACGCATGTTTTCAACGCGGTTTCGAAATCATCGGTCGCGAAAAGACTTAAATTTTAGGCTTTCACTACACACTGCTGCCCCTGGAACCATGTGAATCCTGTGAACCGATTTTTTCTATGCATATGTAGGTATATACTATTTGCGTTGACTGTGCCTATAGTTACCTAAATTTTGCCAAAATCATCTTACTCCCTTCCTAGACTATAAATCCATTTTAGTTCAGGACACTTCTTGGGTATTTCTTGAGCTTATGCCATATTAATTTAAAAATGCTCTATAAACTCATTGTGACTCCCAAAACTCGTGTCCATCGGAGAAACAGAAGTTTATGTTTTTTCATTTTCATATTGTTCTTTCCTGATAGGTATGTTAAAATTGTCACTAAAACGCATCGTAGAAAATTGATGTTTAGGTACTACCTAATAGAATCCAGAATAAGTTTTAAATTATTTTTTCTTTTCTTTCTTGATTGTGGTTCTAACCCGCTGCTGTCATTATCAAAAGCGGGTTCAAATGTCATTATTTTCTGGTGACCTGAAGTTCAAACGGCATTGTAGGTGTAATGTGTTTTTTTACGTAAATTAAGGAACTCACTGCCCCACAATAAATGATAAAATCCTGTTGCCCGCTGATGTATCGTGGTCCAATAAGTATTTGTGTCATTTGAGCCTCGATTATCTTTGAACACTCAACAGTTGTTAATTTGCGTTAGGTATATATATTGAGCTTCACTATAAAAACATAAATTATTATAATAAAACTCGAATTAATAATCGTTTTGTAAGTTCTTACAAACCCTTCTAAACGGGAGGTAATTAAATGTGTACACACAAGAGCAAACCTGTTGCAAAACTCCATTTTTAATTCCAAAAGTTTTATTTATTTACTTTACAGGTTTTCAAAGATAAAAGAAAGAATTAAAATTATACAAATTTGTTTGTAAAACTTATAAAAGTTGATGGTTTTTTTGTTTTTCCAAAGAGTAGAAGTCCATCGAGTATCTCTTTTGATTTAACAGGACCCCGAAGAAGTGGTTTTCTGCTGCTTTTCAGCTCAATTCAGTTTTCGTTCTAATAGCAAAGAGCAATGCCTAAGTTATTATCAATTACTGTGACTCAGCCGTTTGCCGGCCCGTTCACAAATCACACCCATGCATAAAACATAGTCTGTCTCCGTCTATTCCGGCATTCGATGCGATCGTTGAACGGGCTGGAGTCTGGTTAGGTTGGGTCGTTCGTTCTCCCTACTTTAATAAGTTTCTTGTCTGGCGATCCTTGTCGAGGCCGCGCACAAAGCATTCTCTATCCTTGTCGGCTGACGTCACAGTTTCGCATCATACTGCTAGGCTACACTGTGCTGCTTTCACGGAAAGCAACAACACAAGCGACCCTCCAGTCTATTTCTCTCTACAGTCGTCCAAATTATTCACGCCGCAAACCGCCTCAGAAACAAAGCCGAACAGGTCGACTGTTTCGGTGGCCTGCTTCGCTAGTTACATATAACCATGGAATGGATAATTTCGAAACTTCTACTCTGTATTTCAGGCATAATAATGGAAATAAGATAATCAAAATTTGCGAGTAAATATGAAGTATTGCAAAATATCAACAAATACTTTCCTACCAAAAATTTGAAAATTCTATGAAAATTTTAATTTGAAAATACCTATAACGTCAACGTCGAGGATTACAAAAACCGGAAGAAGAAGCGAAAAAATAAGTACTAAATCTCGAAGTGAATGGGCGCCACTTGTATCCTTTTATGAGCCTTTTACTTGTCTGCAGTCCTTCACAGAAATTCCTATTTATTTTGCACTTGATCTTACATTGTCACAAGTTTAAATGTTAAAAATTCATAAAAAAAGCGCCAAATGAAAATACCTAATAATAGTCGCGATTTATATGGCCTAAATTTAATCGAGTTTCCGAGTGAAATAGTCATTATTTGGCTTCTTCCGAAGCGCCAGGCCATAAAGAATAAATTCATTAACATCACGATCCAATAGTAATTGATGTACCCATCGTTTAGCAGGTTTTTATGATAACTTTTTAACAGATGGTAATCTTTGACATAAACACCGTGTAATTCCGCACGCGCCCGAAATTAATTGTTACACGATAATTAAGTATAAATCAAGTTGTTGCCTACGCTTTATGTGATTTTTTAGAGTTTATTGGTCCTTCGATCCGGATTTCTGTTAACAGTCCAAAGTTTTATATCGTAGGTAACTGACAGAATAATGATATTTTTTTATCAATAGTTATTAATTAGAATTACTAATTATTAACTAACCAAAACCTACGCTTATGTCCGGATTCCTGGTAATAGTCAAAACTTTGATATCGTAACTGACAGATCCATAACATTTTTTTAAAATAAAAATTATTAATGCTCGTATCCACCAACGCAAAAATTCCCCGATTAGGCTTTAATCATGATTAGATACTAATCGGTGTTTAGACTGGTGTTTTATATTGAAACTTTGTTTGCCAAGGCTCATTTTAAACTCAGATTAGTGTTAATCATGATTAAAGCTTACTCGGAAATTGACGTTGGTGGATTTGGCAATAATTATTCCCCGTGGCAAAACTAACAAAAACACATCAAATGCACTCTTATTTCTTGTTGGGATATTTTTTTTCTTATGAAATCTAAAGAACTTATCGTGTAACAATCAATTTGTGATTTTTTAGAATTTACTGGTCCTTTGATCGGGATTCCTCTTAACAGTCAAAAGACTCAAAAGTTTTATATCGTAACTATAATTACTGATACTATACTAATTAACCAACAAAAAAACATAAAAAAAAAGAAATGGTCAAATGAAATAATTGTTACATGATAATTAATTATAAATCAAGTTGTTGCCTACACTCCACACGGTCCGGAGAATTTGGAATTAGGTGTACGCTTACGTGATTTTTTAGAGTTTATTGGTCCTTCGATCCGGATTTCTGTCAACAGTCAAAAATTTTATATCGTAATTAACCGACAGAACAACATTTTTTTAAACTTAATAATTATTAATTAGAATTACTGATACTATACTAACAAAAAAATATCAAATGCAATCTTGTTTTTTGTTGTGAAATTTTTTTGCTTATGAGATCTAAACAGTCGTCACAGTAAAATATTACGAATCAGTTATAATTTTGGTAACGTACGAAACGTGTCGCTCAAAATTTTGTGAACTTACCCCTGTCTGACTTCTTTGGTGGAACTCCATAGGTGTATTTACTCTTTTGAAATGTATTTGTAAGGTTTACCGCCCCTATTTTATATTTGTGTCTAATGAACGTAACTGACAGAATAATTACATTTTCTGATAAAGCCAGCTAAAAAAATTGTGCCGTCAATCCAAAGCCTAAAAAATATAATTGTAGATATAAGATCAACCGGGCCATTCCACCGTCACGTACGGGACATTTTTTCGCTATTTTTTTCGACTTTTTGTGTTTTTTAAAATACTTGTTGTCCATAAAAGTAGTACACAAAATATTTTTCATGTAGTTTAATGTGCTGGGAAAATAATAAAATGGACCGAAACCCTGCAGGTTTAATGGTAATTTAGTAACAAAATCTTGAGTGCCTGTCACGCACTGTACACTTTTGGAAAATTACAATGTCATGTACGTCTTTTAGATTTTTTTACTAAATTACCATTAAACCTATATGAAAAATATTTGATGTACTACTTTTATGGACAACAAGTGTTTTAAAAACACAAAAAGTAGAAAAAAATAGCGAAAAAATGTCCCGTACGTGACGGTGGAATGGCCTAACCAAATAAAGGTAAAAATCGTCTCCGAAACGAATAATATGTTTGGCATTAAAAGTTGTCTGCACTATAGAATAAACAGCAAATGTCCTTAATTACTCTCATAAAAACAGGGACACAGCTCGACAAGCGTTCAATAGTACAGTCGAGCAAGGTTGGTGTAAAATCGGTATGCGCCAAGGTTAAAAAATATTTTTGTTTAGCTTATTATTGTGAACGAGTGAACATAATAAACAAGTTGCTTTTAAAACTTGGCTCATTTAGCATATATTATTCCTATTTAGGGTACCTAGTTATTTTTACTAGGCATACCTAGGTGTGGGTTTTTCGGATAGGTGGCTTTTAGCTTATATAGCACTAAAAACATTTGATGGGTGCAAAAGTGAAAAGGTGATGATAAGCATATTTTCATGTTTATATATATATGCTGTATGTTTTTCTTAATTTGCTATGGATCAAAAAATTTTCTTGCAACAATTTTTTCAGGGGTACTTTGACATTTTTTGAGACTACTTTGACACCACCTGTTAATACGAATAGAACTTGAAAATTTGGGGTCTTCGTATTTTTTTATTATTTTGTTGGGTAATGTAAGACAGCAATGCCTTACCTAGAAGGGCGATGGTCCCCTCCTACTTTTTGGGGGCTTTGTAAAATATTCAAATTTTCTTAAAAGTGGTAAAATTTATAAAATTACACGATACATTTAAAAAAAAAATCCTCCATGGTAAAATTTTTAAAATTACACGGTACATTAGAGATAGAGTTGTCAACCCGTCCCGATTTGTCGGGACTGTCCCGATTTGTAGCAAAATGTCCTGCGTACAGTGATTAAATCCTTTCTTTTTTCTTAGCCGCGTTTCAATGTTCAAACAAAAATCCTAGCAATTTCATAGCTTTATTTGCAATAATATCTATGTGTTCAACAAAACTGAGTTTTCTATAAAAAAGACACCTAAGTTACGCATTATAATTGCAAGGTTTTTCCAAATTGGAGTTATGCAATTGATAAGTAAAACCTGTATGGTTTAATTTTCTATAAAAATATGTCAACATTCAGGGATAAATTGTTATATTCACACCATGCTGAAAACCCATTGTTGTTGCAAAATATGGCAATCCTCCAAACTTCTTATAATTCTAAAGAATTTTAGATCATCAGCAAGAAGTCCAAGAAGTCTAAAGCGGAAGATATATCATTTATAAATGCTTTAAATAACAATGGAGACAAATGTCCGCCCTGGGGGACACTTGACAAAATATTAAACTCGGCGGAGACAGCATTCTCTATTTTTATGCCTGGTGTCTTTCAGTTAGATTAATCCGAAACCAGCTGAAAGCTGAGCCATGGATACCCATGACTTTAAGTTTATCAATTAGGTTATGATCGACCCTGTCGAAAGCTTTGGAGAAATCGGTATAGATGACATCTAGCTGATACCCACTGTCCAAGGCGTCCAACAAAGTTTCTTCATATATCAAGAGATTAGTAATTGATCATTTACCTTTCGTAAACCCGTGTTGTTGGTTTATAATTATGTTTTGAAAATATGGTGCAATTTTATCTGTGACTATTGATTCAAGCAATTTAGGAAATAAAAAAAATTCTGAAATACCTTTGTAGTTTTTAATGTTTGACTTATCTCCGCTTTTGAATATTGGGGTAACATAAGTTAGCTTCCAAGCTGTCGGAAAATCTCCTGTAGAAAATGATCTATGAAAAATTTTAGCTAAAATAGTGGACAAGAAAAATTTACAGTTTTTTTTATGAAAGTTACTGGTAAACCATCTGGGCCACAGGTTTTTGTGTAGTTTAACTATAAAACGTTAAATTTCACCCATGTGCAGAAATTTTTTTCGCACATGTGCGGAAAAACAGTCCACATATCCTGATAATTGGCAACCCTGATTAGAGATGTGTGATTCGTGAACGATTCGTTCACTATGATCGAATCACTTGCGAGTACTGAATGATCGAATCATGTTTGCACGATATGATCCAATCAGTCAAATGACGAAGACAGAATGAATCAAACGAGTGAATCAAATCGGAATGGATTAAATGATTGACTGACCGACGGAGACAAGACGAATTAAGTGAAACTCAACGTGAAGAGAGACAGACGGACGGAAAGAGACAGCCAATAAACTAATAAGTTAAATAGAGTAAGATATAGACGAGAGAGAATATCGAAATAGCATATTCGTTTAATTTTTAGCCAGGGCTAAGTCTATCTTTTTCTGTTATACCTATTATCGGGTGATAAAAACGAAGAAAGATATCATTCGATATTTTACTCATGACATTGTCCTAGGTCGATCGATTCGTTCATTCGTTCCTTTGATTCGAATTCCTGCGCGCGGGGTAAACTGTAACCTATTTTAAAATCGGAATCAGAAATCGGGACTTTTGAAAAATACAAAAACCTTGATTACTGTTTCGTTTTTTTGGGTATAGGTATTACGTTAAGATTCCTTTTATACAATAAAAAATGCTCTGCTTTTTTTCACACCCTAATAGACTTTTTCGTCAGCAGAGTATTTCGTATTTAGCTGCATCCTGAATAGACCATTTTTTTAAATTTAATTTCAAATGATTGATTCAATGATCGATCGAAAAGATTCGATCATTCTAGCAACGAATCACTGATCGATTTACCCATCTCTACGGTACATTATGTACAAATTCCCCTGCAGTATAAGTTTTGGTTAAAAAAATTAAAATTACCAGTAAAATTTTTAACATTTTTCCTTGTCGCACTCCCACCCCCTTTCTTTTTGAGGAGCTTTATCCATCCCTGAGAACAGTGAATATGCTGAGAAAGTTATTAAGTCACGACGGTATAAAAATTATACTGTGGTGTTTTCTCAAGCGTTAGTTTAATTTGTATTTTTTTTTACTTAGAATTAAAATGTATTTTTCATTAAATTATTTTATTGCTGAAGCAATGTATGGTCTTCGTGTTTTTTTTAAATAGTTAAATTGCTTTAAATAATATAGTCAAAATATATCATACGGGGGTGGCAAACTAACTAACTCTAAAATAATATCAAATTAACCTCGGTTTACGGTAACGGCTTTGCGATCGGCGTTATTTAAATCCTTTGTTTTTTGTTTTTTTTTTCAGGTTATTAAAATCTCAAAAATTGAAATCCGTGAATATTTTGGTCATAACTTGCATTTTTGACTTTTTACTTCCCTCGCTAAAGGGATGTGATACCTCCTTGGAAAGCTTATAAAAATTGTAGTTGAATGGCGCCAAAATTTTTAGGTTAAAATCCAGGTGATTAATGGATAAAAATCTTATGTATACGAGGATATATATATACAGGGTGGATTCTTTAAACGGAACGGTGCTTTAGCGGGTTAGAATTTGGTTTTATAAAAAAATCCAAAAACACGTCAACTGAGATTTTTAATTTTCTTTAATCGTGTTATCTTGGATTTTTTTTATGTCGTTTTGTTTACAAGGTATGACAAAAAAATATATTTTTTTAAATAGGACACCCTGTATAGTTTGACATTTTTGAATTCTAAAAAAAATTATCTTTTTGACAATAGCACACACTTATGGTTTCCAAGATAGAGGCATTTAAACTTGCATGGAATTGAAATTAACTCTGTGTTTCGGACTTCCATTGTCTATATTTTATTTATACACGACGTTTCGATCAGTACAATCTCTGATCGAAAAGATTCGATCATTCTAGCAACGAATCACTGATCGATTTACCCATCTCTACGGTACATTATGTACAAATTCCCCTGCAGTATAAGTTTTGGTTAAAAAAATTAAAATTACCAGTAAAATTTTTAACATTTTTCCTTGTCGCACTCCCACCCCATTTCTTTTTGAGGAGCTTTATCCATCCCTGAGAACAGTGAACATGCTAAGAAAGTTATTAAGTCACGACGGTATAAAAATTATACTGGGGTGTTTTCTCAAGCGTTAGTTTAATTTGTATTTTTTTTTACTTAGAATTAAAATGTATTTTTCATTAAATTATTTTATTGCTGAAGCAATGTATGGTCTTCGTGTTTTTTTTAAATAGTTAAATTGCTTTAAATAATATAGTCAAAATATATCATACGGGGGTGGCAAACTAACCCTGTACTTGGTCTACTTTGATTTATAACAAAAACTAACGATATGTCAAAGTAACCCCACACGCGGGGCTACTTTGACTTCAAATTTATTTATGTTTTTAAGTGGAAGGAGAAGTCCTAAAAATTTGATATTTGTTAAAATTAGAGCCAAAAGGAAGGAGAAGGAAGGAAATATTTAAAAGATGGCGCTAGAAAAAACTCTAAACTAATATCAAATTAACCCCGGTTTACGGTAACGGCTTTGCGATCGGCGTTATTTAAATCCTTAACATTTTTTCTTTGCTGTATTTGGTTATTTTGTTTTTTTTTCAGGTTATTAAAATCTCAAAAATTGAAATCCGTGAATATTTTGGTCATAACTTGCATTTTTGACTTTTTACTTCCCTCGCTAAAGGGATGTGATACCTCCTTGGAAAGCTTATAAAAATTGTAGTTGAATGGCGCCAAAATTTTTAGGTTAAAATCCAGGTGATTAATGGACAAAAATCTTATGTATACGAGGATATATATATATATATATAAAAAAATTATCTTTTTGACAATAGCACACCATAATACTCTATCTCTTATGGTTTCCAAGATAGAGGCATTTAAACTTGCATGGAATTGAAATTAACTCTGTGTTTCGGACTTCCATTGTCTATATTTTATTTATACACGACGTTTCGATCAGTACAATCTCTGATCGAAATGTCGTGTATAAATAAAATATAGACAATGGAAGTCCGAAACACAGAGTTAATTTCAAACACATCATTGTCTCAAACTTTCAAACAAAATTGCATGGAATTGTTGTCTATGCCCTGTTCTACGGGGGATATTTGAATGAATATCGAAGTTTTCCATACAGATTTAAATAAAAATATCTTTATTATCGTAAAAGATAGATCCTATTGCAGATTTCAAAAATTGCAAAATATACAGGGTGTCATACCTCGTAAACTAAATGACATAGACAAAATCCAAGATAGCACGATTAAAGAAAATTAAAAATCTCAGTTGACGTGTTTTTTGATTTTTTTATTCAAGCAAATTCTAACCCGCTAGAAGCACCGTTCCGTTTAAAGAATCCACCTTGTATATAGCACATGTAAAACGAAATGTTTTTAGAAACAATGAAGTCTGAATCTATATATATAAATAGCAAATATAAAATGTATTGGAAAAGTTCGTTCACCTTAGAAAAGTCTGGATACACCCTGGAGAAGTCTGGAAACACTCTGGAAAAGTCTGGAAAGACCCTGGAAAAGTCTGGATATACTCTATAAAAGTCTGGATATACTCTGGAAAGACCCTGGAAAAGTCTGGATACACTCTGGAAAAGTCTGGAAAGGCCCTGGAAGTCTGGATATACTCTGGAAAGACCTTGGAAAAGTATGGAAACATCCTGGAAAAGTCTGAATATACTCTGGAAAACTCTGGAAATATGAAAAAGTCTGGAAAGACCCTGGAAGTCTGGATTCACTCTGGAAAAGTCTGGAAAGACCCTTGAAAAGTCTGGATACACTCTGAAAAGTCTGGAAAAGTCTGGAAACTCTGGAAACGTCTGGAAAGACCCTGTAAAAGTCTGGAAAAACCCTGGAAAAGTCTGAAAAGACCCTGGAAACACTCTGGCAAAGTCTGGAAAGACCCTGAAAACACTCTGGAAAAGGCTGGAGAGACCGTGGAAAAGTCTGGATATACTGTGGAAAAGTCTGGAAAGACCCTGGAAAAGTCTGAATACACTTTGAAAAAGTCCGGAAAGACCCTGGAAAAGTCTGGATACACTCTGGAAAAGTCTGGAAAGACCCTGGATACACTCTGGAAAGTCTGTAAAGACACTGGAAGAGTTTGGAAAGACTCTCTGGAAAAGTCTGGAAAGACCCTGGAAAAGTCTGAATATATTCTGGAAAAGTCTGGAAAGACCCTGGAAAAGTCTGGATACATTCTGTAAAACTCTAGAAAGACCCTGGAAAAGTCTGACTACACTCTGGAAAGAACCTGGAAAAGTCTGGATACACTCTGGGAAATGCTGTAAAAACCCTGGAAAAGTCTGGATACACTCTGGAAAAACCTGGATACACTGTGAAAATGTCCGAGTACACCATGGAAAAGTCTGAATACACCCCTGAACAGTGTAGATATACCTAAGAAGTCTGGATATACCATGGAAAAGTCTGACCAACCCAATCTCCAACCTCCAAATCAGTTACTTCAACCGAAAAGAAACCAAAAAACAAAAGATCTTGGGTGGAAATAACGAAAATTCAAACTTGGATGAGCATCCCACAAGGCACACACAAAGGACCAAAGCGAAAAGATTACACGATGTTTCGCTCTGGGTAACCAGCGTGAGCTCATCAGTGGTTTCACTGGTCACCCTCCCTATACATCATTAAACACCATCATACACTTCCGCGGCGCAGGCAAAAATTTTGAGAAAATGACACTAAAATGCTCTTTTTGACGTGTTTCAAATGTTGTTGAAAAATAAATTGCTTAAAATTAAACAGGCACACAGCAGTATGCTGATCTAAAACTCAACTATATATCCATAGAAGTTGGTATGTTGGTAACTTCGACGTCTCGGTACGTAAGGTCGGCAGTATTTTTGACAGTTCCGCACGAAGTTTAAACGGGTTTTGACATTGTTGTCATCTAAACATGTCATCATATTGAGCCACCCATAAAGTTGACATAATTAAAGTTAATGCCGTCCTTTATTAAAGGTCAGCACAAACATTATAAAAGTCGACATTAGGGAGTTTTTGGCCAGCATACAAAAATAACAACCTTTGTGGTTATCGTTATTTGACAAGCCGTCAATAATGAAGTTATTTCGATTTATTTTCTGAACTGTTTTACGCTTACCTATAAAGCAATATTCTTTTTAAAAAAATCCAAAAATTTTGACGCGAGCTTTGACGTCAATTGACAGAAGTAAATATAATCAAAAGAAAGTTAACCACAAATATAATGTAATTTTGGCGGTAATAAGCACGCTTTGCGGTTATTAGGGACATTTTGGTCAGCATACAAATAACAACCTTTGTACCTATCGTTATTTGACAAGCCGTCAAGAATAAAGTTATTTCGGTTTACTTAGCCAGCTGTTTTTACGCTTACCCATAAAGCAGTCTGCATCTTCCTTAATTAAAAACTAACCATTCTAAACATTCGCTTTGAAAATATTTGCCAAAAATACAAAGACTTTGACGTGGATTGACAGAAGTAAATATAAACAAAATAAAGTTAACAAAAGAAATTACTTAATTTTGCCGCTAATAAGCGCCGTGTTTATCCTTATCTACAATTTTTATGTTTATTTACATATTCTTCTGTCAATCAAGTTCAAAGTGTTTTTGGTTTTGGGCGAATTTTACAAAAGGAATGCCTGGAATTGTTACTTTTTGGTTAAGGGAGGCACTGAATACTTTTTTTTATAAGTAAGTGTATAAATAGTTAGGAAAATAAATTGAAATTACTTTATTCCTGATAGCGCGTCAAATAACGATAAGCGCAAAAAGCGTTATTTTCGTAAACTGCCCATCAAAAAGTCCCTAATAACATACGATTCTCGTAGTTATCTTTATTTTGTTTATATTTACTTCTGTCAATCCAAGTCAAAGTGTTTGTTTTTGGCAAATTTTGCAAAAAGAAAGCTTAAAATAGTTACTTTTTGATTAAGGAGGTCCAGAATATATTGCTATATGGGTAAGCGATTTGCAGCATACAAAAATAACAACCTTTATGGTTATCGTTATTTGAGGGGCCATCAAGAATAAGGTTATTTCGGTTTATATTCCTATTTCTATGCTTACCCCTAAAGCAATATATTCTGCATCTTCCTTAATTAAAAAGTAATAATTTTAAGCTTTCTTGTTGCAAAATTCGCCAAAAACACAAACACTTTGACGTTGACTGACAGAAGTAAATAGAGTGATTTTGGTCAGACAGTTCAACGGTAAATTTCGTTACTCTTATGGTTACCTTTACTGTACATAAAGGTAATTTCAAAAGATTAATAATAGTGCTTTTGAACGAACCCAAAAATAAGGTTTGGCGGTAAATAGCCTTACCTTTTTCGTTCTTTTTTACTTTTTTATCATAAAATATTTGGATTTGTGTGTAATCATATCAACTCCTCAATCCAATAATTTATTATTTTATAAAACATAGTGTCAGGTGTGAAAATTGTACCAAGTGAAAAATATAAAAGTGAAAATAAAAGTAAACTCTACAAAAAGAAAAATGGTAAATGAAAAGTAGACATGAATAGAAAAATAGTGAAGTTGTGCAAAATAAAAATGGATTTAAAGCTGCAAATGTCACCTTCTGAGGGTAAAATTTCATCAGATTGGGGATCGTGGAAACAGAAATTCCAACTCTTCCTGAAAACGACAGGTAAAAATACTCAGTCCGAGGACATAAGAATAGCCTTATTAATAACATCTCTTGATGACCAAGCCATTGAAATTTATAATACTTTCGAAGAAGATAAAAGAGAAACACCTTGAAAATTATTAAAAAGTTTTGATGAACACTTTATTCCAAGGAAAATTATTCATATGGAAACCTTTAAATTCAAAAGTCTGATGCAGAAAAAAGGACAAGAGATTCAACAATATTTAATGAATTAAACAAGCAAAGATCTGTGATTATGATCAGTGCAAAACTAGTTACGAAGATAGAATGATACGAGATCAGCTGGTTTTGGGAATATTCAACAAGGAAATTCAGGAAAGGATGTTAAGAGAATATGATTTGATAACACATAATATTGTAAATTGTATTGTAAAAGAAGTGTTAAATTATTAAACAGTGAACAAGAATTTGAGAAAAAAGTATGACTGTCAGAGGTGCTTACAAACATATTGTCCGAGGAAATGTCCAGCTTTTAATAAAAGTTGTGCAGACAAAGCTTTCACAAAAGGAACAATGTCAAAGAAAGCAACAAAAAAACTGATAGCGATAAGAATGAGAAACCGAACATGGAGAAGAAGATTGTACAGAAAAACTGAAAGAAAAACCAAATGTGAGCTGTTTGAGCCAAGAACCAGACGATGAAGAACCTGGATTTGATTTGTTTATATCGGAATGCTCGACCAAAACCGGCTTAACTAAAAAGCCAGTTAACTCTTTTTCGATTTAGTATACTTTAGCCTACTATAGCGGTCATATTTACACCCAACTGGCTTTGGCTAAAGGGCACTGAAGAGATAAGATAAAGAGTTAACTGGCTTTTTAGTTGAGAACGGTGTTGGCTCGACAGTCAAAAATATAAATAAGGTCAGTACGAGAACTTATCAATAGGGGATGAAACCACTGTAAAAATTAAAACTCATTAGGAGTGCGGCTTTTGGGCATTGTAAGAGTTTAAAATAAAATAACAAAATAAAACTAGTGTTATTATTTATTAATACAAAACAGTACATACCTTGTATGATCCCTTAAGAACCTATACTTCAGCAAGTAGTGATCGGCACCATTTAGGGTTCGGCGCCCGAGAATCGAGAATCACAAACGTCCAAAAAATAAACAAGGTTTTGTGAAAACGATGATAACTTTTTGTTGGGGGGGGGGGTGGCTACAACTATAAATTTGGGGTTATTTTATTGCTACTGAATTTTGTGACACAAGTCTTGATAGCGTATATAAAAAAATGTCAAAGCAGTGGTGGAACTGTAATATTTTTTAAAGTAACTTTATAAAAATTACCCATCATACAAAGACATTTCATGAAGTCCCCTGCAGAGCACCTCTATTCTCGAAAGTAAAATATAAAATTCGTAAAATTTTAAGAAATTATGGTAAAGCGATGAAATTTGGCACACATCGATACCATCATATAAAAACCTCGTAACTCCTTTTGAGAAGAAAAACTTATTTAACGGAGAAATAATAAAGATGGAGAGATTAAATTTGGGATATTTATGGCATAAAAGGACTTTTCATATATACTTTTAAAATTTCTTTAAAATATCGTTTTGTAGAAGTATAAAGTTCTAACCAAGTATACAAAAAATATCTAGCTTGTCATCAATAAAAATTTGGAAGATAGAGGCAAATATTTTAAAATTTGAGTATTACAAATTGAAAAGAGAATGCTCTTTTTACCAATTTTGACAAAAAAATCAAATCATACTGGGAGTTATACAGAAAAAACGAGACGAAATAGCTCATAAATACAAATGTTCATTGGATCCGTTAAGGAGTTAGGGCTCCGAATGAAGGACCTTGTATTAGTAATATATATTAAAATTTAATAGGACATCAACACACATTTGTGTCTAATTTGGTTGCTTGATCATATTTTAAAACTACGATTTTTTAGTTGGGAATAGAACACCTTTGTAGAGTACTTTAAAATGACAAAAATCAAGAAATAATATTTACTGTTCTACCTAAGCACAAGTTTAATGTTTTTTGCGTTAAAAGTGCGTTTTGGTTAATTAACTTTGGGTCCTTTGCCCAAATCCGTATATTATTATGCCTTTTGGTACTAAGGGGCCCAATTAACATTTGTAAAAAATTTGATTATTCTATCATTTTGCGTTATGATATATTTATTGTTGTTTTTTCTGAATAACTTCGAGAATAAGGTCACTCTGCATAGGACTTTTTGGTGGCTACCTACCTTTAGCTCATGAGGCGGCAAATATGTGTGCTAAATTGCTTTTTCGAGAGTTGCTATTGATAGATAAGATAAAGATAAGACTCTTTATTTGATCATTTGTAAGTAATTTACTTTAACATTACCATTTTTTACCCATAGGGTGTCGATCGTGTCAATAAAAATCACTAACCTAAATAAATAAATAATATTAATAGTATTTATCCAAGTTACCTGATACGGATTCGTCCTGGCGTGTTAATATTTCCAGTAGGATTATGCTCCTAAGGCAATTAAAACAAAAAAAGAAGTTAAAAAACCTCCAAATCAGTTACTTCAACCGAAAAGACGTTATTTCCACCCAAGATCTCTTGATCTTTTGTTTTTTAGTTTATTTTCCGTTGAAGTAACTGATTTGGAGGTTTTTAACTTCTTTTTTTGTTTTAATTGCCTTAGGAGCTTAATCCTACTGGAAATATTAACACGTCAGGACGAATCCGTATCAGGTAACTTGGATAAGTACCAGTGCGGAACGATGCCTATTTGTGAATGATTCAAAGTTGGAAATCAAAGTGTATGATGGTGTTTAATGAATTAGAGGGTGACCAGTGAAACCACTGATGAGCCCACGCTAGTTACCCAGGGCGAAACATCGTTTAATCATTTCTCTTTTTGCTTTGGTCTTTTGTGCTCAGCCAAGTTTGAATTTTCGTTATTTCCACCCAAGATCTCTAGTTTTTTAGTTTCTTTTCGGTTGAAGTAACTGATTTGGAGGTTTTTTAACTTTTTTTTTGTTGTAAAATTTTCGACTACGGCGCTATTGTTGGCGACAATTTTAAGATAACAAAATTTTTACGTTAGTTTTTTTAAATTTTTAAATTAAACATTATATTCCTCGCCCCGTTGATTTTTGAAAAGCTGTGTCCGATCCTACATAAAACATCTACTTTTTCCAAAAATCGTTACATAAAATTATATAATAAAATGGGTCAAATCAAAATATGGACACTGTACTTGCTGAAAATATGTACCAAAAACTATTAACATTGGTTAAGGATTTGACATATAATGTATAAAAAACTTATTACTAGTATTTTAGAGTAAAACAGTGGCGTCGGCTTGGGTTGTACCTATAACTTTTTAATTTTAATCCGCATTTATAGGGTGCTTTAATATGTCTTCTTTTGCTTTTTTCACCAAACCTTTGCTTCTGTCCACTTCATTCGGTGTTGTTTTGACCATGCGTGTTCGGCGATTCCTGATTTCGTTGTTTCACCTCTTTGGGTATTCGTCTGATGTTCTTTAAGCCTAACAGATAGTGGTCTTTTTGTTTCACCTATGTATGATTCACCACACTCACAAGGAACTTGGTAAATGCATTCCTTATTTTGTTTGTTCTCCTGTTTTGTTTTACTAAGAAGGCTTCGAATTGTATTATTAGATTTAAAAGCTGTTTTAATATTAAAGTTTTCGTTACTCTTCGAATTTTCTATGATACCCCTTTAATGTATGGAATTGTAAGGAATGCATTTGCCTGGTTTTGGTCTTGTAATCTCTCTCCTGTTTGCTAAAATTTAGAAATAGTATCTGTTATAAGTTTAGGTCTGTAACCATTCTGCTGCAGATCCTTCTTAATTTTTCTTATTTCGATTTCCAAGTCATGAGAATTGTTACAAATTTGAACGGCTCTATTATACAAAGTTCTTATTATGCCTCGTTTGGTTGTAGCAGAATGATTTGAACCTTGATTTAAATATTTTCCTATGTGAGCGTGTTTACGAAGCGTGGGTTTGCACCTGAAGACGATCAGAGATTGTACTGATCGAAACGTCGTGTATAAATAAAAATAAAATATAGACAATGGAAGTCCGAAACACAGTGTTAATTTCAAATACATTGTCAAACTTTCAAACCTGCATTTTTCCCGAACACAAAAATTTATCGCTTCCTAAAACGGTAAACAATTGACAATACAAGGGGTCTTTCTTCTTGGTGTATTTTTGTCATATTTTGCTAGGTTTGTTGTTACTTTGGCTATAATTTGACAGACTCAACCGATTTAACGAAGACTTTGAAAATTTAAAGTCAAAGAATTCAGGCCAATTTCTTGTGTAGCGTGGGCACCCGTTAAATTTTTTCAAATTTTAATATGTTATACGGGAGGGTGAGACCAATATTTTTTTTTATCATTGTCACCCTTTCCAATGGGTACAGGTTGAGCCAGAAAATAAAGTTAAAGTTCAGAAATTGTCTATTTTGTACCTCACTAAACCCTTGTTCTTACGGAAACTATAAAATGGAGAAAAGTTTTAAGTATGTTGTTTAGTAAAGCACAATTAACATATAGGCTACAAAAATTGTTCATAAATGGTCGTCAAAAATCGTTATTTTTGCAAAATATTTTTGATGGTCTTTAAAGCAATAAAACAACAAATGCTTGTCAATTTCATGTGTATCAGCGGCGTCCCAAAAGGTGGGGGGTTCTACCGTCGACGAAAATATGAACTTTTCTTTTACCTACTGGAATTACAAGTAGGTAATTACATGTAAATATGAACTTTTCTTTTACCTACTGGAATTACAAGTAGGTAATTACAGATACAAACTTTACGTTTACTGCATAGTCGTCTTTTAAAAAAACCTTAGTAAGGGGGGGAGGGGCGGGCTCAAATATGATACGGTAAGATAGTGTTTACGCGATTAATTTTAAGCCATAATACTTTAACGGTTAAGACGTACGTGATATACGATATGAACGTTTTTTGAAAAGATGAATATGCAGTTAACGTAAAGTTTGTATTTATAACTACCTACTACTTATTATCCCAATACGTAAATAGTTAATATTTTAGTAAAAGCCGGTAGAACCCCCCCCCCCTAAGAAAAGTCAGTTGGTACGTCACTGCTTACATAGACATAAAATTGCCAATCATTCATTGTTTTATTGGTTTAAAGACCATTAAAAAATATTTCGTAAAAATAACGATTTTTGACCCATTTTGAACAATTTTTTAGCCTCCCTGTATAAATACGGGCTAAAGTGTATATACAGAAAATGTTAGCTGTGCTTTACCAAAACACATACTTGAAACTCACTTTTCTCCATTTCATAGTTTTCGTAAAAACAAGGATTGAGTGAGGTACTAAATAGTCATTTTTTGAACTTTAGATTAGATTAGATTAGAACGGGGTGGTGTAGACACCTGTCCACCTCGACCTTCCCAAATCTATTGTGGTTCCTCTTTCTTCTTCCCTGCTTTGCTAGAACTACAATACAAGTTGCAGCCCCGTCCTTGTCATGAAACCCAGAAGCTTTGCCAGTGTGCTCTGTATATAGCTTTCTGGCCGCGCACATTCTAGGTCCCCCTGCTTCTAACTAGACCTTCATATTGATATAGGACATATAATGAGGTGTCTTCCTCTTTCTTGCAGAAGCGGCATGTTGCATCTTCTACCAATCCCATTGCATACAAGTGCTTATTGAGTTTGCAGTGACCTGTTAGGAGCCCCACTATTTGTCTGACAAGCTTCCTTTCCTTACTAGGAAGTTCTGCAGTCAGCTTTGGTGAACGTTTTTTAATGAACTGTTTGGCCTGTCTTTGTCTAGGCGTTTGCTCTCACAGACCGTTTGTCTCTTTGGTGAGCCATTCTTTAATAGATTGCTTGGCTCTGGCCTTAGCGATCCCACAAAGTGGTTCAGGCCCTGTGAACTTTATTGCCGAGCCTTTTCTGGCCAATTCATCGGTTTTTTCGTTTCCAGAGTGTCCCTGATGTCCTGGGACTCAGGCTAGTGTAACCCTTTTGGTGCTTGCTAGCCTATTTAGAGCTGTTCTGCAGTCCCAAACCAGTTTGGACATCACTTGCACTGCTTCTAGAGCTTTAAGTGCAGCTTGACTATCTGAATATGTAACTACCGAACGAGAGTTTTTCTCTACTCTTTGTATTTCTTCGGCACAGTAATGTATTGCCGCTACTTCAGCTTGGAACACTGTGCAACCGTTTGTCAGGCTTATACAGACTAAAGTCTCGTATTTTTTCCCGTATATGCCAGCTCCTACACCCTCATCAGTCTTGGAGCCGTCTGTGTACCAGATGGATTCCGCTCTGAAAGGAGGACCTCTCTCCCAGTCTGCTCTATCTAGAATGTTGACTTTGTATTTCTTTTCGAAATTGTACTTGCAGACCATTACGTCGCTCGGCAATCCCAGTATAGGATCTTTTTGAGCTCGTTTTCAAGTCTTTCGTGCTCAGTTCCATGTGAACTGATCACCTATAACATATTAAAATTTTAACCAATTTAACGTGTGCCCACGCTACATAAGAAATTGAAGGGGTTCTTTGACAGTTTTGTAAATTTCAAGATTAAAACTATTTTTTCTTTAATAAAAATAGGACTGACTACAATTATTTTTGACGTTTTTATTTCATGGCCGATTCTTAAAAGTGATACATTTTTGACACTATAAAATTACGTAAGTTTATTTATATATCTTTTATTTTATAAACGATTTTTGGGAACTATGTACAAATCATAAATAAATTACACAGCTTGATTAGTAATTAAATTAATATAGTAAATTTACAATTTTATATACAATTTAACAGCCTCACTGGTTATAAAAAGTACGAAAAAGTATCGCTTAATAGCATTTTATACATCAGGGTTTAAAAATTATTCAAAAACTATAATAATGTCCTGCTGGGTCAAACCTCTGTCCATATCCACCACTCCGATTAACCTTTGGTCATGATTAATACTAATCGGCCACCACATTCCAAACAACAATTAGTATCTAATCATGATTAAAGCCTAATCGGGGAATTTTTGAGTTGGTGGATTCGAGCATTAAACTTGTAAACATTTCTTAATTTACGCAAAATATAACTTGTTATTTGGTCCCACGAAGTCAATTTCGGACATTTAGGCAATTGATTAGGTAAATTTTTCCGATTATATTTGCCAAATCAATAGGCTGGTTTTTATCTTAGAATCGTATATTTGTCGAAATATTAAATTTTTGATGAATGGGTTGGTCGTGTTCTCAAAAATTTCTGCAAAACTCTTTAGCTCAATTTTGTTGAACGCGTCTATAAAATTATTAAATTTATTAATAATTGATTTATTTACAATGACTTTTTAATGTGCTTGTAAAATATTCAGGAGTTCTTTTAGCTAGAGAAAACCTGAAACAGTCAAGGAGTTTAAAAATTTTAAATCTGTTTTAACCCTGTATTCTTGGAAATAAACGTATTCAATTTATAGTGAAAGTTAAGAGACTAATATTGTGTTTTTTTTTGCATAATTAAACTTCTAAGGTGAAGATTTCTGAATCTGAATTACAGGGCTTTTAGTGGACTCCCTTTTTCCCTTAAAGTCCCTTTTTTTTGCAAGGTCCCTTAAAGTCCCTTTTTTTGGGATTTTGTCACTTAAGTCCCTTTTTTTGTGAAAAAGGGTATTTTTTCATCAAATTTTCCCCAATGATGTAAAAACTGAGGGGCTTTTAGCTTCAATTGATTTTAAAAATAAAAACTTATAGACGCAAATCTAGCCCATTTCCCTCCAGTAAAAACATACGACTATAAACAACTACTCCCCTGGCTAATACCTCGACGTGCATTGAATTACAAACCTACGTTGTCCTGATGACGGCCATGAGGCAGAAACTATAGTCGGCAAACCGGAAAACAAGGAAAATGAAGATTCTTGGATCGTCGTGAAATTTTTGGATTTGCTTCATAGTGGGGTGTAAGGGTTCTGTGCGCACAGAGATTGATCTGTGACCAGAACTCGGCAGATGTACCGTTTTTAATTCAATGCCCGTCGAGGTATTAGCCAGGGGAGTAGTTGTTTAACAGTCGTCTGTTTCTACTGGAGGGAAATGGGCTAGATTTGCGTCTGCATGTTGAAAACTCAGCCTCCATGAACCTACTTAGTTAATAAAAACTTATCGTGTAGAGATTATTGGGAATAAGGACACCTTGTTATTGTTGTATACGTTTAATTCATAAGCAACGTTTCGACAATAGTTTTATATCAATATCTATGTTTTGTATTACGTGCAATAGTTTAAAGATGTACATCACCAACCTACCTAAGTATACAACCAAATTCGAACCCTGAGGAAGACAAAAACTATTGTCGAAACGTTGCCTATGAATTAAACGTATACAACAATAACAAGGTGTCCTTATTCCCAATAATCTCTACACAATCTGACTAATAGGACTACCTTCAAAAAAACTTATCACTTGAATAATTTTTTTCTCGTTGGATTGTTAATTCATCTGTTTGTTCCTATTTTAGTTTAGTTTTCAAAACATTGAACAAGATGTTCCTTTTTTTGTACCTTTTTGCCTAGTACTGTGTTTAGAAAAAATAAAAATATTTATTAACAAATAAACAACAAATTTATTAACAAATAGAAAGCCATACCCCATCCAAGAGGTGTTTGGAAAAAAGCACAAAAAACAAGTCAACTTTTTTTAAAACATCTCTCAACCGGCATTTTGGTAGGGGATTTTCTTTGAAAAAAAAGTCCGATAAAGTCCCTTTTTTGGAGAAAAAAAGTCCCTTTTTCCCTTTTTTTGAGCCTCAAAATCGCTAAAAGCCCTGGAATTACTTCGCCACACCAAATAACAAATGATAAATTAATTTTTATGCTGCAGCACAGCCATCTCTTGACATCCCAAGTAGCATTTTTGGTCAGAACTTGGGTATCCCTAACATAGGATACAACTCTTTTCCTATACAAATTAAATCGAGACTAAATTACGTCAAAAATCCCACTATGCTACCCAAGGGAGGACAAAACCGACCTAAATCTTCTCTCCAAAATAGGTCACAGTAGTTAGTTTTCCAGACAGGTCAATATAAAAATGAAAAGATAGGGCAACGCTGTTTGAATAAAGTAATATTTTAAACAATAATGGCTACCTAATATAACTTGATCACGCATAATAATTAACTGGTTTTAAAAGGAGCTTATTCACAAAATTTATCCGAAATCCACAAAAATTTGACATATTTCTTACATCAAAAGCTAACTAACTCGATCATCCAAAATTTAGTTCAAAAATAAGTAATTTGTGACTACTGCGGATATCCAAAAAGTCTATAAACTATAAAGGCAATTTACTTGAGAGTACAGTAAAATTTTTATATGTTGTTGGGGAAGGTCTAAAAGTAAGATCCCCAAGTTTGTGTTTCCCCCACTCCTCCGCCATTTTGAAAAAACTAATTGACTTTTTTTCATTTCTATTGGTCGCAGGCGAAAAAGTCTGAGAACAAAAATATTCGGCATACAATTTTCAACATTTTTATCCAAGTGCCCAACTTGCTGTAGTTAGTTTCCAAAAAGTTAGATGGCTCCGAAGTTACAAAAAATCGGTTTTAACGTATTTTGACCAACAAAAAGTGATTTTTTTTTAAAACTTTAAATGAAAAAGTTGTAGATCTCGGAAAAACCCTATAATAATATGAACAATGTTTATAATTAATTAAACAGTCTCTGAGCTACAGCAACTGAAAGTCGAAGATTTTTTGAGAACCACTTTCTGGGCATGCATGAAGTCGCATCTTGTGGATTATATATTATTATTTATGGTAAGAGCAGTACAACCGAGGTATCAAATTAAAGCTTGTGACGTGCGCTACACAAATGACCTGGTTTGGCGGCATGAAAATTGCCGAAAGTGTCTGACAGACTGACATTTAGTCGTGAAACTGATTTTTCGCAACTTCAACGCCCTCTATCTTTTTAAAAACTAACTACAGAGAGTTGAACCTCTAACAAAAAATATTGCAAATTTTATGCCAAAGAACTGGAGAAAATCGTTTCAAAGTTTTTTCAAAATGGCATATAGTTCGTGAGGAAAGGGGGAAACACAAACTTGGGAATTTTACTTTCAGATCCCCCAAAGAGCATACAAAAAACTCAGCCTGTCCGGTTTTTTTTCGACTTCAAATGACAATTTTACTCTACCACCATCAATTATGTAAAACCATTTTTACAAATTTAAATTTAAGCGATAATAAGGACTCGATGGTATCTAACTAAGTCTTTCGGCAATCTTGATGCCGCCAGACTGGGTTGTGTAGCGTACGCCACAAGCTTTAATTTGATACCTCATTTGTACTGCTCTTACTATAAATAATAATATATAATCCACAAGACGCGACTTTATGCATGCCCAGAAAGCGGTTCTCAAAGAATTTTACCGACTTTCAGTCGCTGTAGCTCAGAGACTGTTTAATTAGTTATAAACAATACACATATTTTTATAGGATCTTTCTTCAACTTTTTCATTTAAAGTTTTTAAAAAAATCACGTTTTGTTGGTCAAAATGCGTTAAAACTGATTTTTTGTAATTTTGGCGCCTTTTATCTTTTTGGAAACTACAGAAAATTGAGCACTTTTTCCGAATATTTTTGTTCTCAGACTTTATCGCCTCCGACCAATAGAGATGGAGAAAAGTCGGTTACAAAGATTTTTCAAAATGGCGAATGGTTCCCGAGGAGTGGAGGAAACACAAACTTGGGAGATTTACTTTCAGACCCCCCCGAAAGAACATACCAAAAACTTAGCCTCTCCGGATTTTTTCTGACCTCAGATGATAATTTTACTGTACCATGGTAAAAAATTAGCCAATATTTAACCTATTTTCAGCCCAGTATAGTAATACTGCTTATGAAGGATTCTTAAAAGGTAAAAAAGAGTAAGACCTTACCTAATTAAGTTAAGTAAGTACTAAGGATTCCTTTAGTACTGGTTTGCTGAACCTAAAATGCTGCTTGGAATATTGTCATGCTACTTGCCTCCTACCTAATTTCCAAACATTTAGACCAGATCTGTCTTTTCAGAAAAATATTGAGATAAACTATTTAATACTAATTGAAATAATTTTATTTTTATTTAAAAAGGTTTTCATTCTCTCTTATAGGTTAAATTTTAATGAATATAAGTGAATTTCTTGTTGCTACAAATCAAATAAGGTTTTTTACCCTGACCTCTGAAATTAAAATTACACCAAATAAAATACAATACTTACAATATTATCTTCCAAATTTACTATATAAAATTAATCTAAAATTGCGAAGCTCAGCAGTGTCCTTTTTAGTATAATTAATTTTTATGTCACGCGCATGACATCTCCTGTTTGGCCATTTTAAGAGCTGAAACAAAAATAGTAAATATAAAATGTTATGCAGAATAAAATGTATTCCCAATTTAGACAACTGTATCGAAATCACCTGGAATTAAAAAAAAATCATTTTAAAATTTTGTTGTTAACTAAGCTCGAATGTATAATTATTATATGGAGGTGACTGACATTATTTTTTTTATTGGGTAGGTACTACAAGAACTAGGGACTTGGAAATGGTGTCAAAAATAATAATAATCCCTTTTTTTAAATAAAAAACATTTTCTCGCCACGCCTCTCTCCCGCCCCGTCCTGCGCCTTAAACCTTTTCATCGGGTCCAATCCCCGTTTTCCTTGTGGTTTAACGTTACTTAAACTTATGTTCCCGTGGAACGATTTCTATTAAAGCGTACGTCCTTCCCAGGACTTCGAGGAATTCAGTAGTGAAACTATCATTACAATCTCAGACTTTCTACTCCTTATAAAATTGTCACACTATCGCAAAGGGTGTCATAAAATGGACCACCAAAAAATGTCTAAAATTTTTGCAGCATCCATGGTTCAACAGGGCCAACAAAAATAGGTCCTTTATATTTCGGTGGTGACGATCGGTTGTAAGGACTTGATGAGTGGAGGCCGTGAGTACCAAATAACCTCTTTATTAGCCATCTATTGGGATCGTCAAAAAAAGTTTTTTTATTTCCACTAAAAATAAGTTATTTGGGTAAAAAAAAACGACCTAAATACAAAATTTTGTCAGTGTCTGTCTGTCGGTAACACGATTACTCAAAAACTGCTAAACCTATTCTTTTCAAATTGGGTATAAAAATTCTTTGTCACCCTACGCAGAGCTCATTAGTTTTTGGTGGAGGTAGGGGGTTGGAAAACGGGTAGGAGGGGGGATCAAATTTTTTAAAAAATTGTATCTCACGAACCGTAGCAGCTAACGACACGCGGTTTTTACATTAGGATAGATAATTGATTTTTTTTTTTTTTTTTTTAAACGCGTGCGTGTCGCTAGCTGCTGGCAAAAAGGTAGGGAATTAAACTTTAAAAAAAATTGTACCTCGCGAACCAAAAATAATAAAAATCTAAAAATATTTTAATTTCTTTTTTTATTTTTTTTTCAAGACTTTGTGGATGGCTTTACTTTTAGACGTTTTTATTTAGCTTGACTGGTGTTTGCTTCAAATCTTGCGACAGTTTTTTCAATTATTTTCCGTTACCCGATATACGAAAAAATACGTTGGTGGGGGTGGTTAAGGGCGCTAACAGAGGATAATAATTTGAAAAATCAAAAACTCGTAACTTTTGAACCAAAGCTACTAAATAGGCAGTTATTTTCTAGGTTAAGAGGAAAAAACTACTCTGGTTAGGGTACTTAAGGGGTGAGAGAGGGTTATAATATTAAAAAATTAATATGTTTCAAAGCTGCTATGAATTATGCCGTTTTCAGATTTAAATTCCCCTTAATTTTCTAATTTTGGGAGAAATTATATTTTGGTAAGAGGGTGGTAGACGGGGTGAGGGAAAATTCATAATTCTCAAACCAAAGCCACTATGAACATGCGGTTTTCAGATTTCAGTTCATCTAAATATTTTCTAGTTTTTGAGAAAGAAAAATACATAAAATATTTGAAAAATCATAAATAACTTTTTAACCCAGGGTGGTACAAATATTCATATTTCCGGCTATATGCCCAAGTCACCAACTTCACTACGACCTATTTGAATAAAATTTGGCAAACTTATGTTGGTCCTGTGCCAATACACCTTATAAAAAAAACTACACCTCTCACTATTGCATCTCTCCTTAAGTGGACCGATTTTGATCAAAAATGTAAATAGAATGTGCATAAATTGGATCTTGACCTTGTGGAAGGCCTGCCATCCGTTCAGTAGTTTTGTAAATTAATTAAAATTGGATTTTGTGGTATCTATATGGTTTGGTTAGAAGCTGAGATCAAAAATCTGGAGGTCTATCTGGAGATGAATTATATGTATAGATTTCTCAGATTATTTTTAAAAATATAGACTCAAATTTTTATGGTTTATATTAAAAACATATTTTATATATATCTAATATATTTATTTCTATTCTCTTATGAATTTTACAAATCACTATTCCCTTCTTCCCAATGAACAGAAATAAATAGAGGAATCCACTGAAGTCTTTAAGAGGCTTGCAAAAATAAATAAGATTTACAGGTGCATGCATATACAAACTAACATCAAAAGCTGTATTCAAAAAAGTCGAAAACTCTAACTTATATAATTGTTCCAATTGCTTCATGCCTAATTTAAAATAAAACGTAAAATAAACCTACTATTAGGTCGAAAAAAGTAAAATGTTGGGTGAAAAAAATACGAATGACAGAAATGGACTAAGAGGAAATAAAATAATAATTTTTCTACATATTTATAACAAATGCAGAGAACTGAGAAACAGAGAAATTTAGGTACGTTATAATCCTTGACTTTCGTAGGCTCAAAAAGTTCCTATGACTAATTTTGGAGATACAGGGGCGGTTCGGAGGGCTGTACCGAAAAATTAATCTAATTTATATTCAACAAAAAATGATCTGGATGACTAGATTTTACATAAAATGCGGTAATATATGCGAAATGTCATATGCTGTGTACGGTTGATCAAAAATTAATTTAGTTAAACACAGTGAAACATTTCATGAGAGGATTTCGATGGTTTAAACATAGTTGATAACTGTTTGGTTCCAGAAATAGTGTAATGTGAGATGGCCGCTGTTAAGAACTGTCCGTAAAAATTACTAAACTGTACAAATCTAATTTATTTTTCATCACAAAAATGATACAAGGAATGGTCGATTTTAGGTGTGCCACGACGCACTTGCGATACTTAAAATATTACTGCTTCCTCATACTTGACGAAAGCCGAAGTTGTTTCTTTTTAAATAAATTGTATTTTCTTAAAAAGCGTTTCAGATATTACTCTGAAACTCTTACTTCTAGCCTAGTATCCAAACAGGTGGAGCGCCCTAAGTTTTGAAATATATATAGTTTACCTTCATAAATGCTTCCGGTATGTAAACAAATACCAAGTTTAAGATCTTGCATAACCGCACCGGCGCACAGTGGATCGAGGAACTAACATATATTTAATAATAATTATAGTAGTATCAGTGAACATTGCTTGTGCGGTGGTAGTATAGTAACAAAATATTCACCTGTCTTTGTTAGTGAGTAATGTGGACACAGATCATTTTATATAAGCATAATAAAATGTTTGAAAGCTTTTTTATGGATATACAGGCTGTGTTTTTCGCCAGATCAGAAATTGATTTTTTTTTTATTATATTTAAATAAAAACAATTTTCGCGTTATTCAGCTAACAATTTTGAGGTTTGTTTGATTTTCTCTAATAAATATCACAATTTAAAAGCGTTTTGGTATGCGGTGCTCCATTTAAATTATCACATTGCATCACATCTATCTATCTATTTATATGTGAGGAAGAAAAAAGTTATAAATAAAAAGCTTTTACAACTTCTAAGAAGCCTTAAACATATTTATCTAAAAAAGGCAAGTGTCATTCTAAATGTCAAATTTAGACAGCAACTTCTCTATATGTAAAACCCTAATATCATGGGTTTCCTGATTTCAAAAATGTATAACTAATTATATGCCTGTGTATAATTAGTTTTGAACAATATGGAGTTTTTTCATTTTAACTTACAACTTTATGGGTTTTCGCTTTCTTTACAAAACGGTTAAATCATATTGGACTAAACTTTTTTGCATTGCATGTCTAATTAAAATGCCTTAAATTGTAAATCATAGCCACCCTAAGTGAGAAAACTGTGTAACCCAAGGTCTAAAACACCTAACTATTTAAGTTGGGGGGGGGGGGTCGAATCCTAAAAACTATTTGTGTGCAAAGTGATTGTTTAAAAATACTTGGGTTTTAATGTGTGTTAGTGGCATAAATACTTTTTCTTTTAATAAAACTGATGCAGAGGAAATGAAAGGTGGGGGGGGGGGCACCCAGTAAAAGTAGAGAAAATACAATTTTTGGTCAAATAATTACGTTCTTATGGAATTTCTCTTGCTTTAAAGGTTTTTGTTAAAAATAATGATTTATGGCGGATAGTTGACTGAAGGGGGTATAAACCTCTAGAATATATAACTTTTTTAATATTTAATTAAATGTTACTTAAAAAGTTTATTTTGTTCGAAATAATTATGTTTTAAACCAATTTACACACCTAAGCAGACCTGCATCCTTAATTTATTACTCGATTATTTCGAGGGGTCGCAACCAATCTTTATGGATTTTATTTAGTGAAGGTGTGGTGTTATTAAAATACATATTTTCAGCCAGGTCTTTTGAGGTCTTTTTTTTTAAGTCAAAAAAACTTAAAAATTTGCAAATAACAAATCATTGACAAAAATATTAGTAGAATTAAGATACTTAAAAAAAAACGAATAGACCAGAACATACCCAGAACATATGTTTTTGATATATCACAAAGCGGGAATCATAAGCTTGGTACAAATAATTTTTTTGATAAACTGAATATGGACTAATATTAATTTTAACTCCTAAATATATTATTTTCGTCTACAGTATAGACAACCAAAAGCGTTATTTGGTGTTTTCTAAAAAGAACAATATATTTGCAATACAAAAATATAATATTGGTTACATAAAATCACACATTTACATTGCCTCGATCCACTGTACGGCGTATGCATGGGGGGGGGGACTTAGAAGCTCAAGCACCTCCCCCCCCCCGAGCCACTAAAATTTTTCCCCAAAAATCATCAATATTCTGTTACTCAATTCCCCCAATCCCCAAGAATAATTTCCGCGCGCGCCACTGAATGTGTTTGACCTTGTGATGGGCTGAAACGAGTTTAATCAAAATACATCACCCCTTTTTGGATTAATCATACGAATTCTTCTCAATAATTAATCGGGATAGTGTTTAATCACCACTACCACTCATCGATTTCACTAGAGTTTTTGGAACACATTAAAAACTGTCACTTGTAAAAAACTTTAGAGATGAGAAAAATAAAAAATTTGGCTTAATTTTACAAAATAAGTGTTTTATATGTTGAAACCTGATATTTTATTATTTTTAAAATTAACTACACCAAAATTCTCTAAAACTAACCACAACCACAAGGAAATGGATTCGTAGCTAACGGCAGTAGTAGTGGTTAATTACCACTACGGAATGACGTTTAGCTATTGCGCAGATGCAGTAATTACCACAACCACTACGAAGTGTCAAATAAGCGTTCCAAAATATCCCTAATACAAAAGCAACCGAAAACTTTGTCGTTGACGCTGCTGTTTCTAAAGTATCTACAAAAAAAAACGTAAGTCGCGTGGTATTTGCTGAAAATAAACATTTTAAACGGGTTAGATGGAAGAACAGGTCATCTGTTTGTTTTCAAGCATTTGAACTGAATCTCGCCCAATTGGTAATGTTAGTTAAACTTATTTTTGATCAATAAAAGAACTTTATTATTATTATTATTATTATAAAAAACAGCAACATACTATATTTTTTTAAATGTTTGATCACCCGTACATAACAGAGTTTTACTCAAATCTTTAGCATATAAGTTATCTGGATCGCTTTTTGTTGAATAGTTTTGTAGTAAGAATAAGATTAGTTTTTCAGTACAACCCCACCTACCCGCCCCTGTATCTCCGGAACTAGTCATAGGATCTTTTTGAGCCTATTAGAACTTTTGATCGGAAGGTCGAGAACTTTTTATTTTTCCATATGATCCATGCCTGGTCTTTTTGTTACCGCGGTCGTTTATTCGCTCGAGGAGTTGAGTAGAAAAATATCTTGTTTTTTCTTCTGGGTTGATCCTATGACGAAAGCCTTTCCTTCCATAGAAATGTACCCATAATGGATTATTAATAAAAATGGGATAACCAGTTCAGGAATTTTGAAAGATGACAAAATATTAAACACCTCGGGGTTTAGAATTTTTACAAGCTTGGATTGAAAAGAATAACTCAGTTTTCTCGCTCGATGAATGAACAAACCCAAAAAAGAGCGCACGGTTTCTTCGCTTTTCAATAATTTTTGGAATTTTTTGCGCACAGAGCGCAGATTGAATAAACGAACGCGGAAAGTGAATAACAAATAGTTACGTTACGATCGATTGTCATTAGGCACTTATTCCTATGCGCATTCGTATCTAGTAATAAACCAGCAATTTCAGATATCGTGTAGCACGTTCGAAAACAGCTGCTTGTTATTAGTTGTCTGTTATTGTTATACAGGGTCCGCAAAGGCCATACTTATACATGGTCGCCGGCAATTCATGTACGGGAGAAGGGCAAAAATAATTTAATGGAGAATATAGCCATTATGTCGTCATTTTGCAAAAATATTAAAAAACACATTTCTTCTTTTTTTGAAGGTAGTTAACGTCCTATTAGTCAGATTGTGTAGAGATTATTGGGAATAAGGACACCTTGTTATTGTTGTATACGTTTAATTCATAAGCAACGTTTCGACATCTTCCTCAGTCTAAAAAATAGTTTTTTTTTATAAATATTTGCACGTAAAGAATAAACAAAGAGAACTTATATAATTAACAAGTAATAAAAGGTAGTTAACGTATTGTTTCATATAATACCGTTTTTTTTGTAATGTTCCATTCTAAAATTGTATATGATTATAATTTTATTTATATATGAAAGTTGATTTGAATTTAAAACAAGAATAAAAACAAATTAACAAAACAATTAAAATCCAAACTTAATTGTACACATACTTAAATTATTTCTTTGGTTTACTAGGATACGGAAAGATGTTTAGGTTGTTTTTTATTGTTATTAATAAAATTCTACTTCTAATTTTATTAAATAAATACATTATGGCGCTAACGAGTGACAAAAAATTAAGAATGTAACTCTTACCTTCGAATTTGGATGTATACTTAGGTAGGCTGGTGATGTACATCTTTAAACTATTACACGTAATACAAAACATAGATATTAACTATATTTTTTGTAATTTTTATTTTGTTTCTAAAAATTATCACACACAGATTTGATAGAAAAAAATTAAATATTATATTTACAATGCGATTAAAAAATATTATATTTACAATGTTGGTTCAATTTTAAGATGATCATGATTTGTTTATCTATCACAGAAAAGCAAAAGTAGTTAGTATTTAAAGAATGGCAACACTTAACAACTATATTAAAATATTAAGTTTTGATAAAAAAGAAGACGCTAAATTGTGTTTTTCTAATGAGTGACAAAGATAAAGATTCGAAATTCGAAGATAAGAGTTACATTCTTAATTTTTTGTCACTCGTTAGCGCCATAATGTATTTATTTAATAAAAGTAGAAGTAGAATTTTATTAATAACAATAAAAAACAACCTAAACATCTTTCCGTATCCTAGTAAACCAAAGAAATAATTTAAGTATGTGTACAATTAAGTTTGGATTTTAATTGTTTTGTTAATTTGTTTTTATTCTTCTTTTAAATTCAAACCAACTTTCATATATAAATAAAATTATAATCATATACAATTTTAGAATTGAACATTACAAAAAAAAACGGTATTATATGAAACAATACGTTACCTATTATTATTTGTTAATTATATAAGTTCTCTTTGTTTATTCTTTACGTGCAAGTATTTATAAAAACTCTATTTTTTAGCCTGAGGAAGACAAAAACTATTGTCGAGACGTTGCTTATGAATTAAACGTATACAACAATAACAAGGTGTCCTTATTCCCAATAATCTCTACACAAACACATTTCTTATTTGACGGTATCTTTTCGCGACGTGGAAAAGTAGGTGAAGTGTTACGAGGCAGGGGGGGGGGGAGTTCGCAACTGCATTCCGATCATTTTTATATGAAAAATGATAAAGAAAACAATAAAATAACTAATATTTCAAAATATTTCTTTCCTAATTTCAGGAGGGGGGGGGGCGTTACAAAGAAAAAGAGAGAGTCGAAATTAAAATTTGGCAAAATTGGTGTTAGATTTGCTTACTGAGATGGAAAAGGCTTTTTTTATTTAAGAAGGTACGGTTCTCGTCCAAACGTCAGCGAGCGAAACGTCAGTTAAGTTTGTTTTGACAATTTTTAATTATTCTTCGATAAAAATATATGAATTAAAAATGGCAATTTTCGTATCTTATTAGTGTAAAGAAGTGTGTAGACCCACAAAAGTCCAAAATTCCAAACAAGTTTCACTCAAGTTAAAAGAAAAATCCGCAAAATTAGATTAAAAACGACATGCATACATACATACATACTCCTAAACCTTGCCCAATTTTGTATTTATTAGGTGCTCAAATCTCCAACCTGCTTGAGCTTAAACCATACAACTATTACGCCTTACCCAGGCCAAATTTGTTAAGAAAATCTATAATCTAGTCAGCCACGGAAATTCCAAAACAGAAGACATTGGCTTAGCTCCGGCCTTTTGCAGAGGCGCGAAAATTTATCGGTCCAAGGGATTCCGGTCAGTAATGCCGGGTTCGCAGCCTACGTCATACGTCTTCAATAGAGGCGACGCAACTTTTGTTGTTTATTTGTTTTGATTCAGTGTTTTCATTTGTGCTACTGTTAAAAATTAGAAAAAAGTAAGTGAAAAGATGCCGCTGCGAAAAAACGACATGCTGTATTTATGGAGAGCATGAGACAACGAAGGAGCGATACCATCGGTGGTATCGAGTTCTTCCTCAGTGGCACACATTTATATTATTTCCTTCGAAAAAAACACAAAAATCAAGTAATTTGAGAAAAGTAAATAAATACCTGACAAATATCAAATCCTTTTTGCCTTTGCGGCTTCGGGTCTTAGTCGATGCCGCTGGCGCCGCGCATGTGCAGGACAGCTTTACTAAGCCAAACGAGATAATAGAGATATATCTTGCTTACAACTTCGTGCATGATTAAAGCATTGGAACGGCGTATATTTAAGCTAATAGGGTTATGGTTTAAATATAACCTAACCAATCATGAACCGATCAACGGAGATTAAGCACTTATTGTCAACAATCAACACCAATTTTCATCTGAGAAATTTCAACCGACGCGGACAAGTTTTATTTCTGTGACCGGGAAACCTCGTGTAACACCTTCCGCAAATAAAATCTCACAAACCAAATACCTATATTGAAATCATGTATCGAGTATGAGCAATCAGGACGCCAGGCGACTCTAGTAAAAATTACTTTAAAATGCACCAAAGCGGCTATAGCTGGGATGACAATTTTTAGTAGTAGAAGTTACAGCACTATGAGACATTCTGAGTCGGCAACACTGCTTAATATATTTATGTCTATTTACCGCTCTCGAGTCGTTCCTTCTTTTTTCATCTTTTGAAAATCCTACCCCAAGATGTCAACTTGTCGACCCTGTATGCGAGTTTTATGAACCCAGAAATGTTAAAGGTTTTTATCTACTACCTTATCAGAAAATGATATTATCGACCCGAAAATCCAACTTTGCCTCTCTAGGGAGTTTCAAATATTTTACCACGTTTTCGTTACTTTACCTCCTTGTACCGTGTATGGATTCTTGCTGCAAATTAAATGGGTCCTATAATATATGTTACTGTAGGTATTATTAGGTAGTAGATAAAATCAGATACTTTCCCTCCTGACTTCAGACATCAAACAAACCGCGGGAGAAAAAGTGACACTTTCCTCCCTTGGTTTGTAAATAACTATTATTATTAGATCATCATCTAGTTTAAGGTTTTGTTGGTTTGCCCTTGTTAATTACAGAATATCCAGGAAAAATGGTTTTCCAGGATATTAACTCCGACGTGGGAAAGGATCGGGGTATATCGTAGCTTTCGCTTTAAAAAAATAGGTCATGAAAAAAATTTAAATTTCAGCCTATACGACTGGAGTTTGTATCGTATTTAACCCGTGTCTCTATATCCGTCTCAAAATTCTTAAAGCTAAAGTTAGTGTTTTTGCCATTACCATATTAAATAAAGCAAATACGTCTAAATTGGGAAAGAAAATTAATTAAAAGAAAAGTGCTTCTCTAGTGCAAAATGAGACAGATGATAAAACACACACAAAATATATTAATCGTTTACATTTTGCTTTAAGATCAATAATGAAATATTCATTGAGGGTTCAAAGGGTTCATTTTTAAACTCATGAGTTTTTTGATAAATCTAACTTTGTCTTTTAAAACTACGATTTTCATATAGAGGTTCCAGGTTCTTCTATTATCATATTTAATTATCATATTTAAATTTTCTCTAGCTGTTTGCCAACCCTGAACCCTCAAAATGACAAATTCATCTTTTTGCATCAGAGAAGCGTGTTACAAAAGAAAATAATAAACATGCCAAGTGCAAAACCTACCATCAACCACAATTCAGAAAAATTGGAGGGTGCGAGAAGAGCGACACTGAGTGCTAGCGTGATCCACTGCCTACGTTCCCAAGATCTCTCTAAGAGAGTTGAAAAAATTACCTTCTCTTTCCCGTCTGCGGATTCTCTTGCGACGTCGCTCTACAGCGGCCAGCTCGGCCTTTACGTCCGCGTAGGTTTTGCGTAGTTCGGACAGTTTTTGTTGGAGGACCGCAATCCTTTGACTGCTGTCCAATGTCGGATCTGTAAAATTAAAAAAATAGGCAAACTTCTTTAAAACAAACTAAAGCTCTTAGTGATCTTAAAAGTTGTTTGAAAAGTTCTTTGATAACGGCAGGAGAGTTTCTGCCGAAACGTCAGATAAGTTTATCTAGCTGTCACCGTTCACTTTTATAGCCCCATAATAAAGTAAAATGATCATACCTTAGTCACATAAAACCACCTTTACAAAGTATAGTTTCATATGATATAACATTCAGTCAAAATGAAACTAATCATTGGGTTTCTGTTTCTCCATATTCGAGTTGGCAGGTTTATCTGTTGGGTTTCAAGGTGCTTTTGTATTTTCCCGAAAATAAATTAAAATTAAAAAATTTATTTGTTTTTCGTTTTTTGACACTTGTGGGAATATAGCAATTCCTAATCAGCTGTTTGTGCAGGTCATTTCCAATGGAGTTTTGGGTCGGTTTTTGCGATTTTTGATTCATTAGCGGTAAGAAAACCTGCTATTTAAGCGCGAAAAATCTGCTGAGGGTTGTCAGAATTGTCATCTGTTCTTTTCATTTCTCGCCATGCCGCCGAATCGAATTTTTAAACATCTAATTTAGTTAAATTAAAGGGCCCAAGAAGATCTAGGTAAGTCTATTGTCTTTCCCAGTGCAAGTATGGATTTTGTGAATTTTCATCTATTTCTTGAGATATTGCCTCTGTTCTAGAACCACACCATGTGCTTTTAGGCCCCTGGCATAGAACCGTATGTAGACCAGTACATAAACCCTTATGGATAGCCTTTCGTAGACCCTTATGTATGCACTTACGTCTCCCTTGCTTCATGCATTTGCCAAGATCAGCAATTGCAGATTTCTCTACATCAGGTGATGATGATAGATGAGCCCCGAAGGCAAGTCCCAATACCGAGATAATAGATGTGTGAAAGCTGTCTTCATAGCAGTGCTACAGACCTACTACCACAACTATAATTGAATGTCCACTCCCAGGTATTTTATACCAACATCAGGTATGTCCATTGCTATCTCTGTTAATTTAAAGTTAAAATCCAGTCGAAACCCTCGCTTTTGAGATTTTTAATGCCACTGTGATATGAAGAAACCGTTTAATGTGAATTTATTTGCTGTGATTAAAACTTTATGTTAACCGTGATTTAAACTGTAAGTTAAACCAGGATTTAAACCAAAAGAAAAAGGTTAAATTGATTTTGCTTATAGTTACTAGTGTGTTTAATAGTAACTTAGTTATGAACATACAAGTGGATATTTATTTATACAATTTAATTTAGTAAAACTACCTAGGTTTAAAACTAGTACCAGAGTGAGTTAAGTATAGCTTTAAGATTCTATTTTTGTCATGATTTTTGCAAAAAACTAAATATTTTTCTTATATTATAGGTTAATTAATTTAAACAGTGTTTTTACTTGTTTGCATCCCCAAATTCCGTTGTCAAGGTAATCTTGATTGGCGCCCACAGTACTTATCAAACGCAAAAAAGAACGTTTGCCTGTGTTGGTGTAATATTTTAATTTATCAATAATAAGGATTCTTTGTACCGATAAGCAGTCATGCTATGACATACGTACGTTTTTGTTGATTTTATAATGTTATTAGTTCGTAAAAACCATTTTTACTCTTGTAAATTTCGAAGCACCTTGCTAAAATGTTTGTTCTTACTTTTCTGCGAGCTTTTCTGCAATGTAAAGAATAAAAAATGTTTTCTTTGGGTTCTTTTCAGAACTGAAGATGATCCGGATTAGGATTGAAACGTCGACACACAGTGAAAGTTTAAATAAAAATAATTGTCCAAAAAAGCTGAAACCTTTTTCATTTCAATTTTAAAGTTAGTTATTGATAGTCAACTTTTATTTTTTGTTTAACGCACCTTAACCTAGTCCTTTTTGGATCTTGTAAATAAATACGCCTTATATTTTAATCAAACCGCACTTTACTAAAAAAAAATACTTTCAATGGAAGGTAAAGCACACCACTCCCCATAAATAAATCACGCTTGCTATTATTTGCAATGGTGGGGTAAAATAATTTTGGTATGTTATTAGTCTGATTTTACCAAGACAATTTTGCTAACGACAAATGTTATCGCTTTGACACACACAAATCCTTTTGAAGTTTTTTTGTTTCGTGAAAATTTGACACTAAAGTTTCCGTATAAACTTACCAAATTCCACGAAGAAATTATACTTTGATGGTCTCGGAGATCTGGCAGACCTATCATAATAAGAGGTGGTACTGCCAGGCGTGTTACCACCGGCATTGCTCCCACAGGTCGAGTTTTCAGAGACTTCGTCACTGTCGCTATCACGCCTAAAATTTGAAGAAATAAAATATTTAAAATGTTCATTTTAGCGTTTTTGATTGCTGCTCTCGAGATCGATCCGAAAAAGATTTGGATGTTCGATTAGCTCTTGTCCACACGGTTTGGCGCTTTCGATGATTACTCCTAATCTCAAATGGATCGATTGGTTACTTCGTGAAAGTAAACGGAGTAGAGTAAGATCGCAAATTTTCATAACATCACTTTTTTTGAGAAAAATGGGCAAAAAGGCAAATTTATTGTAACAGTACTTATGCATGGTATATTTCATGAACTTATTTCATTCTCTATTTGATCAGAAGATGAGGTGAAGCAAATCATTATACCAACATCATACAAACAGACCAAAATAAAAAGTCAGCATAAAATACTGCTGATAATTACTTTACATAAACCATTTTTCCATAACAGCCTCTTCACAATTTTCTGCCATTTTTCCAAAAATTGTAGCAAATATGTCATTTTTGAAGCAACGGCGTTTTCGAATTTTGGGAGCACTTGATAATGGATTTAGGATCACTCTGGCAAATCTGTGAAGTCACTGCTCTACCCGAGATCGATCTCAAAGTGGAACAATCAAAAACCAACTAAACATATCGTAATGCATCTAAAAAAAACATGTTTTTTTCTTGTTTTGGTTTTCAAGTGTTGTCCTTAAAAATTTTGTGCGCCAAATTGTAATATTCTTGAACCAACGTTCACTGATCACATTCACCCAAAAACCGTGCGAATTTGATCGCTTAGTCCGCGGCATCCTGGAGTTGATGGATAAAAGACGCAGTAAAAAAAGGCAGCGATCAGTACCATGAAATCAATAGAAGATATATTCTAAACATGACACTTTTAATTTACACAAACGCATAAAGGAAGCGGCCGGATTATCAAGGCAAAATCATACCGGATATAAAAAAAAAACTTAAAAGAATGGTGTAGCTACATAGAACATCTATTTCCCGATAAATAATCGGTCCCAACAGCCAGAAAAATTTTCAAACCAAGGCATAGATTTAACACCCGAGGAAGTACAACACGCAATATCTTCAGCTAAAAACAGAAAAGCGGTAGGGCAACGAAGTATACACTGAGGTTTTAAAGCTAATAAAAAAACGAAGATTCGCTAAATAGTGCTTGAAACGTTCCGTCGCCATTGAACGCGTTCTTTTGGATTTTTGATGCAACCGGCTTGATGCCAACAATTGCAATCGGATCCGAGGGCTGATGGCTATTGATGGATGGATTAATCATCAGTGATGGCTGTCAGAATCAGATGTTCAATCAAATGTTGACGTCGGTGCCAACGTTTAGATGAATTTTAGATGATTTTAAAAACTTGGCCATACGCTGGTCAAACTTTTTAACTTGATTTATCGCAGCGGTAAAATCGCTACTGACTGGCCTAAAAATCATTCAGCAAAGAAGTGTAGTGATTACCGCCTAATCAGCCTAATGAGCCATATGTTACAAATATTTCTAAAGTTTATTCATAAAACAATTTATAGAAAATGCGAATCCTTTATGGGCGACACGCAGTTTGGATTTCGTGGTGGGTTCGGGACAAGAGAGGCCTTGTTTGGCATTCAAGTCTTGGTTCAGCGGTCGAGGGATGTGTCGGTGCCAGTATATGCCTGTTTTAAAGATTATGAGAAAGCGTTTGATCGAGTCCAACACGAAAAGCTCATAGAATCGCTAAAAGAAGTTGGTGTAGATGACCGAGATCTAAAGATAGTCGCTAATCTATACTGGAATCAGACTGCTCAAATAAGGGTTCATAGCCAACTGTCCGAAGAGGACCAAAAAAGAAGCGCCAAGGTTTATATTGTCTCTGTTGTTGTTTAATATCTATAGTAACAAAATAATAGAGAATGCGCTTCATAACTGCGAAGAGGGTCTGACCATAAACGGCATAAAAATCAACAACCTACGATATGCCAACGACACTCATCAATTGCTACCAAATGTTCGCAATTCGGGCTTAACTTAAATGTTGGAAAAACCAAATGGATGGTCATATCCAAGGAAAAGAACATCAGAGGCATGTTAGAAGTAAATGGGCAGCAAATCGAACGCGTGGATTCATACAAATACTTGGGTTACCTCCTCAATGAGAACTGGGACAACAGGCAAGAAGTTTGTGCAAATTATTGAACAGGCCAGATCATCTTACTCTCCGAATTCGTGTGATGATTCAGTGTTATGTTTTTAGCATCTTATATTATGGCATGGAAGCATGGACACTGTCTGAGGTCATGTGCAAAAAGTTGGAAGCATTCGAGATGGGGTGTTATCGTAGAATACTAAGGATATCTTGGATGGACAGATTAAATATGTGGATGTTCTGCTTAGAATAAATAAAGATCTTGAAGTTTTATTTACCATAAAAAAAAACGAAAAGTTAAATATTTTGGACATATTTTGAGGAATGACAAATATAAACTTTTTAAATTGATAATATTATGGCTTAAAAATCTTAGTTCTACGACACTTTTCCGAAAAGCAGTGGACAGAGTACAGATCGCGCTGATGATAGCCAACGTTCGAAGATAGCATGGCACTTGAAGAAGAAGAAGTCTGCGGAAGACGAACAGCTTTATTTCGGGGGACGTATGTGTATACATAACTATTTCATATTCATTTATTCAATTTATTTTTTATAATTTTGTTTTTCTTCACCGGGGAGCGTTCACTTGACAGAAGTGCACGTTCGTGCGCCTGAGATTCTAAAATTTAGCTCTAGAAACAGTAATTAAGTCGGCCCGGCTAACTTCAGTGCACAATCAACTACCTGAATTTCGACCACTCACACAGAGGGACTCGTCAGGTAGGTGTACCACAATGACAGACCATCCAGCTCGCGCTTATGCCCCAAAAAAAAACGGCTGAGGCGGAAGGAATTCATGTCGAGAACAGGCGCCCTCTGTGTGAACGATCGAAACCGAAAACAAAAATAAAAAATGTCGAATTTTTTCAACTGCCCCAACCAGCATTTTAAGTGACTGTTACCGTTGTTTGGTGATCATCAAAATTAATAAAAATTTAGTACTTTTCACCCTTAAATTTACCTAGAAAGGTAAACTTATCTAAAAGTAGAACAAGGCAAGTAAATATTAAGTCATGACAAAAACTCTATAGTATCCAAAGTCTACAATAATATTTTAAAGTAATAATTCCTACGAAAGTACTTATTAAGTAAAGTTTAAGTTATATTCTATTAAGGATTTAATTGCATTTTAATAGATATAACAGTGGCCTAAGAGTCAGTAATTTAAATTACCTATTAATTATTTCTACCTGATAGATATTTAAGGGTGTTTTAATTATTACCATTTGAGAAAAAATACAATGGAATATGCCCTCTACGTAGTTTTTACCGAGGGGTTGTCCACCTTGGCAGTAGGTGTACGAAATATTGGCAGTACTGGCAGTATTTGGCAGCACTCGCACTACTTTAGGTGTACATATATTGAGGGGGTGGATAACCCCTCGAATTTTACTAATAAAACGTTTTCTTAATTAAAGCTCTTCCGAGTAGGGACGCCATATCAATATAATTATCTGTTCGTACGGAGAAAAACCAAAACGGTGCGTGCAATGTCCAGCTGATTATTGTATGTGTAAACAAAACCACCACTCTAAAACCAATAAAAAGCCAAGAACCAGAAATACGATTTATAATTTAATTAGCCGATTTGCTTTTATATTATATGCCTCTGCACAGAAGCTTTTTGCATTTTTAGAAATAAAAATACATTTATGCCAAAAAATAAATAAATTTTTAAAAGTTACTTTAATTAAATATTATGTGTATTTATAAGTTAGGTCCTATTTTTACAAGCTTTTATTCAACTTTTGACTTTTGACCAACTTCCACATATCCGATCGTCTTCAAATTTGGCATGCTTATATAGTTGCGGTTAACAGTTCCCACCTACTAAAAAGAAGGGGGTAGAGGGGGGTACAGTTGAAGTACGCCCGATTTCGTTTAAATTTGGTGTGTGGGGCATTTGGGGATGGTGATAACGAATTTCTTATCAGATTTTGAAAATTCAATATGGCGGGTTTCAACTGGCCGATTGTGTGTCAAATTTTTCAAGTCAATTTTGACGGATTTCAACTTGTCCGATTGACTTCAAACTTGGTGCGTTTCTAAGGACTTCTCTTTGAAGGTCTAGATAGTTCAAAACTAACGGGAAAAATATCTTGTAATATCGAAGCATTATCAGAAATGCATAGGCTAAGATAAAACTAAAAATTCTGAAATAGATTTTGCACTAAAAAGTAGAAAATAATTTTTTATCTTTCTGATACCATAATAAAAGCGATGGGCGTAAATTAAAAATTTTAACTTTACTGTGGTGAGAAGGAGAACTAATAAAGAAAAACTACATTATTCTTCTATTGGAATGATAAACATAATGCTTTCATCTAAAAAAGCTGGAACCGGTGAGATTGCCGTGCTTGCCAAGGTTTTGAAAATGTCTTTTGTTTCTTAGGTGAATCGTCGATGTGACTGATATACAAGTGAAGCTGTGATATCTAAAGTTTAAATTTTTGCGCCCATCGCTTTTATTATGGCAACAGAAACATAAAAAAATATTTTCTACTTTTTAGTGCATTTAATAAAAGCTTGTTCTTTAAAAGGTTTTTTAATATTGCTAAATTTAAATGTAGTTTTAAAACTCTTAACATACAAACATGTAGAATCTTCAAAATAAAGGGTCTGATATCGTTGAACTTCAAAAAACAAGAAATTTATGATGAAAAATAATCTAAAAATAAAAATTTTCAAGTTTCAAGAACTTGTGAAACTATTTAAATATTTAAATACTTATTTTAAAAAAAACCGTTAAAATCTTCGCAGCAGTGTCAAAATTTCCCAAAAAACATTTTAAAGCAGTCGAAAGCAGCTGAAACATTGAATTGCTCAGTCGTTTGAAAGATTTTAATCATTTCCTAATAATTTGTTAACTATACAACGATTCACAAAACATATGGGTTGAGGTTATGTAAAGTGCAAATAATGTAAAAAGAAGTTGCTTCCATAAAAGCTGTGGAACACGCGTAGATCTCAGTAATTCGGGCGAAAAATTTGTCTGTTGTGAAGAAAGCGCGGAAAAAGTCAGGTTAAGGCACCAAAACAGAAAAAGTCTTGGATATGGATGGAAACAAGCTAAAACTAATCATTCAGGAATCTTTCAAAAAGTTCCTTTGCCCTGTTGCAAAAAAATCAGACCTGAAGTTCAGTGACCTTGAGAAGTCTGTCCGGTTCATGTCTGAAGCTTTCGAGGGGCAAAGAAAGCTTCAGGAGTTGATGGAGGGAACAAAAAATCTCAGAAAGGAGAATAGAGCATTGAGGGAGAACATACAAATATTAGAAGCGAAGTTTGATGAGTTGGAAGTTAAATAGATATCAGGAAATATTATAATAGAAGGGGTGCCGCAACAGGCTAATCCGGATACATTACATACAGCCAAGATCATGCAAACAATGAATCTAAATAATATGGAAGGAGAAATCCTAGAGAGTTTTAGATGAGGTAAAATAGACAGTGGTCCAAACAAACAAACAAAAAGTAACATCTTGAAAAAATGCGAGACGTAACGGTACAACAATGTCGACTTGAAGGAAACAATAAAAAAATATGTATAAAGGATGACCTTCCCGTAGGGCATTATTCAAGAAGGTACGTGACAAAAGGAAGGAAAAATAGTATGCAACTGCGTTCTGTAATAACGGGCTAATATACCTAGAGAGGAGAGCATGACATTCCTGTTAAAATAAAAAAAGAGAGTGATGTTTACTGATAATGTAAAAAATATAAAATTGTTCGCGAAAGTATTATAGTTCGTAATTTATGGAATTAAATAGTATTTATCAAAATTTTGATCAGTATCTAGTCTTTTTAGAGTCATTACAAAAGAGTTTTGATGTGATAGTTATGTCAGAAACGTATTTTATTTATAACTATTCGGATTTCAACATACCAGGAAATAATATCACATTCAATGAGAGCAAGTTAAACAAATGTGATGGATGTGCTGTATATGATAAAGCAAGATATCTAAGTCATGAACTACTATTAGAAGAACAACTTAAGATTATGAAGGTAACATTACAGAAAAACAACATATTGGTCAACATCCTACCAACATATGAAGGCTTTGGCCTGTATCAAGAAAATTTTACTCAAAATTTGAACAATATTTTTTTAGGTCAAATTACTGATCGTGGTCGGATTTACATGTTTACTGGGGACACAAATATAGACTTACTTAAAGCGGAAGAAGATGCAACTAATAACTATTTAACTATGATGCAGAGCCATGGTTTTAACAATATGATCAACAAAACAGGAATCCTGCCCGTAGACCTAATTGTCGAAGAAATTGTATATGAAGATAAAAATGGCCACAGTGAAGAAAACAAGGAAACTGCAAAAGAGAAAACACTGGAATCCTGGCAAGCACGATGGGACCGAAATACCGAAAAAGGACAATGAACAAAAATAATTATTCCCGACATTAAAACATGGATAGACTGCAAACACAAAAAAATGGATTACTATGACACAAGCTCTAACGGAACATGGACCTTTTAGGACATACACGGCGAATAGGTAAAACGGGCGACATATGTCGGCACTGTCAAATAATAGATGACGCAGAACATACGTTAATTTACTGTCCAAGATTTGAGGACTACCGCGAAACAACAAGACACGATCTACAGATAGAGAATATGACCATAGAGAACCTCTTCAAGGAAATGATACAACACGTAGATAAATGGAACTAGGGAGATATGATAAGAACGATTCTAAAAATCAAACACGAAGACGAACGCACCTAAGAGACCAACATAGTGAATGGCGAAATAGTGACGTTATATTCCTGAGAATGGTTTCGCTATTTCGAACAAATTAGCAGCGGAGGGGTTTATTCCGTAGGCCCCCTTAAGAGAGGATGAATCGGGCGCATTCGGCAGATCACCTGTCGCTACAAAAAAAAAGTATAATTAACAAGCCAACTAGAAAAGTAGGAAAAGAAGCATCATGTCTGGCTCATACTTTTGATAAATGCAGGGAAGAATTGTTTTGATCACATAGACAAAGTTTTTTTAGAACATAAGAAAAAATAAAAGTAACTTTTTCCAAAAAATCGATTATGAAAAATTAACAAATATGTTACAGAGAGCATAATGTGATGATGTGTTGAATAACTGGAATCCTGATATGTGTGCTGATAGGTTCATTAATAGGTTCAAATACATAATATCTCATTCTACAAAAATAAAAACTATTACCTGTAAAAAAAGAATAAAACCCTGGATAAATAATAATAATTTACTTTTAATGATTAGGTACAGACAATACAGATCAATGCTATCGAAGCTTATAAAAAGTGCAAAATATTCCTGTTATAAGATTCTTACAGAAAAACATTCAAAAGACCCAAAAAAACTCTGGAAAACAATTAAGGAAGCAAAATTCAGTCATAGAAATAACAAATAGCTGATGGGTTTAATAATTATTTCTCAAACATAGGAAAAAAATTGACATAAAAAAATTAAAAATGCTAGGTCAGCGGGATGGATTCAAGGGGAGAGAAGGGTTTCCCGATCCTTTTTATATATATTTAAGTCCAGTAACAAAAGCTGAACTTGAGAAACAAATAAAAGTCTCAAAAGTAAACGGTGTTGAGGACTGCATCTGCTCTGATCCTTTAAAAAATATAAAGAATATTTATTAAAACCACTACTGCATTTAGTGAATGTAGTTTTCAGTACTGGAGTTTGCCCGGAGATCTTTAAAAGTGCAACTATAATTCCTTTATATAAATAAGGGGACAGAAAATCTACAAATTATTATAGATCAGTAAGGTAATTGAAAAATGCCTGATAATTAAATTGTTGTCCTTTTTAGAAAAAAAATCAATTATTAAATAAAAACCAGTTTGCTTTCAGGAAGAATTCTAGTACTGAGAACGCGTTTTGTAAAGTAACAGAGACAATTCTTAAGAAATTAGATCAAGGAAAAAAGTAATTGAAATTTTTGGACCTCCAAAAGGCATTTGATACTGTGGCACACTCAATTCTGCTTAAAAGGTTAATTAAATCATACTTGAAACGAACACAGTGTACTAAAATTTTCGAGGAATCTAGTCAGCAGATGAGAGTAGAGTTTGATGTGCCCCAGGGTACAGTGCTTTCGACATTACTGGTTAATGTTTACATTGACGGCATATTGTCAGTGTTAGCTGAGGATGGAGTAGTTTTTTGTTTTGCTGATGACTCTGTTCTAGTTGAGGTAGCTCTTCAGAAAGTTAAAAGATGGCTGGCATTAATTTAGACCGGAATTTTACTTGAAAAGAACATCTTATTTATGTCACAGGTAAAATAAGAGAGTTAATTTTAAAATTCTATGAATTGAGAAGTATGAACTCATTATTTCAATTATGGTATTTGTATGGGTGGTGCCGGGATGACAATTTTGAATAAACTTCAAGTAGTACAAAAATATTTTATTAAAATTATGTTATTCAAAAAAAAAGATATTCTACCGAATTAGTTTTTAGAGAAAGCCAGATGTTGGACATTTCAAAATTACATCTTAAAGCAATAATTACTATAAAGAACCCATTAATCATGAACCTAATACAAGAAATGCGGCACAAAACAATGTCATACGGCAGAATCCTAAACATGCAATTTCTCAGTTCCACATTTATTGTCTAGGTCCAAAGGTTTTTAATTGTCTTCCTATCAACATAAAAACTATATTCTAAATGTAAGAAAGAAGTAAAACAATGGAAACTATAGAGGAATTACAAAATTAGCTATATTATCTAAATAAATTTATTGCATATTTATATTTGTTTCACATTAGAATATTATACATTTGATTTTGTTATAAGTTTAATTCTTAATAGTCAGTTGCTGCACATAATGCATGTTTGTTTTTCTGTCTTCCTGACAAACCTCTAGTGAGATATATTACTTATTACTTACGTAAAGGTGCACACATAGTACTTTAAGTTTTTTATTAGTTGATTATGAATTAATTATTAAGAGTTATTTTTTTGTTTGTTAAATTTTGTGTACTTATTTTAGGCATATTAAAACTTTAATAATTTATACTACGTTAGCTACTAAATAAATAAATAAAAATAAAATAAATAAACAATCATCTAGAATCTTGAAACCTCAAAAAACCAAAGTTACCTCCAAAAATAATTTTTAAATATCTGGAGTAGTATTTAAGAGTAGGATTTACTAAGATCTAAAATAGTACCCCCCACAGGTCTAAATATTTCCCCCTGTGGGGGGTACTAAATCTTAAAATAAATTTTTCAAGAACATTAACCCATACAGAAAAGATACAAAGTTATTCATTATTTTGTATTGTTATTGCAAAATACCACTGGAAAACTGGTTTGTTTCTCAAAATATACCATATTTTAGGAGAAAATGCCCTAAAACTTTTTTTTTTTGACAGGTTTCAAAATGGCAAATGGTGAATACGCCAAAAATTTGGCACATAATAGCTTCATTATCTGTGTTTGAGGTTACAAAGTTGGTGATTTTTTTAGACCACCTCTGGGGGGTGGTTTAGATTTATAGCCCCCAGAAAGGGTTGTTTTGTGGCAATTGGTAATAAGTTCGTTTATAATTTCCCTAAGTAACCGTTTTTACAAGGATTAATTTAATAAAAATTTAATATCGCAAGTTGTTCATTAACCAATAAAACACCTCCAATTTTGTCACTGATTATGCACAAAAAATATACCAAACACAAAGACTGAAAAAACTATATTAATTTATTTACATACTGAAATTAAAACATTAAGGTTATCTCAAAGCTCAGTCAAGAAAACTTTCCTTACTCAAAGCCAACTCATTTCAAAGCTGTAGCTTTCATCAGTAGAGGTTGGTGCAAGCCAAGCTACAAGCAGAGGTAAGAGATCCAAACTCGCTGTTTTTGATTTGAACGCAGCTAATATCTTGAAATACATTTCATAAATAAAAACACCTTTTAAATAAATACAAAATTAATCCACTCCTTATTTTATTATTAGCCATCTAAATTGTTGTGTGAAATGAGGCATTAATTGGAAAAATTAATTAACAAGAGTAAGTTTTAATTAGAGTGACATATAAGCCCAATTTTAATTTGTTCTACATAGTGTTTACTATTTAAAGCCCGCGTAGGTTTAAATTTTTTAATTTTTTTGTCTTCTAAATTGAAACTTTCTTCTCAAATCCAACAAAAGATTCTGTTAAGATGATTATGCAATAGACAAATTTATTAAAATTCTTCTTATAAATCAAATTATGTCCAAAACTCAAGGATGGTTGGTTGAAAATGCTTAAAACCTAAAATTTCACTTAAACTTAGGACCGTTCTAAAATAGACTAAACCTTTTTAGTAAATCCCACCGGAAAAGTTTATTTCACTTTAGGTAATTGTAAGTGGTCGTTTTCTCATTTTCAGTACGTTTTTCATAGAAAAAGACACTTTTCCAAAATAAATAAAAATTAACAAATTCATATTAACATCAGTTTGGTTTTATTTACATAAATGAATTTCAGCTGCCAAGTCAATGACGTAAAAAAAGGCGGCGGCAAAAATGTGTCGACCGTTCTTACCAAAGAATTAAAATTGGAAGGCGCACTCCATATATTGCAGGCAAATTTTCCAAATCAGTAACCAAATCTAAGGAAATTGCTGAGGAACAGTTATGGCAACATTGTAGAGTTGCGTTTTGATTGGTTCTGAAGCAATATTTAAAATGTGGCGGTTTCATACACATGTGTTGTTTACCCGTAACAAGATAGTTCCGGCGACTTTTAGGCACTTTTTTCAACTAACGCACACTTCTTATGCATTTTTATAAGTCTTAAAACAAAAATATAACAATAACAATCGCAAAAAACACAAAAAACTAACAAAAACCCGACGGATCGGTCGGACCTAAGATGGCAAAACGTGTCTCGAAAATCAATAATCTTTTTGCCCTGGTTGTCAGATTGTAGGGAGTAAATGTCATAATCCTGATTTCAATAATTGTTTCTAGAAGATAAAACAAAACATTATGTTAAATAAACTTCCTTATGCATTTTAAACTGAACTTTTTCGGCACTATATCTACTTTATTTAAATAATGTATTGTATTTACAGTACCTATTGCAATAATACGAATTATAGGAAATCAAATAAGAAATAATTATGGAAACTCGGCAACCGACAACCTGGAATTTCAGCATAGATGTGTGATTTGTCTAATGTTTTTTATGCGGTTTCTAGTTTACTTTAATTCCTTTGGTTCTTACTATTTAAGGGAAGGGACTAACTATGGGATAAACTGTCGAAGATTTATTAAATCAAATCTGAAAAATTAAAATCCGTAAATATTTTGGTAATAACTAACTTTTTTAAATGTAAATTAATTTAGCCTTGATTATTGTTGTGATTTTAAGTTATATTGTTCAAAATGTCAAAATAATTGTATTCGATCTTATAATTTTCACAAATAAAGTCAGGCCATAACACTATTACGTCAGCGTTAAACAAAATACGGTGAGCGGTAATAAGTGAAGCTGCGGATTAAACATTCATCCTGTATGGTTGTGAGGCTAAGGATAAAGAAAAGTATAACCCGTTTAGGGCTTTTGGCGGCTAAGAATAAATACAACATTTTTGACAAAAAATTATTAAACTAAAAAATTAATTGGACAAAGTTAAGTGGATATTTCTTTTTAAGTGGATATTTGTAACGTGACTAAGGAAAAAAAGCTGGTTTATAATACCACCTACATTAAGGGTGAAATAAATTAACTCCAGAGCCCTTAACCACCCCAAGTGTACGCCACTGAAGGTTTTCCAAATCAAGAAACATATGGCTAAATTAAACTTGTCCTATTAAATTACAAATACGCTTCTTTATTATCACGTGACGTCATATATCTTTAACAACTTTATGTATTATACATATCAGCCCTAGTGCACACCACGGAGGAGGGGTTTTTAAGTATCATGGGAAAATTTGTACTATTAATCGAAATATTCAAACATTTGCATCGGTGGCCTTGAAAATGAAATTTTAGCTTATTCGGCAAAAAATTAAAAAAGTGCTCCGAGCCGTGTCAGTTTTTACAAAATGTGCCTTCCATTCAAAGTTCAGCCAATTCTGATGTTTATTTGACTCCAATAAGTATGGATATCACATGACCCGTTTTGAACGCCACTTCGACATTTCCTGAGCTAAGGTCACTGACAGAAAAAAAAGAATCTACTTTTAAATTACGATGCGATCTTTACTTTTAAATGCCGATATTACTACAAAAAGTTGCAAAAAGATGCAAACCATTTAAAGATATGTTATAGAGAATACTGTAAGCTTCAATTTTATACCAAAATCAGAAATACTTTTTTTACCTATTTTTTTAAATGTTTAACAAAGTTAAACTTCTATAAGAAAAAGCTGGTTTCGTACATATATTCCAAACATTTTAAAAATAGCATTAAGTATATGTAACAAAGTCTACATTAATTTAAAGCTAACATACCTTCATGTTCGTTTGCCATACCACTTGTTTTTGTTTATAATTTTAAGCACACATTGCAACAACTTAAAGTTGGCGTTAACTTTGCAAACGAAACAGTGGTTGCTATTTGCGTAGTATCTCAGGTAAGTTCGATTTTGTTTTTTGTAGAATAATTTTTGAATGCAGATTAATCAAATGGGATATTCTACTTTAGTTTTAGATGATAAAAAGGCCAACATTAAAATTTTTTCATTTCGGGTTTTGTCTTACCAGATCTTTAATTCCGTCCATTGTGCGGCGTTTACTCCCGATAAAAAAATGTAAAAAATCTATTTTTTTTTAATATTAAATTTCTGCATATTTTAGAGGTCTGTGTGTTATTTTTAGTAAGCAAGCTGCGTTTATATTTTTGGCTTATTCGCGTGTTTTTGTCCACAGTTATGGAGTTTTAAATATTGTGATGTTTTATTATTATTACTGACATGCCATTTTTCCTAATTAGTTTTTTCAAAACTTAAAAAAGCTGTTTAGATGGTCGTAACTTTTCAGTTATTAGGGAGTTAAATAGATCACTAATTTATGGTCACCTTATTTGCTTACCGTATTACCGTAAATGAGATGCTAAAGAGTTTTTGAATCACAAAAACAAATACCGTAATCTTTTGCCCACATACAAACTGCCAATGTAAATAGAATAGAAAAAAAAACAACAATTCGTGTTTTCGCAAATTCACTTTCACAAAAAAATTAAAAACCTAACTAAACAAAAAATCACCTACCAGCTGCAGCTTTTGCACAGAAATAAATCTGGTTGGTTGCAAAAACTAACCAAGCTGGTCCCGTTAAGCCTTCGTAAGTAACGTATTTCGATTCGGTTATTTTTGGATACAGGAAAAAAATAACCGATTTTGCCTACGGTATCACCAGTTTTGATGGTCTATTAATATAATTAGGTGTTTTGAACTGTATCGCGACGTAAAATTGTAAGTTCCAGTATAGGAAAATTTTGGTAATTGGTCCCCTAGCGGTTCCTGAGCGGTAATGCTACTTGCAAACAAACCCATAGGGTTTTCAGTAATAGTAATTATTAAGTAAATTTCACTAAAAATGTTAGTCGGGGCAACGCGAGTTTTTGGGATAATTACTACTTACTTATTAAACTAAACGAACAGTACTTAAGAACAGTATTTTACATTTTATTTTACCGCTCGATTTGCACTACTAACCAACTTCATGATATGCAAAACAAGAAAATCTATCTCCCAACTAGACGAAAAATTTTGCAAAAAACGATCACAAACAGTAAATTAAGTTAGTACCTGATCAACCGCGGTTTGCGACCACGTTTTACTGGCGCTGTTGGGGCCTCATCTCTTACAGATTTTCTCCGTTTTCTACAAGAAACTGGAGGTCCAAACGAGTCCAAAAGTTTCTTGTTTGAGGACATTTCTCCCGTCATAAGCGTATCTAAAAGGTAATAATTATATCAATATTTTTGGCTCTCACTTAATATGTCCAATTAAAATTAAACAAAAAGCTCACTCTTTACCAAGACCCTTCCGGCGTTGCTGCAGTGTCTGTTATGCTTAAATATTTCCATTTCATTTAAAATCTAATTGTGTAGACTTTTTCTTTAAGTGAAATAAGGAAAGGTATTTTTAAGGTAGGTTAAGTAACAAAAGTAGAAAACGTTCTTTTAGTTTAGGAGTTCTCCTGAGATTCGGACAATTTAAAACATTATTTTAATGATGTTGAAGGGTCCGGTTTTGATACTTTTCTCATATACCTCACCTTCTTCGCTGTATGGTGATACTTTATTCGTCATACTTCTTCTGTGACTTGAGAAATCGACTCCGTCGTTTGATTTGCCACTGTCGTTCGCAGCAGATATGTCATCATTTTCCCTGTTAAATAAGTATTTATTAAGTAGCAGAAGAAACACACACTATGCGGGTAGCAAATTACAACAAAAACGTATTGTCTTCATACTTTTTTTAGAAAATATTAAAAAGCTCCTACTACGCCTTTAAAAATGATGTATGAGTAAGTTCTCATATCCAAAGAACCATGCCATTTTTTTATTTCAATTTAATTCAATTTCAATAAGGTTGTAGAGGGGGACCTAATGAGCAATTTGCGTCATAGGAACTTTCCCCAATCTCTACAGGATGAGGCAGAAATTATAGGTAAAGTAAGAAAATCGTCGTTTACAAGAAAACTATGGGTCGGATGCAAATGACTTATTTTGGAACTCGATTTAAGAGAAAAAATCCTCGTTATCCTAAAAAAGATTCCTATAACGTAATTTTATGGATGTACAAAGTACATAAAAAAATTAGATTAAAACTCACGAAATATAGTTTTTTAACGTTTTCTTGCAAAAAATCTACCAATAATGCAATGCAATGCAACATTTTATTTCATGTCATTTTACGGATCACAACTAACATTTTTTACTATAACTCCGGATGTCGTATATAAACAGGGCAGGGTTCCCACCAAATTCTGATTTCCAAATTCCCTGACTTTTCCAGGTTTTCCCTGACCATTTTTTAAAGAAATTCCAGGTATTTTTTGTATATAAATTGCTTGTCTACGTGGATTATCCGATACCAAGTAAATGTAGACTTTTACCATGACAATTTTTGAAAGCTCAAATTTAGCAGGTTTTTATATTATCGAGACAAAAAGGTAAAAAGCAGATAAATAAGACGAGAAACTTTGTTCGAAACTAACAGTACTTAACAGTATTAAAAATAAAAACTAATTTGCCTAGTTCTACCAACGTTTTTTTGGTTCATCTAGCAAGTTATAAAACTAAATTGCACGAAGTGTTAATATATATGCACATGTGCACATGCACAAGAAAAAGAAGACCAGCATAAGCTGAAATAGGGAAAAACTCAAAACAGAACAAACCCAGAAAATATACCAGAAACCAATTACTGAAGAAATAAAAGAACCGCAATGGGGCTACAATATAAACGAGCTCTGGAAGAACATCCAAGAAACAGTAACTAGGGTGGCTAGTCAAGTGCTCGACAAAAAGAGAAAAAAATGATATAAATAAGAGATGGAGGAAAGCAGAAAAAACAACAATAAAAGAATACTTTCAGGGAATAACAAAGCACAAAACATGATACCAACCCAGAACCGAAACTTCCTCTCAACAAACAACGGAGAACTGATAACCAACGAAAGACAGATCCTAACCACATGGAAGAACTACTTTTGCGAACTACTCAACGAAGAGGAAGCAATGCAGGAACTGGGCTTTTAAAAGCTGATATCCCTGGTAAAAATGTGTACGGAGGATACAAGGTGCAAGATAAGGGTGGAACAGAGCTACTCTGATTTATTTGGTAACAACAATGGGCTTAAGCATGGTCGTGACTATCTTTCACTCCAACTCTTCAACATAGCATTAGAATATGCAATTAGGAAAGCCAAGATTGAGACATCAACGGTTATTTCCATCAGGAAGGACCCAACCTACTACTGGCCTTCGCAGATGATGTGGACATAATTGGCAACAGCAGGATTAATCTTAAAGATTACAAAAAAGGAGTAGAACCCTTTTTGGCAGTGGAAGCAGGTGCTGTGGACGTTCCTTCACTTTGAGTAGTTGGTGATGATGTAGATTTTGGGTCAAGACTGATAGTGTATCAGTTTCCTTGATTAACAAAGACAATTTCCTTAAATTTTTTTCAGCCTTCACGTACTTTACATGACTACTGCTCTTAAAATGGCTCAAGATGACCTGACACTCAATTCAATATTTTTTAAACAAAGCTTACAATATGTTTGATATTTATTGGTTTTCACAGTCTGTAGACACTGCCACTCTGGTGGACTTATGGAAGGACTTATCCAGTCTAAATTAGAAACTGTTTTTTTTCGACATTTTGGATTCTTGTTCGTAAAAAAATTGAAAATTCTCGAAATCTCGTCGATTAGAAAAAACGCGCTAGACTACACTTGAAAGTTGTAACAAAAGATAGCGCGATGTGTGATTAGAACAAGGAGAAATAATACCAGGTGATATTTATTATTTCGAAACGAAAACGAAATATGTTCAATAAACACAATCTGCCACCCCTCTTTTCTCTTGCTCTTGGATTTTAGGTGGACTGGAACTGATTGAGCGCGAAACAGATGTTGAGCTTATATACGAGGTGAGCAGAGAAGAACTCACATCATATTTTTGACAAAGTTGGTTTAAAAAATAAGTTGAGAAAGAGAAATTCCAGGTTTTGTGTGCCAATTCCCTGACTTTTGAGGATTTTTTGGTCATTCCCTGCTGCTGTAGCTCTAAAAATTTCCTGAATTTTCCAGGTCAGTGGGAACCCTGCAGGGTGAGCCAGGAGTTGTTGATACCATAAAAACGCTTCCTAGGAAGTAATTTTATTAGCTGAAAATATTTGAATTTGTACAGAGTACTTCAAAAAGAGGTTCAAAACTCGCAAAATACACTTTTGCCTTTTGTAATACTTAAATGATTAGGGACCATATAGCAAACATTTTTTAACACCGTAAACGAACAGTGGAAGGCAAGAAATACTCCTGTAATTTGTTTAAATCGCGTTTTCAAGTAAGCGGCTTTTCTTGACTTACTCTGTACATATAAGATGAGAGTTGTTTAAGTAAAAAATGTTACTTGTGGTACATAGAATAATATAACAAAAAAATGAATGTTGCCTTATTGGCAGGTTTTTGTAAGAAACAGTTAAAGAAGTATTTTCAAAAGTTTACAGTTTATAAAACTACTTTGTGGGAATCCTTTTTAGGGTAACAAGAACTCTTTTGGTTTCGGTGCTCTTGTATTATAAACGTTAAAATCAAGTTTCAAAATAAGCGAGTTTGAGCAATATCAGGCGTAATTCTTGGCTTATCCTGTATGTACAGTACTAGGATCAAAAATGTAAGTCCATGTTTTCAATTATATCCGAAAAAATCCGATCCAGTTTTCTCGTAAACGAAGGTTAAGTTTAATAAAAAAACGGCAATTTTTTTAACTTTACCCCTAATTTCTGGCTCATCCTGTACAGATTGGGGGTTAGTGCCCATGAGGAGAATTGCTTGCTAGAACCCCCTCTACAGCATATTAAAATATAAAAAATTTTTTGCCGAAACACATTCCCCATAAGAAAATGGCAGGGAGCTTTATTGTGTTTTTGTTTTGAACAAAACAACGTCCCATCAACTTACTGTCGTGGCGAATTGCTAGTCGACGTATCAGGAGTTGTGGGTGGGGTATTCTCAATGACAGCCTGTGCGTCAGGAACACGTTTGTCCACGGGCATTATTAGAGACGGTCTATGCATGGGTTGAACAGGATGCTTTTTCTCTTCCAATATTATTTTGCTATTGCTTGTACCTGGTGCGCTTGCGAAGGGTATTTCATGAACCTAATTTAAAGAAAATGGATATTGGATCCATAGATATATTGGAAATTCTTAACCACTTACATGTTTGTTGTATGGACGAATATTGTACCTTTTGAGCTTTCCTGACTGAAAAGGTTTGTTAAAGTATATTACCCTAGAGCTTAGAATAAAGTAAAAACACAATTTAGAAATAGCATCTCATCAGATTTACTTACAGAAATACCGCCCGACTCCTCAACTTGTTGTGATGTTTCAGGCACTGGTGCTGGGCTTCTAGGTAGTTCCTCTTCACAAAATAGCAATGAGTCAAACCTAGAATCAGGCAGTTCCTCTTTTGTTTCTTCCTTTTTTTCACTCTCGATAACTACCTCTTCTTCTACTTCCATTGGGGTTGTGAGGATTTCTTCTTTTAGTTTTTCGCATTTTGGTTTAGTGTCGTCGAATTTGAAGTTGCGCTCCTCCGACTTTTTTAGTTCAATCGTAAATGGTTTCTAAAAATATGGTGGTTTAACTTTGTGTTACCCAAAAGGTATAATAAACAGTCATAACATCAACTTGGTGATTTTTTGTAACATTACATTAGGCAGTTAATTACCCAAATATATAAAAGAACTCACACTTTCAGTATTCCAAAATAAAGAAATTTATTATTTCCTCCCACCCTGGTCTGTCCATAATAAAAAAAAAACGTTTCATAAGTACCTACCATACATCTATTTCTACAAGCAACTCCAAAATTTTAATGGTTGCAAATTGCAACATCATTTTTGCCCTACTAGATGAATGTACGCAAATATGTTATTTAGTACCTTAGCACTGCTATGACCATCATCCTTATTCCTATCCAAAGGTTGCGGTGATGGCTTGTAAGGATAGTTCGTATTTCGAGACTGTTCATCATCATCTGATCTGGCTATCACCAGCTGTTCCGAATCGCTGCTGTCTCCACTTGACTCTTCCACATACGGCTTACTGATGGCTCGTCTCCGTTTCGGTCTTACATTAGCGTCTATTATTTCTGGTGTGGGTGATCTTTCTGGCTCTTGGATTGGTTCAACTTTCGTTGGTTCTTGTTCTTCTATTGGATTCTTACTACCCTCTATCTCCTTATCTGGTGTAGTGAATTCAGTCTTTACTTTATCATCTTTTAGTTTGACCTCAGATCTAGAAAGTGTTTCGATTATTGCACTGTCCTTTTTAATATCTAACTTTGGTTTGATATCGGCTTTATCGTCTACTTCGACATCTTTACTAGAACAAGGTTTTTCTTCATCTTTGTAAGCTTCAATATTATTTTTAATAAAGCTAAATTTCTGCAGAATTGAATCGGCAATCTTGGTTCCAGTTTTGACTGTCAATTCTTTTCCAGTGTCATCCACTTTTGGATTTAATATCATCGGTGGTTTTGAGACTATGGACTCCAATAAAGAGCTGTCAGTTTCTTGAAGAGCTGGTGATATTTGTTTGGATTCTTTTTCTTCTTCTGGTTTTTCTGGCGACTCTTTTGAGGTAAATTCTTTTAGATTTTCCTATAAAAAACACAAAGCAAGGTTGTTGTTTTTTGATAGAATTTTTTTTACGGCGTATAGGGCGAGGATTATATTATTACATTTGGTATTTTCAATATCTTTCAAAATTTAGTGCAATGACAAATATCAAAAACAAATATTTGATTATTTTAAAGATCGTTCCATCGATCGGGACAGCAGATCTATATTATAATAAGAAATAAAATAAATAAAGTGAAATCCTCTTTATAGATATGTAGGGGATCATTTTCACAATTACAATTATACATACGGTTTCAGCACTTTCATCTGCGATCTTCGACGTTTCAACTACGGTGTTAGGAGTGATTCCCAAAATATCGGACAGGGATTCTTTCTGCTTCTCTTCAATACTTTTCATTGTGAATGAAGATGGCAACAAAGTATCACTGCTGTCATCATCTGTTGATGAACTTTGAGCAATCACCCTTTGAATTTGTGCTTGAATCATGTCGTCTTCATCGCTGGCGCTGTTAGTCGTTTTACCTATAATTTTTAATTAATAATTGGTACTTGTACAGATTGAAAAAGAAAAATTATACTGATTTAATGCTTATTATATTTTATTATAATTTAATTATTATATTGTACCTTCGTCAGTTTTTTCGCTAGAAAATTCCATATCGATTATGGACGACTCTGGAGGTGATTTTGCGAAATTGGAAGAAGACGGCGATTCCTTTCTAGTAAATATTTGATTGTGCGACTCGGAGTCTGACAGCTCCATGTTGTCCCGATCGTATTCATCTGAATTGTCGGGTATTTCTTTGAAAAGATTTATTTTGGGTTCTTCAGCAATCGCTTTAACCTTAAATACAAATTTGTTGTTGGTTTGAACTTGAATTTGAACAAATTTCGTGCTAAAGTGCTAAAAACTTTTTTCCTGATTACTTACCGGTGGGAGAGGCTTAACTTCCGCACCTTTATCCGGGCTGATTTTATTAACCAAGTTGAAACTGGGCGATTCCACTAACTTGTCGAACGGGTCCAAATTATTTAGTTCGTCTACCTCCAATTTTTCGTTAAGATCATCATCGGAGTCATCGGAATCGCGACGCCTCCTAGGAGCTCTGAAAAAAACAACTGTTATTTCTTGGTAAACATGTAAATAAGTATACTTACTAATTAAAATTTATTGGTATTCTTGAAAACTACGAAACATCGCTTTTTAGTTGATAATTGAATATTATTCATATAATATTCTAATTTTGGCACACGAGGTGTTGGGGTCACAAAGCAATACTGTCCTATTCTTTGTTACAAATTAATTTTAAATGTTTACATGTTGTACACTACCTGCCATAAGTTCTTCTTTCGGGGGCCTTGGTGATTGTACTTTTAGGTTCATCACCAAGTATTGATTTGCTGAGTTTTGATTTGGGAGATTTTTCGAGCTCTTCGAAAATTCGGGGAAGACGTTTCTTTATGTTTTTGTCTTCTGCAAGTGATCTAGAATACAAAGAGTCAAATAATCATATGAGCAATCTCATCAGAGTCAAATTTGGCATTTCCTAAAAATATTTTAGGTTCATCACCAAGTATCGATTTGGGAGATTTTTCGAGCTCTTCGAAAATTCGGGGAAGACGTTTCTTTATGTTTTTGTCTTCTGCGAGTGATGTAGAATACAAACAGCCAAATAATCATATGGGCAATCTCATCAGAGTCAAATTTGGCATTTCCTAAAAATACAAGAAGGCGGACCTATTTTAAAAATAGGTATTTTTGACCTCCGTGTATATTTTTTCTGTGCGACACTGTATTAAATCTCAAACATCGGTTATAAAGCCATATTGTTTCCTAGCAGATCGATGTAACATTTTAAAAATTCTGCCGAGAAATAAGGAAGTTGGAAATGTTTAAATGGACCCGAGTTTGTCTGCAAAATCAAGCTTATTAAGAAAAACTCTTACTACTCTACTACTTTTTAACAAGCACAGGCCTTAAAATTTATAGAACCTATCTCAAAACGCATTTACTAAAAATCCCAGATGGCAGACTCGTTTGAAAATAGGTATAACCCCCATAGGAAAAACTTTCTGTGCAATACTGTATTTAATATCATATATTAGTCATATTCCTTTCAAGCATTTTGAAGTAACCATTAAACAATTTGATTAAGAAATAAGGTATTTCTAAATATTTAAGTAGACCAGAATTTGCCTCGGTATTCCTTCAAACAAGTAGATTTCCGCAGAGAAACTGAGGAAACGGAGGCAAAAATGGTGAATTTGAACATTTTAAAGTACCTTGTGGGAAGGAATGTGGCTTTTGAACTGATGTTTGAGATGAGTACAGTGTTGCACATACATTTTTTTGTAGGGGGGGTCAAAAATGCCTATTTTTTAAATATGCCCGCCATCTTGGATTATAAGTAAATGTCAGTTTTAACACTGCTTCTATAAATTTCAAAAAGTCTAAGTTTATCAAAATTGGTTAATTTGTTTTTATTGCTAACATGCTAACTCTAGACTTTTTAAACATTTTAAACTTTCTTATTTCTGGGTCAAATTTTTTAAATGTTAGATCAATGTGCTTGGAAAGAATGTGGCTTTGTAACCGATGTTTGAGTACACTTTCGCATAGAAAAAAATATCTAGGGGAGGGGAGAAAAATACCTATTTTGCAAGTAGGTCCTCCATCTGGAATTTTTTATGGTATGTCAAATTTGACATCAGATGTATAAATTTCGATCGTTTGACTTTCTGAAAAACTTAATATTATTAAAATCGGACAGTTTTTTGTTTAGAATTCGCATTTCACACCTTTATTATCACGACCAAAAAAACAAGTAAACAATAACAAAAATACGCCATTAATAGATTTAATAAAGTACTCACTCATTCAGAATATTGTTTTTATAAGGAATTAATTAAATCATCATCATCATATGCAATCACTCGATGCCGAGTATGATTTTCCTCTATTCTGTATCGTCGCTATCTGTTGTGCGTTTTTTGATGGCTATGTAAGCCAATTCTCGAGCCGCACACTCTTCCACAGTCCTGGCACACCCAGTCTAATGATAAGGTTTTAACAATACCATAGAATTTTTTAATAGAATAACAAAATGTGATAAATATCTGCCCTCTTTGTAACGTAATTTTAGGGGACGAGGGTCATCAGAAACGTGACAAGGGGGGTTCTGGCATAATTTATATTAAATTCGACAGGGCCATGGGGGTTGATAATGCAAAAATTATGTCAGATTTTGGCCAATCTTCTTTTTCAAAATTGAAAACTGTCAAAACACTTAAATGACGTTTCGTTCGTTACATGTTACTTTTCCACCACAACAAAAGAAAAAAAAGCAAAATTCAGTTTTTTTAATTTTTTACCCATTTATTAACCGCGCACCTCTGACAAGGTGTGCAAACCAGATGTGTATGTATGTAAGAAATCTTTTTTTTTCATTTAATTATTTAAAATTAATTTTAACTTATATATAAAGGCTTTTTTCTTGATTTAAGACAGCAGTGACCTCCCTCAATCAACTTAAACAACTGGATTACCCAATTGAAGCAACAAAAAAGCCGGGAATTTGCTTTTTTTTTTAGTAAAATACTTCAAAACATTTATTTTGAACAAAAGAATTAACCAAATCGTGATTGTTTTGAAATTTCAAGCAGATAAACCACCTCTTGGCGGTGGAATATATTATACTATGATTTTACTAAAAATACGACATCACGTGTCACTTTGACAGTTGTCAGATTTCTGGTTCACCCAGATTTTATTAATTTTTACGGATTATTTGGACTGTTTTAAGAAAAAAATGGCTTTACGTTTGATTTTGACGTCCATTAAGTTAAAAATATCTTATCAATTGCGGTATAGTCCGGCGTAAAATCAGTTTTTAGATACCCATGTATATATCAGCCTTCAAACCAAACTTTTCTTAAAGTATAGTCCTTAGTTAGATAATTATTAATTGCCTTTTCTCTTTAGAAAACGGAGACAATCTCTATAAATTATGCGAAAAGGGACTACTACTGACAAATTGGAATACCTAAGCGATAAAGATAGGTGAAAACTTAAAAGAACATAGTAAATAGTTATTATTTTAAATGCAAGCCAACTTGATCTTGTAGATTCCATAGGCTTTGTCTGAGAATGTTCACGAGCAATTGTGCATGAAATTTATACTTTGGTTCACAAATGTTGAAAACAACATGTGCTGTAAGGTGCAAATAAATTATATTATTTTTAAAATGATTTATGAAGTATTTTTCCGGATATTTTTACTCTGAAATCAGCTCACCGTACAAAAGAAAAGATGGGGCGAGAGAATTGTTAAAATTTTTGAAATTAAAGTTATTTTATTGTTGAAGTGTTGTGTAAAAAATATTTTAGAACCTAAATACCTATTTTATTGACAGTCTTTAGTTTTATGTTTTTAATTTTAATTTCTTTTATAACATTAATCTATAAGCTCTATTTATTGACTCAGGTGATCCGTGCATGTACTATGTGCGCTTACCATTACTATTTTTAAGGTTATCATTGCACCTTATATTTTTTCATTATTATTTAGTTTATGAGCTTTGTCAACAAAAGTTTATATTATTCTGACAATAAAGCATACTTTGATTTGTATTATACAAAATTACTTACCTAGATTCAAATTCAAACGGCTCGGGCTCTTTAAATTCGTAAATATCATCAGAACTTTCTGACGATTTTTCCAGAACAGGTGGTTTAGGCGTGTCCTTAGCTGGAGTAGGTTCCAGAACCACTTCCGGTGTTTCATCTTCCAGTTTCTCTATTGAAGGAGGGGCAGTCGAATTTGAGTCTTCAGAAGACGATAATTCCCTCTCAATGTTGTCTGTACTTGGAACCTTTACTGCCTTGTTAAAGCCTTTTAGCTCAGATCTATAAGAAAAAATATACCTTGTTAATAATTATTAAGAAAAACAAATCACCAATAAAAAGTGTTTTAGAAAATTAATTATTTAACCCTTTAAAGGTCGAAACAAATGCTATGTTTTCATGGGTATTGAGTTCGTTTTCAAAACTCATTGTATCTTTTTCTTTTATATAGCGTGATCTTTATCAAGACCAAGAACACGCTATATAAAAGAAAAAGATAGAATGAGTTTTGAAAACGAACTCAATACCCATGAAAACATAGCAAAAATATATGTTTAGTTTGAATAAGGTAGCCAAAATAGGTTAAAGGGTATAATTAAGACGATATATAGGAGTTAACATGCTTTTTATCCAGTTTTTTAATACTTTTTTTTAATGTATTTAATATTTACATAAACTATGTTTTTAAACGAACCTAAACATGTACCTACTAGTTTTGATTTTTTACCCCTGTAATTAAAAATTATTCTTATTTTTTATCTTTGCAAGCCTTAATTTTTTATCTTTACCTTAAAATCTGAATTGGATTTGGTAATTTTTTTTGTGTAAAATTTTAATACCTTTTACAGCACAAAAGTTTAAAACTAAACCAGTCACTAGGTATTTTTATTATTTTATTTTAATTAAATGACAATTTCATATCGAGTGTGAGGGTTTTTATTGACATAGAAGCGATTTTTGATCAACAGAATAAAGAATAACTATAATTCCTAAGGGTTTCAATTTTTTTTATTAAATTAATTAGAATGAATTTTTAAATGTTATACTCAAATATTTTTATTTGTGGAGCTATTGTGTGGTGATTGAATTTTGAGAACCCCTGTATGATAAAAAGTTCGATATTCAAAAATATCTTAAAGGAGAAGAAAGTACAGTAAACATATTAAATTTGAGTACAGACCCTAGTAAAGTCGGTAATTTTCTAAATTTTTGTCTACTAGAAGTTGTAATATGCCTGATAGAAGATACACTTAAAAATATAAAAATCCAACTTAAAATTTACTTATCAACTATGTTTTATTGACCATTTTTTTAAAGCCTTCGAGGTTTTATAAATTGTAAAATAAATTTTACTAATTTGTTCACATAAGTTCTGAGATTAATCCTACTCATACCTTATTTGATTCAAATCGAAATCACGCCCCTTAGCTTCCTTACTGCTCTCATCATCTTCACTGTCATCTGGTGCCAGTTTTTCTACCGGTTTTTTTACCTTCCTTAGTTTCTTTGTGGGTGTTTTTTTTTCAGTCTCTTCTTCTTTCTCCGGTTCCTCCACTTCTTTTTCAGGTACTTTGCGTTTATCTGTTCTCTGGAACAGTCGATAAACAAATTAACAGTGTTAAAAGCTAAGTTAAGTAGTTAAAAAATATTGTTGGATTAGATAGACTGATCAAAACCTCTAAATAAGTGGGTTTTATGCAAGAAATTTAATTCAGATTCATAGATCGTAAAATTTGGATAACTGAAACCATGATGAAAAAACTAAATTATTCAACTTACAGGTAACTGCCTAACAACCCTAGGCTTAGAAGTTTTGAGATCAGTTTCTTCAGTCTTTATGCTGCCGCTTCTCGTTCTGGGTAGTTCAGGTTCGCTTTCTGAGAGGTCACTTTCCAACTCGGAAGGCACAGATATATCTGTTTGTGAGGACGTTCTTCTTTTTTTAGCCAAATCTGGAAAATGATAATTTATAAAAACTACTAGTAAGTAAGTATTGCGGTTTTTGAAAATAATTAATTAAGTAATTTTTTTATTTGAAATAGTTACATTGACCAGTTTCAAGAACGATTATGAATAGCAATAGATACCTCTTTTAGCTGCCAATCTAACCGATCTAGTAGCTGGTGTACTGGGACTTTTGGTTTGACTTCCCGAAGATGTAACGCTGGATGGTGTAGTCGATCTAGGTGTTTGGTCTGATGCACCTAGATAACAAAAGATAGCAAACCAAGTTCTCATCAGTATTTTACACTGTGATCTATTTACACAAATTTTGAGATCAGCGAATTTAAATGCTGATAGTTTTCGAACTATTAAAACATAGGTAGACCTACTGTTTATTGAAAATTCTCCAGACACAGAAACAAAATGGAACTGTCATTGTCGACCAGGTGGCAAAAAGGTGGGTAAGAATTTGAATTTTAAATAAACATCACATAGTTCAATATTCTCAGTAGACTATAATATATTATTTTACTTTCGTGATTGACATTTCATTCAACTGAGATAAGTGATATTTTTTTTTATTAACGACAAAAAGAATCGCATACCCGCTCTGCTAGAAACGGATGACAGCCGACCCCTTCTGGGGCCATCTTTTGGATCCTTTGAGAATAAAGATTCCTTAATAGATATAGATGGTCTGTTTGGTTGACTCGCGTTAATTGCTTTATATCTTTTGGCACCTTTTGTGTTGACGCTTAGATTTTCAGCTATTCGAATTGCGGGGATCCATTCATCATACCTTTAAAATAAATTAGAATATTAAGAAACCTGACAGTGTACAATTTGATTGAATATGAAAAATATAATCCATGTTTTTCAAAAAAAAAAAATCATAGCGATAGAGGCTTTTGAACAAAAATGTTGTACCAGGCCAGGCGCTAGGGTGTTGGCCGCCACCAATACAAATTTTTAAAACTTTTTTTTAGGTGACAATAAATTTTAATTTAAATTATTTTTAATAATTTTTTTTATCCGTTCTACTTTGAAACGAAAAATTAAACAGAAAATGAAAATTTTTAAAGTGACACATTGTTGTAAACATACCACTACTTGCACCGACTTGTTTTTAATTGTCCTTTAACTAAAACTCTTTTTAACAATAAGTGCAAAAGAGATATTAGATGTTTTCATCTCTTGCGCACCCATTGATAAAGAGAGAATTACTTAAAGGACAATTTAAAAAAAGTCGCTGAAAGTACGTGTAAATAACTAAAATAAAAAACAACAACTTAAAATTTAACTATGTTGGGAATTTGGAACCTTTGGTTGCACTAAAACAAAATTATGATTGTTTTCCACAAACCAAAACTACACTTTTTTGCACTCGACGCGCGTTTCGCTAACAATGTTAGCATCATCAGGAGACGATAAACAATAAACATTGTTAGCGAAACGCGCGTCGAGTGCAAAAAAGTGTAGTTTTGGTTTGTGGAAAACAATCATAACTTAAAATTTATTAATCAATTAAGGTACGTTAGTGCGCACCTACGTGTTACCTTCGGTGCGAATCAACAACAAAGAATAAAAAGGCACCTTTGTAAAGCTATATTATTTAAGATATTATTAACCCACAAAGTTTAAAATTTAAAGGGAAATTTGAGTCAAAATATGGTTTCCATAGTGGAAAGTTTGAACCAGTAGCATTTTTTATGATTATTACAGTTAAAAAAAATTTCTGAGCAGTTTCGTGTTTAATAGATATGATTGCCAAAGTATTAAGCCTTTCTTGCTTTATACAGCTCCTTTCATAATTCTTAATAATTTTTAATTTAGAGAAGGATCTTTCTCCAGAAGCAACTGATACTGGTAAAGTTAATAAAATTCTTATTGCAATAAAAAAATTGGGAAAATTTCCTTCCAGCTCACAATCTTGTAGAAAGAAAGAAAAAAAAGATTAAAATGCTATTCTAACGATACGGTAATTGTGTCCAGGACCTCGAAAAATATTTCCACTTTAAATTTTAATTTAGGATCCAAGATAGGCTTATCCTGTGCTTCATAATCAAATTGTTTTGTTTTTTTTACGAGGCCTAGACCTTGTGTTAACGGTAGAAAATGGCTCTAGTTCTAACTCATTTGCTAGTTATCTGGCATCAATCAAAATTTCTTTAAAGTACTATGAGGGCTAAGAAATTTAAAGCTTACTTACAGAATTTATTTTGTTTAGAATTTAATACCATAGCCAACACAAACTACAAAATTAAAACTTTTTATTCTTTTACCTAAAAATATCCAAATGCCGAATTAATAATCTCAATAAGCGCATCATAAACATGTGTCAATTCGGCTCTCCCAGCGAGTTTGCGACGGTCTCAATGTTAATAAATTTATTTTTTGAGTTAGAATTGCCACCGTTGCCGTTGGGTAGACGCGGCAAAAAAGAGGTAAAACCAATGAACTGTTGAAAAAAATCAACAGCCTCGAGAGTTGCTTTAACGGAATCATTGACCACCAAATTGAGATAATGTGCAGCACATGGCACAAACAGCGCGGGGATTAACGTCTAGTATTCTTTTCTGAATACCTGCATTTTTTGGGCCTCTGAGGTCTCCAACATTGAAAGTTAAATTATTAAGTTTGGCCAAAATTGCTTCTGTTACATTTTGGCCTGTAGTATCGACTGCAGAACATAATTTCGTCGATAAATAAAAATGATAAACTTTTTAGTTATAATATTTTGACGTCATTTGGTGGGCCTGCAGAGACGGCGAAAAATTTTTTAGTTAATAATTTTTTCATACCATTTGATCCCCGATTTGATCGGCCTACGACCGCCCCCTCAGAAACGCCCGCCTGAGGCGGCTGCGTCGCCGCCTCACCCCAAGCGCCGGGCCTTGTTGTACTACCTTCTTGATGCACTTTTTACAAAACTTCATAAATTTTTCCAGAAATTTCAGTAGTATTATTGTGGAACCCTGTAAATATACTAAACGATGCTAATCCTACCTCGTATTCCAACCGGTATAATGCACCAAATAAATAGGACCCGTCTGATCCTTATCGATATCCACCACCTTGGCCTCGTATGTCACTTTGCTCTCGTTGGTCGGCCCATAAAAAACGTGTAATTTGTCACCCAAATTGACGGGTCCGCTATGACTAACGCCGGTGTCAGTTATACTGCCACTCTCTGATGAAGATTTGTCGCTGGTTGTTGTCAGCTTTTTCTTTATTTTGGACGGCTTTTTCTCTTTTTCTTTATCCTGCAAAAACATTCCGTAATGTCGATCGTTATCTTAAAAAAGTAACTTGCTAATCTTCTCAGCAGTCTCCATCACAGTCTATAAACATGGTGGAGACTTTAAATGGAATATTGGCCGTAGCGGATTCAAAATTTGCTCTTTAGAAAAATCTAAAAACACGTCAACGTGAACTCAGAAAGGGGTCTATTCACATACAATTTTTTTTTCAAATGAAAAGATCCCGCTTGTAGCACCTTGTTGGAAAGCTTATCGAAAAAGAAAAACGCTCGTGTAATTTTTTTGATTTGTCAATCAATGTGTCAAAATCCTCAAAAAATGATTGTGTGGGACTTCAAATGGAACATTGCCCCTAGCGGGTTGGAAATTTGTTTTTTAGAAAAACACGTCAATTAATATTTTTAGCAAACAAAATTTTCGGCCTAACTTTTTTGTGAACCTACCCTCAGACCCCTTCTATTCACGTACAAGTTTTTTTTTAAATTAGAAGACCCCGCTTGTGGCTCCTTGTAGAAAATCTTATCAAAAAAGAAAAACGCTCGTGACATTTTTTTTTAGATGTCAGTCTATGTGCCAAAAATTCTCAAAAAATTATTGTATCGGACTTCAAATAAAACATTGCCTCTAGTGGGTTGAAAATGTGTTTCATTTGAAAAAAAAAGTTGTATCTGAATAGACCCCTTTCTGAGGGTAGCTTCACAAAAATTTTAGGCGGAAAATTTTTATTTCTAAAAATATTAGTTAACGAACGTGTTTTTGGATTTTTCCAAGAACAAATTTCTAATCCGCTGGGGGCAATGTTCCATTTAAAGTGTTATACAATTATTTTTTGAGGATTTTTGACGCATTGACAAAATGTTAAAAAAAATTACATGAGCGTTTTTTTTTTCCATAAGCTTTCCAACAAGGTACCACAAACGGGTTCTTCTCATTTCCAAAAAAAAGTTTTATTTTTTATTGCTAAAAATATTACTTGAAATGTTTTTGGATTTTTCTAAAAAAAAAATATCCGACCCACACACAATCGTTTTTTGAGGATTTTCAAACACCCAAACAAAAATCACACGAGCGTTTTTATTCTTCGATAAGCTTTCCAACAAGGTGCTATAAGCGGGACCTTCTCATTTGAAAAAAAAAATGTATGTGAATAGACCCCTTTCTGAGGGTTTGTTTTTGCTAAAAGTCTTAATTGCCGTGTTTTTGGATTTTTCTAAAAAACCATTTTTTAACCTGCTACGACCAATATTCCATTTAAAGTATCCACCCTGTATATGTTGTTGTTGAGTTTAATTCCACCAAATTAATGAACAGATGCGTATGACGTCATGACTTTAAGATGGAATTTAAAAATCGCAGCTTTTTTATTCGCCGTTTGATTATAAAAATTTTAAAACAGAACAATGTAGGTATGAGCAGGGCACTATTTCACTAAACATTTGTAAATTTGTACGTTTTTATTTTTTAATACAACCATTTGCAACCTCTCATCAGGGTCCGGTGAAGAAAACTCTTTTGCGGTCATTATTTAACTAATTGGACTACTAAAAGGGAAAAACTTAATTACTTGTAACTTTAATTTTATATATTTTATTTTTAATTAAATTTGTAAGGTTGTGTTGTCAACCGAAACAGTTCCATCGACCTCGAAAGCCTATTGGTATTGATGGCATCAACCATCAGAAAATTGTCGAGGTATAATATATTCCTAAACATAAAAACTCACTTCTTCTTTTTCTTTCTCTTTTTCCTTGTCTTTCACTTTGGGAGGAGCCGAAACAACCGTTGTTGTGCTAATACTAGTTTTTCTGGCAGGTTTAGCAGCAGCAGTAGTGGTTTCAACCTCCTTTGGAGGCTTCACTATGGTGAAACCTTCCTTTTCTTTCAAACTAACTTGATATTTGGATCGAGTCAGTTGTCTTTGTGATGTCTGTAACAAAAAAAACATAATAAACTGGGGAATAATACTTTAATCCATTTTTAAATGATATGCTATTTATCAAACGCACCTAAGTAGTACAGACCCCAAGTTAGTTAGTTGTAATGTTTAAACAAAATGGTTTTGTAGAAAAATATTTGTTAGAAAGCATTTACATTATCTGACGGTGAACATTTTGGAACATATGAAAGACTTAAGATTTGAAAAAAATATGCGATCCCCAAAAAATACTGCTATAAAATCTTTTACCAATTTACAAATTGGTTTGGAGGTTTCCATGACACAAACCAACAGATATCATTTTTTTGAGGTTTTAATGCCTCCTCAAGCTATTCGGCTGAGAAAACTAGCGGTGGTACGTTCCGTTAATTACATGAGACGCATTAAAAGAAATACGCTCTTATTGTAGATATTTATATTGTCCCTTAGAAATTTGAGTTGAGAAACATCAAAAAATTCCAGAGTAAAATGAGAAAATTCCAGGAGGTGTGGAAACGCTATTAAATTTTTCACTTAGTTCCCACAAAGTTAACCAAATACTGTCTTACCTTGTCTTCTTTTTTGTTGCTACTGGCCACCTCAGGTTTTTCTATTTTCTCCAACTCTCTCTTTTTCGGTGTCTCCTCGGCACTCTTAACCTTTACCACTTTTTCTGCTACTGGCTTTTCTGTTACCACCTTTTCTGTCACCACTTTTTCCAAGACTTTTTGAGTTACCGCTTTTTCCGGCATGACTTTCTCCGTTACCACTTTTTCCATTACGGCTTTTTCCGAGGCTGACTTATCTTTTACTATTATTTTTCTTTCCTTCCTTTTAGGTCTAACAGCAGCTGCTGAAGTGCTGGCAGTGGCATCCGATGTATCGGTGCCGGTATCACTGGCTTCTTCTTGTGCGGTCGGAAGAGATTTAGATTTTTTCGTTTCTTTTGCTTCAATCACTTTTTTCTTTGCTCGCGGGTCTACTTTTTCGATGGGTGTTTCTTTTTTTATGTCAATCTTCTCGACGACAGCAAACGCGTCTTCTCTTTCCGGTCTAGGACTGTTAGCTGAAAAGTTAGTTGAAATTAATTTCTGCCATGTATAAATCTCCTTACTATTACCGAACTTTTTTTACAAAGATATCGGCGTTGTTACACGGGAATTGAAACAAAAGCTGTTTAATATCTTCAGAAACCCATAAATTATTTAAAAAAATTGAAATAGGGTTTATTTCTTAAGATTTTAACATGATTACCAAAGTTCTCATACCCATACCAAAATTACGGGACCTAAATACAGATAAATAAATCTCCTAGTTTCTTAATATGTTCCTGTAAAGTTTTTCTATCTGCTATTTAGTTTGAATAAAAGCAATAACTTACCAGGCGTGTTTCGATCCTTATCCCTTATCAAACTCCTTCCTTTGTTGCCGTTATTCTTTTTTCTCACCGGATTTAACATGGTCACTCCCAAAGTCCTATGGAACGACTCGTAACTCAGCAAGCACTTTTTGTAGGCGGTCTTGACTTGGTTCGAGACGTTTTGGTTATTTGGCAATTTTAGTTTAATAGCGACAGACCTCCATTTATTGTGATTCGTAACTCTGTTGTATCCGGCCATCTTTTGAACCACTCTAAACAATCGGTGTAGGTCGATGTCTCTGTTTGAGACTGTTGGTGTTTTGTTTAGGGGAGTGCCCGAGTCGTCCATGAATTTGTAGAGTTGCGCCACAAATCTATCCTTCTCTTCACTGGGTTCATCATCTGAACTCTGTTGATGAATAAATTTTAAAAATTATTGGACAAACCTAATTTCCAGTGTGCTACTTTTTATGAAAATGAGAAAATGGAAAACAAATGTTGGATTACAAAATAATATTGATGGACATTTTAATTGTTGCTTGAAAATTAATTGACCAAAATGATACTTATGGGTAAGGATTATGAAAATTTTGTAAAATATCAACGCGTCGGATTTTCTGTTTGTTTCAGGTTGCTCAGGCTCAGTCCGCCGCCTGATTTTTGTATGTTATAAAAAAATAAATTACTAACCTCTGACATATTTTCATCATCGTCGCTATCATTATTTGTATTAAATAATGAGCCTTTATCCCAATGCTGGGGTAATTCGTTGTAATCCAAAAATCTAACAGCTTTTTGGACCGCATCTACCAATGGTGGGTCAGATACTCTTTGTGCAAGTTCTCTATTAAATTCTGAAGTTTCTTTCTTGGGTACTGTGTAACTGTAATTTATAGCAAAAGTTAGAATGCAGTCTTTCAGAAATCGTTTTTTTTTTAATGAGCATAAGAACTTCAAAAAAAAAGAAAGTGAAAAGTATAAGTAGTAATTTCATCTTTGAAGACCTACCTTTCAAATAGAACCACATTTTCATGATTTTTTTTATTTTAAAATACATATACTTTTAAGGACCATTATTAACAACTATTTTATAGATTGCTTTCGGATCACTCAAGCCCAAAAAAAGCATTAGTTTTATGTTTGTTAGATAAATAGAATAAATCGCACTGGGTGCCGATTCTGGGTTTCGTAGGACGGGATCGTTTGATTGAGAGAGAGAGAGAGAGAGAGAGAGAGAGAGAGAGAGAGAGAGAGAGAGAGAGAGAGAAAAGTGGTTTCAATCAATTAACGCATTTAAAAGCAGTGAAGTGACGACCAAAGAATTGTAAAAATACTCGGGCACGCGCAGAGCTGCCGCGAACAATTCTTTTTAAGAGGAGTCGCTCTATTGGGTCGAAAAATAGAAAATTAGACTTGTAGGAAAGCTCCAGTAAAGAACGTCACTTAGATGATTTTTGGCCGTGCTTGTTCAAATTTCGAAAATCTCCATATACTTTCAGAGCACGTTATTGGACACAACCACTTTACTTCTCTCAGTCGATCGATCACTTCCTACAAAAACCAAAATCACCACCCTAAAAGCAGCAACAAATCGAAAGGACTAAGGCCAAATTTAGAGTCGTAAATTCTTATGGCCGAAGGAAGGAGGAAGCCTTCAAGAACGACTAAAAATTTGGCCCTAAAAGACATTAACAAAAAAAAACAAAAGATCAAAAGATCTTGGGTGGAAATAATGAAAATTCAAACTTGGATGAGCATCTCACAAGGAACACACAAAAGACCAAAGCGAAAAGAGAAATGATTAAACGATGTTTCGCTCTGGGTAACCAGCGTGGGCTAATCAGTGGTTTCACTAGTCACCCTCTTCCATACATCATTAAGCACCATCATACACTTTGATTTCCAACTTTGAATTACTCACAAATAGGCATCGTTCCGCACTGGTACTTATCCAAGTTACCTGATACGGATTCGTCCTGGCGTGTTGATATTTCCAGTAGGATTATGATCCTAAGGCAATTAAAACAAAAAAGAAGCACGCCAGGACGAATCCGTATCAGGTTAATTGCCTTAGGAGCATAATCCTACTGGAAATATCAACACGCCAGGACTAATCCGTATCAGGTAACTTGGATAAATACCAGTGAGGAACGATGCCTATTTGTGAGTGATTCAAAGTTGGAAATCAAAGTGCATGATGGTGTTTAATGATGTACGGTAGAGGGTGACCAGTGAAACCACTGATGAGCCCACGGTGGTTACCCAGTGCGAAACATCGTTTAATCATTTCTCTTTTCGCTTTGGTCTTTTGTGTGTTCCTTGTGGGATGCTCATCCAAGTTTGAATTTTCGTTATTTTTACCGAAGATCTTTTGACCTTTTTTTTTAGTTTCTTTTCGGTTGAAGTAACTGATTTGGAGGTTTTTTAACTTCTTTTTTGCATTAAGACATTACTTACAATCTGCCATCCTTGAACGACCTAATCAAATATTCGTCTTTGACATTAACAGACTTTTGCAGAGAAGGAACGACAACCAAGCCGGGGAACCAGCTCTCTTTTCCCCTTTTCTTCTCCCCTGATTCAACGCTGACCACCTTGCCGATATCTTGGTTGTAACGCTCGAGATCGGGATTGTTTTCTTCTTCTATTTCTTCATCACTGCTGTCATTTCTACAATAATTTGACTATTAATTTGTAAGCTTTATATTTGTAATTATATAACGAATACAATTTGGCTTATGCCCTCTAAAAACGTAGCAGGCAAATACTAAAGTTAAAAAAAGTTGATTTAAAGATTTAAAATTAAAATTTTTTTGTTGAATTAACGAAAGAATGTACATTTTTGTATGTTTCTCCTTGAAAAAAATAATTAATTCCAGTTCTTCCAGGACCATCTAATATTATTAGAGCTAGCTACCCAATTACCTTACCCACTGCTGACATTTCAACAAAAAACACCAAAGAAAAACACGAATAAATGAAATTTTTTTTAAAAGAAAATTTAAAAACAAAAAGTGAGGTCATAATGAATCCATTAAACCTTTTCAGCAACCCCCAGACCCAGTTGCATTTGACGACGTCAATTGACAAATTGGTGGATTCCATCAGAAAAGTTTATAAACTTGATTGATGGCCTCAGAAATCACCGTAAAATCTAAGAAAATACTTTATGCCATCGGTGTAATAAAACTATGACAAAACATTACTTCATATCTCTTCTGTTTCTCCTTCCCCTCCTCCCTGCGACGACTGGGGTACTGAAATGCTCCGGATGTGTCAATGGAAGCTGGTCCAAAGTTTCACTTTCGTTAAAATGCCTGCCACTCTTCAAGCACAAAGCTGTCCTTCTGAGGGTGGTTATATCTCCGTCATCAAAAACTACAAAAATATTGATTCTAAAGTTAAATAAATCAATACTATAATCAGTAGTTATGTACTACTACTTGAGAAAAACGGAACAGATATAAAATGAAATTATACTTGTGGGATTTACACAACATTAAGTAATTCCCAGGTTTGAACAAAATCAATACATCAATTAACTTTTTTTCTTAAATCCTTATTAAGCAATAGTGAAGGGGCATGTGTAAGTTCGTGGGATTTTGAATGAAGGAGTTTTGTGACTATGTGGGATTGATAGCTCTTTAGTTACATAATCAAGTGTTACCGGGTGTTTTGTTCGCATCCGTGTAGAAGGCGTTGATATGAAGTCTTTAAGATGGCTGCCAAAAATCATAAATACAACTTTTGCAACCGGGGCATGATTATACTCGATCGACGACGAGGATTCCAAAAAATTTACGTTCAAGGTCATCCGGGCTTAAATGACCTTGAAAATCGTAAAAAACAAGATTTTTGCCTTTTTCTCTAGAAAAAATCTTAATAGTTCGACGTTTTGTCAGACTTACTTCTAATGTACCTCAAACTATTAGGCATATATGCCAAATTCGGTCCTTGGAGTTTGGTGCAGTTTGAAGCTTCATGACCGTGAAAAATACCCCAGTAAAATTAAATATTGCAAAAATAACATACTAAAGGGCGCTATTCATCAACTATTAAAGGGAAGAGGACCAAATTTGGTAAAAAAGTAAAGATGGTTAAGTCCAACAATATTGTTAAAAAAAAATTGGTTCAGCTATTACGCGTTTCAATATGGCGGCTGATATATCAAAATGGCGACCTATAACCACATTTTATTTTATCCCATTTCGTAGAAAAGCAAAAATGACAAGGTGGCCATCAATTCTTGTTGATTCTTATCGCAGCTTACTATAAAAAAAAGTTTAGTTGATGCATGACCTTGATTTACCTTGAAAATACCATGTATAAGTGAAAAACTAGCTTTTTGTTGTAATTTTTCCAATTTACCACTACGCAAAAACTAAGTGCCGGAAATGAAATTAACATCTTAGCAATAACTAAAAACTTCATTTTGAACCTCTCTGCCATTTTTTTTGATCTGGCGACCAAGATGTTTATGCTATACCCCGGTAAAAATGATTTATATGCCTGTCGTTTTTATTAAGTTTAGAAACTTTTTACACGGATGCGAACAAAACACCCGGTGGCACATGAATGTGTGACTAAATAGGTGTAACCTCATCCTTGAATTTTATTATGAATGTTAATAAACAAGTATAGTCATGCCCTACTGGCATAATTAGAATTTTTTATGCTTTTTTTGACCGCCATTTTGGAAAGTAGCATCTAAAACAACTGGTCTTCTGCTTATAGGTAATTTAAGACTTTGTTGGCTAGACAAGTGAGTAGAACATAAAATTCACAATTCCGAAACTTAATAAAAACGACATATATATCATTTTTACCGGAGTATAGTATAAACGCCTTGGAAGCCAGATCAAAAAAAAATGATAGGTAGGATTAAAATGATATGTGTAGTTATGTCTAAGATGTTAATTTCATCTCCGGCACTTAAAGTTTTTGCGTAGTGGTTAATTGGAAAAAACACTACAAAAATCTGGTTTTTTACTTGTACGTGGTATTTTTAAAGTCAAATAAGGTCATACATCAACTAAACTTTTTTTTCATAGTAAGCGGCGATAAGTCAACAATAATTGATGGCCACCGTGTCATTTTTGTTTTTTTGAGAAAATGGATAAAATAATATGTGGTTGTAAGTCGCCATTTTGATATAACATCCGCCATATCGAAACGCATCATAGCTGAAATAGTTAATTAATAGCGCCCTTTAGTATGTTATTTTTGCAATATAGTAATTTTATTGGGGTACTTTTCAAGGTCATAAAGCTTCAATTTGGCATACATGGCTAATAGTTTGAGGGACAGCTGAAGTTATTGTGACAAAACGTCTAATTATTAAGATTTTTTGAAGAAAAAATGGCAAAAATCGTTTGTTTTTGCGATTTTCAAGGTCATTTAAGGTCGGATGACCTTAAATTTTTTGGAATCCTCATCCTCGAGTTATATGGTTGCAAAAGTTGTATTTTTTATGATTTTTGGCTGCCATCTTCAAAGATGACGTCATATCAACTCCTTCTACATGGATGAAAACAAACCACCCGGTAACACTTGATTGTGTGACTAAAGAGCTATCAATCCCACATAGTCACAAAACTCCATCATTCAAAATCCCACGGGATAGAAATTATATATTGTTTATACGGGCGTCTTAAAGCGTTTTATATACGGACGGTTTGAAAATATTGTCGTATAAACACCATTAAAACCGATTTAAGCACTAAATCGATTTTATTTTCTGGCGATTTAAGAAAGCGGTTTATCGCTTAAAAACTCATTTTAGGGTCGTTATAAACACTTTAAAAACGCCTTAGCGCATTTCTTCCAGCCTAAAGAAATACTCAACCCTGGTTTTCTGAAAAATATGTCGTTTAACTGAGTTATTTTATTTGTTTTTTCTTTAAACTGTCATATTTAATAACATTTAATAAAAGACGTATAAACCCTAGGAGAAAGCGATTTTATTTAAAACCGTTCTTATATAAAAGCGCTTTTAGGTGCGTATAAACGTAGGGAATGAAATATTAGATAGTTAGGTTTTACATCGACGTCGACGGTGCGGTTATTGGACGTTCGGATGATTTCGGTTGTTTTTAATTATCAAAATAAAACTGTTTTTTGGGTTTTCCACTTTGGTCAAGACAAATATTAATACCTTCTTAATTAATTTTCAAGAAAAAGTAAAGGATTTAAAGTAGGTAGCTATCCAATTTATTTTTTTTATTTAAATGTGTTTTGAAGTACATATTTAATTATTAATTTTTGTGTCAAGAAATTCTCAAACAGTGTTACCTGGGTTCTAAGCGCATCCGATCCGAAATGCTGCGGAATGTTATAAAAGCTCACCAAAGCATGACTTTCGTGTGGTAGCCGTAGACATTTAAATTGTTATTTGTGATTGAAGTTAGACAGTTGTCAATAAAGCATTTATTAAAACCCAAACATAACATGGCGCAGTCGGAATAAGAACCAAAAGGAAGGTGTTTCAGATAACTAGAGAATGCCGACTCGTAAGAACAAGGCCAAGAAATCAAATCAAACATCTGAAAAAATTCCAGAAGCATGCATTGAGACAACCAATCAAGCTTTACGTATTTTAGAAAAGAAAACTGAAAATTCCTTGGAAAGTATGAAGACGAATTTCAAACAACAGCTATCAGAACCGCAAAACACTATGAGAGAATTATTAAAAAGGTAGCAATAACAAAGAAAATATTCTAGAAGAAGTAAATAACTCGGACTTGGAGTGTACATCAGATATTTAGAAAATGGAATACGTGCGTTTACCAAGCAATATGCCTTTACCGGATAATCTGGATGATTCTCTAAACCTAGCGCAATTCAAAGATTGGAAAATTAAGTTTGAAAATTATCTTTTATATCAAGGGGTGAATATCAATGGCAGTGGTCAGGTAACAGCTTTGCTCTTCTCATTGTTCACTTAGAATGTTGTAGATGTCGTCCGATTTGTGCTAAAAATCGAGAATTTTAATCAAGTGAAAGCCATTTCATGTTCTAGAAGAACTTGATAGCTATTTTAAGAAGAAAGAAAATACTCGAATCAGACGTAGTCAGTTCATGAATCGTAAACAAGAGGAAGGCGAATCTTTTGCTACATTTTACCGCAAAAAACTTAAATTATTTCATTTGTGTGATCCCTGCTCACATTGCTTTGATCGGACAATCACAGATCATTTGATCGAATCTCTTTATGATGCAGAAGTCAGAAAAAAATGTAGGACATTACCAGAATCAGCAAGCATCAATGATGTCAAAAAAATTTGTGAATTAGAGGAAGTTGCGCAAATGGAAGAATCCCAAGCAAATTGTTCTAAGGTACAAAGTCAAATGTAAATTCAAAAAATATAAAAATATGTTCACGATGTAACAATGCATGGCATAAAAAGTTAAAAGATTGCCCAGCCCTAGACTCCATATGCAGTCGATGTAATAAAAAAGGACATTTTTTTTAAAATGTTGTCGTACAAAAAACGTTGAGTTGTTGACTGTTCAGAAGATGAATCATCAAAAGTTGGTTTACTTAAAATTGCCAGCGTTAACAAAAAGGATATTCTTCGTCAAATTGAAGTTGAAATCCGAGCCCCAACTAAAAGCAACCACGTATTCACTTACATGGCGACTCCAGACACGGGCGCAGTAGTAAGCGTAGTAGTTAAAAATTTTATTCAGAAAGCACATTTTTCTCATGAAAAACTGGAAAAAACCCACGTAAGACTTGAGTCAGCTGATGGCACCAAGATCAAAGTATTTGGATCTCTCATCTGTCAAATTAGCTACGAAAATAATACAACAGAAGTAAAAATTTGCGTCTGCAAGAATGTCAAGGATCTTCTGATCGATAGATCAACGCTTATAAAGCTTGGCATACTTCACTCAGAATTTCCAAAACCAATATTTGGTAAAACGCGTTCAGTAAATATGTTAACCGAAATTCAACAAGATCCTTCCAAAGAAGAGGTTCAAAAAATAAGGCAACAACTACTGGAGCAATATAAAGACGTTTTTGACACCAACATTTTGAAACCGATGGACGGAAAACCTGTGCATATATACTTGATGGAGAACTATGAGCCATATGCAATTACATGTCCCAGAAAAATTCTGGATCCAGTGAAAAAGGAATTAGAGGATATCATATCAAGGTATCATTACACCAGTCCTAGACACACCTACTGAATTTGTTAGTCCTTTGGTAGTGGTTCAAAAACCAAATGGTAAAATACGAATATGCGTAGACTACACAAAACTAAATCAGTATGTCAAAAGGCCCATAGATCCATTCAAATCACCATGGCACGCAATCTCAAATATCAGTGGAAAATTAAAATATTTCTCATCATTAGATGCAAAAAGTGGATACTGGCAATTAGCGCTAGATGAGGAAAGTCAAAATTTAACGGCATTTCTAACTCCTTGGGGTCGATTTAAATTCCTAAGAACTCCAATGGGTTTAGTTAGTTCTGGAGACGAATTTTGCCGACGAGGCGACGAAGCTTTACTGGAAATTGGCAACATTGAAAAAGTTGTCGATGATATTTTGCTTTATGATGAATCATTTGAAGAGCACTATCGACGAAATGTTGCCTTGCTCGATCGTTGTAGAATTAAATCGATAACATTGAAGTTTGTTTTTGCGCAGCCAGAACTATCCTATGTTGGGTACATTGTAGGAAAAAACGGAATTCAGGCAGATCCTAAAAAAGTCGAAGCCATAAAAACATTTCCGGTTACTCAGAATATAACCCAACTTAGATCTTTTTTGGGACTGGTTAACCAACTAGGATCCTTCTCTTCAGAAAACTCAGAGACCTTTTAAAGATCAAAAATGAATTCAAATGGAGTGAAAGTCATCATAAAGCATTTGACAATGTAAGAAAAGCTCTGGCAAAACCTCCTATTATAACTCATTTTGACCCAGCTACACCAACAGCTCTACACGCAGATGCATCAAAAACCAATGGATTAGGATTTGCACTATTACAAAAACATGGAGATGAGTGGAAGCTAATACAATGTGGTTCCCGCTTTTTGTCTGATACGGAAGCAAGATACGCCACGATTGAGATAGAACTCTTAGGAATAACTTGGGTTGTAATGAAATGCAGATTATACCTCTTAGGTATACAGTCTTTTTCGATTGTTACCGATCACAAACCGCTTGTTCCTATTTGAAATCAATTCACTCTAGATTCAATCGAAAATCCGAGATTACAAAGGCTGAAAGAAAAGTTATCAGGATATAGATTTAAAGCAGAATGGCGAAAAGGCAAGGAACACTTTATTCCCGATGCTCTTTCTCGGGCACCAGTTTCAAATCCAATAGAAGAAGCAAGAAGTCACATGAAAACCATGATAATCCAACAAATATCTTTGGCAGATAATACATCAGACGAAGTCAGATGTTCTCATCTAAGAGATCCAATGATTTTGCAACTTCAAGCTATAGCAAAGGAAGACGAGGAATACAAGCTGCTTGTGAATCGAATTCAGAATGGTTTTCCAAAAAATAAAAAAGATCTCGAGCACGTTTTGTTACCTTTCTGGAATATTCGAGAAGAACTAAGTTAAGCTAATAGTAAAAGGAAACAGAATTTTGATCCCCAAAGCGTCTCGCAAAATAATTTTAGAGAAATGATCTTGAAATTAGCGGGTAATAGGACAGGAGAAAAAGAAACTCTTATTCTTTTTTAACGGCCAACGTTTCGAGCCTTTATTGGGATCTTTATCAAGGCAATTAAGTGGTTATAAGAGTTTTGTCATCTTAAAAATATGATTTTGTTCATAGTCCAATAAAGGGTCGAAACGTTGCCCGTTAAAAAAGAATAAGAGTTTCTTTTTCTCCTGTCCTATTACCCGCTAATTTCAAGATCATTAGTACATTCCAAGGACGCTAAACACACCCAAAATTTTAGAGAAACTGCATGCATCCCATCAAGGCATTGATAGAACACTTCAAAGAGCTCGACAGTCTTTATATTGGCCCGCAATGGCAAGTGATGTGAAAAATTGTATTGAAGCATGCCAATCTTGTAAAGCCAATAGAACCTCACAACCAAAGGAGACGATAATGATGGACCCATTACCAAGTCGCCCATTTGAAAACGTCTCGTCGGATTTCTTTAGTTCTCCCGGAAAACATTTTATGGTTTGCTGATACTGGTGTTCCAGTTAGATTTAGATCGGATAATGGAGGCCAATATTCCTCTCATGAGTTTCAACTGTTTTTGAAGAAGTGGAATGTAGCATTTGCTCCGTCAACACCCCATTATCCACAGAGCAACGGACATGAAGAGGCAGCTGTTAAGTCCATGAAAGCCTTATTAATCAAATGCATAGAAAATGGCACACTGAACAAAGAAAAGTACTATAAGGAACTGTTGGAATTCAGAAATACACCCAAGGCAAATGGCGAATCTCCTGCAAGAATACTTTATGGAAGACCTATTAGATCCCTGATACCAACACATCATAAAGCTTTTGCAATCGAATGGCAAAATGTTGCAAACAGATGAGCATGCTAATAAAAGATTGAAAATAGCGCAAAACTACAATCAAACAGCTAAAGATTTAATTCCGCTTATGGTTGGGCACAATGTCTACCTTCAGAATCCAACAACCAAGCGATGGGACAATACAGGCGTTATTGTCGAAGTTGGTCCCTACAAAAAATACACCATCAAATCCTCAAGTGGTCGTATATATATCCCAAAAAGAAGATTTATTCGACCAATCCCAGAAATGGTTCCATGACTTTGAAGGGGAGATGGGATATCTGTCAAGAAGGGGAGATGTGATAGTTGTAGATATTTAAATTGTTAGTTTTGATTGAAGTTAGACAGTTGTCAATAAAGCATTTATTAAAACCCAAACACAACACTTCGTACGACCACATTTTTGCGACACTGATAACGCACCGTACAGGAGTTTTTGGTCGTGCCAATTTACAGCCCGATAATATCACCGAAAACGATAACTTTAACACTATTTGGCAGTTCAAAATAGCCTTTTTGGTACAGGTTTTACGTTGACGGTTAGTTATTTGACGTTTGTGATATTTTATTACTTTTTGTTTTTAATTTACAAAATAACATTAGTTTACTGTGGTTTTTCATTCCACACCAAAACTTATACTTTCTTAAGTTCCGAGAAAGCAAAGGAAAGCAAAAAAAAATATTGCACACCTCTGGGTTGGACGTTTTTTACAGGGAGTCTCCAGAACTTAAATAATTCATATATGAACTAATTTCATCTCTTTTCATCTCTTTTCTGCTTAGTGCTATTATGGTAATGGCACTAACAAGAAAAGAGATGAAATGAGTTCATATAGCAATTATTTTTTGCAAGTTTTGGGGCCTCCCTGTAAAAAAACGCCCTCACCTACAGGTGTGCAACAATTTTTTTTATTATATTGGTGGGGCCCTTAACACAATAGCACGAATCACAAGAGAGATGAAATGACTTCATAGCGCTATTATTTTTTGCAAGTTTTGGGGCCTCCCTGTAAAAAAAGCGCCCACTTTGAGGCGTGCCATATTTTTTTTTTGTTATCTCGGCGAGGGCCTTAACATAATAGCACTAATTTTATAAAAGGGATGAAATTACTAACTTTTGGATGTATCATATTTTGTTGATTTATATTTTTGAAAAGGATATTATGTGGCCATTTTAAAAAGAAAAACGCACTTACCAACAGTGTACTGGCTGCAATCCTGTATCTTGGTGATTGTAGCCTCAACCAACTCTTTTTTGTCTGGGTGTTTGACTTGCACGTGTTGTCCCACTCTAAGAGTCCCTTTGATATCATTATCAGTCACTGTAGCACCGCCCATACCCATTTTGTATGTAACCTATGGTAAATAGTCATATAAACTTATTATGACAGTGTGCTATAAAAGAAAGTACATTGTTGATTTTTTTTCCCATGTAAATAATATTTTTTTTACACGCGGTAAAATGTTTGTACCGTTTTTTGTATATCGATAGATGTTTTTAGCTAATTTCAAATTTCTCTTTCCAGCAACCTCTACCTGGCGTAGATGCTGATGATGCCTTGTTTAAATAATAATTGTAAAATAAAGATAATTGGAACGACACTATAAACTTCCTTTCCTTCTCTTATTATGTCAAAACAAAATAATGGTTTTTAAAATATCTCAATCTGAATCCTGAACTTTTTTTTTCTCTAAATTACTTCTCTTTCTCCACAAAACTGCTTTCTCCTTTCAACATTTAAAAATATTTTTTAATTTTTACAAACTTTAAACGCGAAAATGTAACAAAAAAAGTTTTTTATTTCATGCAGTGAAATTTTACAGAGAAAAAAAATGTGACCAAAATTATAGTTTAAAAAAGTAGAAAACCTGCAAAAAAAACTAAAAAGTTATCCCATAAAATACGCTAAAATATTTTAAGCCTTAAAACACTTACTATCATAGCCTATACTATCTCTGCTTTAATTATTGTTTTTTCTTACCTTGCATTTTACTAATCTTTCAACTTTATTGACCTTTGCCTCACAAAAAGCACCCTTGTATTTGGCACTAACTGCTGTTCCAACAGACAAATATGGTGGATCATCCATTTGCTGAAAAAAAGAAAAATATACCTACCTTGAAAATTTTTATTTAAATTAATGTTGGCTGGTAGAAATTAATTATCCAACCACCCATGCTATTTTAGGTTCATTATTTTATGGTTAGTTATTCTGGTTATTGTATTCAATACTCGCCGTTTTTAAAGTTTGAGAAGTGGGATTTTTTAATTAACTGTAATCCACAAATAATCTATTTAATTTTTTTTTATGAAAAAGGTTAGGGAGGTACAAGCTGTCAAAAAAATCGCTGCAATGGTTAAAAAAGTAAATTTTGACTAATTTAATTTCCAGGACTCCCAGAAACCTCCACTGGATGTATATGGCAATACCAAGACCCATGATTCAGTACGGAGCCATAGTCTGGTGGCCGGCAGTAAAAAAGGTCACTAGCTCTCTCAAGTTTAGGAGCCTCTAAGGAAACATTCAGAAAATAAGCAGCGCTATGAGGCACTCGGCACTGGCACTCGAGACCATTCTGAGACTGCGCCGCTTTCAAAGGAGAGGAAGAGGGAAAGCTGCGGGGCACCTAAGGATCGCCCACTCCGTAGAGAGAGAAAATCAAATGGCAGCCATTAAAACGAAAAGACCAAATAGTCATCATGTTTTTGGATCATTGTAGCAGTAATTTTCTTGGGTAGACATTGATCACCCGAGCCAAACTATTTAACCCTGTATTTTTGTATTCCTTGTGGAAAAAGGCTAAATATCATCAAAAAGTACTTCGCCAATCGAAAAAAGAAAACCACTGATCGAATGATAATTTCTTTTTGCGTTTTATGTATTATGTTTTATTTAAAAAGGGATTTATATCCTAAGCTCTGGAGTTAATAAATTTAAAAAGGGATTTAGTGAGGGTGAATAAATAACAAAATCAATGAATAGCGAACTTTCCCTCAAAAAGGTAATGGTAACCGTAGATCCGGATTTCGCACTTGTGGTGCTCATCAGTACAGTGCTAGGAATTAGGAGATGAAATGATGATGGAAAAATATGACACAGGATTCATGTAAAAGACAACCATCTGTCAAATTGCAGAATCGGCAGATGTACCTTCATTTTGAAGGAAAATTAAGCGTCTCTACGGAGACAGATATAATTATCTTTACAGATGTCCTAAGCTCTGGAGTTAATAAATTTAAAAAGGGATTTAGTGAGGGTGAATAAATAACAAAATGAATGAATAGCGAGCTTTGAAAGAAAAGGATATTATTAAACTGGGATGGATATATTAATCAACTAGTTGACAGATTGCCAAAGAATACATTTTAATTAAGGTCTCTCTCTAACATTGTTAGTCAGAAAACTCTGTTTCCCTGGTTTCGATTACAAAGGAGGGCAGTCAGAATTTTAGCAAATCTTAGTTATAGGGCAGATTGTGTGGAGGCCTTTAAAACACTGAAGATTCCAGTTTTACAAGTCATAGGGATTTCCACACAATTCAAACTAGAAATAGAAATAATATCGTTCATCCTCAGCAGCGATTGACTAAAACCAGAAACGGTACCGCATATTACTGTATTAAATTTTATAATATTTTACCAATCAGGGTTAGGGATTTAGAATATAAGTAATTTAAAAGAGCAGTCAAGAAATTCTTGATAAAGCATGCATTTTATAATTTTTGGCGGCTGATTTTTCTAGTTTTGTCTGTCTTTGATAGTTTTTGCTTTTTACATTATTGGTTTTATTAAATGTTTTTTCTTCTCTTTACATCTTAGTTAAATGTTCTTGAGTACTTTTTGTTTTTATATTTATTTGTATGTATTTATTTTTTTTAAATTTAGTTTTAAGTATTGATTTTACCATTTGTGTTTGTGACCTGGAATTATTTTTCAACCGTTTTTGGTATTTTTCACTTTGGGTTTGGCTAGTCTAATTTTATTTTTAAAATAGAAATTAATCTTACATATGATTTAATTACTTTTAACATTTAATTTTAATTACTGACTATTTTAAATTGCAATAAACTTTTGACTTGTGTAAGTGTGTAAGCATAACATCCATAAACCTAGCGAGCCCACCTCATAAAATCAAATTTTAATAATTCCAGAATTATGTGTTTTTATGTGCTAATTTCGTCCCCTTTTAAAAATGTTTGTGCTCTTTCGAGTTTTTTAAAAAATTAAAAAAAGGTGGGCTCGCTAGCTTTATATAAACCTAGCAAACCCAACCTTAAATAAAGGTTAAAAATATCCGTTAAATATCTCAGAATGATGTGCTTTTTATGTGCTCCATGAAAACATAAAAAAAGATCAAATTTTTTAAAGTTTTTTAGTTATTTTTTTAAAAAATTGTTGTGGGCTCGCTAGTTTTATATAAACCTAGCAAGCCCAACCTGAAATAAAGGTTAAAAATATCCGTTAAATATCTCAGAATTATGTGCTTTTTATGTGCTCCATGAAAACATAAAAAAGATAAAAATGTTTAACTTTTTTAGTTATATTTTTATTGCTGTGGGCTCGCTAGCTTTATATAAACCTAGCAAGCCCAACCTTAAATAAAGGTTAAAAATATCCGTTAAATATCTCAGAATTATGTGCTCCATGAAAACATAAAAAAAGATAACTTTTTTAGTTATTTTTTTTTTTTGAATTGTTGTGGGCTCGCTAGCTTTATATAAACCTAGCAAGCCCAACCTTAAATAAAGGTTAAAAATATCCGTTAAATATCTCAGAATTATGTAATTTTTATGTGCTTAATGAAAACATAAAAAAAGATAAAAAATTTTAACTTTTTTAGTTATTTTTAAAAAAAATTGTTGTGGGCTCGCTAGTTTTATATAAACCTAGCAGGCCCACCCTTAAAGAAAGTTTAAAAGTATTCGTTAAATATTTCAGAATTATGTGCTTCTTATATGCTCCATGAAAATAGAAAAAAACTAGAGATTTTTTACTTTTTTAGTGATTTAAAAAAAAAATGTGGGCTCGCTAGCTTTATATAAACCTAGCAGGCCCAACCTTAAATAAAAGTTAAAAATATTCGTTAAATATCTCAGAATTATGTGCTTTTTATGTGCTCCATGAAAATAGAAAAAAACTAAAGTTAGTGATTAAATAAACCTAGCAAGCCCATAACATTTTTTTTTAATCACTGGGTCATTTCACATCAGATCAACCAAAATAAAAAAAGACCACCTTACCGATTTTGATAATTTTTGGTACAATTATTCTACCCATAAAGAGGATCAAAAATCCCAAATTTCAGATTTTTTGGACCAGCCAAATTCTCCTCAACACGTACCCAGAAAAAATAGAATATCTCGAGAACTATTAACACTAGAATAGCGATATACATAGAGCTTATTTTAAAGGTCTCGAAAATACCTTTCGAACGAGGTATATTATGACATACTTTTTATTGAAAAAAAAATAAGTAACTCTTGAAAAAAAATATTTTTTTTTACATTTTTCAAAAAAGTACTAATCTGGAGATGTGCCTGTAACTTGGTAAGTGCCCCCCGGCTAGCACCCTTATAATATCAAAGTATTTGGTGCAAGAAAATTCCTGCAGAGCTCAGATACTGCAGACAAATTCCTCCAGTTCTGACTTGTAATTTTTATGCCACGCCCTGCTTTGCTCTTATTGGTGTAATTAACATGTCTGAACATGTGTAATAGATTTTTTTGTAAAAAAGTTTATTTCTTCAAAAACTGTTGATGAATTCAAACGTTTAAAAAATGGCTCAAAATCAAGCTATAGATTGGTGCTATAGTTTTGAGTGACTATGTGTTGTGATCCACTAAAAGTGGGCAATCATTCTGCAAAGCTAAGATATGTTTCAGCAAAAAATATGTTCTTACGGAAACATTATTTTATTTTATTTTATTAAACAATCAACAGGCTTGCGCCCAATAACATATTACAATATTTAAAAAAAAAATATAAAATTATGTGCCTAAGGCATAGAGTCAAAAAATACCTATGACCTGTATACATTGGTAAATGCTCACTCCTAAAAAAAAGCCAATAACAAATAACTACAAAGTCCAAAAAAAAGTGAAATAAACCATAACAAAATAATGAAATAAGAACCCACTACAATTCACTAAAGACTTTAGTACGAAAACTATTAAAACCTAATTGAAATATATCTATACCTCGCAACTCATTATTTATTATGCTACACATTCTATATAACAAAGTATTTTAACAAAGATTAGTGTTGGCTCTAGGAAGCTCAAAAGCAAAATTATTTCAAAAAATATGTAGGTACATTAAATTTTAGTTGATTCAGAAGTTGCGGACAATCTATTTTAAACCAAACTAATTTATACAAAAATATTGCTTCAGCAATTTTTCTTCCTTTCTCAAGTGTGTTAAAATTGAACTCATTAGTTAAAACAACATACGGGATATCAAAGTAGTAGACATCAAATTTTTTGTAGTAAAGGTATCTCAAAAACTTCTTTTGTATCTTTTCTATGTCATTCTTGTATGTTTCATAAAAAGGACCCCATATAATCGAACAATATTCTAAATTGCTCCTAACATATGCATTGTATAAGAGACTTAAAGTTTCCCTATTTTGAAAACCACAAGAGTTTCTAAACACGAACACCGGCATTCGGTAAGCTTTTGATATAATGGATGTAATGTGCTTGTTAAACTTCAGCTCAGGATCAAAGATTACTCCAAGATTCTTCATTTCTGATTTTATTTCCAGTATAGACCCATTCATTTTGTTCTGATATATGATTGAATTCGTTTTTCTGGTAAAAGTCATAACGTCAGTCATTTATTGATATTAAAGTTTAACTTATTTGTTTCTCACCATTTGACAATTTTATGTAAATCGTTTTGCAGCAGGTCGTAATCTTCCTGACACTCTATCTTTCTATATGACTTGTAATCATCTGCAAAAAGTAGACTAAGTGAATTTTCTATGGATTTTGGCATGTCATTAATAAGAATATCGAAAAACAGAGGGCCGAGGTTCGAACCCTGTGGTACTCCGGAATATGTTGGAAAGAGCTCTGATGAGGCGCCCCTGTAAACTACATATTGTTTTCGATAGCTTAAGATCTGTGTATACTACGTCAACTTGAATATTACTATCCGAAGCAGAATTAATGTATTGTGTAGATAGTTTTGTTGTAAAGCCATGCTGTTCTTCTGCAATTGCCGGCTTAATGTGATTGTAAATCTTACTGTGTAATATTGACTTGATTTTACTGGGAGCACATATTAAAGCTACAGGGCGGTATACTTTTATATCATTCTGTTTTGAACTTTTCCGGTATTGGACAAACTTTTGATATTTTCCAAGTATATGGATATGTTTCTGTTTTTAATATTAAGTTAAATATAATTTGCAGGGGCCTCACCAGGAACAAGATGGAATATTGTCCGGTCCGTACGATTTTTTGGGATTTAATTTGGAAATAGCTTCTAAAATGTCGTTTTGGGTAATTTCGTTTATAACCATTACTGTATTGGAATATTTTAAATTTTTATAAGTAATAGAGTAATGAGCAGGCTGCTTAGAGTACACACTTTCAAAATAGTTACCATTAATTTATTTTTCCTTAAAGATCATACAATCTGAAGAGTTATCCGAGTTTTTCTTACTGTTATTTAGATATTTACAAAAGTTGTTAACATCAGAATTTATACTGTTTTCTAATTGTAACATGTATTTTTTATGTGCAAGTTTTATATCTTTTTTTATTTTTGTTCTAAGATGTAAAAAGATTTGTTTATCAAGATCATTGCCAAACTTTTTTATTTTTTCACGGAACGCATTCAGAAATTATATTTAAAAATATTTGATAAAAATGACTGATAGCTTCATTCGAATCTGGGTGATCATCCAGCTCTTCCCAGTTTATATTTTTTAGTAAGTTATACAGCTTGCCAAAATCTGCCTTTTGATAATTAAAATTACTACTAAAACTTTTACTTTCGCTGTCAAATTGAGTATATATTTCACCCGTGATCTGAAGAGCTGGATGGTCTCCTACTTCCTTTAATAAGGGCAGATCACACCGATTAATTAACGTTTAATTTATGACTACTTTAATTAAAATGGGAATGAAAATTTGTGACAGGTGTAGAATTAAACTTAAATAAAATTCTGCATCGCCTGAAGCGGGATAAGTAAAGCGAATTTTGTAAATTTATTAAAATTCATTATTTCTAAACACTTTACTTAATTTCATTTTTGTCAAAAAATTTACTTACAAGTATCCAGCACATAGGCTGTTTTTTTCCACAAAAAGAATATACCTTGCAGTGTAAAAAGTATGAGTGCAATAATTTTAATGCTCAAAAAAAAAAACAAATCCTTCGTATTTGAGATACTGAGTGTCAAAGAACGCACAACTTTTTTTTAAAAAATTATAGCTGTTAAAGAAAGAAAAAACTCGTTTTTTAGTACAAATTTTAAATTATATTTAAAGAGCAGTTTTGATTTTAATTTCTGGTAGTTTTTTACTTTTCATTATAAAAAGAAAGAGAGAAACCTATATAGATAAATAATAGACTTTTAGTAGGATATTCTGTATATTTCGACAAATAAATTAATTTATTTACTAATTTCCTATGACCTATTAAAATTATTGCACCCATAATTCTTTTTGTTATATTTGTTCAGACCATCAAGTGCGATCGATCTCCCAATTTTAAGGCTGATTCTGATGCTTCACTTGATGTCTTGAACCAGTCTCTGGAGCTCTTGGGAGAAGCTTCCATCAAAAAGAAAAGACTAACCAGTCAGAAGGCGGAGAAGATCAAAGTAGTGATAGAAAAATTCGCCCACACCTCAAAAAGAAGCGAAAAAATGCTTTTGCTGTCACGTTTGCCGTTAAGTTGAACCAGATCAAAAATGGAGCAAGAGTTTGGGGTATCACAATGTATGGCTAGAGCCGTTAAAAAAATGATCAAAGAAAACTTACACTTGTGACGGAATTTTACATGAGAGAAGATATCAGCAGATGATGCCCGGAAAGAAAGGTTGTTTCGGTATTAAAAAAGAATGCACCAAAGAATAAGCACACAAAAATTGCTTTTGGTCAATCTTAAGGAAATTTATGCTCAGTTTAAGAGCGAATATCCCCATGTTAACTTGTCCTGAAATTAAATTTATATAATATAATATTAAAACAAAATTTAATTGAAAAGTTTAACGAGTTTTTCATGATCGCTGTAATATGGAGACAATCATTAAACCTATAGACGAACTTCTTGAAGAATTTACCCAAGATTTAAACTAAACGCACTTGTTTATCTCTAATATGCAAAAATAATTTTACAACGAAACAAAAACAAATTTAAAATTTGGGGCGCACTTATCACATATTATTTCGCTGAAAACTAATCCTACCATTGGACTACCAGTGAGGCGGCACTTCACCCTTTTGTAATCTACTACAAAAATGAAGAAGGTGAACTGAAGACTGCTTAATACACAATACTATAGCTTTCCATTTCTTTCTACAAACTAATAGCTGAACTTGAGAAAAAATGGGTGCGCAGGCCAATACAAAAAAAAATCATCAACCTTTGTTACCATCAAGAATTCCTTCCCATGGCAAGAGCAGTTGTGATGGCCTGGGTGGTACTGTAACATGTTTAGCAACTAAAGCTATTCTTCAAAGGCCCTACCAGGACCAAATTACGAAGCCAGAACAGTATCACATTTAGGTTTTGTACAACTGCTGATTACGAAACGCATGCAATGTATTTAAAAAAGCTTCAAAATCAAAGATGACCAAAAGCTTGGAACAAAATACCCAGGAACTTTTGAGGTGCTCTGAAATCACATATTCTGAATTAATGTCTCTTCAATCTGGTTTTGTGACTGTGGAATATGATAAATTATGGTGGTTAGCCTGTATTATTGGACATAAATATATTATTGTGTTGCTAAATCCGTAATAAGACTGTGAAGTATTGGAAATGTAGTTTTTTAATTTTTATATTAGACACATAAGGGACTCAAACATGATTACATTTCCAGCACACCCCCTTAAGCATGTTCATGTCCAAATAATAACTATTTTACACCTAATCCACCTGTACAAAATCTTTGCTTCGGTACTGGTAAAGCTTTTGTACAAATATCAGCAAGCATTTTTTTACTAGTAAACTTGAAATTTGTTTCCAAAGGTGTACAAACTGTCCAAATACTGTTTTTGACTCAATTTAATTTGTCGGTTTTGCCTGTCTCTTTCAACTTTTATACCTAATGCGTAAGATACTGGTCCTACGTCCTTAATTTTAAAGGTTTGTTTTAATTTAGACTTTAAATTGTCAGCCATATTCTTATTCATTATAAAAAAGGAAAAAAATCATCCTGTATATAGAATACTGTCTCCTGCTTTTTTCATAAAAGCACAAGCATCGCTTTGGCACTGAGTGAACCCTAAATTCAGTAACAATTCTTTAGCTTTAAAATTCCAAACTCTGGAAGACTGTTTGAAACCATAAATAGCTCTCTTTAGCAAGCATACTTTATTTTCATTACCTTTTTGTATAAATACCTCAGGCTGGGTCATATAAATTTATTCTTCTAACTCTCCGTTGAGGAAGGCTGTCTCGACATCTAAATGATCGATTTCAAGATTAATGGCTGCAGAAATGGAAAATAAAACTCGTAAAATGCTGAGACGCATCAATGGCGAGTAAGTTTCTATAGTCTATACCTTCTTGTTGACAAAAACCTTTTGCTACCAATCTGGCTTTGTATGTCACTATCTCACCATTACTGTTTTTCTTTGTTTTAAAAATCCATTTGTTTTTGACTATATTTTTCATATCTGATAACTTGTCAATGAGCTCCCATACATAATTTTCTTTCATGGAATTTAGCTCTTTTTTCATAGTATCCTGTCATTTGACTTTGTCAGGACTTGACATTGCTTGAGAAAATATCACCGGGTTAGATGGTTCTGCAAAACACTGGTAGGTCACATAGTCTGAAAAATCTCTTGGTTTTAGGTTTCTCTGAGGATAAAGTCTTGCTTCTTCTTGATTTTCATCAATTTCACTTATTCGTCGATCTTCTTGATATTCTTCAACTTCATTTGTCCTTTCTTCTTCACTCTGAACATCAAGAGAAGTTTGTTCTGCAGTTTCTATGTTATAAACATTTTCTGTAATATTTTCTTCCAACTGCTCAGTATAAGAAGTTGTATGTTCGTTATCAGAAAATGTAGGAAAAAAATGTTTGTTTTACTGCCCCCAGATGCACCATAAAAATATTTGGATTAGTTTAGCTAATCCATGCTTCCTCTTTGTTCATTCGTATAGCCAATCGCGATTAAGTTCCTATGGTGCATTTAGGGGGAGGTCTGCTTGTTCTGTTGAATTTTCAAGAAACATAACATTTCTTGATATGACAATCTAAACACCGATATCCTTTCGTGTCATCACAATAACCAACAAAAACTCTGAGAGCTCTGTTACAGTATTCTTTACCACTATCAGAATGTAAAATCTTTCTTTTTCATTCGACCATGTTTACAAATTCTCTAAAGCATTCTTTTACTTCATCTTTAGTCGCTACAAAGTAAACAAAAACTTTTCTAGTGTGGTCGTCAACAAAAGTAAGGATGTACTTTTATCTACTCCAAGATTCAATAGGCATTGGTCCGCACAAATCTGAATGCATTAGGTCCAGTCTATTTTGTGATAATTTCTTGTCTTTATTATTGGTTTCCCTTCAATACACGGAATACAATGGGGTGCTTCATTAGCAGTGCCCTTAAAATTTACTCCTGTAGCTAAACCATTCTTTAAGATTCATGCTCACTCTGTTAAGGTGACCTAATCGTTTGTGCCACAAGCTTTCTTCATCTTTTCTAAATAAATTTCCTGACTCACCTCTAGATTCTGATGCTAAATGATTTGACTTGCAGTTGCAATCACTTGACCTCTGGCTTGATTCTTTATTTTGTCAAGAATTTTGCATCCATCTTTGTCAAACACTACTGTATATCCTTTATTAGCAAGCGCACTTACTGATAATAGATTTGCTGACAAATTCGGAACACAAATCACGTCAGAAATTTTGGATACTTTCCCAGTTTGCGCCTTTATCGGTACTTCACCACTTCCGCAACTATAAAGCTTTGAATCATTGACTACTGTAATCGCTAACCCGTTATTGACTCCCGAAAAGTTTTTGACAGATTTAGAATCCGCTGTCATGTGATTTGTTGCGCCACTGTCAATATATCAATCTGCGTCGCTCTTTTCTTCAGTCTGGTTAGGACAGTTCACTTTGTTATGTGGTTGTTTGCATTTAAAACAACATGGTTTTGTGTACTTTTTGCCCTTGTTTTTCGCGAGAAGAGCAGAATTTATTTTGAATTGTTCTACCTTTTGTCCTGTAGAAGTTTAGTTTTACAAGATTACTTGTAATCTGAACATTTGAGTGTTCTAGTGCCATCGTCATAGGATCGTATTCTTCGGGAAGTCCTTGTAACATGATGATTGCTATTTATTCGTCCTCTACCAGCTTGCCAATACCATTTACTTGCTGAGCAAGCGACAAAATCACAGTTACATAGTCCTCCATGCTGCTGAAATTTTCTAGAGCAGCTTGGTTCTAATATAAGATTAGTTTTATATAGTGCTCTTTCATCTCTTCTTATTCTCAAAGTGTCCTCGGTTTTGTCATCAGCTGGATAACCCACTATGGTGTACCATAAATTATCATGCATCAATAAATTCTTCATCTTAAACTTCCAGATACCATAGTTTGCACAACCTTGAAGTTTCGCAAATCGTCCTAGGTTTAGAAATGTTGAAGAATTATCTTGCGTCATAGTATAAATCTGACCTCAGGAACTGGAACAAGCTTTTTACTGTGGAACTAACGTTTTCACATTCAACAGATTAGGCTTATCTTGCTGGGCCTATTACCTATTAGCAGAGCTATATTATTGTGTAGCTAAATCCATATAATACTGTGAAGTATTTGAAACGTAGTAGTAGTAGACAATTACATTGACATAGAAACATAAGGTGACTCAAAAATTTCCAACAATAATGAAGAACCTGATGAACTTAGTCAGTTTTTTACATCCAAATGGAGCGGCTAGTTCATTTTATTACCCGACACCCAGAGCAGACATTTTAGTAGTAGAAAGAAATGCAGTATTAAGGGTTCAGCCTCTTACTTCTACCGGTCGAACCTACACGCTGACCAAAAATGAAATGTTGGATTTTCAAAAATTTTAGGAAAAAGAAACTAAAGCTGAAATCATTTAATTTTCTTAGTTTATAATTTACTTTTTTAGTTTTTTTATTTCCCGTTACTAATGTTGGAGTTTTATCAGAATAAATACACCAACCTTGTTCCAAACATTTCTCCATCTTGAAATTTTGCCAATATGTTGCAAATACCTCGTTCGAAAGGTATTTTCGAGACCTCTAAAATAAGCTATATATCGCTATTCTAGTAAACTAAAGTAAAGTAAAGCTTTATTGATGCATTTAGCATTTACAATAATAATAATTCAACCTAGTTATCTATACAATATACAATGGAGAACAGAAAATGAGTTAAATTGTAAAATAACACCAATATAAAGCCAACAAAAAAATACACAAAAAATTAAAGGCTAAAAAGCTCATGGACCAAGATGGCTACACTACACTAGAATATTTTGTTTTAAAATATTTTTGAATCTTGGCAAACCATCATTAAAAAAATCAATATTACATTTTTGAATTGTTATTAGCACTCATACACAAGACTCTTTATTTGATCTATTTGTAAGCAATGTACAATTATATTACAATTTTTACCCATAGGGTGTCGATCGTGTCAATAAAAATCACTAACCTAAATACATAAATAAATAAATAATATTAATTAGCCACTTACAAAGTTAAGTCAACAGTTCCTAATTTAATGTTTAAAATAGAATTACATTTTTTTTTAAACTTTTAAAAGACAATAAAAAGACATAATACAGTTTTCGCAACACTTTCTTAAAAAGTAAAGGTAAAAAGCTGGTTTTATATAAAAATTTAATAAGATTGAGAATTGTTTTTAAATTTATAAGTTTTTTCTGTTCTTAGTTTCCTGTGTCCTCCATGGTCTGAGCAGAAGAAGTCAGTGCCCAGTAATTAATAGTTATATAGATTAAGTAATTAATAGTTATTATATTTAGTACTGTAGTTTGTTCTATGACGGTCTATGTGAAAGAGTGGCCTCAATCTTGTGTCTCTTGGTGGTAGGTGAAATCTGACTAATTTTCTGTGAATCTATTTGATTGTTAGGGATTTTATATAATGTACATAAGTCAAATAAAGTTCTTCGATTTTCAAGACTAGTAAGATTTAGTAGTTTCCTCAGTTCATCACAGTTTATATTTTCACAGGGAATATCAAGTTTAAAGCCAATCCCTCTCAAAAACTTTTTTTGAACTCTCTCTAAACTATCCTTGTGTACTTTATAGTAGGGGTTCCATACACAACAGTATATGTTCTTTAAAACAAATATATTATTCAGCTCTCTCAGATACCTTCAGAGGAAACCCAGGAGTTTCATGGCTCTAGAAGTAGTTTTCTCAATATGAAGGGAAAATGATAGTTTAGCTAGGTTTGTCCTCTCAAGTTTCTCTGAGTTAAGTGCATAATCAAAAATTACTGGGTGATCAATCCTACCAAAAGTTACAATCTGACATTTTTTTATATTCAAAGTTAAATTATTACATTCACACCATTTATAAAATTTATTTAGGTCTTCTTGCAGGGATTGGCAATCACTCAAATTTTTAATAATTTTAAAATCATCTGCAAAAGCTAAAAACATACAATCAGAGAAAATATCCTTTATGTCGCTTACAAAAAGATTAAAAAAGAGCGTAGACAGATGCCCCCTTGAGCCACTCCCGATGTCACCCTTAACTGAATGTAGTTATTTATCTTCACTGCATGACTCTGTTCTTTTGTGTTGTTTTCCAGCCAGTTTAGGAGTGGACCATCAATTCCAAATGAATGCAATTTTGAGAGCATTAAATTTTGATCAACTTTGTTGAACATCTTTGAGAAGTCTGTGTAGATAGCATCTACATGACACTTATTCTCAAAGGCATCCAACAGAGTCGTCTCATAAGGTAGTAAGTTTGTTATTTTTGATCTCCCTTTGGTAAACCCATGCTGTTCAAACATTATTAAGTTTTTAAAGTGTGGTGTTAGCTTATCGGCCACCAGTACCTCAAAAACTTTGCCAAACAGCAAAGACTTTCAGATAGCTCTGTAGTTTTCTATGTCAGACCGATTTTCATCCTTAAAAATGGGAGTTTTTTCCATAAACCGGGGATTTTTTCCATAAAGAGGGGAAAATACCTGTCTTTAATGAAAGATTAAAAATTTTACAAAGAACATCTGACAGAACAAACTTACAGTTCTTCAATAGAATAACTGGTAGTCCATCGGGTCCGGTCCCAAGATTTTTATTGAGGCTGTCAATTTTATTAAAAACATCTATACATGACAAGTTCAAACTACATAGATTCACGTTTTTGGTACAGTTAAAAATTTTTGACAAAGAGGAGGTTTCATATTCCGAGTACACAGATGAGAAATGTTCTTTAAACATTTTAGCAATTTCCTGTGGATTGTCTGACTCCTGATTTACATAAAACATGAAGTTAGGGTAGTTTTTATTTTCCTTTTTTGAGTTAATAAACTTCCAGAATGAATTTGTATCACTAAGATCATTTTCTAATGATCTAATGTAGTTTTTGTATGAATTTTGACTTAATAAATGGCATTTTGACCTTAGTTACTGAAATTTTAAATAGTTTTCGTGAGTGTTACACATCTTAAGTTTTGTGTGCCTTTTGTTTTCTCTATAGTTAAGGATCTTAATTCACTATCCATCCATTTGGGAAATTTAGGTGTTTTAAAAATTGACAATGGAGTAAATGTTTCAATGATTGGTAACAACATTATAAAAAGTAGAGACCAGAGTGTCAACATCATTGCACTCAGAAATGAAACTCCAGTCGACACATGAAAAGCTAAAATTCATTTCAGTAAAATTGCAATACTTACATAGATTGACATTTGTTTAAACTAAATTTAAAACAGCATTCAAATGCAGGATAGGGTACATCTAGTTTTAACGTTAGCATGATTACAAAACAACAAATCTAAAAAAATTGCCATATACATTTGGGAAGGTAGGCTATACAATTGGAAATAGCCATCACTTCATTTGTTAGATTTCCTATAGGAACTGACATGTCATTACTTCTCTATCATACAATGTTAGGTAGATTAAAATCACCCCATATAAAAACATCCGTGAATTTATTTGTGTCAACAAGATGCATCAAAGAAAAAAAAACTGTCATACATTTCTAATGGTGAGACACCTCTCATATAAGAATTTCCCATTACAATTCTGTGGTCTTAGCTGTATCTTTATTGACGGTGCTGCTTTGAGCCAAATTAGGATTATTTAAGCTATTATCACAGGTCCATGCATTTTTTAATGCAGGAATTACAGGCTAATTATCTACCACAAAAAAAAATTTTGGGCTCATTTCCTTATCTGATTTTTTTAAAGTTTAAAATGCAGGGTGCAGCTGTCCCATCCCGCATCCATTAATAATAGTGGTACCCTAAAAAAAGTATGTCTGAATTACCGGCTAATCATCTGCAGCAAAAAAAAATTTAGGCTCATGTCCTTATCTGATTTTTTTAAAGTTTAAAATGCGAGGTGCAGCTGCGTGTGCAGTCCCACCCCGCATCCATTAATAATAGCGGTACCCAAAAAAAAAGTATGTCAAAATTACAGGCTAATCATCTGCTGCAACAAAAAATTTGGGTTTATGCCCTTACCTAATTTTTTTGTGTGTTGTTAAGGGAATGCATCCAAACCAATTATAACCACATGTGATTTTTAAATAAGTAAATCCCCATTTTACTCCCTCGGTCACCTTTCACTAATGTAGTTTTTTTTTTAGAAAATTGTATTATCACCAGAAGTTGATCGGAGTTAGTCAAAATTGACTAACAAGATTTGACTTATCAACAATCTATAAAAAACATGGTGAAATTCAATAAAAGCTTGTAAAAATGGGATAAGGGCATGAGCCCAAATTTTTTTTTTGCTGCAGATGATTAGCCCATAAGTCTGACATAATTTTTGTTTCGGTACTGCTATTATTAATGCATGCCGGGTGGGGCTGCACAAGCAGCTGCACCCCGCATTTTAAACTTTAAAAAAATGAACCTTGTTTGACACCTCTTCTTTGTTTTGGGAAATTAGCCCATTGGCCAGTGAAGTGGTTGGTGAGAAAACAAGTTGCGGCATAATCTGGACAACCAAAACAAGTGGGGTGAGAGGGGGTTTATTTTGACTTGACTATAATTTTTTCAGTTAATAATAATATCTCTCTCTGATAATCCCTAACTTGAGCTGTCAGAAGCTCATTATTTTCCATTAGGGTGAGCACAAGTTTGTTTAAGGTTTCATTTTCTCGCAAATTTACTTCTTTAATAGCTTCGTCCGACACTTTTGGCATGCAACCAGGACACAGTATAACCCCGATTCCAAGCGTTTTAGTGCCCTTTAAGCATACCAAACACGACAGATGATGTTGCTGGTAATATTTTTCACATTTTAACCCTGTATTTATTTTTCCCTTGCAAGTAGAACATTGAATAACATCACTTTTTCCAATAACATCTTCAGTAGTAGTAGTAGTAGTAGTAAGAGGCGGCCCGCAGGCCTGGCAATTAGGCCTCTTCATGGGCCCTTTCTCAATAACATCATAAAAACAATATCTTTGTCAGCCATCTTGTATTCATTCAAGTGTTAGTAGTTCTCAAGATTTTCTATTTTTTCTGGGTGCGTGTTGAGGAGGAGGAATTTGACGGTTTTTTTTATTTTCAAAGATTAATTTAAAAAAAACTAGTGGTCTGAAAAATGTCAAATTTTGGATTTTTGATCCTATTTATAAGTAGAATAACTACCAAAAATTATCGAAATTGGAGAGGTGACCTGCCAAACCATTTGATTGATTGATTTTTGATTGAAGCATGCTTTATTGTCTAAGAAATTTCTTATTGACAAAGCCAAATTAAAAAATAACTATTTTCTAATTACAGTCAATACTCTTAAGTCTAAGCTTATAAGTAAATTTTTTTACATTTAATTGTATAAACAAGTACAAAACATGACAGAACAAAACCAAATTTAAACCATAAATAACATCTTAAATAATGCCATAAAAAGTTCTTATATATTTGCTTGCTTGCTGTATGATTGCGTAGAATAAAAAGCCTGTTCAAGAAAAACAACCTTGCCTTGTGCCTGAACTTTTTAGAATCAGTAATATATTGTATGTCAACTGGTGTGTGATTGTACATCTTAATCCCATTATATATGAAAGAGTTTTTGACAAATTTAAAATGTAGGATTGGCAGTCTCAAATCATTTATTTGGCGAGTTTGGTAGAAATCATTCCCTGGTGGAAAACTTGATAAATGTTTTTGAATAAGGCATACAGTTTCCAAGATAAAAAGACAGGGTAGGGTAAGAATTTTATTAGATATAAACAGAGGCCTACAATGAGTCCTGGCGTGAGCTCCATAAAGAAATTGAACAGCTCTCTTTTGTAAAACAAATGCAGATTCAAATAAAAACTTACTACAGCAACCCCAAAATGCCAAGTTTATCCATAGATCTGCCAAGTTTAGATGCAATCACCCTTACACTGTAGCATCCAGATGAAAGTTTTTTATTAAGAAGAAGAAGACAAAGAAATTTTGATGAAGGCAGGTTATTAAGGGTGTGGTGCAAAAGAGAAATGTTAGGGATATTTAGTTTTTTAAACATTTCAACATGGAAACCAAAAGATCAAAAGATCTTGGGTGGAAAAAAAAACCCAAGATCTTTTGGTTTTTAGATTCTTTTCGGTTGAAGTAACTGATTTGGGGGCTTTTTAACTTTTTTTTTATTACATGGGTTTTAGAAAGATTAAGGGAAAGAGAATTTGCATCACACCAATCCTTAATTTTGTTGATATCAGATGATATTTGACCATGTAAAATGGTTGGGTCATCATGGCTCCAGGTTTGGTTGATTTCTTGATTTGATATAAAATAACCCCACTAAAAAAGTAAAAAATGTTTAGTTTTTTGCTAGCTAGTGAGCCCATAACATTAAAGAAAAAACATTCAAAATGTAAAAAAATCTTTATTTTTTTTTCTATTTTCATGGAGCACATAAAAAGTACATAATTCTGAGATATTTAAGGGATATTTTCAACCTTTGTTTAAGGTTGGGCTTGCTAGGTTTATATAAAGCTAGTGAGTACACCAAAAAGGGGACGAATTTAGCACATAAAAAGCACATAATTCTGGAATTATTAAAATTTGGATTTTGAGAGGTGGGCTCGCTAGGTTTATGAAGGTGTAAGCATACTATAGCACCAATAAAGAACTGAACACTAATAAAGAGGTCTATTATTTATGAAAGCAGAAAAATGTACAAAAGTCTTCATTTGGCAATAAGGCAATTAGATACTTATTATAACAAATTTAGGTATGTGGTTAGACTTTTTACTAGATAAGAATTATTGCGACTTGGAGAGTTTTATACAGAAAATCAATAAATGTGTGACTACCTGGGAAAAAGTTTTTACTTTTAATATATTTTTTTTAATAATGTTTTAACTGAGGTTTTAAGTCATCCAATTTTTTTGTCATTTTATACCATGAATGTATTTTTGGTTGTTTATACACTGAATGTGTTACTATTTTATTATTGTTGGTTTTTTTTACAGAAACATGTTTTAAACTGTTATTTTAATTTTTTAACATGACATTTTAGAATAAATTAGATATTTAAGCCTGCTTTGTCAATAAGATTTTAATCTTTTGATAAAAAAACTTTTTCTGATTCTGATATAAAAAGATTTGACTTGTCAGCCAAAAGTGCTCAAGCCACCATCTGGTTGTCTCCTGGCCCAAACTGGATTTCCTCTTTTCCCACCTGCCATCATGTTGCCTTAAATTCAAAAGAGTTTTACCCCTGTGGATGACTATGGTAACTTTAACCACATTCAATACTTAATTGTTTGGCCTGTGACCTCAAATGGAACAACACCTTCTCCACCAAAACGTATTGACTAAAAAATCCTAAAGGCTGCTATATACTTGCTTGTTATGATCTGTAATGTAATGTGTAATGGAGCAGATTTAACTGAAAAAAAAATAAACCTACTATACTCACCATTTTGCTTTAAGTGTACAAAAACCAGTTTTCCCAACCTATTTTCTCCTAGAAGAAAAGTGCCCAGGACATAAAACAGTACATTGCGGATGCACTAGTCGATAAATGTACCTATTGGTGCTCGTAATAGGCGCTATCGACCACGATAAAACGCCAATAAAAATAATGAAATTTTTTTTGCAGAACTTGCAACAAAAACTACAAAAGTCGCGAAAAAGCTCTTTCTTTGCTCAACAATCAACAACCAGCACAGATACAAATTTGGTGAGGCAAAAATCGACTTTTGTTGTGGTATAAAATATGGGATAGTGGCAACGTTGTTGGTTCATCATGTGATTATTTTAGTAAAGTAAATCAGAATCTCCATTCTGCATTGAGATTCTAAACTACGTATTTTAGCAGGGCCGATAGGAATGTGTTCAACAATTTTAGTAATGAGAAAAAATACAAAACTGGCCTTTATTTTAAAAGTGTTTTTTTATTTTTAATATTTAGTGAGTTCGAGTTGGACACCCCGGACGCCCCAACAATGAACCTCTGCGTTTCTTTACGTTAGTAAGAGAAAGACGGAGGCGACCCCGGGGCGCTCAGGGTGCCAACTCAATTATCGCCGCAAAAATCCTTGATATTTAACAAAAAATAACCACAACCACTACGAAAAGAAAAGTGAACACCATCTTTAGCGGGACACCCTCCTTGGACCTAGATATTTCGGAATTGTGAGCGTTTAAATTTCATACGAACGATCCCCCGCGCGATATTCAAAAATTGAGCTTCAGCAGATTGTTTCTCACAACACCGAAGGCGACGAGATGCTTTGGGCGCCCCCCCCTTCTCTGGTAACCCAGAGCGAAACATCGTTTAATCATTTCTCTTTTCGCTTTGGTCCTTTGTGTGTTCCTTGTGGGATGCTCATCCAATTTGAATTTTCGATATTTCCATCCAAGATCGTTTTTTGTTCTATTAAGTAGACATGGTTTACACCGCGCCGGAAAAATTTGCCAGAAGTTGAACGGCCCTTCTTCCGGCCAAATAGCGCAAGAAATAAGTTTGAGAGATTAAAAGCCCTTACAATCAAATAACGTTAAATTTTCCCTCTAATTTAAAAAAAATTTGCACGTGACTAAATTATCTCTCCATCTACCTCTAAAATTCTGCCTCTCTCTCTAAATATTTTTCATTTTATCAGCGAAAAAATGTTTTTTGGCAGTACTTTTTGTGAACGTCTAAAAAACAGTGGAAATTTGAAAAATTTGAGTATTTTATTCTAGAAATCGAAACTTTGGAAAGAAAGCATTAAAATGTGAGCAATATCATCAAAAACATTACCCCATAAATTATAATAAAATATTACCATCATGGCGTGACCATTGGAACATTTAAATATAATTACATAGTGGGATAGATAGCTTAGAGCTAGACGGGAAAATTTCTCACCCCTATCCTGCGATTACATTAATTGTGAAGATGTTTGAATAAGACACGAACCTATAGAAAACGAGAAAGAAGAAAGGTTATTTGTGAAATGCATTTTACAAAAATGCAAGAAATTCTTTATTTTTTATTTAAATTACGTTAATTTATGTGTAGAAGGGCTACTTTACTTGAGGAGGTTGTGTCTCTGTCCAAAAAGAGCGTGACTGCCCTAGCTCGAACGCGGCCTAGAAAAAAACCAACTAAATTGCGGATATCGGAATCCCACTACCACAAATATCAGCTGATAGTATAGGTTATGTTAATATTTTATTTAATTTATTTTTTTTGTTTACCAAAAAATATTCTTATCAAAAAATGGAAGATAAGAATCTTTCATGTGTAAATATCAACAGTGAAATAAATACGTCCATTGTCAGTTTAGACAAGGGAAACAAAAAAAATGTCATGCTGAACTTAGGACTTATGAACAAACCTGTTGAAGAAGGTATACTATTAATTCTGCATTAAAACTGCAAAGAATAGAAATATCTTACTGGAGTAAATACATATTTAAACAAAACACAAACTCAATGTTATTTTTATAAGCTTAGGTTTGATCGAGTTTGATTTTATGTAGGCTAAGCTATTTACCTAATATATTTAAAGTGATGTCAAAATCTTTTCTGTTTTAAAAGTTTATATGCAATTTTCTCAACTTTTTAAGACTATCCACATTGCAATCTTCCCTTATGTCAGCTCTCATGACTTCAGCGGCTTTAGGCACATGTCCCCATACTAGTAACCTAAGAGCAAAGCATTTTTTAATCTCACAAAATGCTTAACGGTTTTTCTTTTATTTTTAGTCAAAAACTGTATTTTTTTTAAAGCTACAAAGCCTGTTAATCTCATTATGGTAAAGCCATGATGACTCTTAAAATAATTTGGTTAAATACCTGTTAAATGATTTTTAGATGTGCTTAATTACACTTATGATAGGACACATGTTTTGGTAAATTTAAAGACTGTAAAGGACTTTGATTGAAAGAAATTAATACCACCTTATGTCTCACACCCTTACTTATGCTTTGAAAAATTACAATTTTTTCTGTTTGTTGTATAAAAATGGCAAAATAAAAATCATATGCACGACACCACTCAAGATGACAGACAGATTACATATGTAACAGAAATGTTTATTAAACAATTGCCTTAAATTATTTTCAAATGGTGTCTGTCTTCAACAACCTTAAATTCTCTGACTTTGTCCATAGTAGTATCTACAATCTGCGCCAAAATAATTTACCATTACCAATTCCTAAATTTACTTTAACAAAAAATTCTGTGATATATGAAAGTATTAAGATGTACAATCATCTACCACAAGACACAAGAGATTGTAATGACTATAAAACATTTCGTTTACGTGTCAAACAACATCTAGTTACCAAAGCATTATATAGTATAAGTGAATTTTATGATCAATAAGTAGGTATTAAGTTTTAAAAATGTTCCTAATGTGTGAAGTGTCAAATATCAATATTAACTTATGTGTTTTACAATAATTGTTGTGTGTGTATCAAAACGGCTACTAAATATTAAGATTTTAAGAATGTAAATGTCTGCAATGTGTTTAGTGCCAACTTAATAGTAACTTCTTGTATTACAATGGCTCTGTTTTTGAATTAATTATGTGTATGAAAATGCCAAGATATATTATTTATAGGTGATTTAACGTGACTGATTTTATTGACCTGATTTATTTATTTATTTATTTTTTAAACATATTTTTGTAACTCTTTCATTACTTTTAAGACTTTTGCTTTGTCAATGAAATTTATTTTTTTTTTGGACAATAAAGCTTATTTGAACTTGAACTTGAACTTAAAATATTTTTGCACATCACTAAAATGTCTCCCCATCTACCTCTAAAATTCTGCCCTTTCTCTCTAATTATTTTAATAGAGAAAAAATGTTTCTTGGCAGTACTTTTTTTGAATGCTAAAAAAACAGCGAAAATTTGAAAAATTTGGGTGTTTTATTCTAGAAATTGAAAGTTTGGAAAGAAAGCTTTCAAATGTGTGCAAAATCATGGCATAAAAATGTGAAAAACATAGTAAAAATTGCTTGCCTTAAATTACCATCATGGCTTAAAGTTTATTTTGCTGTCATTTCCACAAATTAAACATGTAGCTTAATTTAACTTATTTTGCTACAGTTAACTTAAAATGTATTTTGTCAAAAAAAAATTAACTGTTAAATGTGTATTTTGCATTAGCATATAGTCACATGAAATATTTGATTTTATATTGGGCTTAATCAACTGAAATCAAAAGGATATTTATCCTTCAGACGAGAATTCTTTGAAAAATATTTTTGTTAGGTACATTAGAATCTTTTGGAGAATTATTTAAAGAAAACAAAATACTGACTGTTTCTAGTACTTTAATTTGTAAAAAAAATATATGTACATAAATATTCATTAGTGATTACCAGATAAATTTCTTTGTAATTGTTATTCAAAATTAAAATTTATTAACATTCCAAAAGAGCCCCAAATGCTTTTTTAGCTATTTCTTTAATAAAATACCAAACAATATAAGAGAAATAATAGCCATTAAATCATCTAAAAAAAGTATGCAAAGTTATCTTGTTCAAAAATGCTTTTACTGTATAAAAGAATTTCTGATGTTAGCATAGTATTATGGTTAGCTTTTAATGTTATATAGTTACGATATTTATACAGACAATGTATATACCTCAATATATACTTTTAAATGAAAGTCCTGTATTATAATAATAAATAAAAAAAAAATTTGCATTACTTAAATGGTCATGTTTCTTTTTCTGTAAATCAATTTTACCAATAAACAGCCCTGAGTATTTTTTGCTGTGAACTGATTTTAGTGTAAAAAAGCCTATGGAGTTCAAGGAATGCCTGAAGGAATGTAGTAAAACCCCCATCAAAAATTAGTTCTAGTAATCTGATCAAAAATTCACAACTAGAACCCCAAAACCCCTATATACCAATTTTGAATAAAATTAGATGGTACCCCCTTGAGGATCTTTCAACTTTATTATTTTCGACCCCGAAAACCCCCGTACCACTTTTGAAGGTATACTAAGATGGTACACCCCCTTCCTCCTTGGGCAGCTACCAACTTCATAATTTTTGAAATCTGACCGAAAAATCATAATCCTTGATCCCAAAAACTTTTAAATGAAATCAGAGATATGTGGATGATATCTACTCCCTCTACCCCCTTCAATAGTTGTAAAACTGGTTTAATAATATAGTTTGGAGGATAAAGGGCAAAAATTAAGCCAACCTTGCAAAAATGATTAAACAATGAAATTTTGCATGCATACTTAGATAATTTTTGAGAAATGTAGCCACCAAAGTCCTCTGTAGAGGACCTCTATTCGAGCCTCTATTCAAGAAAACATACCGCAAAATTCATAACATTTTAAAAAATTATGGTGGAGTCTTGGGTGGAGTTATAAAATTTGGCACAGATGTTTATTAAAGACCAAGCAACATTTTAACATCTGTTGTTTACTCAAGGTCTCTCGCTGAGAGTCTTAACTCTTGACTTCAAACATAAAGCTCAAGTGCTAATGGGCTAAAAATTCTGATCTGAATGCAAAATCGTTGAAGAATAAAACAGACATAATTGAATTGCCATCGGAGCAGTTTCAATCAGTTAAAATATTAGTACTGTATAAGTTAAGCCAACACTCCATTAATATTGTAGGAATATGCAGCCCTAGCAAAAAAAGAGCAGAAATTACATTTTTAACAGAAATCCTAGAAGAAGAGATGATACAAATAGGTAGTTTTCTAGGAGACTTCAACATCAATTTGTTAGAAGAAAACATTACAGTAGTAAAAGATTACATGGACCTGTGTACTTCTTATGGTTTTAAATTTATTAACAAAACAATTCCAATCAGGCCAGGCTATCAAACTAATAGATCATGCTCTTATAAATAGCCATTTCAGAATAGTTAATATGAAAATTTGAATAAATAATCTGAGCGACCATTCACTCCATAATAAAACACATACTGATGTAATTAGAATAAAAAACGTTGATTATGAAAGTGTGGAAACTGTGTTGAAAAAAATGGAAAGCAATTACTCAACTCAAATCAATCCCGATAAAAACTACAATAGACTTGTAGACTGTCAGTGCTTCACAAAACATACATCATTCTTGAAAAAAAGGTATGCATATCTGCAAAAGAAAAACAGTGGTTTACAAATGACAAATCAAATATTGAAAAACGATTGAATATTAAAGAAAATACTACAAAAATGTGAAAGACTTCCAGACAACATTGCAATGAAAAAGAAAAAAATGCAAAAAAAGCTACTATGAAAGAGAATTTAAAAAAGTTAAAGGTAATCCAAGGAAGACATGGAGATTAATAAATTAAATAGTCAGGAAAAATGCCAAATAAATGCAATAAAAATAGATGACAAGGTGTGCCAGGATTCAAAACAAATAAGTGAGTGCTACAATTCCTTTTTTTACAGAAATTGGTGAAAAACTTTCTAGTAATATTCCTGATAGACCTTTAGAAAACAATTTGGAAAAATATTCCACTACCACCAACGTGAAGTTAAAAAAATATATTTCAGCGCTAGATACCAGAAAAGTGGCGGGAGTTGATGGCATAGCTGCATAGACATAAAATCTGATAAAATGTGTGGTAATGAGGTAGCTGGGGTGTTGTTTAAGCTTGTGAAGCAGTGTTTAGTGCGGGGAAAGTTTCCTGAAACATGTAAAGTAGCTATAGTATCACCGAGAGTATCACGTGTTTACAAAAATGGCGATAGAGAGTCATTAAATAACTATAGACCTGTATCTGTTCTCCCTGCATTTTCTAAGATAATTTAACATATAGCAAACACAAGGTTAATAAAATATCTCAATAAAATCAAGTTTCTGAACAAAGGTCAATATTAGCTTTCGCGGCTCTAGTGACACAAGCTCAGCGGCCACAGATGCAATTACAGAAATTCAGTGCAAAATAGATAAAGGGTGGAAATGTGGGCTTGTGGCGCTGGATCTGCGAAAGGCCTTTGATACAGTAAATCATCAATCAACTTTTTAAAGAAAATGGCAATGATGGTAATCCAGGAGGTTTTTTTTTTTAATTATTTGACAGGCAGCAGTGTATCTCAGTAGATAGGGCCACAAGTATCTTGAAAAAGATCAGCCGTGGGGTGACTCAAGTGTTAATCTTGGACCCCACATTGTTTCTTATACAGGGTGTCCCAAAAGTTCGAGTCCACCCTAATATCCTCAAAACCAAAAGAGGCAGAGAAGTAAAATTTCACATAATTAGAACAGGGTTCCCACTGACCTGGAAAATCTGGAAAAGTCAAGGAATTTTGAGAGCTACCTGGAAAAGTCAGGGAATGACCAAAAAATTCTGAAAAGTCAGGGAATTGGCACACAAAATCTGGAATTCCTCTTTCTCAACCTATTTTTTAAACCAACTTTGTAAAAAATATGTGAGTTCTTCTCTGCTCACCTCGTATGTAAGCTCAACATCTGTTTCACGCTCAATTAGTTCCAGTCCACCTAAAATCCAAGAGCAAGAGAAAAGAGAGAGGAAAGCTTTTTAAAACGTGTAGGACAAGAACCGCATCATTACCCAGGGTGGCAGGTTGTTTTTATTGAGCATATTTGGTTTTTGTTTCGAAATAATATCACCTGGTATAATTTTTCCTTGAGCTAAGCACACATCGCGCTATCTTCTGTTACAAATTTCAAGTGTAGGCTAGCACGTTTTTTCTAATGCGACAATATTTGTCATGTAATGTATTTATTCCTAACCTTAAAATGACGTGGGGTGCAACTCTGCGATGCGAGATTTCGAGAATTTTCAATTTTTTAAGAGCAAGAATCCAAAATGTCGAAAAAAACAGTTTCTAATTTAGACTGGATAATTCCTTCCACCACCAGAATGGCAGTGTCTACAGGCTGTGAAAACCAATAAATATCAAGCACATTGTAAGCTTTGTTGTGGTCATGTAAAGTAAGTGGAGGGTGAAAAAAATTCAAGGAAATTGCCTTTGTTAATCAAGAAAACTATCAGTCTTGTCCCAAAATGACAATGGACCTGCATCTACACCAACTACTGGAAATGAAGGAACCTCCACAGCAACTGCTTCCACTGCCAAAAAGGGTTCTACTACTTTTTTGTAAACTTTTCTTATTAAGCAATCAGTTATGGATACAGAAATATTGTTGTGCAAGGAGTATTTAAGAATAATCCTGCTGTTGCCCATTATGTCCACATCATGCATCATCTGCGAAAGTAGTAGGTTGGGTCATTCCTGGTTGGTGTCTCAATCTTGGCTTTCCTAATTGCATAGTCTAATGCTATGTTTCAGAGTTGGGGTGAAAGCGAGTCACCCTGCTTAAGCCCATTGTTGATACCAAAGAAATCAGAGTAGCTCTGTCCCACTCTTATCTTGCAGCTTGTATCCTTCGTACACATTTTTACCAGGGATATCAGCTTTTTCGGATAGCTCAATTCCTGCATTGCTTCTTACAACTTTGCTCTACATAATCTGTCAAATCTGTTTGAAATCATTAAACATTTGGTGAAGTTTTCTGTCAAATCCCAGCATTTTTCCATTATTTGTCTAAAGGTGAATATCTGGTCTATAGTGCGCCTTTAAGCATTGGCATTCCCGGACTATTTCCTTCTTATATGTTCCAATTTTCTTAGCAGAGTTATTCAGCGATAATTTGAGCATTTCTTTTTATCTCCTTTTTTATGGATCGGGACTATCACGCCTTCCTTCCATGGATCCGGTAGCATTTCGGTGTTCCAAATGTTTTTGATGAGCTTATGGATGGCCCTATGCAGTGTTTCTCCACCATATTTTATTCATTCGTCAGGTATGCCGTCACTACCAGCAGCTTTGTTGTTTTTTAGCTTTTTTATGACTTTTAACTGTTTCTTCATATGTTGGGGTTGGTATCTCATTTCAGCTGTCAATATGCTTATGGGTGTAGTATCGGTCTTTACCTCTTCGTTGAGTAGTTCGCAAAAGTAGTTCTTCCATGTGGTTAGAATCTCTCTTTCGTTGGTTATCAGTTATCCGTTGTTTGTTGAGAGGAAGTTTTCTGTTCTGGGTTGGTATGTTTTGCGCTTTGTTATTCCCTGAAAGTATTCTTTTATTCTGTTGTTACTAACTAGGCAAATTAGACTTTATTTTTAATACTGTTAAGTACCTACCTGATTTGTTTTTAGTACTTAACGAATTCGATTCTGTGATTTTTGTCTTCAAATAAAGTTTCGAACAAAGTTTTTCGTCTTATTTATCTGCTTTTTACCTTTTTATCTCGATAATATAAATACCTGTTAAAATGAGCTTTCCAAAATGGTCATGGTAAAAGTTTACATTTACTTGGTATCCACGCCACGTAGACAAGCAATTTATATCCAGAAAATACTTAAATAGAGTTTTTTTTCTGTTTCTAATTTAGTGTGTGCTCAGCATGGTTTTACAAAGGGTAAATCAACAACCACTAACTTAGTTTTATATCAGTTATCACTGTTGAAGGCTTTGGAAGACAAGAAACAAGTTGATGCTATCCATACCGATTTTTCCAAAGCCTTTGACAGTGTTGATCATGGTTTGCTTTTTCTCAAACATAATTCGGTGGTTTTCTAGTTCCTTTACTGGTAGAGTACAAAAAGTTAAGATTGGCAGTTTTTTGTCTGAAAATATATTAGCAACTTCTGGTGTGCCGCAAGGCGGCCACTGCTCTCCTTTACTTTTTAATATTTTCATCAATGATATCATGTGAAACTTTCACCATAGTATACCATTATCTTTTGCAGATGATTTTAAATTTTATGGAATATTAAATAATGTTTCTGATACTCTATTATTACAGGAGGATATAAGCCTCTTAGTCACTTGGTGTGAGGAAAATAAGTTAAAGTTAAATGTTGACAAATGTTGAGAAAAGTTTTTTTAGAGACAACAGAAAGATTAATTATCATTACTATGTTAAGGATAAAGGAATTAAATATACACCCAAGATAAAAGACCTTGGTGTGACTTTGGATGAGGGATTAAAATTCGTTGATCATATTAAGAACATAATTCTGCAGTCCTCCAAGCTGTTGGGTTTTGTCTTGAGGAATTGTAAACATTTCTTAATTACGTGTTCTAAATGTATTTACATAAGTTTAGTTAGATCACCGTATCATAATGTTCGGAAGATTTTGATTGAAAGAGTTCAAAACAAATTCTTACGGTATTGTGCATATCAGTCTGGGGTTCGTGTTATTGATCATAATTATGAGGGCATAAGAAATATCCTTAAGCTTGACTCCCTGGAGTTTCGTACACTCAAGATTGAGTTGCGTTTTGTTTATGATCTTTTTAACTTTCAAATAGATTGTCCTAAATTACTAGAGCAGATCAAGCTTTATGTTACTATAAGACAAGTGAGACACAAATATCTTTTTTATGTTGACTTTTATAGAACAGAATTTTGTTTGAACTCTCCTCTAAGTAGATGTTTATCAGTGATAAATCGGAACAATCTTGAAATTACTGGGATAACAAAAAGTATGTTTTTTAGTTAGAGTTTTTTTATATGAGTTAAATTTGTTACATTAAATTTGTTACAAGAGTTTAAAACTCATAGTAGCATTCATAATATTCCAACCAGAAATAGTAACAAACTAATTATTCCATTTAGAAGGCTAGAAAAAACAAGAATTGGCTCCGACTACTATGGTATTAAATTTTACAATCTTCTCCCAAGCAACATTATAAATCTCGATGCCAAACATTTTAAAGTTATGTTAAAAAAGTTTTTGGTAAAACATGCATTTTATGATATCAATGACTTTCTTGATGCAGATCTCTCTAATATGTGTTAACAAGTAAATTTGTCATGTTTTTCTGTTATTTTGATTTTTTTGTTCATTTTTTTGTTTGTTAATTACTGATTTTGTGTGTTTTTTTATAAGTAATTAATGCGGCAAATTTTTATTATAAAGCGTGAGCCATGCAATATAATATGAAATTCAGTTGTGTTAAGTTAAGTCATATTATTTTTATAATACTTATTTTATGTGTGATAACCTTTTTATATTTATTTAAGTTTAATATTTACTTTATTGTATTTCTTGACTTGCGTAAGTGCTTTAAGTATGATAACGCCAATAAAGAATTGAATTGAATTGAAAAAAAACATTAATAAGTTTATATCGCGTTTCTTTAACTTTCTTGCCTATATAAAATAAATTTCTTTATAGGAATTAACTGTTTCTATATACCTAATCCCATTGATTTTTATTAACATATTATATTTTGTAAAATTGTTACATTTAATGGGGAAATCCTGTCAATAAATAAATCTAAATCTATTTTTTGGAGCACATATCAACACAAAATACCTGGAATTTTTTAAAAAATGGTCAGGGAAAACCTGGAAAAATCAGGGAATTTGGAAATCAGAATTTGGTCGGATCTCTGTAGAAGGTTTACAAAAAAGTATCTTTTTGGAAGCTAATCATCGTACCCATTTTTTAATGAGATACCATGTATATTTTGGAAAACTTAAATAGAGCTTTTTTTCTGTTTCTAAAAATACCTAATATGTTACCTTTTTCATTAACGGTTTTTAAATAAAATGAGAAAGTCATCGCCATAAGACCAATGGGTTAAACAAGAAAACAGATATTCGCTGGTTCTTTTTCTAAATCATCAGTCTTATTTAAAAGTTTTTCTCATTTTATTTAAAAACCATTAGAGAAAAAGGTATTAGGTATTTTTGGAAATAGAATGAAAAGCTCTATTCAAATTTCCCATTACCCGAAAATGTTGTTATAAGGTTCAAATCTTTCAAATCTACAGTTTTCGAGATATTTTCATTTCCTTTCAACATAAAATAATTAAAATAATAAATAAATAAAAACAAATTTGTAGTCCATATTCATGGAAACTTAAATCCTGAAAACCGTTCACCGTTACTTGCTTTTGGTCCTAAGTTACAATTTTTTAAAATATTTTAACTCCTTTTCCCCCTTTTCGCCCTTTCAATCCCCCACCAACCTACCAAAAAGTTAATCAGTTCATGTTCAGCCGATAAAATTAATTAAGGCGTTCTTGAGTTATCGTAAATACAGACAGACAACAGACAACTTTTTTTTTTCGTCGATTAATGTGTTTTGGAACCTTACTAACTCATTTTTGATAAAATTAAGTAAAGTCAAAATTTCACGATTTTAATAGTCCCCCATACCATATGGGTATGGTGGACTAAAAATACTTTTTAGCTATTTGAAAAAAAAATAGTGTGGGCTCGCTAGCTTTATTTAAACATATCAAGCCCAACCTTAGATAAAGGTTAAAAATATCCGTTTATATCTCAGAATTATGTGCTCCATAAAAATAGATTTAGATTTATTTATTGACGGTATTTTTCCATTAAATGTAACAATTTTACAAAATATAATATGTTAATAAAAATCAATGGGATTAGGTATATATAAACAGTTAATTCCTATAAAGAAATTCATTTTATATAGGTAAGATAATTAAAGAAACGCGATATAAACTTATTAATGTAACAAATTTAACTCATATAAAACTACTCTATTACACAACTTAATAAACATGCTTTTTTTATCCCAGTAAACAATCAAAATTGTTCCGATTTATCACTGATAAACATCTACTTAGAGGAGAGTTTCTGAGGAGAAATTCTGTTCTATAAAAGTTGATCTGCTCTAGTAATTTAGGACAATCTATTTGAAAGTTAAGATCATAAACAAAACGCAACTCAATCTTGAGTGTACGAAACTCCAGGGAGTCAAGCTTAAGGATATTTCTTATGCCCTCATAATTATGATCAATAACATGAACCCCAGACTGATATGCACAATACGATAAGAATTTGTTTTGAACTCTTTCAATGAAAATCTTCCGAACGTTATGATACGGTGACCATACAATGCAACTATATTCTAAATTAAATCTAACTAAACTTATTGAGAATGTTTACAATTCCTTAAGACAAAACCCAACAGCTTGGAGGACTGCAGAATTATGTTCTTAATATGATCAACAAATTTTAATCCCTCATCCAAAGTCACACCAAGGTCTTTTATCTTGGGTGTATATTTAATTTCTTTATCCTTAACATAGTAATGATTATTAATATTTCTGTTGCCTCTAAAAAAACTTTTTGTATATCATTTGTCAACATTTAACGTTAACTTATTTTCCTCACACCAAGTGACTAAGAGACTTAAATGCTCCTGTAATAATAGAATCAGAAACATGATTTATTATTCGATAAAATTTAAAATCATCTGCAAAAGATAATGGTATACTATGGTGAAATCCTTGATGAAAATATTAAAAAGCAAAGGAGAGCAGTGGCCGCCTTGCGGCACACTAGAAGTTGATGATATATTTTCAGACAAAAAACTGCCAATCTTAACTTTTTGTACTCTACCAGTAAAGGAACTAGAAAACCACCGTTTGAGTGAAAACCAAATCGATGCAATATCCCAAAAAGCAAACCATGATCAACACTGTCAAAGGCTTTGGAAAAATCGGTATAGATAGCATCAACTTGTTTCTTGTCTTTCAAAGCCTTCAACAGTGATGACTGATATAAAACTAAGTTAGTGGTTGTTGATTTACCCTTTGTAAAACCATGCTGAGCATTATCGATCAGTCCTCGGCATGGCCATGTCAATTGATCACACATTAATTTGTTTTGGAATGGTGGATTGTGTACAAATGCTTCTATAATTAGTTATGTTTTTTTTGTCGCCACTCTTAAAAATTGGTACTAGATAGCTTTGTTTCCAGAGCTCTGGATATTCTGAACTCATCATAGAAATATTAAATACAATTGTGAGTGGTTTTGTGAGTGTACAAACACATTTCTTCAGAAGTAAGTCAGGAATACCATCGGGCCCCACAGTAAGCTTTTCAGAGAGGCTCATAATTGCTTTAAAGATGCTCTGACCGCTGATTGAGTGCCAAATAATATTATTGTTAGGGTAAATTTCTGCTAATGTGTGATCAAGTGACGAACTTGGCGAATATACAGTGGAAAAATATTTACTAAATGAATTGGCAATATCTTGTCCTTGACTTAACTCTTGGTTATCATAAACCATTTTTGAAGGAAGACTATAGGAACTTTTTTGATCTCTAATAATATTAATTTCCAAAAATACCTAAGGTTACTCTTACAACTATTATCTACATTAATTAAATACTGGGACCGGCAGTCACTAGAGAGTTTCTTACACTGAGATTTAAGAACCGTAAATTCTTGATAGTTTAAATAAGTTTTATCAGCTAGATACTTTTTGTGGGCTTTTCTTTTCATAGACGTTAAGTGCCTTAGTTCTGGCGAGAACCATTTAGGAAAATAATTTGTTTTGGATTTTTTTACAGGTACCAAATATGCAATTGCCCCGCAAATATTTCATAAAACATGGATGAGATGGAGGAAGGATATTTTCCCAATGGATCAACCCAAGATAATTATTAAGCCCTAAAAAATTGCAATTTTTAAAATCATACGAAAAATCAGATACCTCCAAACTTGTTTTATTCTTATCATTAAGCAATATCTCTCAATCATAGGCAATGTGGTGACAACTATCCTTAAAAAGGGGATAACTAGCCGTATTAATAACTAAGTTAACTAAGTTTGTAAATGCCAAGTCTAAATAAATTCCTCTGTTGTTCGGAATTTTGTTAACCTGAAAAAGATTAAGAAATCCAAAAGATGCAGCTATAGTCAAGGCACTTGAGTTTTCAGGACACTCAACACTAACTCCATACTCATCATTGGACTAACTCGCTTCTGGCAAGTTATAATCCCCCACTGCAGTGTAATTCATAAACATCATTCTGCTGGCGGGGTGGTATATATTCTCCTCCTACTATAAACCTTGCTGTACCAATATTAAGCATAATAAATAGCTGCTCAATTCTATTTTCATCTCTAGAAATTATAGATGCCAATATTTGTTTCCTGACATATATAAGGACTCCACCATCACTACGCTTGTAACTTGTTTCACCAGTGCGGTCAAAGCGAAAGCTATTATCGAGGCTATTATAATTTTTACCCTGAATTTCACCATCATTAATTCTCTCACATAAGTTGCTCTCAACCAACGCAATGACATCATAAGACGAACAGTTAACAGAAGTTATGAGTTTTTCTAATAACATTTCCTTTTTCTTTACGATCTTTAAATTCAGCCGGAACTTTTTTGTGTGTAAATTGTTATTTCTGTTTTAAATCTCTTGAAATCCTAATATTTGATGACCGAAGCTTGTTACCATTTTTCAAAATTTTCAATACAGTATTAGCAACATGTTTTTCATCACTGTTAATTCGATCCTGTAGAACAGACGAGTTAGAATGGGGAACATTGTTGAACATCATTGTCACGCTCTTTTTGAGCGTTCATTAATTTCGAAAGCAAGGCTATCAATATCCTGACCTGACCCGATTGATGTTGTTAATTCAAATTCAATCCGTGTTGTCATCTCTTAATTGTTTTATTTCTAAAATCATTGCTTCGATTGAGCTTTTTTGCTCTTTAACGCAGTCCGTGATTTGTTGGGATGATATTTAATTCCGCGAATAGAAAGAAACAAAGTAAAGATTTTTTACTTTTTCTGCCATTTAAAAAGTAGTAGTGTTGGCTCCGTTTTTATAAACTTAGCAGGCCCAACGTTAAATAACTACTCAACATTTTTAGTCCACCATACCAATATTGTATGGGGGACTATTAAAATCGTGAAATTTTGACTTTTTTAAATTTTATCAAAGATCAGTTACTAAAGTTCCATACACGTAAGGCCCATTCTACACGAGCCACAAAAACGCGACCGTTTGCCTGCGAGCGACACGCGTGTGTCACAGAACCACAGAGTTTTTATTGAGCATACTATACGGGCAACTTTGCGGTCTCGTGTGGACGCGTTCATTGTCGTGCCGGCGTTTTGATCGCAAGAGGTTGCGTAAAAGTCGCGCGCCGGATGCCAGCGGATCATTCTACATGTAGCGACTTGCAAGCGTCTGACCGGCCGAGCCGATTTGTCCTTCACCAATCCACGATTAGTAGTGCAGATCGGGATATCTGCGAAGCTAAGATGAAACACCCCTAAGGTCAGACGATTAGCACCAACCGGGTGTACCCACCAACGTCTTTTTTTACGTTTTTTGGCCAACAAACTTAATAAAGTTCATTGGTGAACAGCGATACACTCAACTTGTACGGGATCAGCACATATTAGGCTTTTTGTCGCTAGTCTAGAATTGGGTCGCGTTTCACTCGCCAATTATACGCGCTACAAAGGAGCGGCGTCTACAGGCTCGTATAGAACGGGCAAAATTTTCAAGCGACTGAGCGACTAACCGGTCGCGTTTTTGTGGCTCGTGTAGAATGGCCCTAAATCGACGTAAATAAAAGTTGTCTGTTTTCTGTCTCTATACACGATAACTCAAGAACGCCTTAATCAATTTTAACGAAATTTGATACAAAAATCCTCTGTCAGCTGAGCATGAACTCATTAATTTTTGGATAGGGTGGTGGGGGGATTGAAGGGGGGAAAAGAGGGATAAAATATTTTTAAAAATGTTAACTTTGGAACAAAAGCAAGTAGCGATATACGGTTTTGAGATTTAAGTTTCCATGAATATGGACTACAAATTTTATTATAAAGTGCAAATTCGTGGGAGCTTTAGTTTCCGAGTTATTTGAAAAAAACGTGAAAATATACAAAAAAAATCATAACTTTAGAAGTAAAGCAGCTATTGATATGCGGTTTTCAGATTTTAGTTTTCGTAAATATTACCCAAAAATTTTGTTATCAGGTTCCAATCTTTCAAAGCTACAGTTTTCGAGATATTTTCATTTTCTTTCAAGATAAAATAATTGATTGTATGGTGGACTATCCGTGCTTTCTAGCATCAATTTTTTAAAAAATATTTAGTTTTTTCCTATTTTTATGAAGTCTATAAAAAGCACATAACTCTGAGATATTTAACGGATATTTTTAAACTTTATTTAAGGTTGGACTTGCTAGGTTTATATAAAGCTAGCGAGCCCACACTATTAAAAAAAAATACTAAAAAGTATTTTTTTTAGTTTTTTTTTATATTTTCATGGGGCACAGAAAAAGCACATAATTCTTAGATATTTAACGAATGTTTTTAAGCTTTATTTAAGGGTTAGCCTGCTAGGTTTATATAAAGCTGGCGAGTCCACCTTTTTTAGTCCACCATACCAATATGGTATGGGGGACTATTAAAATTGACTTTTATTAATTTTATCAAAAATGAGTTACGAAGGTTCCAAAACACCTTAATCGACGAAAAAAAAAAGTGGTCTGTCGGTCTGTTGTCTGTGTGGTGATAACTCAAGAACGCCTTACTCGACTTTAACGAAATTTGGTACAAAAATCCTCTATCGGCTGACCATGAACTGATTAACTTTTGGGTAGCGTGGCGAAGGGTTGAAGGGGGGGAAAAGGGGGTTAAAATATTTAAAAAAATTCCGACTTTGGAACAAAAGCAAGTAGCGATATACGGTTTTCAGATTTAAGTTTCCATGAATATGGACTACACATTTTGTTATAAAGTTCAAGTTCGTGGGAGCATTAGTTTCCGAGTTATTTGAAAAAACGTTAAAATATATATATGTTTTCGAGATATTTTTATTTCCTTTCAACATAAAATAATTGATTGTATGGTGGACTATCCGTACTTTCTAGCACCAATTTTTTTTTTAATTTTCTCGAAAACTAAAAGAGCACAACATTTTTTAAAAGCGGACGAAATTAGCACATAAAACGCACATAATTCTGGAATAATTAAACTTTGAATTTTGTGAGGTGGGTCCGCTACCAATAGGATATGGGTAATTAACTTAAAGGACAAAAGTTACTTGTAATTTACCTTCTAGCTTCTTTCAAGTTTCAAAATTTTATATGTTATAAATTACTTCTTTTTGACCAATAAATGTAACTTCGGGGTTATAGGATTTTTTAAGTTAAATTTTACACTGCACCCGAGGGAAGGAATTTTTTTGGGTTTTTTTCGGAATTTTTTTTGTCCTAAATTACTTGTTGTTGACCAATAATGAAAATTCCGGGTTAATGGATTTTTTTAGTCAATATTTATGTTAAATTTTACAAATTTTTGACCTTAAAACTTCTTTTTTCGTTTTTTTTTTGGGAAAATTTGATGTTTTAAGTTACTTGTTTTTGACCAAATGTAACTTCGGAGTTAAGGGGTTTTTAAGTCAAGATTTATGTTATCTTTTATCAACTTTCCGCCTCGCAAAATTTGACACCACAACTCCGACTTAATTTGAATAGACACCCTTAAAAATGTTTGTTGCTATTTTTGGAAAATTTTTTTATATGTAACGCAGTTTTGAACCCTCTCCCCCCCCCCGTGACACTTTTTTACCATTTACATGATTTATGGATGGCCCCTTGATAACCGCTACCATTTTGTGACATCATGTTCAGTTCAGAAATTTTTTTATAAAAAATTTTACTGAAAATGAAACGAATTTTAAACAATTTTGGCGAAACATATTTAGAAATGGATTTTTTTGGACTTCATTTCACCAAATTGGTCAATTATATTTCTTTTGCAACTTCAATAGTCGATGTTAAATAATTTTTAATAAGTTTCAGTTTGCTGAAACTACGTTCACACCTGGCTATTGTAACCGGTATTGTATTGCTTAAGACCTTACTCATTGATTAACTGAAGCAGGTCTAGAATCGTAGCAGATTCGATATTTTCCGGCAAAATTAACAGCGTCGCATAGGTACGTAAAGGCACAAATCTCTTCAAGGAATTCTACGGCATTAATATTTCTTTCATATTTCATAGCCAAAATCATCAGCAATTTCCATCAGTTTTTCATATCTTCAATTCATTTTTGTAATTAAGATATCAGTTGCTTGAATGATATTGGTTATCATCTTCGCCCTCGTACAATTGCAGTATTTTTTTCTTCTTTGATCTTTTGGAAAATTTTGGACATGCAAAGTGGATCCAATGTAGAGGCACGTACGAAATTTTCTTGTAAAATGAACTATTTAATCCCTGAATTAAATTAGCAGCATTTCTACATTGGTTGAAGCAGAATAAATACCTGCCAGATTTAAGCAGTGACTTGCAAATCATTTTGCCTTTGAATATGTGCTTGTACACCACGATATTTTCCGGAGATGTTGGCTCCGTTATCGCAGCCTTGACCCTGAGCATCTTGAATATCGAGCTTGTCTGTTTTCAGTTTTTCGATTATATCAGATGCCAGTCCTTTGCCAGTTTTTTCTTCAGTATAAATGAAGTCAACAAAACTGTCTTGTGTTAAAACTTTCCCATCAACAATCTGGACGTAACGGATTATTTGTGCCATCTGTTCATGATGAGGGATATCAGGCGTACAATCAAACAGCAAACTATAATATTTTGATTTCTGGATTTTTAGTATGATTTCGTTACGCACTTTTTTGTCCCAACAAATTAATGAAATCATTTTGAATTTGTGGTGACAAGTAGTTGACTGATCCCTGTTTAATACTACGAAGAAGTTCTGCCAAAGTTTCATCGTTTTTGCTGAGCAGATCCAAAAAGACCCCAGCTCTTGGTGCTCCAATTTGTGACACTGAGCCTCCTAATGCTAAATTGTTTTTTGCGCAGAACATTGTCGCTTTCAAAATGGCTCGAAGCATATGCCGCCACTGTTCTTTTTCCAACAGAATTTGTTTTTGCAACTCATTGTCAATGCATTTTGAGTTTTTAAATCGTGCCAAAGATATTTTCGATAATCTGACGAATTTTCATGATCTTCCAATCCTAAAACCCTTCTTTACAATTAGCAATAAAAGGCACATTAGAACTGCGATATTCGAATAAATAGCAACAGAAGCAGAATATAAAATTTCTATCTTTGGAGTATATCAACCAATTTTTATCTATAGTTTAATAGCCGATTCTAGGTATAACTGGGTTACCCAACTGAAATCGATGTTGGTAAACATTAACTCTTTGGATATATGGAATTCGTTAAACCTTCATGTATTAAAAAATAACAGAGAAAAACTGAACTCAATACCAATCATTTCTTTACGAGAAAGACGTTCAAGAGTTAAACGAATCTAGATACTCTGACTATTACAAATTCTTTGAAATCAACCCTGTTTTAATTCCAAGTTGCTACTTGCTATACTCATTACCCATGTACGCCACCAAAATTTTTGCTCAACTTCGACTTGCATCTAAATTTTCTATTAGAATAATTTACAATAGTATTCTTTATAAAATAAATCAAAAAGAGCTATGTACTGTCTGCAATATGCAAACCAATGAAACATTGTACCATATAACTCTGTGTTTCGGACTTCCATTGTCTATATTTTATTTATAGACGACGTTTCGATCAGTACAATCTCTGATCGAAACGTCGTGTACAAATAAAATATAGACAATGGAAGTCCGAAACACAGAGTTAATTTCAAACACATCCTTGTCTGAAACTTTCAAACATTGTACCATATACTTGTTGAATGTCCGTTGTACGAATTTCTTCGTTCCCTGCAATTAGAGCCTTCCAAACGGAACCGGAGGGTAACACTGAGCACCAAAATATCTCTCTCCTTGTTAATTTTTTAATAATGTTAATTAAAACACGTTCATACCTCTTAGGTGATTTTTGAAATATGAATTAAGATTTTAATTTATACCCCCATCAAAAACACAAACTCCTATATTGGCTATGTATACTTAAATATAAATTTGGCTTTTCTTGTCACTTATTTTTTTCTTTACCTGTCATTTTTCTCTTTGAAATCTCTTACATAGTTATTTAACCAACTTATTATTATTTTTTTGTTATTAAAATTTTGAAATTTTAGGCTATTTTACTAACCAAATTTTGTTTTTGTTACTAACTATTTAGCTGTACCTACTTACTTTTATAATATACAACTGAACCCTTGTTATATTATTATACATTAGAAACAATAAATTAAATATAGTTTAATGACTAGGCAATTGTTTTTTTAAACCAATGGAGCGTCAATCGACGTTCATCTTTATTTGCTTTAGTGTTTTTAAAGTCAATGCCTTTCCTTAATCAATCAAAGTAATTATTATGCTGTCGGTAATGATATGTGGCCTTATTGTAAGGTCATTATAACTAATAATAATTTTTTGTTCATCGATTCTTATAGCGCTCAACTTTTCTGATTCTGGATCTTCGGCACCGCAGTGGCGTCACTGGTTGTAATGTTTCTTGAAAAAAATTTCACTATCCGAAATTCAGCAATAGTTTGTAAATCAGCAGGTGTTGAATTTGGGTTATCAGAGCTGGTGTTTGAAACTGAATCTGTACTGTACAGACACTTTTTAAGTTACAAGCTTTAATTAAGTGCACTAAAAAGTAGAAAATATTTTTTCCATTTCTGAATGGTAAATAAAAGCGATATGTATATGGTTTTTAACTTGTATGTTTCTGATTAAGCTTTCAAATTCCCTTCTGTGTTTGAATTTAGAATTTTTGATAATTGTATTTTTTTACTGATTTATATAACCAAAAATCATCACTAGCGTTTTATATTATGTTCTTAACTGGTCCTTATTTATCATTTAGTTTATTTAATTTAGCTGTTTTTGCTTAACAAAAATGTATCAACAAATAAGTGTTGGGTATAATTTAAAATTATATATCTATGTATGCCGAATATTACTGTTACTTTTAATAGTGGAAATTTGTTTAAATATTATATTTAGGACATGAACTATTGCTTTGTCGATGGAAGATATACCTTTTCAGACAATAAAGCTTGTTAAGGTAAAGATAGATTATCAACTTTGTGAAGCTCAAGAAAATCTCAACCGAGGGGGTAACCACTAGGGTAAAATTTGTGACGCGATTTCGCACAGTGGTTACCCCCTCGATCTCAACTGAAATTCTAATTACTTTTTTTTAGACTTGTTGAAAATAGTAAATGTTGGACCACTAGGTATACTAAACTATTGTTACAGTTCTATTGCCTCATACTTCCGAAACTGGATAAAACAAACCCAATGCAGAGATATTCTTAATTAAAATTTTTGCGTTACACAAAAAGAATAGGCCAAAATTTGCTGAAAATTTGCACTTCTGTAAAAAATAAAAAAATGTTGATGATCCCATTTTTTCCGGGCACCCTTCATATTTGTTTTGATTTAAAAAATAGTATAATTTTACATTTTTCAAAAGAAGTTATTAAAACGTTGTGTAATCTGTTAAATTACACTAGGGAACAAATTCCGACTTTTTTTTTTGTTTCCTAAAAAAACATTTTTTTTGGGTTTAACTACACCCAAGAAAAAATACCAGTTAAGTATTTAAGGTGGCTCTCAAAAAAAACTATAATATTTGTTAAAAAATTTATAGGCATACAGTGAATACAGAAGATACATATAATCATATATTTTTAATTTAAGAAAAGCATTTAAATAGCACATTTTTATTATTAAATCTAGAGCTTAGACACTCATTTTGCGCTTCTTAGCCTGCCTTTTAAAAGTAGCCTCTGGGGCATCTCTCGTAATAGTCCACCAGGGTGCTTATTCTTGACGGATAGGGAGTAGAAGAGGCGAGAGAAGTAGGCGGGGTTTACTAAAAATTTGGCGACACTGTATTCTTGAAAAAAAGTTAAGAGAGGGAGCTGCTCCCGAGAGAGCAGCTATGTTCTCTTAGTAAGACCCAGTAGTAGAGGCCGATCCCCGGGTCTCCAACCTAATTTTTATATTGATTTTATCTGTTTTTGTTTTTTCTGAGTAAAAGCGTAATCATACAAGGCTAAAATGAATGTTGAAGACTTCAACAACATAATTTTAAATGATGTGGTAGTGGAAGATGCTCGAGAAGACGTGGAAGATGCAGTGGAACAATTAGGGGTTCCAAGGGATGTTTTGGACAAAAGAAACCCCTTTGATTTAACGGAACATAAATGTGTCCAATTATTAGGATATTTCTTTCCATAAAGTAACGCTTGCCGCACACGTGAATGTAGCAGAGAAAGTTCCCCTGTACATATTCGGTCTAGCGTAGATAAATTCTATAAGCAGCTCTTTATGTTGGCTCTATAAAGGCCTGGATTTGTCCACGTTTTCTTTTGCAACTTGTATCTCCATTTTATAAAAAATAACAACAAACGAAAAACAGCGTTATGTACATTCAGAAAAATTTTGGTTGGTTTGGTAGGTCAAAATGTGTTGCGTTTTTATTGGTTGCACAAACTGGCAACAGTGTTCCCAGGGATTGCATTGACCCGCCCACTCCCCATATCTCAAGAATGCGGATATTTTCTCCCGAGGACCGTGAGCTATAGATCAATCCCCGGGGATTCTCCCACCTTTCACTTTCAAGAATAAGCACCCAGTAGTCAGCTAGTATTTCACAGTTTCATTTTCCCTGATACCTTCTTTCCCAGTGGCGTAGCCAGAAACTGGCTCTGGGGGGGGGGTTTGAGCAGTTGAACAGGCTAGAATTAAAAAAGAAATAATGAAAAAAGCGCCGCAGGCGAAAATTTTGTAAAAAGTAATGGTAATTTTCGGGAAAAAAAGGAAATAGCAGCGCAGGTGAAACTTTTTTGAAGAAAAAGAAGAAGAAAACATTTTTAAGTACATGATTGAGTTAGAGAGTAGCTATTTTTTAGGCCTCTGGGAGGGGGAGTTTAACCGTCAAAACCCCCTCTGGCTAAAATATTTTGGTTTAATCTCGCTCGTGCTCGTCACTTACAGCACCACATTTTCCGAAAAGTAATCCAGATGAGAATCGAAGAAATGAATTTTTAACGACATCCTATGTTTTGATAACTCAAAAGAAGTTGGGCAACCAGGTCTTTATAGTTTTCTGCTCTAGCGTTTTACAAAAAATTTGTTGCAACCATTTTCAATGCATTCCCACCACAAATATTCCCTTTTTAATTTTAGCGTCAGTGATTCTAGGAACCTTTTTTTGAAATAACTAAAAGCATGGCCTTCTTTGTCCATGACCTTCACAAAATTTTCCATAAGTCCTAATTTTATATGAAGTGGCGATAGTAAAATATTTTCTCTCTCTCTCTCTCTCAGACTAATTCCTAACAATATTATATAAAAATGTAACTAACAATTTATGATATATGTTATAAGTATTTAAACACCTTATAAAGTATAATTGGTATAATAAATCCAGGTTGTCGAATTTTTCCATACATTAAGGGCAGATAGGTAATTATCATAATTAGCATGGATCTATAAGACCGAAGCTAACTGAGACTATTGCTAGATTGTTAATTAGTATAACAAAATAAGTAAGATTTTGCCATTTTAGTATAGGAAACATTTTTGCTGTTCCCGAGTGTTAGAAACTTGTTAAAAATAGGCGCGCAGAAACTTGTTAAAAATAGGCGCGCCTACAAGGGACGGGGCGGAGGGTTATCCCTTCCACATTTTGCGAATTCTCGGCACGTTACTTTTTCTAAAAATTTTGCATGCATAATTTTTTTTACGTGTGTGAAATTTAACTTGCGGCATTTTTTTATACTAGGAGTTTCCATCCATTATAGGATCCATGCTCAGTTTAGTAGAGATATATTCCATTCGAATCTTGCTTGTCCATCGTGTTGCAGTAACTAACTGTTAATGCATTTACAAATCGGTTAGAAAAAGTACTCAAACGTAGTGCAGCAAGAATGATACACTACGTACAACTCTGAAAAACTGAACGAAGACTCAAATAAAAAGCAGCTCAATCGGTTTTCAAAATTAAAATTCGTCAAGTTCTTAGTTTTTGAGACACTAAACAATAATATTATGCAAGTTGCGAGCCAGAACAATTATTCGCATCCAAGTTGTTTTTGAGTTAGTTTGTTATCAATCTCCGCGTCTCCTCTTGTCAAAGTCTTTGTCACCAGTCATATTTCCTGCAAAAACAACTTGAGCGAGTTTACACCATTTTCTGTTACGTTTTCTCTGATGGGTTTTAAGTAAAATGGTAAAATCATCTTCATATGACCCATGACTTAAACAATTGCCGCCTTAGCTCCGCAACCTTAATGACTGGCGGCACGAATAGCATCCAAAAAGTGTTATTTTTGGAGATATTAGAAGGGTTGTTCTAATAAAATTTGTCTTTTTTTATTAGTTATTCGTTAGTTTGTTTTTTGATTTTCTGATTCTAAATCTAAAGCAAAAGATAAAACCATGTGAAACATCATGAATTTTTGTTGAAATGAATTTTCCATTCTACCTTTGATGAAAAGGCCAGGAATAAATCCAACATTTATAAATCCTTAAATTACTTAAATTATCTGAATTATTTATTTTAGTGGATGAAACTCCCACTCCAACTAGATTAATCCGTAACTGTGAAGAGGTTGGTCTATTTCAAGACTTACAAAATGTAAATCCCTTTGACGAGTACTTTAAGAAAGCCGTGGAGAATAAGGATTACAACATTCCAGCATCCAATACAACACAACCAACAGATGATAGCCTACATACACCACAGATTTATCCACAACCAGAAGAACAAATCGAACCAGTAAAACCTGTAGAAAAATTTGGGCTAGATTTGAATTTAATAGATAGTAATGACACAAATGAAAGTGACGATGCTTTAATGATTATTAACTCTGATGAAGAAGATCATTTAAATCGTTCAAAAACTAATAATTTAAACCAAAATAGTAAAGATCTTGAGGAAGATGTTAAGGAAAAGGTGAAAACAGCCATAATTCAAAAAGTGCAGGGATTAAAACCTGTTCCCTTGCAGAAACTACAGCAACCCAAGACAGCACCCAGACCTAACAGGTTTGTTATTTTTTTGGTAAATTTATTAAGAGGCGTCTTTTTATGTTTTTGTTCTAAAACAAAGTAAACATTTGGTTTGTTATTAAAATGGGTAAGTAAGATAGTTGAAGTCTTCAGGGTGAAGATTGTTCATTATAAGAAATGAGAAAATCCAATATTCTTCACCAATAATTTAGTTATTGTTTCCCAACTGATTGATGTTCAGGAGGTAGAGATAATGATGAACAATTGTCTAGTAAAAAAATAAAAAAATTCAGTCGATAAACATTTTTAAACAAAGAAAAATCAACCTTATGTTAAACATTTTTATAAATGGAAACCGGTTGGGAAGCAATAAATAAATTTATTTGATAAGAATATTTTATTTTCTCATTTCTTATACAGACCGCTTCAAGCTACTGCGAACATAGGGCGGAAGAAGTCTAATTTGCCAGTGTACGTACATGCAGAGACACCGCACGCCTATCAGTGAAGCAACCAATACTCAGGCTTGCGATCACCACTTGCATGACTTTCCTTTGGTATTTAGTACGCCTCTAACCACGGTGCTGTGTGGACCGTAGTCAATGAAACCGGAATTTGGTCAATAAATACGCAAATTTTTATAACGTAATTTTCTTATTTTTTGTCACTGATAAATAAGAGCGTTTTATTGTCAACTGCTCAGATTTATCAGTGACGACGTGTTACAATGAAAATAATAAGGAGAAACAAAATAAAAGCAAGTTCTCAAAATAAAATAATACATTCTAAAAACCAAAAAGATTCTCCCAGTCAAAAAAAAATTAAAGCAAATGTTCGAAAAGTCCTCCTTGCTCCGCTAGACAATATCCGAGCCTACTATAAAAACCCCTTCTAACGTTTCCAAGCATTTTAGGGGTGATAATTTGAAAAGCTGCTTGAAAAACAGATAGAAGTCATTAGGAGCAAGATCGGGAGATCGAGCTGGCCATAAAATAGTTCCCCGTGTACTTATAACCCGATTAGGAAATACATTATCAAGATATTCCCTAACAAGGCCAACATTGTGAGCGGAACAACCATCTTGTTGAAACCATGTTTCACCAAATCTTACACCTAACAACTGCCTAGTAGTTGGAATAATGTGCTGCTGCAGTAGATCCAAGTATCTAGGACCATTCAAATTGCAAAATGGCCCAATTACGTGTTCCCCTATAATACTCCCCCCCCAAAAAACATTTAGTTTTTGGGGATACTGTGTTCTTACGTCAAAATACAAATGCAAATTTTCCCTCGACCAATATCGAACGTGTGTTGGGTTATGACGATTTGACCATTTGACCATCTGCACTTTTTCGGCAACTTCGTAGACATCCATTTTTGGTTTTAAAAATGTATTATTTCAATTAAGAACTTACCCATCTGTTTCTCGAGCAAGACAGAAATAAAACAAAATAATAAAAACAAAATGAATTTCCAAAAGATAGCACTGCAGCGTGCTTCGAATCCACCTCGGTCGTACGGCACGGAGAGTAAATTGGACTTGATTCCCCCTATGTTCGCAGTAGCTTGAAGCGGTCTGTATAGGATAGGTAGGTTTAACACAACACTATCAATTTCAAGACGTTTCAGAAACGATATTCGATTGGCATGATTTTGTGGTTATCAAAATAACGATAACAAAATTTTTATTATTATCTAATATATGATAATAGTTTTCAAAAATGTTAAAATTTAGGGCCTAATTCCAAAATGTCGTTATAAATATTTTTTTTATTACTTACCGCAGGGAAGAATTCTTAAATTTAACCCACGAAGAGCGAGAACGAAGGGAGGCAAACAGATGGGCACAAGCCAGATCAAGAGTAAAAAAACGAAAAGAGTGGGATGACATGCGGACTGAACTAAAAGAGTTAAGGATCGAACGTGCCAAACTTTTAAAAATAAACACATTGCTAGAAGAAAAAGTGGAAAGATTGGAGGCACAGTTACAAAGTAAGAGGTTATAATTTATAACTATTATAATTCGCGTTTAATCTGGTGACAGCAATTATTATCTGGTAATAGGGTGTTTTTGGTCGGCATACAAAAATACCAACCTTATTATTATTGGATAAACCGTCAACTATCCCATGGTTTTTCCTTAATCAAAAAGTACCAACTTTAAGCTTTCTTTGCAAAATTCGCAAAAAACACAAACACTTTGACGTGGATTGATAGAAGTAAATGTAAACAAAATAAAGATTACTACGAAAATCGTAGTTATTAGGGAGTTTTTGGTCAGCATACAAAAATAACAAACTTTGTGTTCGTCAAGAATAAAGTTAGGTATTTCGGTTTACTTTCCTAACTATTTATGGTTGTTTCCCTTGTTACCCAATAACAATTGTATGACCTACTGCGTTCACTAAAATCTTAACCAATATTAACGTTATATTTGGTGGAGAAATTGGTTATTTTCGGGATGACTTTCCTTAATGAAATAATTACCGACGTTTAAACGTTAATTTTGCCCTGGAGTTAAACTGCAACGTTTTACTAAGTTTTCTTATGACTAATGAATTTCTGTGATTATTTTGGTGTTAAAATTACGACCACAAAACGTTGAAGGGCACACGTCGCGAATTCTACGTGATTTTTACGTTTTCCGGTCGTTATGGTAATAGGTCTTATTTTATGCACCAACCATTTCTAATCGTTCTGGGCAGAGAATTCGATATCTGTCTCTGTAGAGACGCTTAATTTTCCTTCAAATTGAAGGTACATCTGCCGATTTTGCAATTTGACAGATGGTTGTCTTTTAAATGAATCCTGTGTGATTTTTTCATCATCATTAAATCTCCTAATTCCTAGCACCGTACTGATGAGAACCACAAGTGCGAAATCTGGATCTACGGTTACTATTACCTTTTTTGAGGGAAAGCTCGCTAATCACTGATTTTGTAATTTATTCACCCTCGCTAAATTCTTTTTTAAAATTATATTTTTCATTTATTTTTTTTATAACAGATCTTTTTATTTTATTCTTAAAGAGCTCTTATAAATGAAGAAAAACCGTCGAACAAAAAAACAATTTTAGTGAGGGTTGAACCTGTTACTAAAGGATATTTTTTGGCTGACAAACGGTAAGCACAAGACGACGGATAAGGGACATGTTGCTTTTGGAAATCACCTTTTTAATTTGAATGTAAACAAACCCATTAGGAGTCTTATTAGTTTTAGCCAGCAATGTATATCTGTTATTGGTGTTAAACCATTAATTTAGTTGTATACAAACGTAAAAGTACTTCCACAACAATTTTGTGTCTTATATAAAATTTAAAAAAAGGAGAAACAATCATATTTGACAGTGAATTTGAATTTTGGTGTGCAGGAAGTCTTTAAAACGTACATAAAATATTAATTATTATTACTCTGAATATTATGATGGATGATTTTTGGTGGAGAAAAAATATAAAATGTTGACTAAAAGTCGTATTTTGGGCAATAATAAACAACTCTGGCGCTTCTGTAACAAATAACTTAATTTGGTGGCGCTGCACGCAAGGTTGTGATCTTGATCATTTCTTGACTTGGATGCATACCTAAGGTTGCGTGCAAAGTTGATACGACTCGAAAAGCATTTACCAAATTGATGTAAAATGGAGTTGGCAAAACGTTTCCAACAACGTTACATAGAAACGTTGTGGTTGCGTTTGTGGCGTGGACAAATTGTTACCTGGGTAGGGTGTCAAATCATGTAATCATTGTGAAACATTTTAAAATGTAAAGATTTAAATCAGTTTTTTCGTGAAATTGTGTTGGGTCCAGTGTTACGTTTCAGTTATAAAAAATAAACCTGATTGCTACCATATTTAATATTTCGGAAAAAAAATTATATATTATTTGTCATTAATCTACCTTGTAATTATCTGGTAATTTGGGTTGTTTGTGACATGTTTACATTATATTTTCATAATATAAAATATGTTGGCATATGCATTATAAAAACAGGGTGGCTTGGCATAGCATTTTATGAATTCATAAAATGTCAATATTGTCATAAAATATGCGCAAAAAAGTCATAAAATTTCGAAATTGTCATAAAATTACTTCTAGATTTACAAAAGCTCCTGCGCCACAAACAAAACTGATGCCCGATGGGAAGCGTATAAGCAACTACGAAACACGGTATGGTGTACGGTGCGGATTGAGAAGACGGTATATTTAAATAATAAATTTCGAACAGATCCCAAAGACTTCTGGAACTCCCTCAAATGGCTTAACATCAACGCAACTCGGTACATCCGAAGAATTTAGTTACTATTTTCTTAACAGCGTGCCTCAAACAAATGCTGACGAGGAGACCATCCAATGGTACAAAAAGAACAAATTCTCTGAATCAATTCCTGTTTTGAATTTTTGTCAAGTTAGTGAACAAGAAGTTGAGAAAGTAATAGGGCAAATAAAATCTAACGCGACTGGATCCGACGGTGTCTCACTGAAAATGATATCATTGGTTACCCCATATCTTACGACGCATATCACCCATATTATTAATACTTGTATTAGGCAGAATAAAGTACCTAATGCCTGGAAAAACGCAAATAAAATACCGGTTCCTAAAAATAACTCCAAGCGAAGTTCAGCATTATCGTCCTATAAGTCTACTGCCCACTTTGTCTAAAATATTCAAAAAACTTATTTATCAACAACTTAGCTCACATTTCTTCACTAATAAAATCATACCTTCAACTCAATCTGGATTTCGGAAGCAGCATAGTACAACTACTGCGTTGCTGCACGAGTCTGACGAAATCTACGCAGCCTGCAATCAGGGACTAAACACTTGCCTTATTCTGCTTGCTGCTGCAGTAAAGCTTTCGACACTCTCGATCGCAGGCTTCTTTGTGTAAAGCTTGGATACTTTTGTCTTGGTCAAGAGGCCACTGAACTTCTTCACAACTACTCAACTGGTAAACACCAAAAAGTGAAAAGTTCCACAGATATCTCATCCAATGTAGAAATATCGCGAGGTGTGGCTCAAGGGAGTATCCTTGCTCCTTTGCTTTTCAGTATCTATACTGCTGGTCTGAAAAATTCCTTACAAAATCTCTCTTCTCATCACTACGCTGATGATGTACAGTTGCGTTTTTCTTTCAGGCATACAGATATGGTAACAAGTGTTCAGCTAATTAATAAAGATCTTAATTCTCTACAAAACTTTTCCCAAAAGCACGGCCTGAGCCTTAATGAAAACAACACCCAATTGATGATATTTGGCAAAGATCGGGAACGTTTAAACAATATGAATATTACTCTGAATAATGTAACATTGCAAAGCACGGATTGTGCAAAAAACCTTGGAGTATTGTTTGACACTTCCCTGAGATTTCGGAATCTTGTATCCGTGCTACTACTGAAAGGCTATTACAAACTCAAATCCTTATACCTACATAAAGATTTTCTTATTAAGGAGTTAAAATTACGGCTATGCGATTCACTGGTTTTGTCCTCCATTGCTTATTGCGATATTCTATACTGGCCAGCTTTGTATGATAGGGAAAAACACAGCCTACAGAAATTGCAAAATTCATGTCTGCGGTTCCGCTATGGTGTTCGTAAGTTTGACCACATATCACTTGTATACAGATTGCAAGTCGCTAAAGTTAGAAGGTAGATTTTTTGTTCATATGTACAGCCTTGCATATTTTTATAGTTGAAAGTTCTGAAGTAACCGAGTGATAATTACTTGAATTGAATTAATTAATAAAGCCACGCGTTCACCAAATACTTTTTATTTGCTTAGTAACCACAAGAACATTAACTTAGAGAATCTTCATCAGAGACATCCTTCAAAAAGGGTCTCCGGCAACTTTTCATCACCTGAATAAATTAAAATAATAAATTGTCGATTTTATGAAAAAAGTAATCAGATATTCTGTATATTAGATAGTTGGTTATATATTAGATTATTTTACATTATGGTTATATATTTTAAGATAGTGTCTTTTTATCTTTTTTTAAATATTATCTGATTTAATATTTATTTATTTGCAGCTATTTAAATGCACCCTTAAAAATTCTGGATTTTCTCTCTTTTCTTGTTTACTATTTTGCTTCACATTTGTTAGTCTATCTCCTAGGAAGGTTAGATAGAGTAGCATTAAGTTAAATCTCTTCAACTGTTTCTAAATATTTTCTGTAAAATAGTTTTAAGTTTCTAAATAAAGGCATTATTTATTTTATTTATTTAAATGCTTTATTGTTAGCTATTGGGATCGGCAAAAAAACTTTTTATTTTCACTAAAAGTTAGTTATTTGGGTGAAAAAAGGCCTAAATACAAAATTTTGTGATGGTGTCTGTCTGGCTGGGACACAATAACTCAAAAGTCGTTAAACCGATTTTTATAAAATTGGGCACAAAAGTTCTTTGTCACGATGAGGTTGATAGTTTTTGTTGGGGGCGGGACTTTAGAAAAAAAAGGTAAAAAACGTGTTTTTGGCGAATTTTGCAAAGAAAAAGCTTAAAATTATTGCCTTTTGATTAAGAAAGATGCAGAATATATTGAATTTATGGATAAGCGTAGAAGGGTGTTTTTTTGGGAAGGGTATTATTTACCACAAAAAAATTTTAAAACTATTTTTGCGTGATATTTTCAAAATTTTAGATTATTTGCATAAAACATCCCTACATATTCTCATCACTTAAACAGCAAAACTCAAATTCTAATAATAACGGTTTTTTGAAGAAAAATTGATTTTTTGCTACAGGTAAATGATTTAAGGTGCAGGTAAATGATTTCATTTATTATTTATTAGAAAAAATACAAATTTTAGTACTTTTAAATAAGAATATGAAGTGTGCGCTCTTTTTGTATAAGAGTCAAAATTATTTTTTTTTCTATCAGGAAATTTCGAAGTGGCGTTTAAAACGGGTCATGTGATATCCATACTTTTTGGAGTCAAATAAACATCAGAATTGACTGAAATTTGAATAAGCAAAAATAAATATAATAAAAAGAAAAAAACCGTGTCTTATTAAATTGCTTTATGGGTAAGCGTAGAAACCATATAACTATGAGATACTACAACGGCCCTTGTCCTGAGTTACATTACTTTCTTTATTTTTCAGTTAGTTAGTTATTATTTTTACACATTTATAAATTAAAAATAGTTAGGAAAATAATCCCAAATAACTTTAACTTGACGACTCGTCAAGTAACGATAACGACAAAGATTGTTTTTTTGTATGCTGACCAAAAACTTCCCATTAACCACCTCATTATCGCCAAAATTACGGTTTTTTTATGGGTTAGCTTTATTTTATTACTATATTTACTTCTGTCAATTTACGCCAGTGTTTGTTTTTTGGATTTTTTTTTAAAAAAGGAATGCTGTGAATTGTTACTTTTTGATTAAAGAATAACTTTATTTTTGACGGCTTCTTAAATAACGATAGCCACAATTTTTTTTTTGCTGGCAAAAATATGTTAACGCTATTACATAAAATTAAAGAAAACTATTTCTTGGTTGTATTTTTGAAGAATTAAATAGTGAGGTCAGTTATTCAATCATTTTGGCATTAATTTTACTACAGCAATTAAATGTGGCGATATTCAATATTCAAATTTTTATCATAGAAATAACTTATATCTTCCAAAATAAACGTAGTTCATTGTGCCCTGAACATTTAAAATGGCTTTTTGTCTTTACTTACCGTTTGTACAGTTTCTTCTTTTTTTTTACTTTTACAATTTCTAAAAACTCTGAAATCTAACAGTAGACTTTTGAGAAGGTCTAAATCTACAATATTCATAAGGCGTGCGCAATCCTTTCAACATGTTTGAGTGTTTTGCCATATACAGGGTGTCTCAAATTCGATGCTCACCATGGGGATCTCCGAAACGGTAGGAGATACGAAAAGGTTTAAATTAGGGCAAAGTTGCGCAATTTGATGCTTTGCTCAAAACAAAAAAAAATACAAATTCCGGACAGTTTCGGAGATAGGCGGAAAAAACCGAAATCTTCATTTTTATTTTTCTGCGCCCTTATTCTTAAAGCTGTCATAAAACGCTTAAAACTTTCTACAGGTACTTTTTTAAGATCTACCTAGTGCAGTGAGAGGTCTGTTTTCGAGACTTGACATTTCAGTATGACAGGAGCCCTGTCAAGTATATTTTTTCTATGGACACATCCTTTTTTTCTCCTGCCGTGTGGTTCATAAAGGATAACAGATAATATTTTGCAACTTTATTTTGACAAGTCACCTGACGTTTTGGGTTTATTGACCATTATCAGCCCAAATTTAATTTTTGCTTTTAACTTACTCAAGATATTTTGGAAACCCGATTGCAGTACTTATTTAACATTTTAAAAATGACAGCTTTTTTGACATTTGGTTACAACAAAATAACTTTACCTAATATTTTAAAAATATGTTTTATTCTTTGTTCTTTAATTTTTGAATTTGTGTTGATGATGGTCAATTAACTGAAAACGTCAGGTATTTGTAAAAATGAGTTTGTAAAATATCTGTCATTCTTTATGAACCAAACGGCAGGAAAAAAAAAGCACGTGTCCATAAGAAAAAATGAACTTGACAGTGCTCCTGTCACACTGAAATGTAAAATCTTGAAAATAGGCCTCTCATTAGGTAGATCTTAAAAAAGTGCCTGTAGAAAGTTTTAAGCGTTTTTTGGCAGATTTAAGAACAAGGGCGCAGAAAAATAAAAAATAAAAATAAAGATTTCGTTTTTTTTCGCCTATCTCCGGAACTACCCGGAATTTGTAATTTTTTTTTTGGTTTTGAGCATAGCGTCAAATTGCGCAACTTTGCCCTAATTTAAACCTTTTCGTATCTCTTACCGTTTAGGAGATCCCCTTGGTAAGCATCGAATTTGGAACACCCTTTATATCGATCTAGACCTCCATCATATTTTTAGGTGTTCGTTTCACAAAAGTGATTAACAATGACGACGTAATACCTCTTCACGTGATCCAAAAGTCTCAAGATGGCGCCCATATAGAAGATCCTCGTATACCCACCATACCAAGTATAGTAAAAACATCACAAGATTTTGCAATCAAAACGGTAAACAATGACAACATTGTGCAGACCATAGAACAACCTACAATACAAAAAACCACAATAGTTCACAATCACTCGAGGCCTATTCACCTTATAAAGCAACCCCATATAGTTAATATACCTATGGTTAATCGTATTAATCATTCAAATATAAGGATTTTGGAACACACACAAATCGTACCTCAAAATAATCCCAGTAATGCTCTGTTTGTGATAGTTCCACCTCAAAACATCGCAAAAAGAAAACCGCATGTCCGCCCCTTAAAAATAAAGAAGGAACCTCTAAAAATGTCCAGGTAGCATTATTTATTTGGTGAAGTTGTCTAGAAGTCGTGAATAATTACCACTTTTTTTGCCCTCTTGGGTGGAAAGAGATAGCATTCTTCGGAGCAAAGAGGAGTCGAATTATGCCTCAAAAAGAGTAGGAAGAGAAGATTATTATATTATGTTTTTATTTGATTTTATTTACATAATTTAGTTAGTTATTTTAAATTTTTGTTCATACTTACCATACAATAGTTTGAATAAAAAAATAATTTATTTTATTTTAATTTTTGTTTCAGATTTTTGTATTTAATGTTTTACTAAAAATTTTACTAAGTTTTGGAACCAAAAACTAAAATATGATGATAAAATATACTGCTTTTATGAAAACATTTCCACGCATCTGGTAGCATCTTTGAAAAAAAATAAACTGTTTTATAGGTAAGTCTATTTATTTTTGTTTAGGATGAAAAAAAAACAGGATGGTGGGATCAAAACTCATTTTCCTAAAACCGATAAAGAAGCATTGAAATTGAAAAAAGTGTTTGTGCATTTGAAAAATATATTTAATTTGAGCATTATTAAAAATTAAAAATTATTGACTGAGCAAGCATCTTTAAAGCTTTGAGGCGAATTTTGACCATTTTTGTTTTTGTTTGAGCTATAGAAAAAATATTGTTAAGCTTAAGACCAGTGGATGTCGTAAAATTGTAAATTGCGTTATTATAAAATAACTTATGCGTAAAATTAAGACTAAAACAATAAATTCTAAATTTTGAAGAATTCTGTATTATGTGTGTGTTTGTTTGAAAGCGCTGCAATTCGTTTTTATTTAATGTATACAAAATGAAAACCAACTAAGTTGTATAAACAACAAAGCTTAAGTCCAGTGGAAATAGTAAAATTTACACGAAAAACTCAAGATCCTTGCAACACTTGGTATTACCCAAGGATATGCATCAGAGCATTTCATGACGGTTCCAGTTAACCCTATTTTTCTTAACAAAATCTTCCGTTTCAAAAGCACACTGCATGTCTAGAAAAACACTTATAACAACTTGATTTGAATCTCTTGCAATCTTCCACTCATCTAGTGTATACTGCAGAGCCGCACAGTGGGGCAAGGTAGGGGAAACCTGGATATTTCAAAAAAAAAATCGGTATAATGAAAATTTTTTATCCGATTTTAGTGTTTCATACTTTAAATTGTTGAAGTAGTCCATCTTGGGTCGAGATGATAATTAAATCAAACAACCATGCAGGGTCATTCTCCACTTAATTTATTGAAAACCAACATGTTTCGGCAGTATAAACTGTCATCATCAGGGTTTATAGCTTGAACTACAAAAATTCTTCAAAGAGAACAAAATATCGTCAGGTGGACATGATATAATTTAAGCGTGTAAAGTTGTAAACCATCTGGCATCCATTTTAAATGTGGAGAAGAAAAGAAAAAAACTTACTTTATTAAGCTATTAATTGCGTATAAACGTAGTTATTGACATAAAATGAAACGCTCCTCAAAATGTAAATTTGTTTTTTAAAAAATGGTCGTCCATTGGTTAAAAAGTTAGGAAAAAACATTTAATTTGAAAAAATATCTATTTTTTAATATTAATATACCTACTTAACCGATTTTAGTAATTAATATATCTTTTCTAATAAAAAACAACAAGGCTTTCCAACAGTGATGTGATTGTGTAATTTTTGCCTTTTCTGCACTTGATTGCTGGCCGAACTCCGCTGTCGCGTTATTCAACCATCTGCCATTGCTTGCAAAAAACTTGTTACCTCTCAAATTTCACTATAAAATAAAGAGTATTATTTTTTTTATGTACTGCATTTTTTTTGTGTTTTTGCTTGAGCAAAGGTGTATATAATTTTAGAGGGGGATCTAAAGTTTCGTTACAGATGCATAGGATATAACCAGGACCGAAAAAGTTCTTCATTTCTAAAAAGGTTAGTTACCCACATGCTTTACTAGATAATATAAACGTGCGAGTTTCATTGCTGTATTATGAGTAATAAGCACACTACGTCGTATAATCTGCATCAATCCGTTGGTTGCATCCACTGACTTAGGTTATTATAAAGTTATATATATATGACGTTCTATCTCTCGAGGAGGGGGGGGGGGAGCATGTCTTTACATTAGACATGATCGCTATGAACTAAGAAATATTTTTTTTTTCGAATACCCAATCTACTTTATTTGAAATTAACTGTGGTTCGGACTTCCATTGTCTATATTTTATTCATTAAAATATAGACAATGGAAGTCCGAAACACAGTTAATTTAAAATACATCATTGTCTCAAACTTTCATACTTTCTACTTGTTTCAAATAAAATTACTACCTATTAGAAAGAATAAGGTCACCAAATTTATGCGTAATAAAAATCAACCAAAATTCAAAGAAGCTTATTTAATAAGAACCAGTTTAGATATTGGGGGAAAATAGTTTATGACATCGGTAGTACTCACAGAAATATAATTATATTTTTAAAATAAGTTGTTTTTTTCGGTAAAAAATTACAATAAAGTGAATCTCGTGTCCGCAAATAAAAATTAAAGTAATACTCGTGGCATATCGGACAAAGCGTTTTCGGACAAAAACGCTTTGTCCGATATGCCACGAGTGTTACTTTAAAAAATTACAATGCCTACATGATCTCATTTGAATGTCAGCCATAAAAATAAATTATATGCCAATAAATAGAGTGGAGTTTACTGATACTATTCAGTGGTTTTTGTTTTACATAATTTTTTTCCACAGATCTTAGCATTTTTATTCTTTTGACTTTTTCATTATTGCTATAAGTAATGTAGGCACTTTAAGTTCTCTGGGCATAACTCTTTGTTCTAAGGAAGGGTTTATTAAATTAATTAACACGTACTAACTAATCATCTTTAAACTCAGGTAATCTGGCCTTTCATTCCACCAAGGCTCGTATTGTGAGTATATTTTAATTTCTTTTGTCAGTGAAACTGCATTTAGCGCCGTCATAATGTTTTTGGACAAATATTTAAATTCCACATCTATATCTTCTAAGTATTGTATTATTCGAGTTAACATCTAAAAGCTTCATTTTTAATTCTTTGTAATTTATATAATAATAATGCTCATTTGGTCTGCGATTCGCTTAAGTACTGAGTAGTAAAGGAATCCATACTTTCAGTGGCCAAAAAAAAAGTTTTTCATATTTAAGAATTAAATCTCGTCATAAGTTCAACCACTGGATGGCTCTGCTTGTCATAAAAGTATCATTTTATTATTATTGTTATCATTATAGTTTTTTTTAAGGTCGCGTACGAATACGGGTTATTTAGAGCCGGTAAATGGTTTTACAAAGCTTCTAAATGTCAGCATTGTTGTTTAGCACTTTTCGCAGGCTCAGTTAAGTTTGCCCTCCCCAGATCGATTTTCTCAAAAATTTTTATGCCAAAATTTTGCACAAATTTTGCACAATTTTGCACACCACAAATCAAATTTTGCACACCTTCCTACGAGAAACTACAGCCCATTTTCTGTGGGGGGGGGGGCAAACTTGACGTTGCCCCCCCAGTCAATATTTTTCAAAAATTATGATGTCACTTGAAAGGTCTTATTTTGCACAATTTTGCACACCCATTTTAAAATTTTGCACACCTCCCTGTAACCCACACGAGGGTTCTGAAAATATCAAGTTTGCCCCCCCCAGTCAATATTTTTCAAAAAGTTTGGTGCCGTTAGAAAGGTCTTATTTTGCACAATTTTGCACACCCATTTTAAAATTTTGCACACCTCCCTGTAACCCACAAGAGGGTTCTGAAAATATCAAGTTTGACACCCCCAGTCAACATTTTTAAAAAATTTGGTGGCGTTAGAAAGGTCTTATTTTGCACAATTTTGCACACCCATTTTAAATTTTTGCACACCTCCCTGTAATCCACACGAGGGTTCTGAAAATATCAAGTTTGCCCCCCCCAGTCAATATTTTTCAAAAAGTTTTGTGTCGTTAGAAAGGTCTTATTTTGCACAATTTTGCACACGCATTTTAAAATTTTGCACACCTCCCTGTAACCCACACGAGGGTTCTGAAAAGATAAAGTTTGCCCCCCCCCCAGTCAATATTTTTCAAAAAGTTTGGTGTCGTTAGAAAGATCTTATTTTGCACAATTTTGCACACCCATTTTAAAATTTTGCACACCTCCCTGAAAGCTACACGAGGGTTCTGAAAATATCAAGTTTGCCCCCCAGTCAATATTTTTTAAAAATTTTGGAGTCATTATAAAGGTCTAATTTGGCATCATTTTGTACACCAATTTTAAAATTTTGCACACCTCCCTCTAACCCACACGAAGATTCTGAAAATATCAAGTTTGCCCCCCCCCCACCGTCGATATTTTTCAAAAAATTTTGTGTAATTCGAAGTTTATTTTGCGCAATTTTGCACACCCTTCAGTACCCCACAAGAGCGTTCTCAAAGTTTGCCCCCCCCCCCCAGTTAATATTTTTCAAAAAATTTATGTCATTCGAGAAGCCTAATTTTGCACAACTATTTTTAAATTTTGCACACTTCCCATGCCGTTTTCTCTTTGTGGCGTTTACGGTTAAACTTGGTCTTAAAATTTCCCAGAAGTATAAGCAAACGAAGGAGACCTCGATTGTGTAATATCTTTGAATATTGTTTAAATTTACAGATAATTGTTTATGTTTACATTTTTCTATAATCAAAAATTTTTAATTTTTATGAATTTCCGGATTATACTTAAATTTTCATATCAAAAATGAACAGAAAAAATAGATGTAGACAGCGCATCCTGTCATGTTCGATGCCTTGAGAATCGGAACCAGCCTATTTTGCCGGTTCAGAATGGTTGCGGTTCTCAAGGTATGGATTTTCACAGGATGAAACCCAATTCTTTACTGATTTGTTGTCTGTCTGTCTGTCCGTCGCCTCGATATGCGCCACTGTAACTCAAAAACTCCTGCACCGATCATAACGAAATTTTACACAACGATTACGTGTATTGACGCGCGGAGCCCTATTGTTTTTGAACTTTCCTCCATTTCTCCCTTCGGAACTACCCCCAAAATACCTCATCCCTAAAAAAATCTTAAGACGTATCTCTATCTTGTCGGCCAATTAACCAAGTACACTTTTAAATTTGTGGCGAATGCATGACATCTCCAGCTGATCGAAATGACACGTTTTTGTTGATAGAGCAACGTCTTGGGTGAAAAATACGTAACGTCACGTCTTCTTACGTGTTATCCTGACACGTATTGCAGGACAGGGTACCTATTCTTCAGTTTCGAGAGAACACTCCTATAGGAATGCTCACATTAGTGATTTGGACCAATAGGATAGTTTGACTGCTTGCACTAGCCATCCGATATCAGTCGAGCACCGCCGGACATTACCGGGCTACCGCATATCAAGAGAACTCTCCTACAACTTACATCTGCTGGTTATGAGGAAGAGAGCGGGTTCTCCTGCGCGGGCGCCGTGGAGCTTTTCAGCTTATCGAACGTTTCGTAACCGCATTGGGGCTTGCCTAATGGTTGAAATAAAGGATGTGATCGTTCCTACACGAAAGTTTGTCTAGAAACTGAAGAATGGGTATCCAGGGGTACTTTGATCAGCTGGAGCTGTCTCGCATTCCCCATATATTTAAAACTGTACATGGTTGATTGGTCCACTCGACAGAAATACGTCTTAGGATAGTGTTAACTTTGATAATTGGCTTTATGTGTCTAATAAAATAAAAACGTTAATTTTAAGTTCCATAAAAGTCTTTGTCACGCAAGTTAGTCGAAAGTAAGTAAATCGTATTTGCGTGTTGTAGCACTTCTAATAGTAAACTTCGTTGATAGATAAAATAAACACTTTCTTTAAAAAAAAACGACGCTTTGTTTTCTTTCAGATCTTTCTACTTTCCCGCACGCATATTTTACTTCAATAATAAACCAAAATAAAAGTTATATATTATATATATTATATTATATATATATATATATTATACTTACGGGACCGTGGAGTTAATAGGAGTACGCCCTAATTCACTCCACGGTTCCGTAAGCTTGTTTTTATACAATCTACAGTTTTCTAACCTGTATAGTTAACTTATAAAAAAAAACAGAATTTTTTTCACGCCCAGACGTTTTCGTGCTTCTCGTCCATTAAATTCATTTCTTCCACAAATACACACTGCAAAGTGTAAAGACAAGATGACCAAGGTCCAAGAAACGGTGCAGAACACCTAAAAATTTAGGTAGGTCCATTTGGGGAGTGAAGGACGAGAAAACTGTCACTTTCTATGAAGCTCTTACCGAAAATGACTAAGAACGCCTATAACGCCGCATTTCTATCTTTCTCTTTTACATGTCAAGAATACCAAAGGCTTATCAAATTTCTAGAGGGCTGCACTTACCCATTTTGGGGCAAGTTTCACCCGAGGTCGAACGCGCCTCCGATTTCATGGGTGCGTCCGAAAATTTTCATCTGGATAATGGTGGGATCACACCTTGCTATTTGCGGACAGCGGCTACGGTGATGACGCCCGCCTTGATTTTGCAGTTCACACCACGCGTTTGGCGTCTTGGTGTGTCATTAACTAGGTTTACATCAAAAACTTCCGTCCGTCAATAATTATAATTAGAAGAAGTCGTTTATTTATTTCTACACATGAACATAGACATTTTGTTTTTGTATTTCATGCACTTAAAATGGCAAATAAGAAAAAAATTATTATTGTATGTAATGTATGTATGTAAATTTGACTTAATTCTCAACCCAAAGACGGAAACAACGCCTGCTGCAAATGGGATGACACCAATAGGTAGAAAGTTAAAGTTCCATTCACACTTAAGGTCTTTGTTTAATTGACCAGTGTTTTTGTCTCTTTCCTTATTATTATTGTTACTTCTGCGACTGCGCAGTTCCATAACAGAGTTCGGAATTTTCGGAGGAATTACTTGCCTAATTATTGATGAGGTACGTATCATCGACTAAAAAAAGTAAAAAGTAAGTAAGAACGTTAGGTTATATTTACCGATAACCACAAAGTAATTGCGTAAACTGAGAGGTAGTGCACTTATTACGTAACCCTTATTTTGCCCAATTTTGACCCCAACCCGCGACCCCCTATATAACGCTTTGTAACGTTTGGGACTACTCCAGTCTAAAATAACAAAACGTTTTGCTGCCAGAGACCCCCTCTTTTTTTTCTTTTTCACTCGAAAAATCCAAAAAGTTGTTTTATTTCACAATAATAATTTAAAAATTGCGTTACGTAACGGAACCACGAAACCCCGCTCACCCCTACATAACCCCTATAAGCGTTACGCCTAGTTGCCACCTATGCGTGCTCACCCTGACATTAAAAACGCATCACGCGACACTTTTAAAAAATCGGCTAATGCATGGCTGATCACGTGATGCATTTTTAGAGTCAGGGTGGGCACGCATAGGTGAGAGCCAGGCGTTACGTAATGTTATGTATTTTAAATAGAGGCGTTCACATTGACTTTCCTGCCGAAATGGAACGCCACCTTTTAAAATAGACGTTGCAAACTTCGGAAATTTCACGCGAAGTCATTCTGAATCATGAACACAAATAAAACTAGGCATTGCTAAGCGACATTTCAATATATTACATAAAAGGCCTTCGCGCGTGGTAGGTGTAGGTACGCACGCATTCCTCTTTACGGCACGTACAACCTCCCGCCTCCCGCGGATACCTGTCCCGAATTCAGATATAGGTGCATATACCTACCTACTAGTTTCTGGAGCTGTTTTCTTTTTGTAGCGGTTACGGTTAACCTTGGTCCTAAAATTTCCCAGAAGTATAAGCAAAATAAGGAGACCTCGATTGTGTAATATCTTCGAATATTGTTTAAATTTACATATAATTGCTTTTACATATATGTGTCTATAATCAAAAGTTTTTAATTTTTATGAATTTCCGGATTATACTTAATTTTTCACATGCTATGACATCATCTAACAAATGGACGTAGATAGCACATCCTGTGAAGATCCATACCTTGAGAACCGCAACCATTCTGAACCGCCAAAATAGGCTGGTTCCGATTCTCAAGGCATCGAACATGACAGGATGCGCTGTCTACATCGATTTTTTCTGTTCATTTTTGATATGAAAATTTAAGTATAATCCGGAAATTCATAAAAATTAAAAACTTTTGATTATATACAAATGTAAACATAAACAATTATCTGTAAATTTAAACAATATTCAAAGATATTACACAATCGAGGTCTCCTTCGTTTGCTTATACTTCTGGGAAATTTTAGGACCAAGTTTAACCGTAAACGCCACAAAAAGAAAACGGCATGGGAAGTGTGCAAAATTTAAAAATAGTTGTGCAAAATTACGCTTCTCGAATGACATAAATTTTTTGAAAAATATTAACTGGGGGGCGGCACACTTTTTTGAGAACGCTCTTGTGGGGAACTGAAGGGTGCGCAAAATTGCGCAAAATAGACTTTTCGAATGACACAAAATTTTTTGAAAAATATCGACGGTGGGGGGGGGGCAAACTTCATATTTTCAGAATCTTCGTGTGGGTTAGAGGGAGGTGTGCAAAATTTTAAAAGGGTTGAGCAAAATGATGCAAAATTAGACCTTTCTAATGACTCCAAAATTTTTAAAAAATATTGACTGGTGGGCAAACTTGATATTTTCAGAACCCTCGTGTAGGTTACAGGGCGGTGTGCAAAATTTTAAAATGGGTGTGCAAAATTGTTCAAAATAAGACCTTTCTAACGACACCAAACTTTTTGAAAAATATTGACTGGGGGGGGGCAAACTTGATATTTTCAGAACCCTCGTGTGGGTTACAGGGAGGTGTGCAAAATTTTAAAATGGGTGTGCAAAATTGTGCAAAATAAGACCTTTCTAACGACACCAAACTTTTTGAAAAATATTGACTGGGGGGGGGCAAACTTGATATTTTCAGAACCGTCGTGTGAGTTACAGGGAGGTGTGCAAAATTTTAAAATGGGTGTGCAAAATTGTACAAAATAAAACCTTTCAAATGACATCATAATTTTTGAAAAATATTGACTGGGGGGGGCAACGTCAAGTTTGCCCCCCCCACAGAAAATGAGCTGTAGTTTCTCGTAGGAAGGTGTGCAAAATTTGACTTGTGGTGTGCAAAATTGTGCAAAATGTGTGCAAAATTTTGGCATAAAAATTTTTGAGAAAATCGATCTGGGGGGGGCAAACTTAACTGAGCCCTTTTCGTATTATGTTGCATGTCTCCAAAATAACGGCCTTCTGAAGTTCTCGCCGCAATGTGGGATTCAGACAAATAGCTTTCAGATTCTTTAGCAGCCTCTTGGGAATTTCGCCTGTCGCGCCGATAACAATCGGGATGGTTCGGTTTCATGTCTTCTGCGAGGGGTAAGTATTTTTCGATTTTTTCTAGGTGTTTCTTATGTATGTTGATTGGGGAGGGCACGGCAATGTCAATTATTGTTATTTCTTTTTTTCCTTATCATGTATGTCCGGTTTGTTATGTTGGACCTGTCTTATCTGTTTGTCATTATAATTATCATTATTATTATTATTATTATTATTATTATTATTATTATTATTATTATTATTATTATTATTATTATTATTATTATTATTATTATTATTATTATTTTTCTTCTTAATTAATTATTATTTAAGTGAGTTTGTACATTCAATTTTTTAGCTTCAGTAAGGGGCATTTGTACATATATTGGACTTAAAGAAACCATTGCATGACTTGTCCTTATAACAACTTTTGAAACTGTGCCGACATCCATGCCCATAAAATCGCCAATGCAATGCTAGAAAGATGCCATCGAGTGGCACATAATTGTAGGGTTGTCAGTAATGAGTTAATTGGAGATACAGTATTGTTTCTAAAAGATAAACAGTGATTTCTATTTTAATTAAACTAACTCCTCCATCTAACTCCAACTGGTCTTGTATGAGTGGCAAAATATTTCAAACTGTTGGTTTGGTTAGCCGGAAACGTTAAAAAAATCTAAATTCATCCATATCTTTTATATAATCGGGCCTATGATAAACCCTTCTGGGAAAACCATTTTCAATTATATCGAACACATCCAAATCGTCATTTCAAAATTCCATTTTTATTTTTTACCGTTTTTGAGTTGACAAAAAATGAGGTTAGAATTTTCTGCTAAGGATGATTTAAGGCTCCATATCTGGCATCTTAAAGTTAGGTATTCATTAGACTGAAAAGGAAAGCTGAGCAGACCAAATCAGCTACGTGTTAAGAGATCCTTAGCGCAAAGGAATCCTTAGAGAAAGCGCAGAGCAATTGGACATAAACTAACTAACTTTAAAAGTTCGAAATTAGAAAAAAGTAATGGCCACTTGCACCAACTTTTTTTTAAATCGTCCTTTAACTAAATCTCTCTTTAAGAATGAGTGCAAAAGGGATAATAAAAAAAAGTCGGTGTAAGTCAATTATTTTCCCGTTGTTAATTTGTGTTGTCCTTGGTATATCTGTAACTTGTTCTTGTAGTAATGTGCCCCATATACCTCGTTCTTTTCTGAAGTTTTTATCCATATAACGCTTTTCTGCACATGCGTCGCGCCATCGTCATAGGCTAAGACACGAAGACAGCCGATTTTTGTTGTTTGACAGAAAGAACTCGGTATTTGTCATACTTTCACAACGCAAAAGAAAATTCTTTAGAGAAAACCAGTAGAAAACAGTCTTTTATCTCTGCTTAAGAGTAGAGATTCTTTTTTTCTGTCAGTGACCTTAGGTCAGGAAATGTCGAAGTGATATTCAAACCGGGTTATGTGATATTCATACATCAGAATTGGCTGAACTTTGAATAATTACTTAGTTTATACGGCCCGTAAACCGTTTTTATTTTAATGCGGTTTATACGTTGAAATTAAAAACGCTTTCGGATCAGATGCTCCAGCGCTGCGAACCTTGACGCAACCAAAAGCCGACTGGTTGGTATAGTGGGTACATACCTGGTTTCACATCGGAATCGACCTTGAACTCATTTTGAACTTTTCGGATGGCAGAACTGGCTTCAAAAACGGTTTGAGGGTTTATACGCACTTTTAAAGGGTTTTACAAATGCTAATCCGCATTTTTAAAAACGATTTTTAGCTAAAGCGCATCGGACCTCTTAAAACGGTTTAGGTAGTGTTTATGCATGCGTTTTAGGAAAACGGTTTAACGGGCCCGTATAAACTAAGTAAATGAAAAGCACATTTTGTAAAAAACGATTCAAATGTTTGAATATTTCGAATTGGTGGCCTTAGAAAGAAATTTTAGGTTATTCTGCAAAAAATCAAAAAAGTTCTTCGAGCCGTGTCTTAGTTTTTACAAAATGTCTGATGTTTATTTGACCCAAAAAAGTATGGATGTTACATGACTCTTAGTTAAGGAGGTGCATGACCCGTTTTGAACGTCACTTCGACATTTTCTGAGCTAAGATCACTGACAGAAAAAAAAATCTCTTCTCTTAAAGTATTTTCCCTCGGTACAATATTTTTTGACAATATGCCAAATACGTAAATGTCCACTTTAATTTTTCAAAATTACAAAGATGAACAGACTGAGCAAACAAATATTCAGTATAATTATTGCAGTATTTCTAAATTATTGTCTACAGTTTGCAACTTTCGCCTTGTTTTGTAAGGAACCTTTGAAATCCTGCTACATTTTTCCTTAGATAAAGATACTATGGAAAAATTTGTAAGAACTTCGGAAGTGCAGATCGAAAACTATATCGAAATTATAAGTAATAATTTATATTTTGCTGTTCTAAAAAGTAACAGTGTCCACAGGAAGCTAAAAGGAAACAGTGATGTTTTTTGCTTTACCGTAGATGAAGACCTTACTTACCAAAATTATTATTCTGATTTTGGACCACTAAATATTTCATGTTTATATAAATATTGTATGAGATTAAATAGATATCATCAGGTATGTTATCTTTTCTTTACCACCTGCACATTAAGTGGCTATTATGTCCCTAATTTTGCCCTGTTTGCATTATTTAATGTGTCTGAGTACCGCACTAGTTATGTAATAAGATCATTACGTTACAGTTTATTTATTTAAAACAAAGAAGAAGAAGAAAGAAGCGTATATAAAATGTTGCATATTGCATGTACAATAAGGCTCATTACAGCACTTATGTGTATTTAATTTAACAACATTAAACGTACCTGATAGCTAAAATGGTTTATTTTTCAAGACATTATTTTTTATATTTCTTAAAAAAAAATTAAAAAATTAAAAATTTAAAAATAACAATTGTCTATTATATCTCTTACCAGTGAGAGTATTTCTGTTTTTAACAAGAAAAAGTTCCCAGTATCGACATAATTGGAACTTTTATTAAAAAACTATTTTCATTTTAACATTAACTCTATTTCAACAAAAACTAAAGTACCGTATAAAAAAATCACATTATTTTATTTTATTCACTAAAGCTTGAGAATTACTTGACTGTATATAAACCCTCTCTTATTTTTAGTTTTTTATATCTTTTTTCTCAGGCCACATCCAATTGAGTCCTTTTTTTCCTGCTACATATTTCATGTACATATAAATATTGTATGAGATTCAGGTACATATGTTATCTTTTCTTTACCACCTGCACGCATGATTTATTTCATATTTTGGACCGTATGGACTAAAATTAATTTTGATGACTTCCCCTGGAAATACCTGTTCATCATACTCAACAAGTACAAAGTCACCTAGATCATATCTGTTTTCTTTAACTGATGTATTCATGATTTTTTCAGCTTTCTTTGGTGCCTTATCATTTGCGTCTATCCTACTAGTTTTTTTTTTCTTTCAGTCAATCGTTTTTCCTTTTCTTTATGTTCCTTCATTTTCCTTTCTTCTTTTTTCTTGTTATATTCTTGCCATTGTTGCTGGTATTTTTTCTTTTGCTTTCCTTTTTTTTATGTGGTCTTTATTGGCAATGTTCAAAGAAAAAAAAAAATATAAATCTACTATAACCCATAAATAATAACACATTACCAAGAGGCGAAGTTTCGCCTTCTTATTATAAATATAATAAACATATAAAAAAAAATAATAAGGTGCTATTCTTACACTTAACCTCACTAAAAAAAATAATAATTTATACTAAACAGTAAAATACTCCAAGATAGGAAGAAAAAATATCCTAAGTTAAATCACTTAACTATTATAGCTGTTTATACAACGCTATTATAAAAAGGATTTGGTTGACAGTGTAAATTTCTGTAGCTCTCTGAGTAAATAGTTATTTATTGAGATTTGGTGTTGCTCAAACCATTCCGTTTTAACCCTGCCAAAAATACCGCGTCAAAACTCGTAAAAAAAAACTAGTGAAAGTTCACGAGTTCTGGTCGGTATTTCATTCGGTTTATGAAACACCACATTCGGGGTGAAATTTTATTTTAATTTTAAATTCTCATCTTGCTTATCAACTCTGCATGGTGGTGCTTACATGTCTATATTCTACACTTTAATACTTATATAATCTTGACAAATCTTCACAACCCTTTACCATATTTCTTATGAGATCTTGTGAAGTCTTTTAAAAACGTCCCTTCTTTTAGACTTGTGAAATCTTGTAAAATCTCATGAAAATCTTGCTTGCTAAACCTCATGAAATATCATGTGTCTGGTGTAACATAATGAAATGTTGTAAATCATCTAAACATGAAATTTTATGGTTTTTAGGATCTTTTGAAATCTTGTGAGTTTTCAATAGTCAGAAATTATTTGAAAGTGATTCTCATGAAACATCATAAGAATTTGTCAGTTCTCATGTGGCATACATTTTTGCCGGGTCAAGTCTCTTCAAACCAATAAAATCTCCTAAAATCTCATCAAGACTTGATCAGTTTTTAAGAGTTTTGAAGCGGTTTATGAAACACCACATTCGGGGTGAAATTTTATTTTAATTTTAAATTCTCATCTTGCTTATCAACTCTGCGTGGTGGTGCTTACATGTCTATATTCTACACTTTAATACTTATATAATCTTGACAAATCTTCACAACCCTTTACCATATTTCTTATGAGATCTTGTGAAGTCTTTTAAAAACGTCCCTTCTTTTAGACTTGTGAAATCTTGTAAAATCTCATGAAAATCTTGCTTGCTAAACCTCATGAAATATCATGTGTCTGGTGTAACATAATGAAATGTTGTAAATCATCTAAACATGAAATTTTATGGTTTTTAGGATCTTTTGAAATCTTGTGAGTTTTCAATAGTCAGAAATTATTTGAAAGTGATTCTCATGAAACATCATAAGAATTTGTCAGTTCTCATGTGGCATACATTTTTGCCGGGTCAAGTCTCTTCAAACCAATAAAATCTCCTAAAATCTCATCAAGACTTGATCAGTTTTTAAGAGTTTTGAAGTGGTTTTTTTGGCACAAAAGACCAAAGTTTCAACGATAAAAATATATAAACAAAGTAATGCATATTTTCCAACAGTTCATATTCCTGCCTTGTAAAAAAATATATTTTCAAAATCGGCTAAGTAGCTATTTGTTTTTTATAGGGTGTTATATATTTTAGTATATTTACGCTAATGAAATATGCTTTAATTTAAGGAAAATGTAAAATGACTTAATTTTACTGACTAATATTTAATAAATAATCGTTACTCTTTTCTTACTTTTTTTAAAATTAGTCTTTATTTAAATGAAAATAACTTATAAATACCCAGCAGTAAATATTACAAAAAAGCAAAGAAATTAAAAAGCCTCCAAATCAGTTACTTCAACCGAAAAGAATCCAAAAACAAAAAATTTTGGGTGGAAAAGCATCCCACAAGGAACACACAAAGGACCAAAGCGAAAAGAGAAATGATTAAACGTTTCGCCCTGGGCAACCAGCGTGGGCTCATCAGTAGTTTCACCGGTCACCCTCCAACTTTAGTTTTTAATTGTTTTCCTTTTTTGTTTTGATTACCTTAGGAAAAACAAAAAAGGAAAGAAGTTAAAAAACCTCCAAATCAGTTACTTCAACCAAAAAGAATCCGAGAACAAAAGATCATAAGATCTTGGGCGGAAAAAAACGAAAATTCAAACTTGGTTGAGCATCCCACAAGGAACACACAAAGGACCAAAGCGAAATGATTAAACGACGTTTCGCCCTGGGCAACCGGCGTGGGCTCATCAGTGGTTTCACTGATCACCCTCCCCAAACATCATTAAACACCATCATACACTTTGATTTCCAACTTTGAATCACTCACAAATAGGCATCGTTCCGCACTGGTACTTATCTAAATCACCTGATACGGGTTCGTCCTGCCGGCGTGTTAATATTTCCAATAGGGTTCCTTGTGGGATGCTCATCCAAGTTTGAATTTTCGTTTTTTTCCACCCAAGATCTTTTGATCTTTTGTTTTTGGATTCTTTTCGGTTGAAGTAACTGATTTGGAGGTTTTTTAACTTCTTTCCTTTTTTATAATAATTATTGTTAAAGTTATTTTCTTTTAAATAAAGAATAATTAAAGCTATGAAAAATTGTTGATTTAAATTAAAAAGTAGGAAAAGAGTAATAAATTTCACATTATTTATTAAATATTAGTCATTAAAATTAACTCATTTTACATTTAAAGACTAATTAAAGCTATGAAATTCTTGATTTAAATCAAAAAGTAGAAAAATAGTAACAAATTTTACATTATTTATTAAATATTAGTGAGTAAAATTAACTCATTTTACATTTAAAGACTAATTAAAGCTATGAAAAATTACTGTTTTACATTAAAAAGTAGAAAAACAGTAACAAATTTCACATTATTTATTAAATATTAGTAAGTAAAACTAACTCATTTTACATTTTCGTTAATTAAAGCAAGATTATAGTATCTTTCATTGGCGTAAATATACTAAAATATAGAACACCCTGTAAAAACCGAATAGCTACGTAGCCGATTTTGAAAATATTTTTTTTACAAGGCAGAAATATGGACTGTTGGAAAATATGCAGTACTTCGTTTATATATTTTGATTGTTGAAACTTTGGTCTGTGTGCATTTTTTTAGGTTATTTTTAACTGGGTATATTTCTTCCAACTTTTTAGAATTGCCTTGGCATTCAGAAATTATCCTTTGGTTGTTGGATATACTTTCTTTGTTATCAACAAAATTACTAAACTCATCTCCCAATTCATCAGCTGAATTAGATTCTTTTGCTTCTGTTTGCTTATCAGTGATTTCTGATACTATAATCTTATGATTTTCAATATGTTCGTTTGAGTCAAAGCCAGAATTTAATGTTATATTGCCTTTGAGGTCGTGTTTTTAGGGATTGAAAATTTTACTAAATGTTTGCAAAACTATAAATCTACCTTTGCTCCAAAATTTTTTGTCAAGAGCTGGGATCCTATTTTCGAAACCATACGAAAATATCCGCATACGAGGACTTTTTTGTACTGAATAATAGGCAATGTTTACGTCAGTCTCTTTCTACTCCCTGTGAAATGAGAGGTGAAAGACAAGATTCGACTGGCTTTCATCGATTTGACTCAGGAAACACCGTTCTCAACTAAAAAGCCAGTTAACTCATTTTCGTTTTAGCATCCTTCGGCCTACTATCGATGCCATATTGACACCTAACTGATAGAAAATTCATGTTAGCCAAGTTAGGCACTGAGGCGGTAGGAGTTAACTGGTTTTTAGTTGAGACGGTGTTGACTCGAGTGGGTGAAGGGTACTCGCACATGCATCAGCATATCCTCTTGTCTTTTCCCTCTTCTTCTCACGGTATAGGAATAAGAATAACTAAAGTGGGTTGAGACGTTCATGTCATCATTTTGGGGGATAAAAATTCTAGAAAATCTTATTATCATTAATTATTCTTAATCTTTCGCCCCAACAGAATATTTTGGACTGGATTTCAACAAAATCCAAGAAAGGGGAGGAGGTTACGTGGATTTAATATCATGTTTTTTTTTAGTATTCAAGAGGACTTAAAGCCATTGTCCATTACACAACCAGTAACCCAAATAAGAAAGCAAATGCTGCATTTTTAATTGGTGCCTACTGCATAATTTATCTTAAAATTTTACCAAAAAATGTGGCTAAGATGATACAGGACCTTGGCCCTTACAAGTAAGTTTACTAAATACCTACTTGATGTTACACACTAATTTAGAATTAGCTAAACATTTTTTGATGCCTATAAAATTACATATAGTTTAAGCTTGTGTAAAAGAAAGAGTCTTGTGACATTCTTTGGAAAAAGTAGAAGATGACCCTTCATAGAAAACGTATGTTTTGTTTGAAAAACATCTTGGTACACGCTTTCTTAGAGTTTTTATTTTAATACAGAAATTTATTATGGGTTCTGGAACATTTCTTTGAAACCCTTTTTTTTCCTACCTTTCTGCAATTGGTGGAGCACTACTGAGATGCATTTTGATGGATTGCCTTTATATATTTACTAGACCAATTTTATTTTGCTAATATTTTCGTCCTACTCTTTTTTTTTACCATGTTACAGGAAAAATCCTCTTTTTTTAAATTCCATATTCGAGTCCTCCCTATAGTGGAGATGGGTCAAAAATAGCGTGACGACATTTGTGGACAGCAAATAAAGGCTGCTTTCCTGTTTGAAATATTTTTTTAGATATAATTATTACACTTAATTCCACACAGAAAAAATATTTAATTGAGTCAAATAAATATTTGTTTCCCATGGTCTAAACAAATATTTATTTAAACCAAACAAATATTTATTTAGGTTAACATAAATTTCATTAAGTCAAATAAATCTTGCTTGACATAAATAAGTATTTATTTGATTCAAATAAATAATTATGTTGACCATGGAAAAAAATATTTATTTGGCTCAATTAAACCTTTTTTTCTGAGTATTATTCTATTATATATCTCTTTTAACTAACAAACACATTTTTTTAGACCTTTCTTGGATGCTTCTCAGTTTCCTTGTAGCTTCACCCTGCGAATCGTCGATTGCTATAACGCACTGTCAAAAGCTTCGGCATTCAACTTTTTCAATTTTGTCGACTTCAATGCGTCCGAATACGATCTGTATAACAAACTGGAATTCGGAGATTTAAACTGGCTGGTACCAAGAAAATTTTTAGCCTTTATCGGACCTGCCGACAACAGAACTGCGCATCCTCCGGAGTTTTATATCAAGTATTTTTTAAAGAATGATGTTAAAACTGTAATTAGGTTAAATCATATCCTGTATGATGCACATGCGTAAGTATCATAAAAATCGGCGTAAGTATCATAAAAATTGAAAATCAAAAAATTATACGAAAATGACTACTATACTTTTTTGGGTGGAATGATGCGGGCGTCAGTAGATGATGTTGGTGCTGGGTGGGATGGAATGGGAAAAATTGCTGGCTGACAACGGATTTATCATAGTGAAAAACCCGACTGGTTGATGGAGTGATTCCAAAACCTGTTGGTAATACAACTTATTTGGTAAAATTATTTTTTTTTATAGCTTCATCAAAAACATGATTTTAGTAACTGTCTGCAGATAACTAAAGCATAGATTTTTTGGTTACCGATGAAAAAAACTTTTATCACGGGTGCAGAAACAGTAGTTTTTCACAACTAGTGGCTAAAATAGTGCTTTTTTTTACAAGCGTTGGTTTAAATAACGAGCGCAGCAAGTTATTGAAAAACGCGAGTAAAAAAAAAGGAAACTTAACCCGCGAGTGGTTAACACTTGGTTAAAATCCAAGAAAAACAGGAAAATACTTTTAAAAATCTCGAACAAGGAGCACTTCTCGCAACACACCATCTTTACACTCTAAATCAAGACACCTGGTAAATGAAATAACAATGGTTACCATAGCAATGTGCCTTTTTACTCGGTGACATTCATTGTTGCGACATATTTTAATCTTTGACAGTTTGATATTTTGACGATGTTTTTAAATGATTTTTTCATAAATAATTTATATTTTTTATCTATTTTCCGCTATTTCTCTTTAATTTTGGGTAAAAAACAGACAGAAATCTTTTTTGCATCCGTGATCAAAAAAAAAGTTTTTGTGCATCGGTAACCAAAAAATCCATGCTTTAGTTATCTGCAGACAGTTACTAAAATCATGTTTTTGATGATAGTATAAAAAAAGATTTCTTTCCGTTTTTTACCCAAAACTAAAGAGAAATAGCGGAAAATAGTAATATTGAAAAAATCTAATTTTTCTTGCCTAAATATTAAGCGATTTCCGCCAGATATCACCAAGTATTTACGAAAAAATCATTCAAAAACATCATTCGTCAAAATATCAAACTATCAAAGAATAAAATGTAGCAACAATGAATTTCACCGAGTAAAAATGTCACATCTCTATGGAAACCATTGTTATTTCTTTTACCAGACGCCTTGATTTATAGTGTAAAGATGGTGTGTTGCGAGAAGTGCTCTTCGTTCGAGATTTTTAAAAGTATTTAATCTTGGTTTTGTTAGCACAAGAAAAATCCCGATAATGATATAGTCACCCTCATGTTTCATAAACCTAATCTCACCTCAGGCAAAGTAAAAAAAAAACGTGTTAAAACGTCATTACCGTCCCCGTCATTACCATCCCAGGGAAGCAATATCTAAAAAGGGGATGGTAGTGGCATGATGGGGATGGTAATTTCACAATTATATTTAACACTAAAAGAACATTGTGCAATTAATTTTATACTAACATTAAACTAAAAAGAACTGTTGCAGGGCTACTATTAGGGTTACTACTATTGGTGGTGAGTCCACTAGTCAAAACAAACCCATATTTTTGACAAAGAAACACGATTTAAATGAAAACTGGATCTCAGTGTAATTTCAACGCTGTTTAAGTATGTTATTGGGACAGTCCCTGAGAGCATTTTGTCTCATAGACTGTCAAAGTTCGGGATGAGCTTATTATTATCATGCTTATGATGAGCGATATCGGCAAGAAAAGCATCAATTCCCACTAAAATGACTGACTGAATTTAAAAATTACATATATTTTGACAGCTGTCAAATCCTGTCGAAATGGCGGTAAAATAATTAATTAAATTATATATCTGACAGACTTTTTGATGTTTATTCTGAAAAAAGAATCAAAAACGACGAGCAGCTAAGAAAAGCAAGTTAAAGTTGTGTATATATGTTACCCCAGTAGGTTAATTGACATTTTTTACCAAAAATCAGTGTAGAAACCCCACTGATTTCTTGTAAAAAATGTAAATTTTTTGTTCATTAAAGCAATGTTTAGTTTATTTAAGTGTTCTTTCATTCATTATTGTCCACTTATTATCACAACCATTCCCATATTGTCATTACCGAGGTCATTAACGTCCTCATGAAAACTTCTTTAGTTTTCGGAAATTATGGCACCAATACACTTTCTAAAATAATTTAAAATTGCATTGTTAACCTATCCTGTTTTTATATATATATTTTTACTCGATATGTTACCTTTTATAAAATTTGTAACTAAAGTTTAGGTATGATTTTGAAGTACCTATTAATAATTTTTTTGATTTCTTTCAAGTTATATAGGTAAAATAATTTGTCGGCAAGTTGAACTGTTCTTTAGGGGAGACTATCAGTGCCTGTATAATTAAGTTTTCTAAAAATGGATTTGTATTTTGAGATTTAAACATCCTAATAGGAAGAAAAGAGCGGACGGTAATGACAAAATGTCTTGGATATAAACGTTCTTCCAGTAACTGCTTAGCTTCCTGAAAATATTTATTAGTTCTGAGTTAGGACTAATAAAATAATACTCTAAAGATGAAACCCAGATGCTTATTGATCAGAAACACGTATGTAAAAATCTAAAAATTTTTTAGTGAAAAAGTTAAATTCCCAGATAATTACTCTTATACGCCCTTCATTAAATATCATTAAATGTCAGTTTAAAAAGAAAACAAATAAAAGAACTTAGTTAACATCAGATTTTGCGGTAAAACCAGGGTTGAGCATTTCTTTGGGTGGAAAGAAATGCGCTAAAGCGTTTTTAAATAATAGGCTTTAAAGCGATAAACAGCTTTCTTAAATCGCTTTAAAATAAAATCGATTTAATTCTTAAAAACGGTTTTAGTGTTGTTTATACGATAAACATTTTTTTTAAAGAGGCCCGTAAAAACAAAGTAAATGTAAGGTTAACATAGAAACCATTGTTGTGTCATGTACAGCCGTTTTGATTCCGAGTACAAAAATAGCGAACTCTCAGTGGATGTTGAGTTCGAGTTTTATTTTGTAAGGTTTTTCCTGGTTTTTTAAGGTCGTAGTTACAATCTGGGGAATTTTTTTTAGTAAAATTGTACGGGAAATCAATTTAACTATGTCGACCTGATTTTTTTGCAAAATTTTACGTCATTGAATTTGTCTTCCATGCCAACGCGGAGACTTTATTTAAATGTTTATCCACAGTGGGACACCAGAGATTTTTTAGCACCGGGTCAAAAATTTGGTTAGGTTACTTAACTTTTCGCGTTCTACGCCGCTAAAAAAACAAGTAAAATACTAAAATAAATGAAAACCATTTATTGCAGAATTACCTACTCAAAAAACGCTACCCAACTACGTATTAAAGTAGCTGGGTGTAATGTTTAAGGTTGCATTTATAGGTGCCTTTATAATTGAATTGGAAACACTTCCGCTAGCTGATACCGACAATAGACAAAATCGGCTAACGGCGCTAGACGTAATAACCGTATTCTATTTTAAACAGGAGCGTCAACGACTAGCAAAAGTCTTTCCAATCTCTAAATGGAGCTTTACTGACCTGTTTTGTTAGTACTCAAGTATCCGTGTGTTTTTGAAACTGAGGTTCTAAAATTTATCCTTTACATTCCAAGATTTCACTAGTACACTTGCACATAAATATGCGGCAATAATTTAAATTAAAAAAAAATGGTTGAATCAAAATAAAAACAAAATTATGTGGGGTTATGGGCGCCGAATGTTTCTATGCTAATTCTTAGTAATCCCAGCGAGCCAGTAAAGTTCTCTTGGTTCTTTGATAGAGTCGGGGTAATGCCATAGAAATAGAAACTTTTTCTATTTCTATAAATAGAAACTTCTTCTATTTCTATGGGTAATGCCCGCGCAGCGCTAGGCCATTTTCGGAGGGCGACCGCACACGCGGAGTGGTTTCATATTTGTCTTAGAGCAATGTTTTTGAAAGATAAACATAACCTCGAATGGTTTTCTGTCAGAAAACGTAAAAATACTCTTCTGTGCCACTGCGGCCCGATTTAAAGTTTGTTGACAAAACACCTGCAGTGTGATTGATTGATCGATTTTTTGTTCCGGAGTGCACAGGTTTTTAGAAAAAAGGAAACTTAGTTTTTATTTTCGCTATAGCAAGGAAATATAAAAAGGAAAAATGTAATCCATAGAAAATTGGGTTTGTTCTAAACCGCAATTATTTTGAGGCTTTTGTGATAGATGACAGCACCAGAGCTTTTATTTTGAAGAAAAAATAATTGAGAATTTTGAAAAATCCTTCAGGGTCTTTATTCTTAAACTGCCGGGAGGAGAACTTGCTAGGGAAGTGGGCGTGGTTTACAAAAAAGTGGGATGGAGATATACCAACGGATAAAGGTGTGAAGAAGAAAAGGAAATTCCCGCGGGAGCATTCCCTTTCCACACTTTCAAGAATACAGCCTCAGATATTTTTGTTAAGCATTTAAAAATGATTTTATTTTTTAAACAAAAGTTCCCCAAACAAACACAAAGTGTCCTTTTTAAGGGTGGCACAAATTAATCAAATTAAATCAAAATATTTAATTTGCCAATTTGTTAGTTTATACATTATTAGTTTCTTACAACTAGATACACAGCAAAAAGGATCCTATCTAGAATATAAAACCGGTAAGCACCAAGTCCTGAAAAGGACTTATGCGATAAAACACTGAAGAACAAAAAAAAACAAATCCTTTAGTAAGATACCTAAATAGTATCAAAAATAAAAAACAAAACATCTAAATTAAATAATTGAGCAACAAAATTTTATATAGTTATCTTGTTTGCAAAATATGCCTAAGAAAATATATCCAAAAGGGTAAAGAGAGAGACAGACGGAAGGGGTCTTGCAAGGTGCATACAAAGCGAGATGTCAATGTGGGGCAGATATCGACAAGCGGGAAGTTCCTAATATTATAAAAAATATACATTGGTCCTACATATATAAAAATTAACAATAATTGTCTTAAAACTAGGTTTAGTATATAACATATATCGGAAATTATTTTTAATTTTATCTACCTTAAATAAACTTAAATTACAGGCCGGCCGCCGGCCGTAGCGCAGTCGGCAGCGTATCTGCCTGCCGCACGGAAGGTTCCGGCTTCGAATCCCGGTTTGTCCCAAAAAACTTGACACTTGTCTCTCACTTTGGCAACACTGGGCATTGATCCTAGAATCGGTATTTTCTATATCTACGCTAGAATGGATGGAAAAGTCCCAGTATATAAAAAAAACTTAAATTACAGAAATAAGTAGTTACAGTTCCTCAATGGAAAACAAAGCAAAGGATTCCACTTTGTCTTAATAATATTAAAACATTTTTTTACGAAAACTATGAGATGGAGAAAAGTAAGTTTTAAGTAGTTTGTTTGATAACGCACAACCAACATTTTTTGTATTTGCACTTTAGCCCGTATTTATACAGGGAGGATAAAAAAATTGTTCAAAAATGGTCAAAAATCCTTCAATCTTATTTTCTGGGTATCCCCTGGACCATTAGGGGGGGGGAGGTGGTAATGATAAAAAAGATTTGTCTGACCCTCCCCTATAACATATTAAAATTTGAAAAAATTTAACGGTTGCCCACGCTTGATAAAAAATTGGCGGAGTTCTTTAATTTTATATAAAAGTTGGATTAAAATTGAACTAGTCAACACCAAAAAAATATCGTAAAAACTATGTGGTGCATTTCGTAAGCATGTTTACCTCAGAAATATTACTTTCTTTACATCACGTCTGAATTCCGAAAAAAAGTAATTTCCGTTACAAGGGCGGGAAATGCTCTATTAAAGTACAAGTCTAGTCTTTACAAGGCGACGAAGGAGCCGAGTCCGGAATTTCTATATGAGTACTTTAATGACATTTCACGGCCGTATATCGTACAAAGTTTTATTTCATACTGTAAGTGGGAAATCCATGATTTTATTATTATTTTTTTTAGTTACTTTAACGGACTTGTGATGTAATGTATCAATTCCCGGACTGAAATATTGATTTCAGTCCGGGAAAATTACTTTCCCGGACTAGTGATGTAATGTATAATTTCCGGCACTGAAACCGATAGCTTAATGGAGTATATTACAATACAGTATGAAATAAAGAAAATTCACGAATTGGGTATAGTAAACTTACGTTTTTTTAGATATAAGTTTCATGAGGTAATGTGTAGACTTATTTCGATAGTAGTAGTCTATAAGTTGTTTTACAACTGCCAAATGTATAGAGGGCTTCTAGTTCGTTTTTTAGTCCAAAATAAATGAATTTGAGCATAAAAATTACTAAAAAAGTCATAAAATTAGTATTGATATATCTTAAATTTGTGACATTCTCTCAGTGGATGTTGTGTGCGATTTTTATTTTGTAAGTTTTTTTCTGTTTTTTTACATCTCTCGCATTTTGAAATCACTAAAAATGCTTTTTTCTACCTTAATCAAAAACATTTTTATTAACTGTGTGCAGATAACTAAAGCATGGCTTTTTTGGTTACCGATGCAAAAAACTTTTCTTTGATCCCGGGTATAAAAAAAGATATCTGTCCTTTTTTTACCCAAAATTAAAGAGAAATAGCGGAAAATAGTATTATTGAAAAAATCGAATTATTCTTGCCTAAAAAATAAGCCCTTTCCGCCAGTTTTCAGCAAATACTTAGCGAAAAATTATTTAAAAACATCGTCAAACTGTCAAAGATTAAAATATCACAACAATGAACGTCACCGAGTAAAAAGGCACATCGCTACTGAAACCATTGTTATTTTATTTACCAGCCGGCTTGATTTATTTTATAGTGTAAAGATGGTGTGTAGCGAGAAGTGCTCTTCGTTCGATATTTTTAAAAGTATTTTCCTGTTTTTCTTGCATTTTTTGATAAAGGTTTCGCGTTTTTAAATTCCTCGCTGTGCTCGTTATTTACACTAGTTGTGAAAACTACTATTTACTTGACTTTCTACATTATTTATAGCACATCGAACAAGAATCACATCATATTCTGCGATATTATAAAAAAGTTTATTTTACCAAGTGGAGAAAGGCCGTTGAGTTTTTCTTGTAAATTTTATGAGCTCCACTGGACTTTAGCTTTGTTGTTTATACAACTTAGTTGATTTTTGTTTGTTTATTTGACTAGCAATGTTATTATAATGATTCGCAAAATAATTGATTAAAACACTTTTATTTTTAGGTTTGTTCAAGTCGGAATTCAACATTATGATTTGATTTTTCCAGACGGTAGCACACCCCCCAAAGATATTCTTTTAAAATTCCTTTATATAGCCGAAAATGCTCCTGCAGCGATAGCAGTGCACTGTAAGGTAAACACCAAAATAATACTTTTGAATCCAGCTCGAGAAACTATTTGTTGTTGTTGAAAAACAAATGTTTGAAAATCTGACCACGTTAGTATGGTTCATAAGAATATATTCCGATTGGCTGGCTGATTATTATTATTTGTAAATTAAGGTGCGATTTTTCCGCAACGTTGTGGTGGAAATTTTGACGTCATTCCACCAAACGTTGCAAATATGGTTAAAAGGTTTAAAAATACGTTTATATATGCATATTCAGTGAGTTGAAAATAGATTCGTTTTTTTATGCTTTGTTGTTCAGCCCTCGCAACCGCAGAAGGCGAATAGGTCGTGACAGTACGTGCGCGATCGAACTTTTTTACTCGAACGGATACAAAAGGTTTATGCGTTCAGATGTAAACATAGTTGTGATCGAGTGCTTGTTTGTCTATTTTAGGTTTCAGAAATAAAGATATGGCTATCTTTGTTTGACTTGTTATTTATGGTCACTGACCCCGCAAATTTTTTTTGGTGTGTTACTTATTCGAGGCCTCTTGCCTAGGACCCCAATTCTCGATGTTAAACAAAAAATAGGAAAATATTAATAACAGCTATCCAAAAAGTAATAGAACTATCAGATTAAGAACAAATATTTGTCGCTATATTGGCTTAAATTAAAAAATTAAAAGTTTTTTGTGGAGGGTTCCAAGTTTTTGAAAAAACAACATTAAATATCATCTCAAGCATAACGATAGAATAATGGAATTTTGCACAAATGATCACTGTGTCCCTTAGTACCTAATGTTCTAAGACCATTTCCAAAGGACCCTTATTCTATAAGTTAGTTTTAGAAAATTTACTTTTAACGTCAACAAACGGCAAACTAACAGGACGTGTATTCTTGAACAGGGAGCGGCATAGATCTATGGCGAATGATCACATGGGACGAAATAGTTAACAAGTGCGGAAAGTTATACTTTTCCTCACGCACCGGCGTTTGCACGACGCGCCTGCGTAGTTCGGGCAAGCCGTAAGTGCGGAAAATAGTTTCCGCACGCGTTAGGTACAACATTTTTCCTACGAGCGACTAAAAATGAAAAAATAGTCAAAACTACAAATTGTATGTTTTATTCAGAACTAAATTTTGACAAGCTTAAAAAATTAATTTTTATGGTAATTATTAATCACGGTAACATTGAAAGTACCACTGCTCATGTTGCTTAATGCCATCGTCGACTTCAAGTCTTCCTGATTCATCACTGAGCAACAGCGTGCTCAACAGTGAAAAATTTTTTTTACTCATCTGCGTTCGTGAAAAATTTTTTGTGCTCAACAGCGTACGTGAAAATTTTTTTTCGCGCACGGCCTGCGGAAGATTTTTTTTCACGCACGGCGTACGGAAAAGTGGCACTTTCCGCAGGGAAATGAGTGCGAGAAAAGCGTTTTTCCGCACGCTCGTAGGAAAACGTTATATTCTTGAGCTATGATCCGATCTTACGGATCTCAAGAAAATCATACGTTCCCGATCGCATGGTCCGAAACCGGGAAACAGCGTCGAATGTAGTGACACTTCTGCAATAAAGGAGTTTTTTTTCGAATGTATTGCTTCCTAAACTGCTTTTCGATCATGAGAGATCCCATTGCACGAGGGAAAGACCGGATCGCATGACTTTCAAGAATACACGTCTAGGTCTTGTTTTAGTAGAAAAGTAAATATTATTTGTTGTATACTGTCATTTTAAAGTCCTTTATAAAGGCTCCCTATTTTTGAAAGAAGTTTGAATTAAGCCTCAAAGATCCTGCTTTTTGTTTTCTAATCTTGTTCTGTTCATGTTTAAATCTAGGGAATCTAATTTTCCAAAGTAAACAAAAATATTAAACATAAACCTAAAATTTCGCTGTCAGATGGTTTTCAGTTCAGCTTTCACTACTGACGCAATCGACGCGCTTGCCCGTTAGACTCATCTCTGAATTATTTCCAGGCTAACTTGATTGGGAGAGTTATTATCATCGACGTACTAAACATCGATGGTTATTATCAAGAGTAGGGCCGTTATATCATCTCATAGTTTTAAGAGTTATTATACAAACAACTATGGGGGCAACGTTATTTTTATTTTAAGTATTAAATTTATACATTTTGTTGTAATTGTAATTTAATTTTTTGTTATGTATATACTGTTTTGTAAATATGTTTTCCTACGAGCTTGCGGAAAAGTTACTTTTCCACACGATTTTTCCTTTCGAAAGTTGCACTTTTCCGCGCTAGTGCTGAAAGGTTATTTTTCCGTACGATTTTTGTATTGTTAAAAATAAAGATATTTAAGACTAATTAAATTATTTATGTAACTATTCTATATTATGTGTCATTTTGTAGCATTATTATAAAATCTTTGGGTATTAAAAACATTTTTTTTGATAAATAAGATGGACAAAAATGCCCGATTAGATACATAGATTATAGATACAAAAATAATTTCTTCTCTATTTCATACATTTTACTTTTTTTAAATACTCTTCTAGAAAAATATTTCGTCCCTAGAAAAGAAAAATACTCTTTTCTCTTAAGGTAAAGCGCTAGGCGTCTAGGTAAACTAGATGAGCAGAATGTCTAGTAATTTTAAAACTTATTGTTAAACAAATAAACCCGTCAATAATACAAAAGTTGTTTTACTTTTAAAAATATGAGCCCTCGGTTCTACTAAAACACGATCTGTTAGTTTGCAGCTTTTTGGCGTTAAAAGTACGTGTTTTAAAATTAACTTCGGGAGTAAGGGTCCTTTGCAAATGGTCTTAGAACATTTGGTACTAATTCTATCGTTATGCTTTAGGTGATATTTAGTATTGTTTTTTTTTTCAAAAAACTTTAAGAATTGGGACCTTCTACATAAAACTTTTTATTTTTTAATTCAAGGTAATATAGCGACAAATATTTGTTCTCAATGTGATAGTTTTATCATTCTTTGGTTGGCTGTTATTAATATTTATTTATTTTTTGTTTAACGTCGAGAATTGGGGTCCAGGCAAAGGACCTCGAATAAGTAATCAATGACCAGTGCCAAATTTCATCGCTTCACCATAATTTATAAACCTTTAACAATTCGCCACAAAACCTTTTCAGAAAACTTTATGTTAGTAACATTTACCAAAAATTATCTAAGGGTCTACCTTTTATGGATGCCAAGTTAATAAATCAATAAATATAATTTCGGAATTCAAACCTAAAAACCAGAACAAAGGAAAGTAACTTGCAAAAAAGTTGAAAAACTTGAAATTTTGACATTTTTTCAAAACGAGCCGCTGCTGTTTTCGTACCACTTACTTTTAAACAAAAACGAATACCTTGTTAAATAAAACAATGATTTGGCTTTCTGGAAATGAAAACCGTTCTTAAGTGGGAGATATTCATGAAAAACTTGAGCAATGCTTAGAAATTCCCCTTTTCTATTAAAAATTCGGTTAACGCCCCCCCTCCAAGAGACGTAGGCCGATATATTTTGACTTTTGATCGTAGTATAGTCATGGTGTCATGTCATGAAAGTTTAAACAATCTTACACATTTTTTGAAAATTTTTAAGAAATTGCACTAGGTAAAATTGCATTTCCAACGACACCTTCCGCTTGTATTTGCTGCTTCTAGTAATAAAATTAAAAAAAATTAAAATCCTAATTGGTATTCATTTAAGAAATGTACTAATTAATATATAAAAAATTATGACTTTAAAAATTCTTATGTTTTGGTAGTCGTAGGTTGAGAAATTTTGATGAAAATCCTAAAAAGGAATATTCAAGAAATTGTTCAAATTGGCATAATTTTTGTTTGGGTTTTTTGAATTTTTCTGGTAGAAGGAGTGGTTTAAGCTGCACTATCACTAATTACTTGTTGATAGATAATTAAATTTCCAACATATTTCCTATTTGTCACTTTTGACACTCTGTCACCGTTTAGGAGTTATCCAAGAAAAACACTTTTTTGGACGTTCCCGAGGAGGTGAGAATGGGGACTTTTAGTTAGTTAAACGGTGGACCTTGCTAAGCTTGTTTATGAAAAAATTTGGGTGGTAATTTTTTTCTCTATTCAGAAAATTTATATCTAAATATGTATGTCGGCCCATCCTATATACTCATCTATTACCTTGTTAGCTACTATCAACGCACCAAACTGTCAAGTGTTAATTATTTGAAATATTTATGTCTATATGCACCATTTTACACTCTAATTAGGGTTAGCTAATCGGAATTAACTTGCTAATCACGATTAAACAATCATACCTAGGCACCAATGTTTTTTTTTCAATAATTACCTACACAGGGTTAAGTAATTGAAATTAAGAAAAAGAGCTTTGAAGGCAGCGTTTTTTGGGGTTTTTTGTGTTTTCGGATCTTGAATACTATAATATTTGTTTACTTTTATCAGACGCATATAATTCTCATTTATCTCGTATTAAATTTCTTGGAGTTTTAGGTCAGTCTCAAGTAATAAATGAAGTGTACTTAAAATGATAGACAGTCGAGCACAGTTGACTCCAAACAAAGTAAAAAAGCACTTAAAAATTTTTACAAAAATTTAAACCTACTTTTTTATTTTTTGGCTTACCACTAGTTGCAATTTGCTTCTTAACATACCAAATAAATTTTCGTATATCATAAAAGTTTTCACAGTTATTTTATTAAAAGTTTTAAAAAAAGTAAATAAGACATCTATACTGGTGCATCCACTCCTGCTGCTTGAGCCACTATAATAGCTACTCTTTCTGTTTTCGTTGCAAAGTTACATATATATGTCGGCCCATTTTATTAGGTGCTGCGCTAACGATGGATAAGTATTTAATTGATTATTATATTTTTCAATTTTTTATTCATAAAACACAATCGAAAAACTTCAAAATTGACAAAAAGGATCAAACATGACATAAACATCACAAAGATAACCATCATTTGTTAGCTAACCGCGGTTATCTTGCCCTAAATTCTAGGTCATCGGGCAATTAAAGTTAATTACTGGTTAGGTAAAAAAAAATGCGATACCCCCAAGAGAACTAAAGGCCGGGAATCGAAGTTTCCGCGGTGAGGTAAAGAGGGGAACTAGGGCCGATGTGATGTGTCGTGCACCCACGGTCCGTAGAATAGATACGGTCTAGTAATTTTGCCCCACTCTTCGACGTGATGACGACACAAAGATAGCAGCTGATTTTTGTCGGCAATTTAAAAACTGTAATAAAGCTTGACAAATTAAATTAAATTTTTCGGATTTTTGTTTTTTTTTTTGTTTAAATGAATGAGGCCAGGGCTATTATTTGTTTTTATCTTGTATTATAACTTTTAGTGGCCTACATGAGTTGATCTTGCACTAAATAGAAATTAAGATCAATAGTTGGTAATCGATTCCGTCAAGAACCCCATCGAATGAGTTGGGGTTAGTTCGAACTCGTCGTTCAGAAGTTAGGTTATGTAGTTGTTATTTTTCCTGTTTTGGAAGCTATTTTTTTGTGTTTTGCCAGGGATTTTTGGGAGAGTGATTATTTTATTATTCCAGAGTCCAGACTTGTTGTGAATTCTATATGCAAAAAATCTGATTTTAAATTTAAAACTATAAGGTATCTTGTTTTTTTTGATTTATTTATTGATGATGGAGCCTTTTCACTAAAAAAATCCATAATTCAGCTACATACGACAAAAATAATGTAAATGATATCATTGGGTACTTAATTTGGACCAAATAAAGAAAAGAAATGATGCACAAATACAATTTTTATTACAAAAACTTCTGCAAAAATAACATAACCCCAAATGTCAACAACAAAAATCAATAAAGAAAGCAGCTGATATCTTTGTGTTCGTGTTTATTCAAGGGACCGTGGTTGTGATCGGCCCACTTCCCCTCTCTCCACAACTCTGTATCTGTGAAAGTCAGTCAGTCAAATATTTTTTTTTAAAATTTTTTGATTTGGCTTATAACTTTTTTCTCTAGATAATTTAAAGCAAAATTTATTTGTAAAACTGGATTTTATCTGTAACGTTTGGTTTTTGAGATATAATATCCGTATCCCTATCGAGTCGACCAGTCAATCAGGTCCCTGTTAAATTTTGCTAAATTTTCATTAAAAATGTATAGGCTAAGAGCTACTGACGAAAATTCAATGTCATCGGGTACATAAATTTTGATACCTCTACGATAGATGTGCGGTGTTGTGAGTAAACACAAACGACAAGTCTGTCAGGCCGGACCGGGAACATAAAGAGGTGGTAAGACATTAAAGATGGCCGATAAGGGTCTTATTCAAGAAATCATAACTTTTTTTTATTTATTAACTGATTTTTCTAAAACCATTTTTGTTGTGATTCTCAGTAAAAGGGTCTTTTAAAATTATTATCAGTACCTTGTATTTTTACGGTTTTGTATCAAATTTTCATCATCAGTTTTTGTATCAAAAATTATTTTTAGTTTTTGTTACGAAACGGTGTACTTTATAAAAAAAAATGTTTAAATAAAAAAAATGCGCATTCTTAAGACCTTTTTATAAAGGGCACCACTTTGGCGCTAGGTTCACTGATTCTTCAGAAATACTTGAGAAACCGCAAAATTCTCCATTAACGAGGCGCTAGCCGAGTGAAACAACACGCGAGATTAAGAAAGTTACTTTTTATCGAGTTGTGTACGCTATTTTTCCTACGACCTCTTTAGGGTTTAATTCGTATTTTTTGTTATTTAAATTTTTTTTAATTTTCATTTTCGTCTTTCGAGAAGAAAATACTTTCTTCTCTAGAGACGAAAATGGTTTCGGTCTATTTTCGACGCTTTTACAAATCATAGCCTACTAGATACCTACATTGTTTGGATGGTTTGCTGTCATTCATTTTCGTCACTGATATGCGTGTGAAATATAAAACTTTCTGTGACGTTATAAAGTGCAGATTTGGTTACTTACGTGGGGTTATGAGAAAACCAAAACGACAAACAGGCCGGACCGAAGAACTAGAGTGGGGGTAAGCCCATAAAAATGACCGACAAAGGTGTCTTCAAAATTATAGCTTTCTTATTTATAAACCGATTTTTCTAAAACAAACTTTGTTTCAATTCTCAGTATACAGGGTTCCTAAGCAAATCCTTAGGGGGCCAAGCAGCCGTGTATAAGACGCAGACAAACGGAAAAGCACATTAGGCAGAAAAGGAAGGGCATGGGGCGATGTTGTCACTACATCTTACACGTAGTTTTCCATTTTCATACCTTTAGGACTGGAATAAAAATAGTTTTTGCTCGACTTTTGGTATTAACTGATGAAAGATATCGTAAAAAAAAATATTTTTCGGCTTTTCATTTTGTAACCATTGTCCTTGCCTAACCTAAAGCGTTCATACACGGCCGGAGAAATCGACTGAGATATTTCCGTAGAAACTTTATCAAGCAAATAGGACGGGTTGACGCCTTTGAACGTCCAACCCGGGTTTTGCACTTTGATTCGAAATCAAAAAGGAGGAACAGTCAGATGTGGGGCCGTGCACAAATTACGTAACGGTGATTTTACCAATTTTTGACCCCCTCCCTATGTAATGTTTTGTAACGGTTTGGCACGCCACTCCCCTAATATTACGTAACGATTTCAAGACCACTACCCCTCCCCCCAAAAAAAAACTTATTTTCATTCCAAATTTTCACACAAATGCAAACGCTGTCGAAAACTCCCCTCCCCCCTACGTAACGTTTTGTAACCCCCCTCCCCCCTATGACCATTACGTAATTTGTGCACGGCTCCTGTAGTCCCAGTGGAGGAGGGCGAGAAAATTGATATTTTTTTGTTAAAAATTATACTCTTTAGACCTATTTCTTTGCGTTCCCGAAATTACGTAATTTTTGAAAAAAAATTGTAAGCGGCGCCATTTTTATTTCGTGCTTTGTTTTTCTAACATTTTTGCGTTCGGCTAATTTAATTGAAAAATTTTTGCCTGCGGCGCCCTTTATCTTCTCACTCGAAACCAAGATCCCCCGTTTTAGGAAAACTGATCCCGTCTCTGTTTCTAAATTTTTTCGAATAAAAGTAGAGTATGACCATGGGGGAAATAATTTTTTTCTACGGTATGACGAAAATTTCAAGAAAGTTGAAGAAAAAAATTAAGAAAGTGGCAGAGCTCAAGTTTTTCGTAAAAAAACGTTTTTTGTAAAGAAACAGAGCAAAATAAATCTTTTCACCCCTTTTTGGGTGTTACAAATATTGGCAGCCCCTTATTTTTCGCTTTTATCCTCCAGCTAGTTTTGAAGAATTGGTCCGCTACATGTTTCGAGATCATGTCATAAAACACCTCGAAAATATCAAATGTAGTGTAGGGCCAGCTTTATTTAAAATCAATAATATCGCAAGCAAAAAGCTGTGCAGGAAAAACAGCGCCGTTTATTGATTTCTTTGGCTGCTACTGCTAGCTGCATGGTTTGGCCGTTTCCGGATAGATGTCACTAGTAGAACAGAATGGAAAGAAACTCAATTAAAAGCGAAGATATTTTTTTCTAATGTTAACAACCTCACGAGTTTATCGCTCAATATCGTAAATAATGGACCCTGCCGCCTCCTTTAAGCAAGAAAAAGCTGTGGTTTGGACCTTAAAACATCTAATTTTTTCCTCGATCATCTCATGGTGTGGCCACCATCTAGCGTAATTTGCAAACATCTTGTCAACGGTTATTATTGCAACTATGATTTATGCTCACAATGAAAGAGTGGCGACAATTTTTTCTCATGAAAGCAGTCCGGAGATAATAACAAACTGGCACCATTGCTCAATATACCTGTTTCTTTTGTGCGCGCAGAACTTTCTATGCCATTTCTGTTTGATTTATTGAAATCCTATCCCTAAGGAAAATCTTAGGAACCCTGTATAGTAGGGCAGATGCCCCATGTAAAATAAGTTTTACTGTGGGCTGGAAATGCTCTTTTAACAGGAGGTCCGGGACCCTTAGCTGATTACAAAAAAATATTTTTTATTATATATGCACGCGCGCAAGGGGGCAGGGGATATTCAAAAACTGCTTAACTAATTTAGTTAAAGATAATATCGGTTGGAAGGTTATACTTGCTGCAAAACGTGTGACAAGTCTAAAGCTTCAGCAATAGTCCCGGAGGCAGCCACAAAATTACAAAATTTTGATTTAAAAAACCAACAAAAAATTTTAGTTTTTGATGTAGCCTAACAATTTTAATTTATAAGTTAGAATACAACTAATCAACTTTTAATTATGTCTAAAATATACTGCGTATAAGATGGTATAAAAATGTTTTATAGATTTGTTTTCATATTTAAACAAAATATATTTTTTGTCTTCGGTACATCACATTTTCCTTATTTTTACTTAATTGATTCTCATTTAAAAATATATACATTTTAAAACTATTTCTATTTTGAATGAATTTTTGAAAGGTGATTCTGGTTTTGACTATGGAGTCTTAACCACTAAGGATAGAGCTTTCGAATGATGTATAAAATAATATACGGTTCTATGAAAAAAAAGTGAGTTTTAGAGGGTTCAATCCCAAGAAAGTCGAATTTATAGGGATTCTGCGATGTTGTTGGTTAAAAATCAATAAAAATTCAATGTCAGATTTTGTACGTATAAATTTCAATATACAAAAATTTTTGACACATACATAATAATATGCTATTCTGAAATCCCATGACATCAAAATTTGCATGGTTCAACAAATAATTTTATTTTAGTCCCCGGGACGAAAAGTGCCATTTTAGTTCCTGAAGTGCAAAAAATATTTTTTGCAGCGAGCCCATGCCCCTGGAGCTACTGTCAGAGGAAATTTGGACTACGATGGTAAATATATATTTAATAAGGCATATCTGTTCTATAACGATATAAGAGTGAGTGTATTATATATACATACATATATACTCTATTCAAGTTTTTTTCTCAGAAAACACTATATTTTTAGTACATTTTAAAGTTCTGTCCAACTTTTCTTCTCTTATTTTTGGAACAAAAAATGTTAAAAAATGAGAAATATAGATTACTTTTTTTTGTGTTTCGATAAGTACCTACCTAATTTACAAGTGAAAGGTTTCGGACCTCCATTGTCTTTTTTTGTACTTTTTCACAACGTTTCAACTGATGTAATATCTTCAGTCGAAACGTTGTGAAAAATTACAAATAAAGATAATGGAAGTCCAAAACCTTTCACTTGTAAACCAAGCATTGTCTACAACTTTCAAGGATCTAATTGCTACTTTTAGCAATGTCATCGATAGTTGTAATTTTGAATGTTATGACATAGGTTCTTTTGAGTTACTAAATTTTTTTGGTTGCCTATTTTATTTAAAAAGTAAAATATAAAAAGTTTGACGCCACTCGTTTTTTTTTCATTGAAGGATTCAGTGTTATTTGTCCTTAAGAACGAGAAAAATAACAAAGCTTTCATATTGTTATAATTTGAAAAAATAAAATAAGCAATTTGATATACACAAAAAACAGTTTTTATTTCTAATAAACCAAATTTTTCAGCAGAAAGAAAACTAATTGCTCTTTTTTCTTTATCTTCCTACAACTTTGTTTGTTTAGATCATTAACAACGGCATCTTATGACAACGTTGTAATATGGATTTAAATATTTAGGATCAAAACAGTTTAAAAAAAGTTTTACTAACGTCCTAGTTCTGGTCTTAAAATTAAACAACACGCCTGCAAAGCATGAAAAAATATATACCTGGTAGTGTGCGGTATCTTAATAGGCGCGGTAACTTTCTTGGCGGTAGAAGTCTTGCGCTATAATATATATGCACGTTTTTTTTGTCGCGGTAATTGCAGGCACTCTTAAAGTATTTCGCGATAAGTGCATGGCGCTGTATTTGCTTGCGCTGTAAATTATTTCGCTGGTAGCTCCATTCGCGGTAAATTTTTTGCGCTGTATATGATGACGCGGTACGAAACCTTGCTGTAAAAAAATCGCGGTAAATGTTTTGCGGTAGCAGCCGCGTACCGTAAAATCTATTTAACATAAGGCATCCGTCCAAGAACAACTCATAATCCCTATAAATTCAATTTTCTTGGAATTTAACCCTCTAAAACTCTTTTTTTTTTCATAAAACCGTATATTATTTTATACATCATTTGAAAGCTTCGGCCTTAGAGGTAACGAGTCCATGGTCAAAATCAGAATCACCTATCAAAAATGCATTCATAATAGGGAGAGTTTGAAAATGGTGCTTTTTTAAAAAAAGTATTTTTTTTCTATTTTTCTAGTTTGACGACATGTAGACAACCACAAGGTCATTAAGGTCAATATTGTGGCTACGTTTTATTTTGGCCAACTAACGGGAAGCACAAACAAAATATTTCTGGATAAAAACAGGTTTTTATTTCAACAGGAAAAAATTGTTTTTAAATGAGAACCAATTGCATAAAAATAAGGAAAATAAGACTCAAGACAAAAAATATATTTTTTTTTAAATATAAAAAGAAATCTTTTGAAGATTTTTATATCATTTTTACGTAGTATACTTTAGTTATAATTAAAATTATATTCATTGTATTCTAACTTATTTATTAAAATTGTTAAGCTACAGTAAAGTTAGATTTTAAAACTTAAATTTTTAGTTTTTATTTTTAAATCAAAACTTTGTAATTTTGTTGTTACCTCCGGGACTAATGTCGAAGACTTAAACTTATTACATGCTTTTCGGTTAAGTATTGCCTTCCAATCGACAGTATTTGTCATATAAAAACAACCCCTATGACGTTAAGAGGTACAGTGATTTAATAGTAGTTTACATAACAAGCATGTTATGATGGTCATTACACGCGAAGATGAAGTTTGAGACGCGAGCCGCAGGCGAGTGTCATAATTTATCTGAGCGTGTAATGACTATACTTTACCTACGACCAATGAAAATGTCATATGAATATCAGAAATTATTAAAACTATTCAACGCGAACACTCTTAAGTCAACAACCTTCATAACCTGAAGTTTCAATGACGTTCTATCTAAAACGTCAAAACAAATAAGCTTATTAAGTGACTTTTCATATATCTTTTTAAAATCAAGGTTTTTTTTCTTAAAAATGCGTAATATGTCAATTTAACGGGACTTATTTTTGGTTAGGTACTAAAATTATATTGGATTTATTTACTATTTAATCCATATTTATTGTCTTAAAAATATAGAAAAATATTTTAAATTTTTGCGTCAATTAGTGCTGTTATAAAATAAAGTTTGATCGCTTCATTATTATCCTAGGAGCGTAAATGGTCCATTACAGTCGTGTTAGGACACTCGCTAAACTAGTATTATTAATGGGTCGTAAGTAAAGGTAATTTTATGTCTTGCAAAAAAGTGTCAATCAATTTTTTTATAGAGTTGATAGATTTTTCTTAAAAAAACTAAAATGACAGTTATAGGTAAGCAAATAGTTACCTCCAAAAATTGCTGTTCCTAGCGCGAAATCGGTCACCGAAAAGCATTTTTTTTCATGTTGGAAGAGTTTCTTCATAAAGCACAGAGTTTCGTAAAAAATATTTTTTATAATACAAATACGTCAATACTGGGCTGACTATTCATAAAGGTCGTTATACTATTATTAAATCAAATATTGTTATAGATTATATTTTTGCATTATATACCTTGTCGGCCATCTTGAAAATAAAAAATTCAAGCATTCTATACAGAAAATAGTGCGGAAAGTAGTACTTTTCCGCACAAAGGCATTTTCCGCAAGAGCCCATTTTATTTATATTCATAAGATAGAATAGTTACATAAATCATTTAATCAGTCCTAAATATCTTTATTTTTAACAATACAAATGTAAACTTTTCAGTACTAGTGCGGAAAAGTTACTTTTTCGCACGATTTTTTTGGTAAAGTGCCTGCATGTGACTTTTTAAGTTTAGTGGTTAAGGCTATGCATTTTCTGAATGTATAATAGTACCCATAGATAGTAATTTAATTTAAAGTATATCTGGAACTTAAATATTGCCCTATAAAGTAAAAAATCGTGCGTGACATTAAAAAGCGTGCGGAAAAGTAATAATCGTGCGAAAAAGTAAATAAATCGTGCAGAAAAGTAAAATCGTGCGGAAACGTACAACTTTCAAAACGAAAAATCGTGCAGAAGAGTAACTTTTCCGCACGCTCGTAGGAAAACTTTTTTTCCAATTCATCACGATGACAAACTAACATCTCACGAAAACTTAGCTCTTTCCGAAAAAATTTGCATTTTTTGGAGGTAACTATTCGCTTACCTTTTAAATGTCAATGTTTTTTGTTTTTTTAAGATAATCTATCAATTCTATCAAAAAATTGATTGACACTTTTTTGTAGGGCATAAAATTATCTTTAAATCGCTGTACCTCTTAACGTCATAGGGGGTTGTTTTTATATGACAATGGCATCACAAAATTAATTTAATTTTTATGTCCAGGGCCAATTTTGCGGTTTTTCGAGTATTATTCAAGAACCTCTAGACCTATAGCCAAACTGGTAACCTTTATGAAAATGTCTTGGAATGCACATCAAAAAAACATATAACATCAGTGGTTTCACAAAAAAAAAATGTTTTTATACAAAAACGTAAAAATACAAGGTATTGATGATGATTCTAAGACACCCTCATACTGTGAATTGAAACAAAAATCGGATAATATATAAGAAAGTTATGATTTTGAAAACACCTTTATGGCCCTACTCCCACTCTAGTTCTACGGTCCGGCTTGGAAGATTTGTCGTTTTGATTTTCTGTTACATCGATCGTAGGGAACAAAAGTCTTGTACCCAATGGCATTGAATTTTCGTCACAAGCTTTACATGAAAAATACACACCAATAAATATTTCGAATAGCATGTCAGCCATCTTTGGACCACCATAATTATCGTACTATCGATTTTAAGTAGAAACCATTGGTCTTATAAACCGGTCACTGCGCACTGAGAGAGTACCTGCACAGGCTGGGAATCTATAGAGACGAACCCACCTGCAGACTATGTGATGAGGATGACGAATCAACCGCTCACATCATATTTGAGTGCCCAGCACTAACCTTCTGTAGAACACAAAACCTCCTGGAGGACGACCCCTCCAGAGAAGCTAACTGCCGGAGAAACCGAATAAAGGGGCTGCTGCTCCTCGCGAGGTCGTCAAACCTCTTAGATTAGGAAGGCACACAGCAAGAGATACAATAAGCTAAGAAGCTGCAGTGTCAGGGATTTCAAGACCTAACCTCCAATCAAATCAATCATTGGTCTTATTTTATTTGAAATAACATTGCCTCTGAATTTTCATAGTTTAATGGAGAATTTTGCGATTTTCGTCAAAAAGTGAAATTTTTGTTCCTGGAGTTAATTTTACGGTTTTTCAAGGATTTCTCAAGAACCAGTAAACCTAGCGCCAAACTGGTACCCTTTATAAAAAGGTCTTAAAACTGCGCTTTTTTTATTTAATTTTTTTTTAAAGAAGTACGCTGTTTCGTTACAAAATCTAAAAAAGCATGTAAACAAACTAATGGTTTTAGGAAAATATATTTTTTTCGATACAAAAACGTAAAAATACAAGGTATTGATAATGATTTCAAAAGACCCTTTTACTGAGAATCACAACAAAAATTGTTTAAAAAAAAAACGGTTAATAAATAAAAAAGTTATGACTTTTTGAATAAGACCCTTGTCGGCCAGCTTGGCAGACTTGTCGTTTTTGTTTACTCATACCACCGCACATCTGTTGTAGGTATCAAAATTTATGTACCCGATGACATTGAATTTTCGTCAGTAGCTCTAAGTCTAGTACCTGGTTGATTGATCGACTCGGTGAACAATATTTTTTGCATCTTAAAGGCTGGTTTAGGACGCACTGGATCACTCATAGGAGCCTACTTGATAAAGCACTACAGAATGACAGCTAGAGAAGCGATCGCATGGCTAAGAATCTGCAGACCGGGATCAGTCATTGGACAGCAACAACTTTATTTGGAACAAATTCAGAGTTGGCTTTGGAGAACTGGAAGTCAATATAGGTATAGTTTCTCCTAATTATATGGCACAGTAAAATTTATCTTTAACGAAATCATCTTCTTGCATTCTTGTTTATTATAATGATGATAAGTTAAAAACACATGTTGAACAAAATTTGGCGTAAAATTTACTTCAATTTTGTTGAAGATTGTAAAAAATCACTTGTTAACACTGCTTTATAATCGAATCGAATTTCCCAAACTAACCCTGTATTTTTAGATTGCAACACTACGGGGAAGGCGACAAAATTCCCAGACACAAGTACGGAATCTACAGCAAACAGTGGCCTCTAGAAAGAGATAAGATCATCCAGGAGGCCAGAAGAAATTTGCAACATAAATTTGCCAAAAATCAACTCGAAGATTTTTTAAAGAAGAAAAACCGAGCCATCAGTATCGATCGTATGGTTGGCAACAGTTCAAAATGTTTAAGCAGTGGTAAAACTAGTTTTAACAACATATCGAAACTTTTGTCTTCGGTGCACGGCTTTACCGATAAAATGAAAAATAACGACAAAGATCAAACAGCTCCTTTGAAGATGGCAACAAAATCCGAAAAGTATATCCCGGCCAACTCGATACCCAAAGAACCGTCTCCAAAAAAGTTAATAATAAAAAAATCACCAAACATGATGACAATAGAGAGAGTGCAAAAACATACTGAATCAAAACCTGTAAAATACTCTCCTTCTACGCAGGGGGACAAGTTGAATGAAATAAAAGCTTTGCGACATCATAGGTCTAGGTTAAAGAAAATCAGAATGCAGCAAGAATAACTGGACTACTTCAAATAACCGAAAGCTGTATAATTAACTAATTGGTTTTTCATTGTTTTGTTTTTTGCTAAATTATATTTTGTTGAAATTTAACTTCAATTTTTGTAAGACATAATTTTCAGTTTGCATTTAAGTTGGCAATCCAGCAACTGTCAAGTCATTTCCAAAACTTCTGTTGTTTCATCTGGGGTTGGTAAATCTTGGGCAAAAGTTCAAAAGGTTTAAGCACTAGTGGTAACAACACATCAAAACGTTTGTAGTCGATGCACGGCTTTACTAATAAAATGAAAATAGAGACATCCTAGGTCTAGATTAAAGAAAATAAGGAAATGACCCCTGTTGGGTTTGGTTGGGCTTGTGGGACCGCTATTGGGGAGTGGCTGGTGGGTGCTGATTCTTGACCGTTGTAGTTTTCTGCTCGAAGGCGGATCATGTATAGTACCTCAGAATTATTTTACTCTAGGCTCTATTTACTTTTGACTGACTGTTAGAATAGAGGAGAAAAAGAGGCCTTAATACCAGACAGGACTTAATCGCGCCACTTGCTGTAAGTCGGAAAGAAGGATTCGTTAAATTAATTTTGAGTAAAAGACCTGTAACCAGACCTGCATTTGCTACAGGTTTAATAATAAGAACTATATAGCAACTAGTACTATACAGTTAAAGTAACACTTGCCAGAGCGCGGCCTCACTGCTAGCATCAACAGAACAACAGCCGTTCTGTGCATGAAGCTCTAGGTAAAAAATTAAAACTTGGGCACAATTATTAGTAAAGAATACCAATTAGTTTGAATCTAATTTATTTGTTATCAATCGTTCGCTTATATAAAATAAATGCTTACTATAAAAAATATGTTCCATAATGGATAGATCGACAGCAAGAATAACAGGACTAGTATGATAGGTATAATTATACTTCGATTGGGCACATCCTATTAGATATACCAGGTAGTGATACTTCGTAGCACGTCATACGCAAGTTTTAGAGATAAGAAAAACATACCGCCCCTGCAGCCTGTTTGATTTCTGCTAGGTACTTCAGTATACTTCTTGCGCTCTTGCGACAAGTGAAGACGGTATCGCGCACGCGAATTGTGAAAATACGCGTTTAAAGAAAAAATGTAACAAAAAAAAAAACGTGAAAAGCAAAGAAAATGAGGAACCTGAAAAAGGAAATGAAAAGGGAGCATCGTGTTTAAGATATAGGCAAACTCTCAGTTTTTAAACAATGGAGTGAGACAAATATTATGCTTTTGGCTAATATTTTTTGGCATGGGTTTGTTTATTCTTTAAACACACATTTGTTTTTATTACGCATAAAAACTTAAACCCTGCATAGTTTCAGACTTATGCCCGCTAAATTAGTCTCAGTAAAAAAACTCCATATGTTTACTTACTAGCACGTCGTTTTTCATATATTTTATGTGACGACGAATCTGACGGTTAAACGAATAAAATGCCGAAAAAATCTAACAAAAGAAAACGTGAAAATCAAATGGATTACCTAAAGAAGAAAATGAGGAAACTGGTAAAGGAAAGGAAAAGGAAGTGTCGTGATTCAAGTAAGTAAGGCGCATTGTCAGTTTTAAACAGTAGAGTGAGACAAATATTAGGCTATTGGCTAATATTTTTTGGCATGGGTTTGTTTATTCTGTAAACACACATTTGTTTTTATGACTCATAGAAACTTAAACCCTACATAGTTTTTGACTTATGCGCGCCATATTATTCTCAATAAAAGAAGCATCTATGGGGATATATAGATAAGGAAACTAGAAATAAACTCCTCGAAAAATACAAAATTCCCGGAAAAATTGCCAAATTCATCAAGGACCCAAATTAAACCCAGGATGCTAGCATCCACAGAGCAAAAAAGAGATATGTAACTCTTGAAATTGTAAACCATTTTGGGAAAAGGTTTGACAGCCTTAGAGCGGGTTTTCTCTAATTTGGCCTAAACAAAAAAGGGAGAGACGAAGACTTGATGAAGATCTTTTGGGTCTTTCCGAATCGGCGCAGTTGTTTTGCATTGGCCACAATATTGTTTCATGCAAAAATATAATAAATTGCTACTGTGCAATATCCAGATCTTTTCTTTTTTAGCGAAGGTTTTGCCGAAAATTGCAAAAATACAAAAAAGGCGCCGAGAGGAAATATTACAGCTAAACAGTGAAAGAACGTATTCCTGTCGAAATTTTTTTTCAGCAGAGTGGAATCAAATAACTCAAAATAAATTAGCTTTGAGTTGGACAAAAGATTACAAAATTCTCTTTGTGGACAAACCTTTTCAAGTTTTTACCCCCAAAACCTCAAAATTTACCAAAAATAAGGTAAAAATTTATTCGAAAAGCATACAACATTTATAAGTAGGAGCAGTTAAAACTGTTAATAACTGTCAAGATCAATTTTTGTTAAGCTATTTTTTAAGACAGAACGATAACAGGGGATTTTAGGTTTATCTTTAATCCTAGAAACCTACATAAATTTCTTTCAACCAGTTCATTTTCAACTGGAAGATATTAGAGAACTTAATTACTAAAAACTGCTTCCTTGCGACATTAGATCTTAAAAATGCATATTTTTTAGTTCCAATGTTTACCATTCGGTCTAGTCACTGCACTTTTTTGTTCCATTCTTTCAGGCCTGTTTCTCTTATCTAAAAGATTAGGTTTTTTACTAACAATTAAAAAACCATACACAACCGACTCAAGAGATACAATTTTTAGCATTTAAAAAAAAATAAAATAACAATTAAAGAGGTTTCGCAAATTATAGGAAGGCTAGTCTCGGTTTGTACAGAGTACGGCTTGTTGTGCGTAAAAACCCTTGAGCGAGAAAAATATCGTGCCTTAAAGGCTAACAGGAACAACTATAACAAAAAGATGCTTGTTAGGTTCTTAGTTAAAAATGAACTTGAGTGGTGGTTAAAGCACATACTATTTTACAGCCTAATTATAACATTAAAATTTTCTCCGAAGCATACAAATCGGGATGGGAGCGTGTTGCAATGGAAAGTAAGCAAAAGGGGGTTTTTTAGCAACAAGGAGAACAGGAGAAACACATAATCATTCTTAAAATGAAGGCAGCTTTTTATGGCTTAACAACCCTTGTAAAAAATTTTAAATATTGTCATATTTTACTAAGAATTGATTGCCATTGGGAGAATGATGTGGCAGTCAGCTTAGGTATATTTTTTGTATTTGCCACGTACATAAATACGTTGGATAATCATATAGCGGACAAGAAATCTGGTATAAAAATTGTATATTTATTTGCTAGCTACCTGAACAAAAGATGCCACCGGTTTGTGTCGTGGCTTCCAGTGGATGCATTCACAATGAATTAGAAAAACCTTAATTCTTATATATTTCCTCCTTCCTCACTGTTTCCAAAAATGTAAAAAAAAGAAAAAATTGAAAACGATAATGCGATATGTCTGGTGGTTTATTCTATCTGGAAATTAGAATCCATGATTCGCTTAAAAGTTATCGTTTTAAATCTGAAATTTACTCTTATCCTCGTTTAGGTAACCCCATCCACTATGAAAGAATCTTTCCCTGGGTGTAACGATCTTATCAAGGTGGGCTATAGTAAAAGGGGCGTTTGGGAGGATGCAATTTATTTTTTCCGAATGATGGAAGTTTTGCGATAATAATATTGAGACCATCTTGCAGCCTAATGTAAATCAAGTTGTATCCGTTTTAGAAACAGAATCTCAAAATACTGGGAAATATTGAAGTCTTAACACACACATAGGTCTGCCTTAAATTTAATTTGCGAGCAGAAAAATCAGAAATGGTAGATAGGTTTATGAGACGCATTTTTAAGCTGCGTCCTCAGTTTCCGAAATATAAGCTTGGTATCCGGAACCAGTGTTACCTCAAGGTGCAGTTAGATCATCTGTAGTGAATTTTTTTCCATAGATAATGCAGAACAGGATATTTTACAGATAAATAGTTAACAGTATTTTTTGGTACACGCTTTTTAATATAATTTACCTTTTTTACTCTTGCAAGATTTTCGAACATGTTAAAAGATCCACCTTACCACCACATTTTAGTCTGTTGTTTTGTGTTGAATTTGTACTTGATTGGATGTTTGATATTTTAATTGATAGACTTTGTTTTACTTTTGTTGAGTTAGAAACGCTGTGTCTTACATTTTTATATTTGTGCACCGTTTGTTTTATACTGAATATCGGTAAACCATGAACCCATATATTGAACATTTTGAAATTAGCAAAATTGAAACATTGTCGGCGTCTAATCCAGAACTATGCGAGCAAATTTTTCTAAGAAATAACTATATAAATTTCAAAATAATACACATGAATATTTGCAGTCTTAATAAACATTTTGACGAATTAGTTCTCTTACTTCACCAATTTTCTACATACTTTGATTGCATAGTTCTTACTGAGACGCGACAATTAGCAAATATGGAACTCTTTCAAATACAAGGATTTACTAGTATATACAACGAAAGCAAAATAAACCAAAATGATGGGCTAGTTATCTACGTCAGAGACATTTATAATACAGCTACAACATTTTTAATATAGGTCCAATAAAGTCAATAGAAATAAAACTGAAATTTGGTAACCAAAATTTGCGCATAACGGGTCTGTACAGATTGCCTTCGACAGAAATAGAACCTTTCTTGTTGGGGTTGGATAACTATATGGAAAACTGCCAATATGATAATGAAGTCCACTATTTTACAGGTGACATAAACTTGGATATTTTAAAAAACAACGATGATATACAAATTTATTTAAATATAATGTCAAAATCAGGTTTCATTTCAGCAATCAACATTCCAACTAGACCAACTTCTATGTCATGTCTTGACCATATATTTGTTCGAGACAGGAATATTTTGGACAACATCACAAAAGCCATAGTTTTAGAGAGTAGAATTTCTGACCATTGTCCCACCATATTACAACATACTTTTGTTAAACAGAAAAAAAATGTTAGGAAAAATCCAGTTAAAACGTTTAAAAACTTAAATATTATTCAATTAAAAAAAGATTTAAATGGGGATAGATGGTTGGAGGTTTGTGGTGAACACGATATCAATAGAGCAATGGAGCTTTTTGTGGACAAATTGAAAGTTCTCGTTGATAAGAACACAAATATTTTAACAAAAAAAATTTGGCAAATAAAAAAACACCATGGGTAACACAGAGTCTTTTAAAATCGATTAAAAAAAAACATTTACTACAGCATATTTCCAAAAAAAATCCAACGGGAGACAATGTAAATAATTATAAGAGGCATAAAAATAACTTAAATTTCTTGATTAAGTCAACAAAAAAAGAATACTACCAAAGAAAAATTGAAGAAAATAAAGGCAACTCTCAGGAGCTATGGAGGTGTGTAAAAGATATTTCGCGGGATAATAAAAAAATCGAGATTGAGAGTATAGAAGTTAATAATGTTGTTATCTCTGATCAAGCGCAAATCTCACAAATTTTTTTAAATTTCTATGCAAATGTTGGTCCTGACCTCGCCAAAAAAATTAGCAACTGTAACATGCCGTTAGATTTTAAGGAAAAAAACAATACCTTAAATTCAATATATTTAAAACCGACAAATTGCTCAGAAATAATTAGTTTAATAAAACAATAAAAAGACAGAAAATCCTCTGGTATTGATGGAATAAACTCAGAACTTATAAAGTCAATTTCAAGGTGTCTTTCTGGGGATTTTCAAGGAAACTATAGACCAATATCTCTAGTTACTAATTTGGCTAAACTTTTAGAAAAAATTTTAAAAAGTAGACTCGAAGGTTTTCTGGGAAAACTCAAAATATTGTCAAAAAACCAATTTGGATTTTAAAAAATACATCTACTGAAGACGCTATTATCTCTTTGATTTCAAAAATTTACTCAACTTTGGTAGTTTTTATTGATTTGATAAAAGCTTTTGATACAGTAAACCACAGTAAACTTTTAGAATGCTTGGAGGGATGTGGGATTAGGGGAAATGCCTTGAAGATCATGAGAGACTATTTAACAGATAGATATCAGACGGTACAAATAAAAAACATCTATAGCAACAAGAAAACCGTAACCTGTGGTGTTCCTCAAGAGACCGTCTTAGGACCGCTGTTGTTTAATTTATATATTAACGATATGTTTAATCTTAATCTAGATGGCGAATTTGTTAGCTTTGCAGATGATACAGCTATATTTTTTACGGCCAAAACTTGGGACGAACTTAAAATAAAAGCTGAAAAAAATTTGGAAAAACTTTTTCACTATTTTCAGTCAAAAATTTTAACTATGTTAACTATTCCAAGACTAACTTTATTCCTTTTACTTCCTTATCATCAAATATTCCTGGGTCCGAGTGCCTTACTTTAAACACGGACTGTGGATGTGATGGTACCCGAATACAGGGGGTTAAAAAAATTAAATACCTGGGAATCTACTTGGATTATCACATGCGCTGGGATGCACATATATCTTTTGTGACTGGAAAAATAAGATGGCTTCTAGGCAAATTTAGAAAGTTTTCAGATATCTTTGACCTACAGCAATTAAAAACTTTGTATTACGCTTTGGTACAGAGCCACATGACATATGGGTTGGTCGCTTGGGGTGGTGCTACTAATAACTTCAATCTTAATCAACTCGAAAAAGTCCAAAAATGGGTATTAAAGATAATATTTAAAAAATATTATATATATCCAACCGAGCAACTCTTTGCGGAAAGTAAGATTTTTGATGTCCGGTAGCTTTTCTGCCTAGCCTTAATAAAAAAAACAACATTTCTCTGAGAAGTCTATAAACCCTGTAATTAAAAATACTCGGTTTAACAAAAATCAGATTCAAGTTCCTAAACCCACCAAAACTATATTACAAAGAAGTTTGGGATATCTAGGCCCGAAGATCTATAATATTTTACCAAATGACATAAAAATAATAAGAAATAAATTTATATTTAAAAAAAAGTAAAATTATGGATTGAAAGCAAATCTAGATTATACATCCATTCCATCATTGACTTAAAAAATAACTTATAAGTCTACATATCTGTTTTTTTTTTGTTGTGTCACATAATTTCTTATTAAATTTGAGCAGAATAAATTGGAATATTTTTTGTGCTATTTTAAACATAGCTAGGTTAAAACTTAACCACACAAGTCTTTGACATTAGCTGGTTTTTTTTGTATATTTATTCTTTATTTTGTAGTTGATATGTAAGTACTTATTATTATTATAGAATAAATATATGTTATTATGTTATTACATATTTATTTTGTATTAACCAAGAAAGTTCCGTTTTTTCTTAATATAAGTTCAAAAATGTTTTAGTTTTAAAATTACAGTTCATTGTGTACCGAAGATGGACAAAATAAAACTTGGGGAAGAAAAAATTTGGTAATTTTGTATTTGCATACATACATACAGTCAATAGTGTGTTCAGTGGTATAAGCGATAAATTAACAAGGTACTATAATACTTATATCTGATCCGCTGATTAATCATTCTGGTTTATTATAATTGCGAAGAAATTAGAGCCTTTTTTCTAAGTGACAAAAAGCGCTTATTTTTAGCATTACTTCGCTTCCATGGACAAATTATATCAAATAATTTTCCTTTATGATCTTATATATGGCTTTAGTAATAACCTTTAGAAAAGTTATAGTAACGTATTATCAGGGGTGCACAGTGATTGTAGTGAAAAAAACTCACACAGAGATAAGTAGATATTTTCGGGCGCGTATGAAAGAGATGGCATGAATACACCACACAATACACTTTAAGCATCGTAGTGATTTCGTGGAAATGAAGACAGTCGATATTTTCAATAAATTAACAAAGTATTATATTTACTTATTTCCCTATCCCCTGACCAGCCGAAGTTAATAATTAATAATGGTACCTACCTACAATAAACAGCGGCGCTATATTACACCTCTCCCCTTTTCTACGTCAAACTAGTAATTTTCTAAAATTGTTTATAAAACTGTTTAAAAGTAACTTTTTTAAAGAACATTTTCCCTCAAATATTACTTATATTACCCACTAGACATATTACTTTTATTACACACTAGACACCGCAGCGCCGCTTTGCCTGCGGTTTTACCCATTTTTTCCGCTTTTATTCCCTTAAATGCCATAACTTTTGTTTCCGTAAACCGATTTTGACGAAATAAATGCCTATGTGTATCCTAGGAACACAAGGAATGCAATAGTGAAAGTCCCATTAAAATCGGCTGGGCCGTCTATGCGTGATGTTGGAACAAACAGACCTACATACAGACAAAAATTGTAAAAATTGCATTTTTGGTATCTCGTTTGGTAAAACAATAGAATATAAAAAAATAGTCAATGTACAATTCAATGTACTTAAATGGTTCTTTTAGAGATTTATTACATGTATAGATAAACAACTAATTATAGTCAGGAGGATAAGTGGCGATTTTTCCAAATTTCATAAAATCTCGGTTAAGTGGATTTTGCCTAATTGTCTCCCAAACTGACAGACAGACACCATCAAAAAATTTTAAATTTAGGTCTTTCTTTTTGCCGATCCCATTAGCCTATACTATAGTGGATGGCTAAAATTAGAGTTCTAGATTACTACATAGCCGGTACCTACTAAGTTTTTGTTTATGGGTAATAAAAATAACACGACCGCCTTATTTATAATTTAGAGATAAAAAGTTTGGTCACCTCTACTTGATAGCTGTAGGTATTGCAGTATATCTATTGACTATATAAGGTATTTATATTCTTTGGTTTAAAAAATATTCAATGTACAGAAATTACAGATTTACCAATAAATGTACCAATAAATTTTGGAAAATTAATAGTTTAACGTAAAAAGGGGGGGGGGGGTTTAATGTATCGCCACTGCGTATTGTAGGAAGGTAACATGAATATTATTAAACATCTGGGGATTGGCTGATAATACGGTACTATAACTTTTCTAAAGGTTATTACTAAAGCAATATATAAGATTAAGAAGGTAAATTATTTGATATAATTTGTCCATGCAAGCGAAGTAAGGCTAAAACTAAGCGCTTTTTGTCACTTAGAAAAAAGGCTCTAATTTCTTCGCAATTATAATAAACCAGAATGATTAATCAGCGGATCAGATATAACTAGTATAGTACCTTGTTAATTTATCGCTAACTGAACACACTATTGACTGTTTTATTTTGTCCATCTTTGGTACCCAATCAACCCTAATTTTAAAACTAAAGCATTTTTGAACTTATATTAAGAAAAAATGGAACTTTCTCGGTTAATACAAAAGAAATATTAAGGTGGATCTTTTAACATGTTCAAAAATTTTGCAAGAGCGTCTATTATCACCAATATTTGTTTAAAACATTAAACAAGGTAAATTATATTAAAAAGTGTGTACGAAAAAATATTGTTAACTATTTATCTGTAGAATATCCTGTTCTGCATTATCTATGAAAAATAAATTCATTACAGCTGCCATGCAACGACGACTACACTACCACAGTCTAACTGCATCTTTATATAGGTAACTTATACCCTTTGGCAAATTTAACATTCGGGTTATTAAGTATAAAAATGGTACTTCTTTTGACTCTTTGTTCTGCTCAAAGCGTTCAGACATTTTCTAAAAGTTAAGTAACATCCAGGCTAACGAAGAGGGCATAGAAATAATTCTTAAAGATAATTTAAAAATATCTGGACCCAGAAGAATTCAGCCTTGGCTTAAGTACCCTGTTTCAAAGAAAATTTACAGTTCTATTTGTGTTTTACCATTATATATTGCATACAGAAAACAAAACTATTTCGAGGAACAGAGGATACACTTATTTTAATAATTAAAAAGCCTCATAAGCCCGCTGCATCCCAAAGCATTAGCAGGTGGATTTAAAAAGGTCTAAAAAACGCAGAAATAGAATCAAATTTTAAAGGACATAGCACAGAACATGGGGTGTCTTCCGCAGCATTAAGGGTTGGTGCATCAATCAAAAGTATCAGAAAGGCTGCGGGATGTTCGGAAAAAAGGAAAACGTTCAATCGATTTTATAATAAACCTTCAATTTCAAAAGATTTCTTAACTAATTATATCAAGAAATATATTTTAAACACATTTAAATTTTAAACCTTGTGGTTTCCTTATTATTATTTAACCTTTTAACTAATATCACCATATTCTCTAAACCACTACCTTGTATATCTAATAGGATGTGCCCAATCGAAGTATAATTAAGGATTAAACGACTTACCTGTAAGGTAGTTCAATCCGAATTATACAAGATTGGTCACATCCTATTAGACACCCTCCCATTTATATATTCATGTATTTTTCATGCAATATATTTAAGTACTAGTCAACCCGCCCTTGGCGATCTTAGTATTTTAGAAAAGCTTTAGAAGTATACTGAAGTACCTAGCAGAGATTAGGCAGGCTGCAGGGGCGGTGTGTTTTTCTTATCTCGAAAACTTGCGTATGACGTGCTACGAAGTATCACTACCTGGTATATCTAATAGGATGTGACCAATCTCGTATAATTTGGATTTATAGTTTTTCCATTGTTTTGTTTTTTGCCAAATTACATTTTGTTGAAATTTTTTCAGCTTGCTTTTAAGTTGGCATGCAATACAGAAGCGAACAATTTCCAATATTTCGATTCATGTGTTTTGAAGTATATTTAATTTAGAATCTTATCCCAGTTTTTAAATACAAAAACACTTATGTATACCCACAAAAACACTTATGTATACCCACCTAGATATTTATCATAATTTATTTAAAAGCAGTTTTATTGACGTAATATATTATTAAAATTAAATGGTTTAATTTTAAGTTCGTAGATCTAGATCTAATTTATTTGTTTCTTTTCGGTCTATCTGGGTAAGAGCAAACATCACAATATCCAAAGAAGTTCTGAGACGTCCCACAATGGGGTCCCCTAGTTTTTGTAAATTTTCTTTATATTTTTAAAAATATTAAAATTCATCAGTAATTTACGTAAAATATTGAAACCAAAAAGTGGTTTAAATCGAGCAAGTTACACAGAAAACTCATCTCGTATTAATGGTGTTGACAGAGTTATTTTGGGAAAGAAATGCATTGCATACAGGCGTCGTTCATAAGGGCTATATTTTCACACGCCTCTGGTGACTATAAAAAGCAAAGGTACGGCAAAGCGTGGATCACTTAAAAATCAAATTTCATCTAAGAACGAAGCGCTGCCAGTCATCCAGTTAATCAACAAATAACATTTCATAAGATTATTATTCTGCACCAGAATATATTGACACAAAGTTTAAAGCTACAAAGAATAAAAAATCCAGTATTCTAAGCGATTCAACAACAATCAGCATGAAGGCGAATCTACGAAAACCACGCCAATTTTCGCCAGGTGTGTAAAAGAAATTGGGGGAGGGAATTATTTTCTAAAAATTCAACGTTTTTATCTGTTCTATCTCTAACACGTTAACCTATGATACGAGATGTTATCTGTCGAACTTGAAAATAAATCATAAGGACATATTTCTAACACGTGGAACCTATTGTGGTTTAACAATGTTAAATAAGTATTAACGTATCAGCACGACTCTTTAAATATATTTTCAAACTGTTCTTCGAGATAGACAATATCTTAGACTGGGAACTACTTCATTATTTTCTTTTGTTTTTTCTATTTTTCTCAGATATTTTTTTTATTAAAAATCCACGTTCCCAGAAATTAAGTAACACGTCGGAGACAAGAATTGGTTTCCTATGGCACAAGTAGTGTGCACAGCATGTGCTCTTTTCAACGTGGGAGACCTCCAGGTTCAGGACTGTCCCTTGATGTCATGACATGACCTGTGGGAGCGGGGAATACAACTTTAGCCTTTTCAGGAGAATTCGGGGGTTACTTACTTATCTGGGAATATAGTCCAAGAAATTGTTTAAATCTATTTTGTTCGAAGATTTCGTGTATTTAAGTTATTTTCGAAAATATTTTCTTACAATATGTAGAAAAACAGACTTAGATACGTTATTGACAATATTAAATGTGGATTAATTAAACAAAGGTGTTGCTAAAAAGTTGGTAGTGGGTGTCAGACACTACCAAGGATGATAGCAATACTAATTAATTAATTCTATTTTTTTGGTGTTGCAATGACGCGATCTAGATAATAAGAAAATAACCTCCCAAAATAATACAAGAAAATTAAGAAGGGAATCTTTAACGTTTTTCATAATAAAAATTATTTTCTAATCTAGTTTTCCTACCATGGGTACAAAAACAGAACTGCGTACGGTATTGACAATAGTAAAGGTAGATGTTAGCAATACTAATTAATTTATTTTATTTTTTGGTGTTGCAATAACGCTATCTAGATAATAAGAAGATAATTTCCAATTTCTTACAAGAAAAAAATGACCGTGCTGGTAGGTTTCTTTTGTTTATTGTCATGTGTCAAAACTAAAGCAAATTAATTATTTCTAAATAAAAATAAGTAAACAGCATAAAATCGAAATGTTGTTTATTTGGGCAACCGGGGAATGCTACGGGGGAGTATTTTTTCACAATTGTCTATAAGCACAAAATGGACAATTGTGTTAAATATGTTTCTTGATGGTGGTTCCTTAGATTGCGTATTTAAACAACGAGATCAAGATTGTTCAGCAGACCAAAATTTTATTCCAATAACAAAAAGAAAGAACGTTCTTTAAAACAAAAAGAGAATAGATAAAGTCTAAATGGTAGTGGTTCCAGTTTGACAGATAGGAAGAAAATCGTATCAGTTAAGTATGAACAATTTCTTTTATCAGCTCTAAAGCATCTTGGGTTAAAACAACATAACGTACAGGGTCCCCCAAAATAATTATTGCTATTATTTTTATTGTGGGTTAATTTCGATTAAAATTTTTAACAATAACATTATAGACGATCACAGCTTGGCCTCTGTCATATGAACTATAAGTGGATGTAAATTGAATTATATGTAAATGACTACAAAGTCCAAGGTTCAATGTAGTTTACTTGAAACACATTTTAAAAATAAAACAGCAGTCGCTATCTACAAGTCAACCTCCATAGAAAAAAAATTGGGTTCGGTCTGTCTGGCTGTAGTTTGTCTATGTCAACCTCTTCGTTTCATTTAAATCCCTTTAAGGCGCATTTACACAGACAAACTTTCCTTTGATGTTGAAATGCCGACAAACATTTACACGAGCCTCTTGAGCAAAATGTTCAAAGAAATGTTCGAGCAAAATCTCGTACAAAAAAACACACGTAAATTTTGGAGAGAATGTTGAGCAAAATTTATTTGAAGAATTGGGGGTATAAAAATTTCTTTACAAATTTAAATTTTATAGTTTTATGGGAATTCATTGAACTTAACTGAAAATAGAAAGACTAAGTTTTAAAACAAGGTATTTTAATTAAGTGCTTTCCGACGGAAAAACGATATGATGTCGAAATTCACGTTTTACCTCATAAGAAACTTCGATTGATTTGATTTTTATAGGGGATATGCCAGTATACCATAATTGGCACTTATTTGTTGCTGATGCTGGGTTAGGAGAAGGTAAAAACCGTAGACTAGTGAGAGGGGGTTTTGGTCAAATGAACATTGACACACAAAATTACATTACAAAAAACAAGGGTCAACGCAGTTTTTTTATGAAAGTTTTAGAACAAATCTTTCCATAAAGAAAGGGCTCTCCGACGCAAAACAAAGAAATTCGTTTTATTTTATTGACGCGTAGAACTTGCGTTTCCGATTTTTTAAATATTGAAATTTTTGGCCATTTTTACAAGCTTTGATTTATGTATGTTTGTATGTTCGGCTCAAATCTTGCAACTCAAATTTGGTATTCAATTTCAGTTTTCGGTGTGTATTTATAGTTGCGGCGACAATACAATAATATGGTATTATTAGGCACCCCCTTCCGCTAATGAGGGAAGTGGAGGAAGAAAAAGATTTATTTTGTTCGATTTCAATCAAAATTGGCATACAGGGGTTTTTAGGGAAGAGAATTATCGAAAGGATGGATTTATGATAGTCTAAAAATTAAAAAAATATTTTAAATAAAAAGAAGCTTTTATAAAATATAAAGTGCACTAAAACGTAGAAAATAAATTTTAGCATTCTCATATCATAATAATAAAAGCGACGGGCGCAAACTAAAACTAAAAATGTCCATCCATATATCAGAGAAACGTAGAGTAGTTTGGGTCGAGTTGGGTTGGATTTACTTCACAAAAAATTGAACTTACAATACCAGATAAAGAATTCTTTATATTTACACGTCGTAGTTGTGGTGAGAGTATTTTTTGTACTCATGGTATTTATTGTCTTTTTGATACGTTAGTTATAAACGCCTTACCACTCATATCTCTTTATATTACTTCCTAGTTTAAAACACAATACAATAATAATAAAGTCAAATGAAAAAACCTATTTACATTTTATTAAATCTCAAATATATGAACAAAAGCACGTTCGATTTAAATAATACCCGTTTATTACCCACTTTTACAAGCCTACGATCCCGACCCTTGTCTAAAAAATATAATTTAGCAGTAATAGACTAGACTTTTGAATCGGAATGTTGGCCCTTTGCATATTGTTTGTTCAGTGTCAGTAATCGACCTTGATTATTACATTAAATTGACAGTAAATATCTATCTTCAGCATTTTCATAAACCTTTTGCTTTTTTAAGCAACCCTTGGGGCCTTAAATTAAGTAGGTAAATCTGGTGTGAGGAATTAAAAAAAAAACAAAGCTAAGGTTAAAGTAAAGTTACAAAAATATGTTTAAAAAAAAATCCCCTCCCCACCACTCCTCATAGTCGTGAGGCGCGGATTACCGCTTAAAAGTGCAAGTTTTGAGTTTTTTGCCGATATTTGAAAAATTCAAAAATTTTTTGGAAAAGAAAAATTTTCCTGGGTTGTTTTTCGAATTTAGGAAAAAAACCCTTGGAAATAAAAAAACTCGCAAGAAAGTCCCAAAAAAACCCCCGGGCAAAAAAATCCGGGAAAAACCCTAAGAAAAAAATATTATAAGTAACCCTAATCCATGTGACAAAACTGATAGCCAATAATAATGTTTCGCTTGCCGTCGGCTTTTTTCACAAAAATTTAAAATAAAAGTTGGTGTTCCATTTTTTTAAAGAATTGAGATCACTGATCACTGATGTGAAATTTTATTTATTCTCATCTTTAAAAATATGTTTCCAAAACAGATAGCAATAATTTGCTCAAAAATTTACCCGAACAAAATGTTCAAAGAAAAGCTCACAAAAATGTTCACGCAAAAAATTTTAGATCTTTTGCACTAGCTTTTGTTTGAGCATGTTCGTCTGTGTAATTGCGCCTTTACATGGCGCAGTCGAGAGGATACGGAAGTAATCCAACATGGTGTCCACCATGCAATAAAATTGAATAGAAAAATAAAATCAAGAAATGAAGATACAATCACTCACGTAAACCATATTTTTCCACCGGAATATCCTGCAAGAGACCTTCAATCATCTACAGTGCTGAATAGTTCCTGACCAGAAGCAACTTCTCATCGAGAAAAAAGAATTTTCCCGGAATTCCACCGATGATTTACCAGGGCAACGTGGCGGAAAACTGGTGGTACTTTTGGAAACAAAGGTTCCTGAACTATTTGGTAGCTACCGAATTAATAAAAAAGGATGTTAAAACAAGGTGTGCTCAATTATTAACTCTTATGGGCGATGAAGGCTTGCGAATATTTAATTCTTTGCATTTATCCGACGATGTAAAAAGTAATTTTGAAGAATTACTTAAATCATTCGACATGTATTTTGCACCTAAAAAAAATTTGACCTACGAATTTTTTAAATTTTTAACATGTAGACAAAAATCTGGGCAAACTGTTGATAATTATGTCATGGAATTAAAGAATTTTTCTTTGAATTGTGAACTAGGTGCTTTAAGGGAGTCACTAGTTAAGCATATAATAATTTGTGGGTTGATGGATGAGTCTTTACGGGAGAAGCTCTTAACAGCTGATCATTCAAAGCTTCAAGATGCTGTGGATGTGTGCATTTCTGTTGAACACGGTAGAGACAGAAATAAGGAAATCACCAATGGTAAATCTACACGCCATCAAGTAGAAATAATCAACAAGAAGTATATGCCGAGACCTGGACCTTCTAGACCTTCGAGACCTTCAAATAATTTTCAACATAGTGTTTCTAATTTTACTAATAAATGTAAAAACTGCAATTACTCTCACCAACCTAAAAAATGCCCTGCTTTTGGTAAAACTTGTGGTAGATGTAAGAAATTACATCATTTTAGTCATCTATGCTAATCTTCAAATAACAACAGCAACAAATTTTCTCAAAATGTTAAACATAACAGTTCAAATTTTCATTCTGGTTCTAATTTTAGTCGTTTTGGTTATTCACAAAATAATAATTTTAATAATAAATTTTCAAATAAAAATAAAAGGGTTCATATTGTCGAACAAGACAATAATGAATATTTACTTAATAAGAGTGATACTGGTGAGGATTTTTTATTTATAGATATCATCTCAATGGATTTGGTTGACAAAAGTAGTCGATATACATGGGTTCAGAACCTGAACATCGAAGGCAGCAACATAAATTTCAAGATGGACACTGGAGCTATTGCAAATTTCATTCCAGTAAGTTTGATGGAAAAGATTGCATTCAACTTGGGTAATATTCAAGGAATTAATGTTAGGTTAAGTTCTTATACACAACATCAGTTACCAGTAAAAGGGTTTTGCTATTTAAAATGTTTTCACAAAAATATTAATTATAAAATCCAATTTTATGTAGTCGATATGGATTGTGTTCCATTATTAGGATTAAAAACATGTGTTTCTTTTAATTTAATTAAAAAGCCTTGATGACTGTAACGCAGCACAAATAATTTTTAAAAAATATGAATTTCTTTTTTCAGGTATAGGTTGTTTTAGCAAATCTGATCATATTGATTTAAAATCAGATGCACAACCAGTAGTTATACCTCCTACAACTGTACCTTTTGCCATTAAAGACAGATTTAAACACACTTTAGATCAATTAGTAAAGAAAAAAATTATTGAAAAATTAAACACAAATAAAAGTTCAGAATAGGTTAATCCTTATGTAATTGTTCGTAAACCAAATGGAGATTTAAGGTTATGTTTGGATGCATCAGTTTTAAATAAATATGTTGTTAGACCGATAATGCATCTTCCTACTTTTTCTGAGTTAGTTTCAAAGTTTTCAGGACCTAAATATTTTTCTGTTTTGGACTGTACACAGGGTTTTTTACAAGTTAAATTGGACAAAGATAGCTCTAAATTGTGTACATTTGCGACTGAGTTTGGAAGGTATCGCTTTCTCAGACTTCCGTATGGCTTAACAAGCTCTCCTGAAGTATTCCAGGCACGCATGAATGAGATTTTTAGTGAAGTAGAGGGGGTAGGAGTTTTTGTAGATGACTGTATTATATATGCTAGAACTATTAAAGAACATAATGAGAGGTTACAGAGAATTTTTGAAATTCCAAAAAAAATAACATCCGTTTTAATAAAAATAAATGTAAAATCTTTGTAGATAAAGTACAGTATATGGGTCATTTGATAAGTAAAGATGGCATTTCTGTTGATAATTCAAAGATAGATGCGATAAAAAACATGCCACAGCCTCAGAATAAAAATGATATCCAGAGATTTTTAGGTTATATCACATATGTAGGTAAATTTCTTCCAAATCTTTCTGAAAAAACTTATCCTTTACGTTGTCTACTGAAAAAAGATGTTTCTTTTGTGTGGGGTCCTGATCAAGAAAATTGTTTTTTTGAGTTGAAAAAATTGGCATGTGACAGTCCTTGCTTGAGATTTTTTGATGTGAACAAAATAGCAACTATTTCTGTAGACTCCAGCCAAAATGGCATGGCAGCAGTTTTATTGCAAGAGAATATGCCTTGCCTTGCCACAACAAAGATAGTCAAATAGAGAAAGAGTTGTTAGCTGTTTTCTTTGGAGTAAAACATTTTTAACAATATTTTTTTGGCAAATCATTTATAGTAGAAGCAGACCATTCTCCTTTAGTTTCTATAGTAAAAAAACCTCTGAATTCTTGTCCTGCACGACTTCAGCGTATGCTTATTCAGTTTAAAAAATATGATTTTCAATTGATTTATAAACCTGGTAAAAAATTAGTTTTGGCAGACACTTTAAGCAGAGCTTTTGAAGAAAAAATTTTTGACGAAAATTTAGATTTTGAGATTGAAGCACAAGTATGTTTAATTTCAATGCAACTTAATGCAACTCCAGAAATGAGAGAACAACTTCAAAAAGCTATTGAATCTGACCAAGAACTTTCTTTATTAAAAAACTATGTAAAAAATGGTTGTCCAGAACATTATTCAAAAGTTCCATCACATGTTAAGTTTTACTATAAATTTCGTGAAGAAATAAATGTCATGGGTGAACTGTTCTTTAAAGGGCAGAAGTTAATAGTACAAGTATGACATGATTTTAGACAGTATATTTTAGACAAATTACATTATAGTCATCTTAGCATCAACAAAACGATAGCTAAAGCAAACCTTTCTTTTTATTGGTTAGGAATGAACAAGCAAATTCAAGATTTGGTAACTTCTTGTCACATTTGTCAAGCCCAGAGAAAATCTAACCCGGCTGAACCTATGATATCTCACGAAATTGTCAAAATCCCATTTTACAAAGTTGATATTGATTTATTTCAATTTTCAATGAATCATATTTGTTGCTAAGAGATTATTACTCTAAGTATATAGAAGCAGTTAATCTAAATGGGGTTCTTTCCAGCAAAAATGTTATTAATATTTTAAAAAGTATCTTTTCAACATTTGGCATATCATCCATTTCCATCACAGATGGTGGTCCGCAGTTTTCAAGTTATTTGTTTAAAGATTTTTCTTCAAATTACAATTTTAAACATATATTTTCAAGTCCTACTTATCCACAAAGTAACGGTCTAGTGGAGAGGACAGTTCAGACAGTTAAACAAACTTTACTCAAGTGTAAATTAGATAACAAAGATCCTTATTTAGCATTATTAGATTTATCTAATTCGCCAATTGATGGGAAACATTCACCAGCCAATATCTTAATGAGCAGAAATTTAAGATCTCTTTTGCCTCAAGTAAAAAATTTGAATCTAGTTTGTATAACAAACGTTAGTATGACAGATTTTTAAATAAAAATCAGTTAAAACAAAAGCATTATTTTGACACAAAAAGCTCAAAAACTTTAAATGAACTTCAAAATAACTGTGAAGTTTGGGTACAGATTAAACCAAAAACAAAATGGCTGAGAGATAAAGTACTATCAAAAGTAGGTATAAGATCGTATAAAATTGTATTGCAAGATGGCAGTACATTTTTTAGGAATAGGATATTTATTAGACCTGTCAACAACTTAAAAAACAAAACAATTGTCAATAGAACCTGTCAACAAAAATTTAATAATGTAACAAGTTATTAACAATACTCTTCTCGTGATAGTCAACCGATTTCTAATTTTTAACAGAATTTTTCAAAATATAATTTTTCTAATTTTTTTACAAAATCAAAATTTGAATACGTAACGTTGTAACGTCTCAGATTCAGATGTTTCGGATTTTTATGGTTTTTCACAAAGTGAATTGCCTAGGTTTTCTTGTAGCAAAAAACAGTCAGTTTCCCTGACAGAGCGACTATTTTATTGACTGCTAGTATTTACTATTTTACTATCCTAGTTTGTAAATTTTGAGCTAGATTCTCTTTTCTAGTTGTAAAAGTTACAATTCATTTTTAAAAGTTATTATTACATAATAATAACTAAAAGTTCTTGCTTTAATTAAAGCAATTAAACAGTGTCAAGTTTTAAGTACATAAAGTTAATTTAAAATTTAACTTTGTCTTAAAAATTAATGAAGTTACAATATTTCATTTTTGCAAATAACTACAATAGTTATTTATTTTTTTTTATTCTAGTCATTACACAGTAAAAATTTTAAGAACTTTTAACATTTCATAACTAAAATTTTAACTCTTACAAAAAAAAGGGGGTAAAGGAATAAATAAAAATACTGCTGCTAGCTCGCTGTCATAAAATTTTAGTAGTAGTAAAGTATGTCTTCATTGTAATTTTTGTAAAAAGCAGAACTAATGTATGTACCTGATAAAAATTTGTAAATATTTAGTTTTTAAGTTATAGAACCTGTGATATCTAGATATAAGAAAAGAGAAGCGACTTGGCCTGTGAAAAATAATTGTGTGATCAAAAGTCATAAAAAGTGAACTGTGAACATTTTTAAAAAGTGATTTTAATTCGTAAACTTTCAAAAAGAGAAGGATGTCATATGAACTATAAGTGGATGTAAAATGAATGGTATGTAAATTACTACAAAGTCCAAGGTTCAATGTAGTTTACTTGAAACGCATTTTAAAAATAAAACAGCAGTGGCTATCTACAAGTCAACCTCTTCGTTTCATTTAAATCCCTTTACAGCCTCTAATTACGGATTCTAAATAAGGGACCCGGCTTAGAGGTGTTTTAGTTCCTTATTCTTTTCGTTTTGGCTTTGGTTTGTGTCACTAAGATTTACTAATTTACACAAGTTTAGAGCCTCATTCCAAAGTCAATAAAAACTGTACGAAATACTTAATAATAGATAGTTTTTGTTTGTGCCAATTTACAGGCCGATAACTTCACCGACAACGATAACTTTAACATTATATGACCTTAAAACAAAGAAGAAGTTAAAAAATCTCCAAATCAGTTACTTCAACCGAAAAGAAGCTAAGAAACAAAAGATCAGAAGATCTCGGGTGGAAATAACGAAAATTCAAACTTGGATGAGTATCCCACAAGGAACACACAAAATATCAAAGCGAAAAGAGAAATGATTAAACGATGTTTCGCCCTGGGTAACCAGCGTGGGCTCATCAGTAGTTTCACTGGTCACCCTCCACTATACATCATTAAACACCATCATACACTTAGATTTCCAACCTTGAACCACTCACAAATAGGCATCGTTCCGCACTGCTACTTACTTATCCAAGTTACCTGATACGAATTCGTCCTGGCGTGTTAATATTTACAGTACTATTATGCTCTTAAGGCAATTAAAACAAAGAAGAAGTTAAAAAACCTCCAAATCAGTTACTTCAACCGAAAAGAAACTAAGAAACAAAAGATCAGAAGATCTTGGGTGGAAATAACGAAAATTCAAACTTGGATGAGTATCCCACAAGGAACACACAAAATATCAAAGCGAAAAGAGAAATGCTTAAACGATGTTTCGCCCTGGGTAACCAGCGTGGGCTCATCAGTAGTTTCACTGGTCCCCTCCACTATACATCATTAAACACCATCATACACTTAGATTTCTAACCTTGAACCACTCACAAATAGGCATCGTTCCGCACTGGTACTTACTTATCCAAGTTACTTGGATGAGTATCCCACAAGAAATTTTCGTTATTTCCACCCAAGATCTTCTGATCTTTTGTTTCTTAGTTTCTTTTCGGTTGAAGTAACTGATTTTGAGGTTTTTTAACTTCTTTTTTGTTTTAATTGCCTTAGGAGCATAATCCTACTGGAAATATTAACACGCCAGGACGAATTCGTATCAGGTAGTATTAATTTAGGAATGATTCTTAGTGTATATTGCTGTAGAAGTAACGCCCCACATCTGCACAATTATCCCAGAGTTGAGAATAGCATGTTTTATTTGATAATAAATATTGTTGTAGTATAAGCTAAGTAAAATGTCACGCCTACAATGCTTAGACATTAAATTAAGTCCATAACAGCGTTGTCGCAATTTTGCACATAAATTGTCCACATGTAGAACATATTTTAGATTATAATCCAAAATAACTCTCAACAGTTTGGTATGCTTCACACGTAAAATTTTGTTATCAGAGTGTCCAAAAATAGCAAGATTATTATTAAGATTAAAACTGAACTGTTTGATAAAAATCGTAACTGTTTTTGTAGATTTAACGACAAAAAGTTCTGGACTTAGTAACCAGGTTTAAAATGTCATTAGTAATTATATACAGGACCACCCTTAATTTCATTTAAATAATCTATTGAGTAGGTCTGACAAAAATATTGAAAAATAGAGGCTCTAATACAGAGCTTTGTGAAACCCCCCCTTTTAATTTACCGGTCGTTACTTTGAATTTTATTAAATTCAGTTTTTTGAAATCTTTCATGGAGGTAACATTTTGTCCAATCTTGCGGCAAGCCCTTAACTCCACTGCTCTCCATCTTTGCCAAAAACAACCCATGATCTATCATTTCAAATGTCTTAGAGAAGTCTATGAAGAGACCATCAGCAACACATCTGTTTTTATCCAATGATTTTATAATTAGACCGGTAAAAACTGCTTAAAGTTGTTTCAGTGCTTTTGTTTTTTGTAAATCCATGCTGATCAGGCGAAAATAAATTAAGAAAAAAAGAAAGAAACAAACTGCTCATGCACTGCTAGTTCAAAAAGTTTGGAAAAAGAGAGTAAACTAGAGTTTCGAACTTCCATTGTCTTTATTTCTTACTTTTTCACAACGTTTTGATTGCTTATGTATCTGCAATCGTCATCAGGTGAATACTAACAAAAACTAAGACTACCTAATCTTATGTACTAGCATGTAGGCAAATTTTTTTACTGTTCTACTCGATATTTTTTTTTCGACAACAAAAAAGTTAATGCATGAATTCGAAGGCCATCTTTAATGTAAAATTATAAAAAATTATATTTTATTCTATATTTTATTATTACAAATATCTATAATATACAATAAAACTAACTATAAATATAGCCAACAAACTAATAATGAGTCATGTACCCTCTGTATATTAGTATTCAAAATGTATGCAATTTTAAAGTAGCCGAAAGGTATTTGTGTGCGTATTTGTTTTTATATATTATTCTTTTTTTTTCTTTTTTTAAGGCAAGGCTGCTAAGAGGCCCCCAATATGCCGTGCACCCCCCCCCCCGCCTTGCGGGGGCATTTGACACGCTCCTGTTTTCGCCCTTTCACAGTTAAAATCTGCTACCTCCGAAAACTATGGGTTTCCCGGGGTTTCCAAATATGCTTGATGGTCACGCTCTATTGAGAAAATACATTCGGGTTCCTCTGTATAAATGCTGTTTCTTTGAACTTCCGCTTGAATAGATTTTCTTCCCTGGCGACGATCTTTGCCTTTTTCCATTCCATATGATTGTTTTGTCCCTTGTCGAGTTTTGCGTTTGTGTTCTGTAAGGCGAACTTCCATGGGTCGGCTGGTTTCTCCGATGTAGATATAACCACACTCGCATGGTACTTGGTAGATACAGTTCTTGGTGTTGCGGCGATATGGTTTAGTTTTTGTTAACTGACTTCTCATTGTTGTGGTGTAGTTTGAGAAACCGTTTCTTCGCAGATAGGATCGAATTTTTGCCTTTTCTGTATTTAAAGCTTCTTCTGTATTGCAGATGTAGGTGGCTCGATCTATAAGAAATTTGGAAATTCTTAGTTTGGTTGATGTGGAGTGGTTTGATTTAAAGTTTAGATATTGTCCAATATGAGTAGGTTTGCGATATACAGAAGTGGTTATGGTTAAATTCTTTTTGGTGACTTGAACGTCGAGAAAAGGGAGCTGTCAATTTTTTTCTTTTTTTAGTGTGATGCAGTTTCTTATGATTAAAGAATTGTTCTAGGCGCCTGCCTGCAGAATTCTTACTTCCAGGAAAAGAACAGGTATTTTCGACAAGAAGGAACATCATGGCAGAGACCCAAACTATGACTAAGATACATGGACGACATATTTATCATCTGAAAAAAGGACAACAATACACTAGAACAATTCTTCAATCATGTCAACAGCATAAGAAACTGTATCACACAACACACTAACCCTGGAAAAAGAAGAAAATTGTCAGCTTCGTTTTCTCGACGTTCTAGTCACCAAAAAGAATTCAACCATAACCACTTCTGTATATCGCAAACCTACTCATACTGGACAATAGCGAAACTTCAAATCAAACCACTCCACATCAACCAAACTGGGAATTGCCAAATCTCTTACAGATCAAGTTACCTACATCTGCAATACAGAAGAAGCTTTAAATAAAGAAAAGGCAAAAATTCGATCCGATCTGCGAAGAAACGGTTTCTCCAACTACACGATCAATAAAACTCTTCAGACCACACCAACACAAAGGACGACAGACGTAAATACTGAAAGGAAGACGACACTTATAATTCCATACATCAAAGGAAAGATAACAAGAATAGGCAACCAATACCATCTTCGGACTGTCTTTAAAACGACCTCAACAATAAGAAGTCAGTTAACAAAAACTAAACCACATCGCCGCAACACCAAGAACTGCATCTACCAAGTACCATGCGACTGTGGGGATATCTACACTTCCCGACACATAAAACGCATGCGCCGACTTTATATGCAATATATCCTTTGCGATTGAGCAACCTTTTCTGCCACAAAGTCCACTCCTTGTCATGTTTTGTTGTTACAGTCTTGTTCAACTTTAAAATGCCACGACAGCCAGAGACAACACAATAACTTACGGAGACTAACAGAAAGATAGAGCCGCGCAGGAACTACGTTCCTGTAGCGCATAGCGCATTGCGCCGGAGAGTTAAAGTAATGCTTGTATTAAGTAAACACCTAGCTTGCCCCGTCCATCTCTTTCTATATGATCATGAAAAAAAGACAGAACATTTTTCAATGTCGAAATATATTTCACAAAATTTTAATTTAGTACCTGCCGGTTTTTCCCATCGCTTGTCAAAGTCTGGCAAGCGGTTTTTTTAGATTTTCAAAAGTGAGATATTTTAATCAGTTTTGGTTGAAAATCGCGCGAGTTTATGGGATTATCTATATAGTGGATTAGCAACTGATTGCATATCGCGTACCGGAATTCGATAAATCCCAAATTTTAGCAAAATTAGGTGGATGTTGGTCTGTTCGTTGAGTCGCCGATCATTATGGACGAATAAGTCCACTATATAGTACTGTCAACGTGTGGAGCTGGATTTCGGCAAGCGTGTTTTAGAATTCAAGGAAGGTTTACAGCGAAGGTTTATGTGAACATGATGAAAAAATATACAACATGATGAAAAAATATTATGCTTCCGAAAATATCGGCTTCAATAAGACAAATGCCCGGTACACACTGCCAGGATTTTTCAGCAGTGGTTCAGGGAGCATAATATTGAACTTTTGCCATGGCCAGTTAAGATCCCCGATGACAATCTCATCGAGAACGTATGAAGGCTCATTGCAAAAAAATTATCAAAATTTAATGTTCTTCCACAGAATACTGACCATTTGATGGAGCTTTTATTTGAAAATTTACCAGACTCCATGCCAAGGCACTTAGAAAAAATTATTCAAGCATATGGTGCAATGACCAATACTGAAGTTAATATTTTTGATTTTGGTTTATCGATAGGTTTTTTATTTTTATTTGTTTTTTAATATTTTGTTGTTTATAATACTGAGCTTGTTGATGTGTATTGATCTAGCTTGCATAACCCAAAGCCTTTCCAGTTCTTTCCTCTTCATATTTTCCGTTTAATAGCATTATAGTGAACTTGTTTCGTCCCTTTTGACCGGCTATTTGACAAAGAGACCAAACTTGTTCTAGTTTTGCCAAAATTTGATTAACTTGCTTTTTTTATAGTAAAAATTTTGTTTTTAAAGTGTTTTTTATATTTTGTAACAGCAACCTTACTTTAGAACCAGTAAATATCGGTAAAAATACTTTCAGTCTCCTTAACAAAATTTGTTTATGTTGTCTAAAGGTGTTAACCTACAAAGTCGGTAACAATAAGCAATCAAAATAAAATATAGACATGTGCCTAATTTCTGCTCTATGCGTTTTATGTGTCGGGAAAGCCAGTTAACTCTTCTCTCTTCAGTGCCCTTTAGCCAAAGATTGCCGCCATTTTTATAACCAAATTGACAGGTAAAACATGGATTTTCTGTCAGTTGGGTATCAATATGATCGCTATAGTAGGCTAAAGGATACTAAATCGAAAAAGAGTTAACTGGATTTTTAGTTAAGCAGGTGTTAGTCGGGAAGTGTACATCGGTCGGAGAAATCAGTCGATGGAAGTTCGCCTTATAGAACACAAACGCAAAAAAGGGGACACAACTGGATCAAAAATAGCTCATCAAACATCATATGGAAAGGAAAAAGGCAAAGATCGTCGCCAGGGAGGAAAATCTATTTAAGCGGAAGTTATATTATATTTATACACAAGAATGTATTTTGTCAACAGAGCGTCACCATCAAGGATATTTGGAAACCCATACTTTTCGTAGGTAACAGATTTCACCCGTAAAAGGGCGGAGCCAAACCAAGTTTATTCATGGGTCAATGAACACATGCTAGTATATAAGATTAGGTAGTCTTAGTTTTTGTTAGTGTTCACCTGATGACGATTCAATTCAATTCAATTCAATTCTTTATTGGCGTTATCATACTTAAAGCACTTACGCAAGTCAACAAATACAATAAAGTAAATATTAAAATAAATATAAAAAGGTTATCACACATAAAATAAGTATTATAAAAATAATATGACTTAACTTAACACAACTGAATTTCATATTATATTGCATGGCTCACGCTTTATAATAAAAATTTGCAACATTAATTACTTATAAAAAAACACACAAAATCAGTAATTAACAAACAAAAAAATCAAAATAACAGAAAAACATGACAAATTTACTTGTTAACACATATTAGAGAGATCTGCATCAAGAAAGTCATTGATATCATAAAATGCATGTTTTACCAAAAACTTTTTTAACATAACTTTAAAGTGTTTGGCATCGAGATTTATAATGTTGCTTGAAAGAAGATTGTAAAATTTAATACCATAGTAGTCAAAGCCACTTCTTGTTTTTTCTAGTCTTCTAAATGGAATAATTAGTTTGTTACTATTTCTGGTGGGCATATTATAAATGTTACTATGAGTTTTAAACTCTTTAATGTTATGTTTCACATGCAATAAACACAGCAGAATATATTGAGAAGGTAAAGTAAGGATATTTAACTGTTTAAAAGCAGATTTACAATCGTCTCTATAACCCAGATTTGCCAAAATCCTTACCGCACTCCTTTGAATTCTAAAAATGTTACATATAAAACTTGAATGACCCCATGCAATCAGCGCATAGGACAAAACAGAGTGAATTAAGCCAAAATAACAAGTAATAAGTGTTTTAATACCGACTATCTTTGACAAACATCTTAGTAGGTAGGTATTTCTGGATAACACCTCAACCAAACTATTGGCATGATGCTCCCAAGTCAGCTTCACATCTAGTATTACGCCTAAATATTTCACATATGAAGATAATTTAATGCCTAAACTATTATCAAACGGTTTCAAAGAAAAAACAATATGTTCGGTTTTTTCTTCATTGAGACTCAGTTTATTGCAGGCAAACCAGTCCTTCAAGGCATTCAGGATATTAGACGCTCCACAGATAAGCTGCGTGCTGCATGGGTTGGAGTAGACAGGAGTTGTGTCATCCGCGTAGAGGAAAATACTATTTGGACAAGCTTAAGATAAATGTCATTAATAAAAATAAGGAATAACACAGGCCCCACAACGGAGCCCTGAGGAACTCCGTGTTTTACTGGAAGTTTTACTGATTCACATCCCGCGAACGACACAAATTGCTCCCTCTCAGACATGTAAGATTTTATTAATAAAACACTGTCCGGTGAGAATCCATAAAATGATAGTTTAGCGATAAGATCATCATGCGAACACAGTCAAAGGCCTTAGTCAAATCCAAAAATTGGGCAGAAACCAGCTCATTGTTCTCAAAACCTTGATTAATCTGTTGCAATAATCTATTTATGACATCTGTAGTAGATAGTTTATTTCTAAACAGCAGATACATAAACAATCTAAACTCTAGTTTACTCTCAAACTGCTTAGTAGGCTTATAGCTCTATAATTGTTAAAGTCGCCATAGTCCCCCTTTTTTAGAAGAGGTTTATCGACAGCAATTTTAAGCTTGTCTGGGAAAATTCCCGATTGTAAAGACAGATTAATTAAATATGTAGAGGCTTAATAAATACATCCGAGCATCTCTTTATTATATTGTTGGAGATTTTATCCATACACTTTTCGTAATCGATCTCAAGAACATAGAATGCTGATCAAAGTCGATATTTGTATACCTAAAATCTGTGTTAATTTTCTGATTTAAGATTGGCTGTGTAAATAATTCATTACATTTATCAGCCAGTTGTAAATCACTTTAGAGTTTCAACATCCTCATAAATAAAGTCAGGAGGGTCCAAATTATGTTTTTTTTTTGTCAGACAACTTTAATAAAGACTCTTTCTTTTGTGTGTAGTGAGTCGGTTTGCGTCACGCTTGAGCAGTACTCTTTTCGTATTTGCCCTTGCCCAGAGGTCCTTTATGTATGATATTTATTGTAAAAAATTGCTACTAGAAAGTACGGATACAATCCACCATACAATCAATTATTTTATGTTGAAAGGAAATGAAAATATCTCGAAAACTGTAGCTTTGAAAGATTTGAACCTTATAAAAGAAATTTTGGGTAATATTTAGGAAAACCAAAATCTGAAAACTGCATATCAATAGCTGCTTTACTTCTAAAGTTATGATTTTTTTAAATATATTTTAACGTTGGTCTCAAATAACTCGGAAACTAAAGCTCCCACGAATTTGGATTTTATAACAAAATTTGTAGTTCATGTTCATGGAAACTTTAAAGTTACAGTTTTTTTAAATATTTTATCTCCCTTTTCCCCTCTTCAACCCCCCCAGCACCCTACCAAAAAGCTAATCAGTTCATGGTCAGCCAACAGAGGATTTTTGTACCAAATTTCGTTAAAATCGATTAAGGCCTTCTTGAGTTATCGTGTATATAGACAGACAACAGACAACTTTTTAGTCCACCATACCAATATGGTATAGGGCACTATTAAAATCGTGAAATTTTGACTTTTCTTAATTTTATCAAAAATGAGTTACTAAGGTTCCAAAACACCTTAATAGACGAAAAAAAAGTTGTCTGTCGATCTGTTGTTTGTCTGTATACACGATAACTCAAGAACGACTTAATCAATTTTAACGAAATTTGGTACAAAAATCCTCTATCGGCTGATATGAACTGATTAACTTTGGGTAGAGTGGTGGAGGATTGAAGGGGAAAAAAGAGGGATAAAATATTTTAAAAAAATCTATAATTGGAACAAAAGCAATGAATATTGACTACCAATTTTGTTATATTTTTTCGCCGAGTAAAGTGTTTTGGACCCTTAGTAACTCATTTTTGATAAAATTAAGAAGTCAAAATTTCACGATTTCTTGGCATCTACTTTTTCAAAAATATTCTACAAAAAATCTAATAGATCAAAATTTTTGTGTTTTTTTTTTCAAAGTTTTCGCCTGCCTCCCTACACCAAAATAAATATTGTTACAATTTTGTTTAATTTTCAGCAATTTTTTGGTTTTTAAAACGCGTAAAAAATAGCATTTTAGTATAATATTTTAAACCGCCCTTCTGCCCTCTCTTCAGTTCAAGATCTCAACCAATAGGCCCTTATCTAATTTTTAAAAATTTGCCATAGGTAGGTAGCTGATTTTTATTAAAGGATGAACCCCCCCCGAGTCGATTTCTGGCTACGCCACTGCATACCATATTGGTATGGTGGACTAAAAAGAGACGCGACAACCCCATCAAACTCACTAAAACTTACATTTTCAACATATTTTTAGAATAAAGTTTTTGTCGGATTGCCCCCAAAGGTTTGTGTCCCAAGCTTCATAAATTGTGCTATAACGTTAGCTTTACCGCACTCAGTGCGGTAAAGTGAATACGTTTATTTTATTTAAATTTATATTTCTTTTTTGAAAATTTTTGAAGCTTGTAGGTAGTGTCTTGTACCTAACACATGCGTAAAGTGCCTTTACCGCCCTTGTCGGCTTGACCAAACTCGCTGCGCTTCGTGCGGTCAACTACAAAAATATTTTTACGCACGATTTTTTTTACAGATTTTTTAGGTCCAATTCGACTTTTTAGATATATTTTTCAAGTCAAATGTAAAGAAAATGCAAAAAAGAAACAGTTTTTTGCTATTTTCATATCTAAAAATGAAAATATTATATTTTCAAGTCTAGACGGTTTTTATTCAAGTAGGAAAAATTTTGTACCTAACACATGCGAAAAGTGTCTTTTCCGCCCTGGGTGCTTATTATTGAAAGTGAGAGAAGGGATTTGTTTTTTTTTATAAGATTGAAAATAACCAATTGTTTGCCAAGAGATTGTTCAACTTATTACTCTAAATTGTAGTCCAGTGACTCTTCGTTCTAGAAACCTATTTCTTATAGACACCTGCAAAACTAACTACATGTTAAATTCACTTTTAGTTCGCTGCTGCAAAGGGTACAACAATGTTGTTAATAAACATTCCGCTATGGACATATTTTGTTGTAATTTTGGTACGTTTAAAACTCAATTAAAAAAATTAACATTAAATCAAAATCAAAGATATTGTATTACTATAGTCCTTAGAATAGTATAGGTAGGTAGATAATACTTCTTGTACTTTAAGTGCACATAATTTGTAAAATTATTTTGTATCTTTGTGCTGCCTAATAATCGGATATAAGTAAAAAAGAATACCAGGGAGTGACAAAAAAAGTGACAAAAAAAGTACTAAAATCAAATTAATAAAAAAGTTTTAAAGGTTTATTCTACTCCCTGGCTGAGTTATCTTACATTGAACTAGGAGAACCCAGCATTCTCTTGATATATCACTTGATTTTGACTACTCGCTAATTCGCTCCTCGGGAGAATTTTGCTCCCTACACCTCCCCGACAGTCAAGAATAAGCACCCAGGACGGCTTGCCCGAACTCCGTCGCGTGCAGAAAAGTATCCATTTCCGCACTTTTTAGGTAAATAAGTATTCTCGTAGAGTGTTAAATTTTACATTTATGTGTCAACTATTAGGTGACATATCGGCATATTTCTAACACTCAAATTCGAACAAAAATTTTGCAATTATGAAATATCTCAAAAACTGTTTAAGATAGGTACAGGGCAGCAAATGCCAATAAACTGGGAAAAAATATACCTAGTGCTTCGAAAAACCACTTTTTAACTACATCGGACATACTTAAATAGTACCCCCCCCCCTTTAACATTAACATTAACCTGTACAAATTATTTCTAGTATCGCACGGGTGGCACCCATCTGTAGGCACCAATTTTTAACTTAAGAATTATACATAAAAAACTATTTTTAAGCTGCTTCAGGTATTTTGAATAATTTTTCCAAAGTGACATTATTTTAAAAATAAGAATATTGTACGATTTTTGAGACGAATGGTACATACCTTCAACCGTTTGTTTTGAGCAAAATCAAAATTGCAATTTTTTTAAAAACTTATAAATAATCTTTTATGGTACTCCTTAAATCATCTTATTTTGGCTGAAACAAACAAAGGTATTAAAAAAAAACGGAGAATATGTTCTAATTTATTGCCTAAAAACACGCTATCTTTAAAATTCTATATTTCGGAGACTAATCCTACTCCCTATCTCGTTTTTTTATTTTTATAGTCAGGGGATCTAGTACCATAACATAAAAGAATTATGACATTTAGCCAAAAGCCATTCCCAATGTAGTTTGTGCACGGTTCTTTCCTTGCTAAAATTAGAGTCCGGTTAAGAAGTAAATGGGCCAGCTAAGGAATGTGCGTAGAAACCCATTTTCGTCTGAAGCCCGCCCACTTAGCTCGCGATTGGTTTGCCGTATGAAGTCATAGGCGTAGACGCTCTAATCTGTTTATTGAACTTAATTTTCTAAAGCATTTTATTGATTTTACTATTGTAATTAACAGTAACATTATACATAAATAATGCGCATGCGCATATAGTTACCCAAGTAACACAAGGTGCTGAAAAACTTTTAAAACTCCTCTACTATTATGTTTTGGCTGTTGTCTGCCACAACGTCTTGAAAGTGTTGATGAAACGTCGCCTGGCCCAATTTAGAAATCATTTTTTGGTCACTGCAATGACCATTGCAGCACTTTTTGCAACCGATATAGCTTTTTCTAATAACTAGAAAAGATTTATCTCTACCTTAAAACTAGTTTTAGTTTCAATAATCTACTCTTTAGAGAATTCTTGATTTTATTTTTGAAACAATTATGTTTTTTTAAGGTTGTTTTAACAACGCGACCTAATTCGACAGCTAATATTGCTGTACTTTAGCAAATAATGTTTTTTCCATTATTTTTTTCTACCTAATATGAATAAGGGGCGGGGCTTTGTTCGCGAAGCAAGCCGAAAAAACCCGACGGCTAAAGTTACTGTGCTTTAGCTGAAAATGTTTTCCTCTAACTAGTTTTAAACTTTCTGCACAGAGAGCGCATTATTGTCGAAACGACCCGAAAAAACCCGACTAAAGCTAAACTTGCTGTATTATAGCGAAAAATATTATTTTCTATTTTTACAAGTTTATTGCTCCAATTTAGTTTTTATTGGTGTCAGAACTGATTTAAAGAAGCTAAAAAGTTTGGCTTTAATGTATAACTATCGTTCTGCATATTTTTCTGCCCAAAGAATAGTACTTTTGAGCAAAGTTTAATAAATACTTGGTTTTGATACCAGTATGAACATCAAAATGGGTTGCGCTTACATTATGAAAGCAAAAAGTATTACAAAAACTAAGCAAGCTAACTTTTTTAACTTTCGATCTATTGCTAGTGAAAAAATATTTATATTACAGTAGGTAATAGTTTTTTTTTGTGTTTAATCATCATCATCATATTATCTGCTGTTCTTGATGTAATCTGATTTTATTTATGTTTCCATTGTTTAAAAAATATTTTGTTAAGATGAACTCGTAATCAATAGGTGGCGAACGGAAAATGCATGGAAAGGATAGGCAGAAGGCTGAAAACTAGAAACAATTTTGAGAAAAAATGAGACATTTTTTCAAAAATTATTTCGAGTAGAATACCTTTTAAATTCATTAAAATTAATTTGAAAGTCCCTGATTTTTACAAAAAATGTGAAAATACCGAATTTTTTTCTTAAAACTTGTCAAAAAAATTAATGACTCTCCAATAAATGTTAAGTAATTTTCCACAAAATTTATTTGAAGCATTTTTTTATTTGATAGGAACGGCTCAGTTTTGTTCCGCGTTTTACACCTCTTCTCCTCTTATATAAGTACAATTATTTTTCTGCAAAAAGGAGAAAAGGTCAAAAATTATTATTCATAATATTATCATTTTATTTGAGAACTCAATAAAACATGAACTAACCCAATTCAGTATTGAAATTTGTATCATGTAAATAAATTATTTGAGAACTCAAAAATACATCAACTAACCAAATTCAAAATACTGGCTTGCTAATAATATTTTTTTATCATTTTATAATTCTTCAACTTACTCATTTATTTTAAATGGCAATGACGATACGTACGCCCCTGCCACAGTGTTCAGCACCGCCTCAAACAGAGACAACAAGCGAACGCCCGGCATCGTCCGTGCTTGTCGTGGCCCATTTACTTAATAATCGGACTTTACCTCGTGAAACTTAGAAACTTTAGTGGGTCATTCCAGACCGTACAGCGCGCAAAATCTCTTTCTTGCATAGAGGCAGCACCGGCGTAAAGTTTGTCCTAAATTTTTACATCTAGTTCCAATAAATTCATATATATGTACGAATTTTCTGCAGGCTTTCTTCTTTACAAGAAAAAGAAGTAAAAAGTCCGAGTGATTACGAATTTATTTCAAGAGTTATGTCAAAATGTTATAAATGTTTCTGGTTAATTCTTAAATTTAAGGAATGACATGATTATGGTAAAAATGACACCAGATCCCCTAAACAAATCTCACCCTTCGTCAGTTTGGCACTGAAAATCTAGATTTTCACACACCTTCTAAAAATTGCGTTTTTGCGATAAAAGTTTTAAAACGCGTGCTGTCCAGTGTGTTAAAAAAAACGTTTTTCGCACGCTTATTAGGCTTACTTCTTAGTTCTCTCTATTAGTAAATAACACGAAATTAATTTCGAGTTAATAACACGAAATTTTAAAATTTCGAGATAATAACCCAGGGCGAAACATCGTTTAATCATTTCTCTTTTCGCTTTGATCGCTGTTCCTTGGGGGATGCTCATCCAAGTTTGAATTTTCGTTATTTCCATCCAAGATCTTTTGATCTTTTGTTTTTTAATTTCTTTTCGGTTGAAGTAACTGATTTGGAGGTTTTTTTTTAACTTCTTTTTTTTAAGCATCTTTTTGTTACAGTTGTTCCTGTTAGCCTTTAAGGCACGATATTTTTCTCTCTCAAGGGTTTTTACGTACAACAAGCCGTACTCTGTACAAACCGAGGCTAGCCTTTCTATAATTTGCGAAACCTCTTTAATTGTTTTTTTTTCTTTGAATAATCTTAATAGCTATTTTTATTTTTGTTATTCTTTTTTGTGCGATATATATCCACATCTTTATTGCATTAAGGATAAATGCTACAAATTGTATCTCTTGAGTCGGTTGTGTATGGTTTTTTAATTGTTAATAAAAAAACCTAATTTTTTAGATAAGAGAAACAGGCCTGAAAGGGTGGAACAAAAAAGTGCAGTGGCTAGACCGAATGGTAAACATTGGAATTGAACTTTTGTTTTGAAAAGAAAATATTAAATAAAAAATATGCTTCTTTAAGATCTAATGTCGCAAGGAAGCATTTTTTAGCAATTAAGTTCACTAATATCTTCCAGTTGAAAATAACGTGGGCGAAAGAACTTTATGTAGGTTTCTAGGATTAAAGATAAACCTAAAATCCTCTGTTATCGTTCTGTCTTATAAAATAGATTAACAAAAACTGATCTTGACAGTTATTAACAGTTTTAACTGCTCCTACTTATAAATGTTGTATGCTTTTCGAATAAATTTTTAACTCATTTTTGGTAAATTTTGAGGTTTTGGGGGTGAAAACTTGAAAAGGTTTGTCCACAAAGGGAATTTTGTAACCTTTTGTCCAACTCAAAGCTAATTTATTTTGAATTATGTGATTCCACTCTTCTGAAAAAACATTTTTCGACAGGAATACGTTCTTTCACTGTTTAGCTCTAATATTTCCTCTCAGCGCGTTTTTTATATTTTTGCAATTTTCGGCAAAACCTTCGCTAAAAAAGAAAAGATTAGATTTTTCGCAGTAGCAATTTATTATATTTTTGCATGAAACAATATTGTAGCCAATCAAAACAACTGCGCCGATTCGGCAAGACCCAAAAGATCTTCATCAAGTGCTTCGTCTCTCCCTTTTTTGTTTAGGCCAAATTAGAGAAAACCCGCTCTAAGGCTATCAAACCTTTTCCCAAAATGGTTTACAATTTCAAGAGTTACGTATCGCTTTTTTGTTCTGTGGATGCTAGCATCCTGGATTTAATTTGGGTCCTTGATGAATTTGGCAATTTTTCCGGGAATTTTGTATTTTTCGAGAAGATTATTTTTAGTTTCTTTATCTATATATTCCCATAGAAAGATGCTTCTTCCATCTGCAAGCTAGCTCTGTTGATATATCTGGACTCAATGTACTATCATCTGTCCCCCTAATATACTTTCTAAGGGGTGCCTCTCTATGTTAGAGTTCGAGGGACTACTAGTGTCTGACGAGTTGAGGAACTGTCAGATTCGTCGTCACACATAATAATATGAAAAACGATGCGCTAATAATACTTTTTTAAGTAAACATATTATAATCTACTTAGAAAATTGGACACCCGGTAGAGTAAACCATGCATCGGGAGCATGGGTGAGATATGATAGTATTAGTTTTTAAGTGCAGCATATAGGATATAGCGTGCTAGGCAAAAAAATTCATTCATTTATTCTCCGTCTACATGGAAAATTCGGCTGAGAGTTTTTGTTAAATTACGACGGGTGAAGGGTTTTTGTTATAATAATTATTCTGGAAATTAAAATGTGATATTTTGGAAACGGATTTTATTAACATTATGAAGTTTTTTATTGAGACTAATATGGCGCGCATAAGTCAAGAACTATGCAGGGTTTAAGTTTCTATGAGTCATAAAAACAAATTTGTGGTTACACAAATAACAAACCCATGCCAAAAAATATTAGCCAATAGCCTAATATTTGTCTCATTCCACTGTTTAAAACTGACAATGCGCCTTACTTACTTGAATCACGACGCTTCCTTTTCCCTTCCTTTCCCAGTTTCCTCATTTTCTTCTTTGGGTAATCCATTTGCTTTTCACGTTTTCTTTTGTAAAATTTTTTCGGCATTTTATTCGTTCTGTCAGATTCGTCATTATATAATATATATATAATATATAAAAAACGACGTGCTAGTAAGTAAACATATGGAGTTTTGTATTGAGACTAATTTAGCGGGCATATGTCAGAAACTATGCAGGGTTTAAGTTTTTATGCGTAATAAAAACAAATGTTTGTTCACTAATAAACAAACCCATGCCAAAAAATATTAGCCAAAAGCATAATATTTGTCTCACTCCATTGTTTAAAAACTGACAGTTTGCCTATATCTTGAACACGATGCTACCTTTTCATTTTCCTTTCAGGTTCCTCATTTTCTTCTTTAGGTAATCCATTTGCTTTTCACGTTTTCTTTTGTAACATTTTTTCTTTAAACGCGTATTTTCACAATTCGAGCGCGATACCGTGTTCACTTGTCGCATGAGCGCAAGAACTACTGAAGTACCTAGCAGAGATCAGGCAGGCTGCCATGGCGGTATGTTTTTCTTATCTCTAAAACTTGCGTATGACGTGCTGCGAAGTATCACTACCTGGTGTATCTAATAGGATGTGCCCAATCGAAGTATAATATATAATATAATAAGCAAAGATATTTCAAAACTAGAATGTGGACTTGACAAGATGGTGGTACTTCTCTACAAGAATCACCTCTTCCGCCACGACTGGTTAATTAAGCACCCGCATTATCGAAACTCTGTAGTTTGCCAATGTCGGATCGTGTCAAGCAACTACCGACGTCGGCCTGTTTTGAGAGGCCGATGTGAGGCCTTATTATTATCCACCAATTATCGGACCTTTGTGGTTTGCCATTGTCGGGCCGCTTTAAGCTACCACCGACGGACCTTCGTCAATAGCCGACGTTGGACCGCTTTAGGAAACCAATGTCGGACTTGAATAGTTTACCCGAGTCGGGCCGAGACAAGCTTGCCTACGTTAGACCGATCAAATTAAGCAGCTATATGGGCGGATGGTCTGTACCATGTGGTGACACCATATCGGACCTTAATCGTACTTAATCGTAAGTAAAATTTACCATTGGTCCGACGGCGGGCTACAGTCTAACGTTGCGTCGGCAAACATACATTGGGCCTACATCGCAAAGCGGATAAAAAATACTGCTGGTCCGATGTCGTAAATCGACGTCATGCCGATGACGACAAATTCGGCAATCGACATCGGGCCGACGAAGGCCCGAGGGAACCGTGTTTTTTGGGTAGTGTTCAATTTAAAATAAGAAAGTTTTTGCCAAGTTTCTGTATAAATGACAACACTGCAAATACAAAAGTATTTTAGAAATGTACCAGGCTTGTTAAAAAGTTTTCTAATGTTTAGTTATAATCTATGGGCTTGTATGTATGAATATATGTATTCAAAACTGGTGATTAGCTAGGCTCCTCTTATCACCTACGGGCTTACTCCGATTTTTAAATTATTTTCTTCGTTTTTCAAAGTTATTATTGCGACACATTTTGTATAGCTTGGTTATATGGTTTAATTGACACTTTAAACACGTGTCAATTTTAAAATATTATTTTAAAATCAGTTGAATTATTTTTTGAACATTCTTATCTAATTCTTAACGATTTTGATATTGATACACGTACTTGAAAGTAATTCCTTTAAAATAATTTTATGGTTTTTCAAATACACATGGTTAAGAAAAAAAAATATTGATGCTCCAAAAAAAATTAGCTCTAGCTTTTAAGATAAAGATTTTTAAATAATTAGTTGCTTTTTTAAACACTAGAGAGTAGGATAGGCACAGGGGTCACGATTCTTCAGAAGCGACAGAAAAATCTCACCCGTCACAATTCTGGAAAGTGGCGATCTTAGAACATTGAACTACTAGAAGGAGCTTTTTATCAGACCTAGGGCAGGGTGTTTTAGTTCAACATCTTCATCCCATTGTTATCATGTTAACCTAATACGTTTTCCCCTGTTTTTAATATTATTTAACATACCTTCAATAATTTTCATTTCCATTTAATTAAATGGTCTAGATATAGTAATGAAAATCTATGTTTCTATAAAAAAAAACCTAAAAATGTATTCAAGTAGGATGTGCAACTATAAAAATAAGAAAAAGGTGCTATGGAAGTCCCTATTCACACTGAAATTAATGACAAGCCGGCAACACAGATTTCCTGCCTTTGTTTACCAAGAATGGCCAAATATGACGAATTCTAACCTAATTGTTAGTTAATGTTTTAATTTAACGTACCTGTGAAACGAAATACTGCAGTTCCCCGGCTTCTGTTTCAACTTGCATATAATAATACACTTCGGAACCATTTTTCGCCATAAACTTTTCACAAAAATATCAAAAAAATACTATTGACAAGTGCTGAAACTTTCACTTTCAAAACAATAATGACATTCCAGGAAAAATCAAAAAATCAATGTTGCCACGTTGACTACAAAAGAAGATGTTTAAGGAAAACACATGTTAAGTTTTCAAAAAACGTCGATAGTTTTAAATAGGTTGTGAGTATTATATATTGTGTATATTAGCTTTTTCAACATATGTCTTAAACCTCATTAATTAATTAATAAATAAGCGTCAAAACTTAATCCAAATTTAATAAGTTTTTTGTTGCATAATTTTGTTATTAAAATTGGCAACACAGATTTCTTTCTCCCCTTTCTCACCACTCTAGATGTTGCACTCAAACAACCAGTGTAACCAGACAGACCAGACTCCTTCTTCAATCTTCTAAGGTGGCGATTGTTACTTATTGCCTCATTTAAAATAAAAACACAGAGTGTTTAATATTTATCTTAACGTTGTAAGAGAAACAGCGTCATTTTTTTAATAACACTTTGTAAATTTAATATTTTAAAGATATTCTGCAGGACTAGTTTACGGCGGAGCTAAATTGCTACTACGCGTACCAATAAACATCAAAAAGTGTCGAAAATTCTCACCAAGTAAAAGGATATACAGAATTTGTGTAAGTTTTAACAGTAACAGTTGTATATTGAAAGTTTTAAAGCTTTGTTTACAGACAAAAATAAGCTTAATAAAATACTTTTTTAAATAAAAAAAAGGGTTTTCACAAAAAAATTGACATATTTTTTCTTTACTGTAACAGTATTAAGAAACTAAATTTTAAGAAATATTAGTAAATAAGTCCTGACAAAAAAGCAGTTAGTGTAAACTTGTGTTTAAAAATCGTCAGATTTTTTGTAAGGGTGAGATTTTTTGACGATTTTTCAAGAAATTGTTGCAGCGCTAGAAAATCTACAAAAAAGTTTTTGGATAATGAATGACTATTTTACTTTTTTTTAAACTTGTTGGCGGTAATTGTTTTAAATATGTTTAGTTTTGAATTCCATTGCTCCTATTAAGAGGGGCTGAACCAAATCTGATATTATTTTTAAACGCGGAGTAACAGCTAAAATCGTCAAAAAAATCTCCAGCACCAAAGTGTTTTGACTAGTGTAATCTTATCTAATATCATAAATCTTTAAAAAGTACGTGACCAAGATTATATATAATAATATAAATAGTAAAAAAAAAGTTATTTTTTTTGAAGTCAAAATGAAATCGGTTTTAGCAATATGTTTGACGTTATATTTAGTCACAAATGTTTTAAGTTTGGAAAAAACTATTTCCAGTACATTCTTAAAAAATAAAAAAGTGTCAAATTTACGAGCAGATGTAACAAATAAAACCTTCACAGATAATTTTTTTACTCAAAATCTCGATCATTTTGATCCGACGAACAACCAAACGTTTCAACACAGGTATTTTGTTGATGGTGCTTACTTTAAACAAACCAAAAGATCGCTGGTTTTCCTACTCATTGGTGGATACGACATAACGACTGATTGGATGTCCAGTAACGCAACTTGGATTTATTTGGCAGAACAATTTGATGCATTAGCGTTTAATCTCGAACACAGATTTTACGGAAGTAGCTCACCTACGTCAAACTACACAGTGGACTATCTGAGGTATTTAACTGTAGAACAAGGTCTAGCAGATATTGCATATTTTATAGAAAGTGTTAATAGTAATTATTCTTTTACTCATGAACCAGAATGGATTGTTTTTGGTGGATCTTATGGAGGATCTCTATGTACTTGGGCAAGGTTTAAATATCCACATTTGATTAAAGGGTCCGTTTGCTCTAGTCCTGTGGTTATAGCAAAAATAGATGCACCAGAATATTACGATACCGTTGCGGAGGACATACAGGACGTAAGTCAAGAATGTCACGATGTTATTGGCCAAGGTTTCCGACAGATTCAAGAATTAGCTCAAAATAACTCTGGTAGAGAGTACCTTCAAAATACAGCTCTTAATTTGTGTGAAAACCTTACTGATTATTATAATCAAGAAGAACATCCCGAAGACAATTTAGCTCTTATGTTGCACAGCTTAGCATTAAATAATTTTGCTCTAGTGGCTAAGTATAACAGAGCCAACAGATTGGGTTTGTCGGAAGAACAAAAAAAATACACTTTAGACACATTGTGCAGCAATTTTATCACAAACTCAAGCAACGTTAATAAATCAGCAGTGGTGAGATTAGGAGAATACAGCACATTTTGGTCTGGTGGTGGATGTATTACGTATAACTATACAGACTGGATTAAATGGATGTCAGGCACGACAAATACTGAAAGAATATCTCTATGGAAGGTTTGTACTGGAACCGGTTTACAGCAAGATCGGGTCCTTGGTACCCCAGGAAATTTATTTGGCACAGTACCGCAAATAGATTTCTATGTGAAATTATGTTCACAAGTATTTTCCGATTTTGATTTGTCAAAGCAAAAGCAGGAAGCACTACTCAATCAAACCAACCTGTTTTATTCTGGATTTGACATACAATATTATTTAACAAATACTGTACACATTCACGGTTCTTATGATCCATGGCACAAATTGGGAATACTGGAGTCCAATAATCCCAATTTTACTGTAATCTATCTTAATAAAACTAGTCATTGCGCTGACATGTATCCATCAGCTGCGACTGATTCACCAGAGTTGATAGCGGCGAGAATTCAGATCAAAGATCTTATAAGTTCTTGGATTTCATGATAATAAATATTATAAACGTATTTTTGTTTTATTTTTTCTTTTTTAGCTACATTAAATATTAATATTTTAGTAATTTTGGTAGGTAGGTACAGGGTGTTTCATTATAAATGCTCCCCCCTATTATATCTGTTCATATGTGAGCTAGAAAAGTTTTAAATACAAAAGTGATTTGATTTATAAAGATCTTCAAAAATATTAAAGTCCAAAAAACCAAGTGTCATTCGAATTCTGAAATATTGATTCTTATTTTAAATACAACACCCTGTATTTTTTACAGTTTTGAATTCTAGGTTTCGTTGGTTCAATAATTTTTGAGATATTGGACTTTAAAGTTTTTTTAACTTAGGTGGCTATGACTTACAATTTGTGGTTTCCATTTAATTAGACATTTCATCGTAATTATAGTAGGCAATGATGTTTTTCGCTGTCTTTAAATAATTGCTAAATAATAGCAGGCGATATTAAAGTGTTTACTTGCGACCAACCCATAATACTAATTTAACGAGCGTCCCAACACGACTGCAACAGACCATTTACACTCCTAGGATAATAATGAAACTTAGACGTGAGCCACAAGATGGAGCGACAAGGGATGAAACTTTGCCCAATGATGTGCCATCTTTTTTTTTATACCTTTAGTAACCTGTCAGCAAATAAACAAACCATGTCTTAAAAAAAGGATTTAGCGAAGGCGAATAAATAACAAAAAGCCCAAAATTTTTTGTTTTTTTGTGTTTTTTTCATGTCTTTCTTTTATATACCGATGCAAAAAAAACTTTTTTGATAATGGGTGCAAAAAAATTCCCATCCATTTTTTACTTTATTTATTAATTATGCGAATACTTGTATATACCTTGTGCATCTTAATAAGTGAAAAATTTGACGAATTGTTAAAATTTTGACTTTGATAAGATTTCTGATTGATAAATCTGTCAACCTTTTTTTTTCTTAAAAGTCAAATTCTAACAGCTTAAGGTCACTAAATATTAAAATTTCAACTCAAAGGGTGACCTCAACAGAGTGATTTCCTAAAAACCACTGACCTAAACATCAAAAATGTAAAGAGTTTGAAGACATTTTCTGGCTTACCCGGAAGGGTCACACAAAAGTTCCTATTACCAAAAATGCTTCTTTAAGGGAGGAAAATGAACATATTAAAAAATAAAAGAAATCGGTAGATCGCCAGGATTCTATGTATCCAGTGCGATGTTCTTAAATTTCTCCTTTGATGGAAATATGCAGTTTCACTCCGTATATTCTCTATCAAAATAAAACGCGTGCATGTCAGATTTCCTTCTCGGAAATATTTGAAAATTTCAAACAATATTTTTAACAAAAACTTGAGTGCATGCAGTGACGATCACCACCCCCCCCCCCTTTGCTCCAGAAAGAAGTAGACAACAAAGATGCTGGTGGTAACCCTGAAATCCTTGGAGAAAAAACGAGAAATTTCAGAAAGTTCCTTTAAAGACATTTTAGAATCCCTCCACAGCGTTGTATAAACAGCTTACAGTAGCTACGTTCGGTATATACGTCGGATCAATCAGACTGCTCCAAATCGTTCGGCAATTTGAAGCGGGTGTAGGGGAGGGAAATCTGGCGCGTTTGTTTAATGAATCCAGATCAATCGGAGCTAGATCGCTCTGCTCCGAATTTCAGATGGATTTTTCAGATTAATCTAAACTTTTAGGGTTATGTTTTTGTGTACTTTTAGTTTTATGTTCGAACTTTTTTGGATTTTAAGAGAAAGTAGTGGAAAATCAAAACCATTTAAGTTCGTTTTTAGGTAAGCCTCAGGGCCTCAGTCATAAGATAGATTGAAAACGCTCGCGCCATCGGTAACGACTGGCGGGAGCTTTTTGAATCGAAAGCTTAGCGGTGATTTATAAATTGGAGTTGTGTGGCATATTCTGAAATGCTCTTTAAATTGCCTGTCTCTTAATCGTGGGACTTTTTCTTCAGCAAAGCCAAAGAGCTTATTGCAGTCTTCTGAACAGTTAACCTTGTCATCATTGCTATACAAACACAAAAAAATGAGTCAACAGGAGGAGAATGAAAGTATGTAAGTATTGTTTATAATTTTTTGGTTACCATTTTTGTGTTGTTTTACTTTGACAACCTTTCTGGTATCAAAGCTGCATGCAGTCTAGAGTTGCTGCACCGTAAAAAGTAAGGGCCCAGTTTTAATGCATAATGCCTAATGCTTCTTTATTTCTATTTCTGTCTATTTCCCTTCAAAAAGTAGAGAGAGAGAAGCCATTAAAACTTGAGTAAAAAGGCCGTAAGCCGTACTTCTGTGAACTATAAACATCAACATTGATAACCCATAGTTCATTTTCCTTGAGTTTTATGGCTTACTTTTTATGGTGCAGCAACTCTAGACTGCAACTTAACCTAAAAAGTCAGTCAAGGTAACCCTGGTAAAATTTTCCCCTCGAATCTCATCCAGACCGGAGAAGTTTTTATCATGTTTTTATAAGTTCTACAAGATCCAATGAGAAGGCCAATATTTTTTTTGATAATATTTTAAAAGCAGAGAAGATTATATAGGGAATATATGATGTTTTATCAGCTTGTAGTTTAAGAATAATTTATAAGATTGCATAAGACTAGTTACTTTTATGACAATCAAGGATGTTTTATAAGACAGAAGTCTAGGATATTTTATCAGTTTGTATAAGGGTGTGGGTTTGGAGAAGATTTTATCAACGAACAAATACACAATTTTAAAGGAGATTTGATGAGAATGAGGTATTGAGGATGTTTGAGGAGATTCTATCAGTATCATGATTATAGAAGGTCCTATGAGCGATGATTTTGGAGAAGTTTCTATGAGTTCTTGTGAGATCGGTTTATAGAATATTTGATGAGATTCTATCCAGCATCGCGATTCTAGGGGTTCCTATCAGCAATGATTTTGGAGAAGTTTCTATGAGTTCTTGTAAGATCGATTTATAGAATATTTGATGAGATTCTATCCAGCATCGCAATTCTAGGGGTTCCTATTAGCAATGATTTTGGACAAGTTTCTATGAGTTCTTGTAAGATCGGTTTATACAATATTTGATGAGATTCTATCCAGCATTGCGATTCTAGGGGTTCCTATCAGCAATGATTTTGGAGAAGTTTCTATGAGTTCTTGTGGGATCGGTTTCTAGAATATTTGACGAGATTCTATCAGTATCGTAATGCGTTTGGAGAATATATTTTATGAATAGTAGGTATTAAGGATTTTTTATAAGACAAGCAAATCATTTTGTGAGTTAATTTTAAGAAGCAGGTATATTACTGCATGGTCTGAAAATTCTCGTTACTATGAAATTACCACTTACCTTGATAAAAAATTGATGTCCCCAGGCTTTAGCCCCACTATGCACTTTTCAGTCTTGAGATATACGTTAATCTCTTTGCCTATATTCCTTTGGTCAGATTTTACGGAAAGACCAACTAAAATAACATAAGGACATGTTGATAATTCTTAAAATAATTATACTTGTTTTGCCAAAATTTTTAAACAATCAAAATATGTCCTTCTTTAATTTACTTTATCTAACTTATTTATTTCTGCCAATTTCATTTAGAAAAAATAAAATAGGATAAAATAATAGAAATAAAACCGATCCAAAACCCAAATAAAATCCTTTGGCCCATTAGATAATCTGGAAGTATGATAATTTAATTTAATTTATTAAAATAATACTATTGCCCATAATCACGTTACTGATAGAATTTTCTCAAATATATCCTTGAATTTGTTTCAAAAACCCACCGAAAATCTAAAAATACACATAATAATATAAATATATAATCTCTTCTAGTATCCTACAAACTGATCCCAACAAGTACTTATAGAAACTTCTTCAAAAACCATCAAAATTACTGCTCGTAGAGCCGATAGAATCTGCTCCAATATCCTAGAACACAATTTCTAGATTCATGATACTGATGGAATCTCCTTAAATGTCCCAGAAACCGATCCCACAAGAACTCAAAAACTTTTCCAAAATCATTCCCCATAGGATCTTCTAGAATCACGATACTGATATAATCTCTTCAAATACCCTAGAAACCGATCCCACATGTACCCATAGAAACTTCTTCAAAAACCATAAAAATCACTGCCCATAGACCCGGTAAAATCTCCTCCAATATCATAGAAAATGTTGCAAAAACCGACCCAAAACCCGATAAAATCTTCTTGCCCATAGGATCTTCTAGAATCAGGATACTGATAGAATCTCCTCAAATGTCCTAGAAACCGATCCCACAAGAACTCATAGAAACTTCTCCAAAATCATTCCCCATAGGATCTTCTAGAATCACAATACTGATATAATCTCCTCAAATATCCTAGAAACCGATCCCACATGTGCCCATAGAAACTTCTTCAAAACCCATCAAAATGTTGCAAAAACCGACCCAAAACCCGATAAAATCTTCTACAAAATTTCTATCATATTTTCTATGAGATTCGAGGGGAAAATTTTACCAGGGAAAGTTTAAAAAACAAGAAGAAAGTTGTAATTTTCTCTTGCTAAAATACAGTTCTTTTGGGTAAATTGTTGTTTTACTAACTCTACACCCAACCAAACAAAGTACTATTGTTTTGTTACTATTGTATTACTGGTTTTCTACAGTTTCAAACAAAAAAAACTACCCAAAAAGTCATAAGAAAAACGATAGGCAGGGTATTCAAGGAACAACCTGCATAATGCCACCAAAGTGTAGCTACACGGGACCAAAGAATAACTTAACACATCAGGATTTCTATAAGTTGGTTTATTAATTGGAGGTACCTAATATATTTTTCATTACTCAAAGAGAGTCTCCAGTAAAAATACAAATTGTTTTTATTTTGTAGTAGAAATGATCCTAAAACTAGTGGCGTAATTGATTTTTTTATATCACTTTTAATAACTGAAAATTTTAATTCTAAAAATTAAAGGTGGTCAGTATTTTGTCATTATTACCTTAGATTATAACCATCTGTTCATCCTTTTTAAATCTATCATAGGCTGGTTTTTGAAGGTTAGGTGTCATATAGACATGACAATAATTACATATTGTATTGTTAACTTATGTCAGTATTGCAGCATGAAATATTTTGTAAAGGCTTGTATTACCCAAAAGATTAGATTATACTCCCTCATAAGGTGTCGATTGTGTGAAGTACATTAAATAAATAAATATAATTAATATTAAGTTTAATCAATAAAACAGATATTACATAACTCAGTCAAATTTTATTTTATACAATACATACACTTAATTTTTTTTGTAAATACATAACTTACAATTACAACATTAAAAATAAATTCTTGTTTTTTCGTTAGATTTACGGTGCCACAGCCATCTTCCGTTTGTTTATTAAAAATAAAATTGCAAAGGATAGCATACAGCATTAAAAAAATAAAGTCCAAACATATCTGGACACTAGAGCTAAAGCTTAATTAAATGAAAGTTAATAAAAAAAAATGTACCAAAGTCACATAAAGATTTCTGTTCCACAGACCTACTAACGTTTTCTGAAAAGATGACTATGCAGTTAACATAAAGTTTGTATCTTTAACTATCTTTAGTTATTAAACTAGTAGTAAAAGGGGGGGGGGTTGGCAATGATAGAAAAAATTGTCTGACCCTCTCCTATAGCATATTAAAATTTGAAAAAATTTAACGGGGGCCCACGCTCCATAAGAAATTGGAAGTTGTTTCTAGGCCTTTTTATGTAAAATAAATTCTTGAGTCTCTATAGTTTTTTCAGAATAATGTTTATCATAACTAAGAACAATAAAAAATAAGTATCGGATTTCGTGAAACTCATTCTTTATCAAAGATGTAATTTGTAAAATCTTTTTTTTTGCATTGTGTGAGATATAGCTTGATCACGATCCAGCCTGCAGTAGGGTGATGAGTTCTGGAAAACTGCAATGGACTTTTCTATTGTGTTTGTTAAATGATATTTTTTCTACACGAAATGGAAGTGTCTGTACTTATTTTAAAGAATAAAAAGTTACATAAATTTGTGTGTTATTATTGCAAATTGGACCGCAGTGTAACCTTGGTTTGACTTGTAAAAGCACTTGTGTAATACTTACCAATAAAGAAACTAAACTAAACTTTAAATTTAATTGTGGTTTAGAATGTGCTTTCATAATAAACTAAGGTATCACATTGTAAACATCAATTAAATTTAAACTAGGTTTAACATTGTGGAGCAATATGCAACGAATATTTGGGTAATTATGCATGCATAATTTTTGATTTTTTATGAAAAATTCTCTATGGGGGCACCTACTAGGGTCCCTAGGACCCCAAATCCGCCTGCGCCCTATTTTTTTTAAAGAGAAAAACGGGTGCCTAGGGGGGGGTTGTAATGTGTTTTTTTGATTGTTTTGGGTTGTGTTGTTTTAGTGAAAAAAAAATAAAAAAAAACAAAAAAAAAATAAAAAAAAAACCAACCGGCGCAGGCGGATTTGGAGTCCTATATAGGGACCCTAGTAGGTGCCCTCATTAAGAATTTTTCATAAAAAATCAAAAATGGCAGAAAACCGTATACTGCATAATTACCAATATTTGTATAAATCAGTACGTTTAATCCACATGGCAGCTTATGGCTAGCCTATGATACAAAAGTGGTAAAATCTGGATGGCCGAAAGCGGTAATCTCCTGTGGCTGATGTTCGGAATGAAGGTGGTACGCCCCCCGGAAGCTTCAAGTGGGTATCCGACTCACGGTCGCCTGGAGGCAGAACGGTCAAAACGTTAAACGTGCCGCTTCGGCGGGTACTTTCGGCCCCAATCCGTCACTCGGAAAGCCTTCAGTTTTCCGATTTTGGCCCATGGGGATTTGGTTTATTGGGTATCTTCAAACATTATTTGTTGTCCGTGCATTACAGCATACATAGCCTTTTAAAACCATGTTATTCATGTTACCTTTGAGACTCAAAAGCCCAGCAGCCGACAAAAAAATTAAAATTTGTAAACAAAAAAAAACTTAGGTTAGAAAGTTTAAATCTGAACCCGTTCGGTAATGCGACTTGCGCGGATTAATCGACGATCAGCTGATCAAAAATCCGTCTGATCTGCGATCTATATACCGAACTTAGCTAGTATTTTGAGACAGTTTGACCTTCAATTCGTCACACCAAGAATAAACAAACGCATGATGTACTTACCGCGAAAACCATTGGAAATACAGAACAGCATTATAGAGTTTCTATTTATAAACAAGTTTTAGACGAAATCATTTCGGACATAAAAAAGCGTTTTTGACCTGAACATATTCATACCAAGTTTTATACAACGTGAATCCAAAATCAAGGCAAGTCGTTTCTAAATACTATAAACTTTTTGATTAATCCAAAACACAAATTCTTGCACTTTTATTGGGAGAAGTCAGTATTCAGCACAAATAACCTTTTAAAACCATGTTATTCATGTTACCTTTGAGACTCAAAAGCCCAGCAGCCGACAAAAAAATTAAAATTTGTAAACAAAAAAAACTTAGGTCAGAAAGTTTAAATCTGAACCCATTCGGTAATGCAACTTGCGCGGATTAATCGACGATCAGCTGATCAAAAATCCGTCTAATCTGCGATCTATATACCGAACTTAGCTAGTATTTTGAGACAGTTTGACCTTCAATTTGTCACACCAAGAATAAACAAACGCATGATGTACTTACCGCGAAAACCATTGGAAATACAGAACAGCATTATAGAGTTTCTATTTATAAACAAGTTTTAGACGAAATCATTTCGGACATAAAAAAGCGTTTTTGACCTGAACATATTCATACCAAGTTTTATACAACGTGAATCCAAAATCAAGGCAAGTCGTTTCTAAATACTATAAACTTTTTGATTAATCCAAAACACAAATTCTTGCACTTTTATTGGGAGAAGTCAGTATTCAGCACAAATAACCTTTTAAAACCATGTTATTCATGTTACCTTTGAGATTCAAAAGCCCAGCAGCTGACAAAAAAATTAAAATTTGTAAAAAAAAACTTAGTTTGAGTTTCAAGTCACCATGGATGTGGAAACCGATACTGCGTAAGTACTCATATTCTTTTGTTCTTAAATAAGGTCGGCCTAGACTAGACTTAAAAATGCTCAGAACTACCAGTAAAGCGACCAAAAATCGTCATTTTTGCTGGAAAAATTAAAATAAACAATAATTCTGGTTTATACAGCCAAATAAAAATAACTTTGAACCGATCAGCACACAGCTTCTGCACATGTATACAAAAGTGAATGACAGCAATAGTTGAAATAATTCAACTAAACTCCATCATGGTGTTGTCCTTAATAATATCTGTTAAAAACAAACGAAAAAATGCAAAAAACCCCCATTTAAATTACAAAAGCAAATGAAAGTGAGGTTATGTGCGTCAAAGAGGCAAAATAAATGTTAAAATTTGCTCATCTTTTTATTTATGCTGTATAAATGCCTACACTGTTCCCCATAAGCTCATTCAACTTTTTTTTTTTTTAATTTTTATTTTCTGTGCCATTTAGCCTACTGTTCCGCCATTTTTATAACCAAATTGACAGATAAAACATGAATTTTCTCTCAGTTTGGTGTCACTATGGCCTCTATAGTAGGCTAAAGGATACTATATCAAAAAAGAATTAACTGGCTTTTTAGTTGAAGTGGTGGATCGAGCCATCTAAAGATTCATCAATTCAGTCTACGTCCAAGTCATTTTCTAACACTTAAATTTCTCTTGCTGACCCAGAGAATGATGACCCTTAAATTTCTTATGAAACCGAGCTGTCTTTAGTTAATATCTTAAAATCTTTTTTAAAATTAATTTGAAAAAACTCGTCTGTGGTACTATTTTTTTATTTTAACGTAAATTTGCCAATAAAACAAGTAGATTAAAGTTTTTAATTATTTTTTTTGAGAAACTGATATTTTGTCACTTTTTAAGCAAAAAGGGCTACTTTTTCCAAAAAAAAATAATTTATAGCTATACTTACCACAATTTAAACTTTTTTAGATTCTGTAAAAAATCCTTTAAGAAGTCAACCAACTTTTCCTCATTCTGTCGTTGAAGATGCTACTAAGGCTTGGTTACGCGGTGCATGTGACTGGAAAGGGGGCAGAACATCCATGAAAAAAGATGCTGAATAAATCTTCATCTTATCTTATAACAAGAAGAAGGAAGTACTAAGTTTTTAAATTTTTGGCCAATGAATTTTTATATAAAGCAACTGAAGCAAACCTTATTGTTTTGATTCACAATCAAAGAGATTCTAAATAACATTTTCCCTGTTGCAATTTACTGTGGTATGGAAAACCTCCTCTTAATAAATATTTAAAACAATTTATGAAAGAATTTTCCTCTATCTTTGGCATGACCAACACGACAAATATTATTCATATGGTTTCCATTCCTGTCTTCATGTTAGGATATAAATATAAGTGTATAAGTTTTGGTTTATACTAACATTTATTTATTTATTACATATTGGTTTTCTAGGAATTTTTCTTCGTTTAGGGATAAAATAAAATAAATGTGCATTCGTAAATTATGTGCATTATTTTGTTTTTAATCCACAATCATTACAATTTTTATTTTATGCATAAATACTTTAAATAGGGAGAAAAAGCCAATTATCAGTGGTATCGGAATTTGCATCTGTATCCCTATTGAGCCGACCAATCAAGGAGGTGCACTTTTAAACTTTTAGTTTTTGCGTGGGTTTGACACTTAGTGGTACAGGGTGATTCACCATATTTTTCCAACTACATAACTCATTTATTCTTAAAGATAGAAAAAAAAAATAATACAAAAGTTGCTTAGTTTTTCACAAATTTTAAGAAAATTTAACCAAAATTTTCAAAATGCTAAATTTCGACATCAACTTTCTTATTTCAAGCACCCTGTATATTTTTCAACAAAAACGTTGACTTAAGAGCAATGTGTTGAACAAAGAACCACCTAGACTCTTTTTCCTTGGCTAACACATCGCCCTTATGGCAAATTATTTTTTATTTCACTCGAGAATTGCTAAAGATAATCCCTACAAGATCTACCGAAATTTTAAAAAATATACAGGGTGTTCAATTTAAAATAAGAAAGTTGATGTCTAAGTCTAAATTTGACATTTTGAAAATTTTTATTGAATTTTCTTAAAATTTGTGAAGAACTAATCAACTTTTGTATTTAAACTATTTTTCTATCTCTAAAATAAATGAGCTATGTAGTGGGAAAAATATGGTGAATCACCCCATACATTTTTTGCCAATATTGCCTGCAATGCCGGTATTTAGTATGCAGTACTCCTCTACATTTAAACCATGCTAAGTCTGTATTTCCCATCATTTTAAACGTATTCGTTGCCGTCGCTCGGCCGGTGGCTCAAACAGGAGTGTTTAAGGTATTTATAACGCACAGATTGCCGTGCGTCAAATTCTCATTGCCAATAGATGCCAATATTTGTAAGGCCCTTTGCCATGCCGGCATTGTTTGTGGGGTTGTTTATTTTGTTTTATTTTCTTGATGCGTAGAACTTGCGTTTCCGACTTTTGATATATTGAAATTTTTGGCGATTTTTAATTTTAAAAACAATAAGGTAAATCTAGAGAAGAACATCTTTCAATTTAGAAGCAAGAAATTTTTTCAGATTTTCGATAAATTCTTTTAATATTGCATCGGAAAACCTTAAAGAAAATGGGAAGTCATCAGAAAAAAACGTGAAATATCACTAAATTACCATAAAAACTGCAAAATTTTGTAAAATTACCCTGACGAAATTTTGATCGGTAACAAAAAAAGTAAGATTTGTGGTGGTGGGGTGAAAAATATTAAACAATTCATATTTCATATTAGTAAAGTATGAACCAACTTTTCACTTCCGAATTTAGCTTTGTAATCCAGTAACGTAAAAACACATTCCGTAAAATATATAGATTTTAAATTGCATTTTCTACACATTTTTAGCAAAATTGCTTAAAAGTAAACGCCTTCAATGACATTATATAGCACCTAATCGAAACAAATAAATATTCCGAACCCGACTCAATCGGGATGCAAAATTTTTATACGATATTGTTGGTAGTTAAAAAATAATTGTTTTAAACCTCCTCCCCCCCCCAGGGTCCTGAAAAAATAACTACTCTCCAGAACAGTCCCCTAAACATATCCACCTGCATTTTAAAAAGTAGTTACTTCGAAAATATTTCCGTTTTCTTTTTTTTAAACTATTAACATTGCATGTGACAAAACTGATAGCCAATAATAATGTTTCGCTTGCCGTCGGCTTTTTTTGATCAAAATTTAAAATAAAAGTTGGTTTTCAAAGAATTGAGAGCACTGATCTCTGATGTGAAATTATATTTAAAAATATGCTTCCAAAATAGATAGCAAAAATTTGCTCGAAGAATCACACGAACAAAATGTTCAAAGAAAAGCTCACAAAAATGTTCGCACAAAAAATTTCAGATCTGTGTAATTGCGCCTCTAGGTTTGAGATATGCAATATAAAGGCGCAATTACACAGACGAACATGCTCAAATAAAAGCTCGTGCAAAAGATCTGAAATTTTTTGCGCGAACATTTTTGTGAGCTTTCTTGTTCGGGTAAATTTTTGAGCAAGTTATTGCTATCTATTTTGGAAACATATTTTTAACGATGAGAATAACTATAATTTTACATCAGTGATCAATGATCTCAATTCTTTAAAAAAATGGAACACCAACTTTTATTTTAAACTTTTGTGAAAAAAAGGCGACGGCAAGCGAAACATTATTATTGGCTATCAGCTTTGTCATATGCAATGTTAAAATAGTTAATGATGGAGGTAATAACATTTAATTCTTTTCTGTAACTTTTTTGGTTTTCTTTCATTACAAAAAGAAAACGGAAATGTCTTCGAAGTAATTACTTTTTAAAATGCAAGTGGATATTTTTAGAGAACTGTTCTGAAGAGTAGTTAGTTATTCCCTGGGGGGGGGATAGGGAGGTTTAGACAGTCGGAACGCAGCGCTGTCAAACACTGCTGTAATTTTGTGTGTCAATGTTCATTTGACCAAAACCCCCTCTCACTAGTCTACGGTTTTTACCTTCTCCTAACGCAGCAACAGCAATAAATAAGTGCCAATTTTTATTTTTTTTGATTCTCGTTTTTTTTTACAACCCCAAAAAAGTTACAAGTATACTGGCATATCCTGTATAAAAATCAGATCAATCGAAGTTGCTTATGAGGTAAAACGTGAATTTCGACATCAAATCGTTTTTCCGTCGGAAAGCACTTAATTAAAAATACCTTGTTTTAAAACTTAGTCTTTCTATTTTCAGTTAAGTTCAATGAATTCCCATAAAACTATAAAATTTAAATTTGTAAGAAATTTTTATTACCAACATTTCTTCAAACAAATTTTGCTCAACATTCTCTCCAAAATTTACGTGTGTGTTTTTGTACGCGATTTTGCTCGAACATTTCTTTGAACATTTTGCTCAAGAGGCTCGTGTAAATGTTTGTCGGCATTTCAACATCAAAGGAAAGTTTGTCTGTGTAAATGCGCCTTAAAAGGTAAGGTTTCAAATTAAAAAGCTTTTTAAGGAGCAATTACACAGACGAACATGCTCAAACAAAAGCTCGTGCAAAAGATCTAAAATTTTTTGCGTGAACATTTTTGTGAGCTTTTCTTTGAACATTTTGTTCGGGTAAATTTTTGAGCAAATTATTGCTATCTGTTTTGGAAACATATTTTTATAGATGAGAATAAATAAAATTTTACATCAGTGATCTCAATTCTTTAAAAAAATGGAACCCCAACTTTTATTTTAAATTTTTGTGAAAAAAAGCCGACGGCAAGCGAAAAATTATTCTTGGTTTTTTGGTTTTGTCACATGGATTAGGGTTACTTATAATATTTTTTTCTTAGGGTTTTTCCCGGATTTTTTTGCCCGGGGGTTTTTTTGGGATTTTCTTGCGCGTTTTTTTTATTTCCAAGGGTTTTTTCCTAAATTCAAAAAACAACCCAGGAAATTTTTTCTTTTCCAAAAAAATTTTGAGTTTTTCAAATATCGGCAAAAAACTCAAAAATTGCACTTTTAAGCGGTAATCCGCGCCTCACGACTTATGAGGAGTGGTGGGGAGGGGATTTTTTCAAGGTTCATGAAAATGCTGAAGATAGATATTTACTGTCAATTTAATGTAATAATCAAGGGCGATTACTGACACTGAACAAACAATATGCAAAGGATCGTAGGGTTGTAAAAGTGGGTAATAAACGGGTATTATTTAGACCAAACCTGCTTTTGTTCATATATTTGAGATTTAATAAAATGTATAGAGGTTTTTTAATTTGACTTAATTATTATTGTATAGTGATCTAAAGTAGAAAGTAAAATAAAGAGATATTCTTTTAAACTTAAATTTTTATCATTACATTTACAGGCAACAGCAATAAATAAGTGCCAATTATTATTTTTTTATTCCCGTTTTTTTACAACCCCAAAAAAGTTACAAGTATACTGGCATATCCCCTATAAAAATCAGGTCAATCGAAGTTGTTTATGAGGTAAAATGTGAATTTCGACATCAAATCGTTTTTCCGTCGGAAAGCACTTAATTAAAAATACCTTGTTTTAAAACTTAGTCTTTCTATTTTCAGTTAAGTTCAATGAATTCCCATAAAACTATAAAATTTAAATTTGTAAGAAATTTCTATACCAACATTTCTTCAAGCAAATTTTGCTTAAAGGCGCATTTACACAGACAAACTTTCCTTTGATGTTGAAATGCCGACAAACATTTACACGAGCCTCTTGAGCAAAATGTTCAAAGAAATGTTCGAGCAAAATCTTTTACAAAAAAAAACACAATTTTAGAGAGGATGTTGAGCAAAATTTGTTTGAAGAATTGGGGGTATAAAAATTTCTTTACAAATTCAAAATATATATTGTTATCGGAATTCATTGAACTTGACTGAAAATAGAAAAACAAAGTTTTGAAATAAGGTATTTTTAACCAAGTGCTTTCCGACGGAAAAACGATTTGATGCGGAAATTCACATTTTGTCTCATAAGCAACTTCGATTGATCTGATTTTTATAGGGGATATGCCAGTATACTTGTAACTTTTTTGGGGTTGTTAAAAAAAACGAGAATAAAAAAAATAATAATTGGCACTTTTTTATTGTTGTTGCCTGTAAAATATAATGATAAAAATTTACGTTTAAAAGAATATCCCTTTATTTTACTTCCTAGTTTAGTCTTTTACAATAATAATGAAGTCAAATTAAAAAACCTATATACATTTTATTAAATCTCAACTATATGAACAAAAGCACGTTGGGTCTAAATAATACCCGTTTATTACCCACTTTTACAACCCTACGAACCCGACCCTTGTCTAAAAAATATAATTTTAAGGGTTGTAAAAGTGGGTAATAAACGGGTATTATTTAGACCCAACGTGCTTTTGTTCATATATTTGAGATTTAATAAAATGTATATAGTATAATTTGTATTGTGTTTTAAACTAGGAAGTAAAATAAAGAGATATTCTTTTAAACGTAAATTTTTATCATTGCATTTTACAGGCAACAGCAATAAATAAGTGCCAATTATTATTTTTTTATTCTCGTTTTTTTACAAAAAAGCTACAAGTATACTGGCATATCCCCTATAAAAATCAGGTCAATCGAAGTTGCTTATGAGGTAAAACGTGAATTTCGACATCAAATCGTTTTTTCCGTCGGAAAGCACTTGATTAAAAATACCTTGTTTTAAAACTTAGTCTTTCTATTTTCAGTTAAGTTCAGTGAATTCCCATAAAACTATAAAATTTAAATTTGTAAGAAATTTCTATACCAACATTTCTTCAAACAAATTTTGCTTAACATTCTCTCCAAAATTTCCGTGAGTCTTTTTGTACGAGATTTTGCTCGAACTTTTTTTTGAACATTTTGCTCAAGAGGCTCGTGTAAATGTTTGTCGGCATTTCAACATCAAAGGAAAGTTTGTCTGTGTAAATGCGCCTTAACATCCTCTCCAAAATTTCCGTGAGTCTTTTTGTACGAGATTTTGCTCGAACTTTTTTTTGAACATTTTGCTCAAGAGGCTCGTGTAAATGTTTGTCGGCATTTCAACATCAAAGGAAAGTTTGTCTTTGTAAATGCGCCTTTAGACCTCAAACAAAGTATTTAGCTATTAGGTTTTGTTTGTGGTTTGTTTCTTATCTGTGTTTTTTATAACTGAAAAAATTATTATTAATTATTAATCTTTGCTTTAAATTTTTTATGAGAATATTTAGAAAATAAAAAGTAGGGCATAAATTGCGGCGCATAACACCTTTGATATTTACGGTATTAGTTTAATTTTGTGTTAAAAATGGCATTTGTAGTGTCATTTTCTTACAAATTTTCGCCTGCTGCACTTTGAAACCATTGATATATTTACAATTTTAGTTTAATTTTAAATCAAAAAATGTATTTTTAAGTGCAATTTTCTTTAAAATCTTCGCCCGCGGTGCTATGATACCGTTAATATTGCTAAAAACTACCTCAAGAAGTTAAGACTAAAAAGAAAGTCTAAGTCTGCAGTTCCCAAACCAGGAACTGCCGAAAAACAATTTTTGGCACACTCGTTCTCCTTGAATAAAATAGTACGACATCCCTAAAAATGCTAAAAACTACCTCAAAAATTTTAAACTAATTTACAAAACGTATTTTATCTGCTATGTCTATAGCTTCGTTGGTTTCAGATGAAATATGTTTTTTTATTAGTCATAACTTCTTGGGGTAGTTTTTTGGTATTTCTAGGGATGTCAGAAGATTGAATGTGGTACCGTTATACAGTACGTATTTTGGGAGCAGATAAAATAAATATTATAGATTAGTTTAAATTTTTGGGGTGGTTTTTGGCATTTCTAGGGATGTCAGAGGTTGGGTGTGGACCAATTTTTAGATATTTTCAATGAGAACAATTGCGCCAAAAACTGTTTTTCCGCAGTCCCTGGTTTGGGATCTATAGACATATCAGTTAAGGCATAATGTTTAACGGGGTAGCTTTTCATAATGTTGATAATATGAAAAGCTATTTAGTCTTTTTGTTTATCTTTGTTTAACTAAAAAAGTTAGATTTTCGTTTTGGTTGAGCACAATCGGAGTCATACGACTCGACAATCTGCTATCTTCACACCGGTTCCGAGAAGATTAGAGTTTGACGTCAGATATTTTCAAATGACACATCTTCCCGGCTTTGACAAGCAACTAGAGATATCGTTTCTTTAGTTTTGGAAATTCAGAAAAAACTATATAACGATGTTTTGTTATCGGAAAATGTAGCGAAGAGTTTAGAATCTATTTACATTGCTTTGGGTTGGATCGTATCGCCCTCTGGTGGATTGGACTCATCTAAACTGTGTGGAAAAAATGAGAATTGGAACTAAGCGGCGCAACTAGGTGAAGGAGGACCTTGACGAGTTTGGCGACCTTGTAACGTTTCTAGGTTGGTAACTGTTACTTCTGACGCCCTATGATGTTGTTAGTTGCCTCGAGCGCCACACTTTGTTATTTATTGTGGTAAAGAGATCCACAGTTCCTAGGTAGCTAAACAGTCACCGACCAGGTCAAAAGAATAAAACACTGCGGTTACAGTAATGATTAAAAAAAAACATATTTTATTGAATACCCATATAATCATACAATTACATAGTAAGTCAGCGGGCGGTAACGGTTCAACAATCTCAAAAGATACGATTCGGTTCGGTACCGCGTTAACGTTACGGAACGGACGGACGTTAATGGGGTAACGGGCAGCACAACGGTAACGGAAAGAAACCTTACGGGGGAAGCATATTATCTTTAACGGGATAGGTTGTATAACGCTCTAATGTGACCAGTACCGTAAAAGCGCCCATCTTGCAACGTGGACGTAACATGCAACAAAATGCACTACTTTTTAGTCGGCCCTCTAGAGCCTCATACCCAAGCGCTCGCGGGCTCCAACCTGGTCAGTTGTTCTTGGGAGAGGTAAGCATGCGGTTCTGCTTAGTAAATAAATCAGGTACGTTAAAGGCTATTGATTTGCTAATTATTTAAAAATGGTGTATCAAAATGTAAAAAAATATAGCTTTAAAACTTCAAGTGTAGAACCAACTGTATTCATGCTAGTAATGTTTTGTAATTAGCCATAGTTCGGCTGCTACGTTCTAAAGTCAACCTCAAAATTGGAAAACCACATGTTAAACAGAGTCTTAATTAAATAAATTTGTTTTGGACCACACTTGCAACACTTCTGTGCCCAAGTTGCAACACTCCTGGAAAAAAGCCTAGAAAGCAAAGACGGAAATTGGGTCCCCGTTTTTACAAAAATTACAGCGATGAAACCCTTCAAAGAGCCTTGGAAGTTGTACATTCTAAAGTACATTGAAGACAAGTGTCAAGGATATTTAATATTCCTGCTTGCACGTTGTCTCGTAAAAGAAGAAGTCTTTTTGGTGGACGTCATGGCGGACAAAAAGTGCTGTCCGATCAAGAAGAGCAGCAAACGGTCGAATGGATTCAAACTGCGGTAAATTGGGGTTTCCGGTAAGCGTTTATGAGATTAAATTACTTGTGAAAAATTATCTGGACAAGAAAGGTGTAAAACTTTGGAATCCTTACAAATGCCAAAGACAATTTGATAAAAGTTTCGAGGCTTGTGGAATTTACTCTTGCAATTCCACTTAAGTTTTAAAACGCTTACCTTCGTGGGCAAAAGAGCACAAAAATTAAGATTTAAATAAAATGAACAGATCTTTCATTGAACTATTGGATAGTATGAGACATCCTGAGATCAAGAATCAAAATCGACGCAAAAAATGCATGAGTTTTGTGATTATCACCAAAACCACGCTGGTCCTAGCCATGAATTGAAGTGATCAATTCCGATAATATCAAGGGGTCATCATATTTTTTATTATATTTTTAACATTGATAATAATACCTTTAATTTAAATTAAGGATATTTACTTAATAATTAAGGATTAAACGACGTACCTGTAAGGAAGTTCAATCCAAATTATACGAGATTGGTCACATCCTATTAGATACACCAGGTAGTGATACTTCGTAGCACGTCATACGCAACTTTCAGAGATAAGAAAAACATACCGCCATGGCAGCCTGCCTGATCTCTGCTAGGTACTTCAGTATACTTCTAAAGCTTTCCTGAAATACTAAGATCGCCAAGGGCGGGTCGACTAGTACTTAAATAAATTGCATTAAAAATACATGAATATATAAATAGGATGTGACCAATCTCGTATAATTTGGATTGAACTTCATTACAGGTCAGTCGTTTAATCCTTAATTTTACTTCGATTGGGCACATCCTATTAGTTACACCAGGTAGTTGTTTAGAGAATATGGCGATATTAGTTGAAAAGTTAAATAATAATAAGGAAACCACACACGTTTTCCTTTTTTCGGAACATCCCGCAGCCTTTCTAATACTTTTAACCTTAACCCTTAATGCTGCGGAAGACACCCCATGTCCTGTTCTATGTCCTTTAAAATTTGATTCTATTTCTACGTTTTTTAGACCTTTTTAAATTCACCTGCTAATACTTTGGGATGTAGCGGGCTTATGAGGCTTTTTAATTGTTAAAATAAGTGTATCCTCTGTTCCTCGAAATAGTTTTGTTTCCTGTATGCAATATATAATGGTAAAACACAAATAGAACTGTAAATTTTCTTTGAAACAGGGTACTTAAGCCAAGGCTGAATTCTTCTGGGTCCAGATATTTTAAAAATATCTTTAAGAATTATTTCTATGTCCTCTTCGTTAGCCTTGATGTTACTTAACTTATAGAAAATGTCTGATCTCTTTGAGCAGAACAAAATTTACCAAAGGGTACAAGTTACCTATATAAGGTAACACTGGTTCCGGATACCAAGTTTATATTTCGGAAACTGAGGGCGCAGCTTAAAAATGCGTCTCATAAACTTATCTACCATTTCTGAGTTTAATATTTCCCAGTATTTTGAGATTCTGTTTCTAAAACGGATACAACTTGATTTTTTGGCATTTTGGCTGCAAGATGGTCTCAATATTATTGTCGCAAAACTTCCATCATTTGAAAAAAATAAATTGCATCCTCCCAAACGCCCCTTATACTATAGGCCACCTTGATAAGATTGCTACCCCCAGGGAAAGATTCTTTCATAGAGGGTGGGGTTACCTAAACGAGGATAAGAGTAAATCACCTTTGGGATTTAAAGCGATAACTTTTAAGCGAATCATGGATTCTAATTTTGGATACCATGCTTAAGTTCTCCAGATAGAATAAACCACCAGACATATTGCATTATCGTTTTCAATTTTTTCTTTTTTTTTAACATTTTTGGAACCAGTGAGGAAGGAGAAAATATATAAGAATTAAGGTTTTTCTAATTTATTGTGAATGCATCCACTGAAAGCCACGACACAAACCGGTGGCATTTTTTGTTCAGGTAGCTTGCAAATAAATATACAATTTTTATACCAGATTTCTTGTCCGCTATATGATTATCCAAACGTATTTATGTACGTGGCAAATACAAAAAATGTACCTAAGCTCACTGCCACATCATTCTCCCAAAAGCAATCAATTCTTTAAAAGTAAAATATGAAAATTTTTTAAAAGTTTTTTACAAAGCTTGTTAGGCCATAAAAAGCTGCCTTCATTTCAAGAATGTTTATGTGTTTCTCCTGTTCACCTTGTTGCCAAAAAAAAACCCTTTTGCTTCCTTTCCATTGCAACACGCCCCCATCCCGATTTGTATGCATCGGAGAAAAACCACCAATCAAGTTCATTTTTAATTAAGAACCTAACAAGCATCTTTTTGTTATAGTTGTTCCTGTTAGCCTTTAAGGCACGATATTTTTCTCGCTCAAGGGTTTTTACGTACAACAAGCCGTACTCTGTACAAACCGAGGCTAGCCTTCCTATAATTTTCCAAACCTCTTTAATTGTTATTCAATTTTTTTTTCTTTGAATAATCTTAATGGGTGTTTTTATTTTTGTTATTCTTTTTTGTGCGATATATATCCACATCTTTTTTGCATTAAGGATAGATGCTAAAAATTGTATCTCTTGAGTCGGTTGTGTATGGTTTTTTAATTTTCAATAAAAAACCTAATCTTTTAGATAAGAGAAACAGACCTGAAAGGGTGGAACAAAAAAGTGCAGTGGCTAGACCGAATGGTAAACATTGGAATTCAACTTTTCTTTTGAAAAGAAAATCTTAAATATTTTTTATATTCATCAAACATTGGAACTAGAAAATATGCATCTTTAAGATCTAATGTCGCAAGGAAGCAGTTTTTAGTAATTAAGTTCTCTAATATCTTCCAGTTGAAAATGAGGTGGGCGAAAGAACTTTATGTAGGTTTCTAGGATTAAAGATAAACCTAAAATCCCCTGTTATCGTTCTGTCTTAAAAAATAGCTTAACAAAAACTGATCTTGACAGTTATTAACAGTTTTAACTGCTCCTACTTATAAATGTTGTATGCTTTTCGAATACATTTTTACCTCATTTTTGGTAACTTTTGAGGTTTTGGGGGTGAAAACTTGAAAAGGTTTGTCCACAAAGGGAATTTTGTAACCTTTTAGTCCAACTCAAAGCTAATTTATTTTGAGTTATTTGATTCCACTCTTCTGAAAAAATTTTTTTCGACAGGAATACGTTCTTTTACAGTTTAGCTCTAATATTTCCTCTCGGCGCGTTTCTTATATTTTTGCAATTTTCGGCAAAACCTTCGCTAAAAAAGAAAATATCTGGATTTTGCGCAGTAGCAATTTATTATATATTTGCATGAAACAATATTGTGGCCCATGCAAAACAACTGCGCCAATTCGGCAAGACCCAAATGATCTTCATCAAGTGCTTCGTCTCTCCCTTTTTTGTTTAGGCCAAATTAGAGAAAACCCGCTCTAAGGCTGTCAAACCATTTCCCAAAATGGTTTACAATTTCCCGAGTTACGTATCTCTTTTTTGCTCTGTGGATGCTAGCATTCTGGATTTAATTTGGGTCCTTGAAAAATTTGGCAATTTTTCCGGGAATTTTGTATTTTTCGAGGAGATTATTTTTAGTTTTCGTATCTATATATTCCCATAGAAAGATGGTTCTTCTTCTGTCCCCCCTAATATACTTTCTAAGGGGTGCCTTTCTATGCTAGAGTTCGAGGAACTACTAGTGTCTGACGAGTTGAGGAACTGTCAGATTCGTCGTCACATATAATATGAAAAACGATGTGCTAATAATACTTTTTTAAGTAAACATATTATAATCTTCTTAGAAAATTGGACACCCGGTAGAGTAAACCATGCATCGGGAGCATGGGTGAGATATGATAGTATTTGTTTTTACGTGCAGCATATAGGATATAGCGTGCTAGGCAAAAAATTCTGAGTCTTGCTCCGTCTACATGGAAAATTCGGTTGAGAATTTTTGCTAAATTACGACGGGTGAAGGGTTTTTGTTATAATAATGATTCTGGAAATTAAAATGTGGTATTTTGGAAAGGGATTTTATTAACATTATGGAGTTTTTTATTGAGACTAATATGGCGCGCATAAGTCAAAAACTATGCGGGGTTTAAGTTTCTATGAGTCATAAAAACCAATGTGTGTTTACAGAATAAACAAACCTATGCCAAAAAATATTAGCCAATAGCCTAATATTTGTCTCACTCCACTGTTTAAAACTGACAATGCGCCTTACTTACTTGAATCACGACGCTTCCTTATTCCTTTCTTTTCCAGTTTCCTCATTTTCTTCTTTGGGTAATCCATTTGCTTTTCACGTTTTCTTTTGTTAAATTTTTTCGGCATTTTATTCGTTCTGTCAGATTCGTCGTCACATATTATATGTGACGAACGACGTGCTAGTAAGTAAACATATGGAGTTTTTTATTGATTTAGCGGGCATAAGTCAGAAACTATACAGGGTTTAAGTTTTTATGCGTAATAAAAACAAATGTGTGTTTACAGGATAAACAAACCCCTGCCAAAAGCATAATATTTCAGTATAACGACCTATACTTTACCGTGCTTCATTACCTATCGATCCGGTATGGCTGGCGGTGGTAGCGGTTGTTGTTTCTCGGTCGGTTCGCTGCCGTTGAATGCCATAGACAAACTAATTGTAGTTCTGCCAGCCAGACCGAACCCAATTTTTTTTCTATGTTGAATGCCTCAGCTTCCCGCGCGCGTCCTTTTATAGCTCGGCAGAGCGTGACGTCACCGCTGCTGGGGTTCAGTTTTTGCCGAATGGGTTTCAATGTCACAGATGTAAAGAATTAGGTAACTTCGTTACAATCTTCTGAAGTTGTCAAATTGACGCCGGTCGAAAATGCTGTGAAATACTATTTAAAAAAATTGCAACTGCAAACCCCCCTTTGCCTTTTTAAGCCAAAAAAACAGAGAATCCTATGAAATCAACTCATTTAGGAGTACAACAGGAAAGAACCTACCTTTATACAGCCTTGTAGAAATCTGCTGCAACCTGTCTTCCTTCTTCAAGACAAGGTAGCCCAACAACCACCAAATTAAAACAAAAATAAAGTAGAAAAGTACGCTTACTTCCAAGAATCGAGCCTCACGTTGGGCGCCAGTGTTACCTTCGTTGCTTTTAATCCTTAAATTAAAAAAATAACAATCGCTAAGATGCTATATTTCGGGTCCTATCGAGCCTTGCGCTCTTGTCAACTTAAGTAAGCAGGTGGTTGTGGTCCCTCAGCAATGAAACACGTTATGCAATCTTATAATATATTGTTATAAATAGGTATCATTACCAAAATTTGGAGATTTACATCCCGATAACTTCGCCGACAACGATAACTTTAACACTACATGAAAGTTCAATCTATCCTTTTTGGTACAGGTTTTACGTCGACGGTCCGGTTATTTGACGTTTGGAATATTTTATTAGTTTTTGTTTTTAATTTTTAAAATAAAATTAGTTTTCTGTAGTTTTCCGTTCCAAGCCAAAATTCATACGTTCTTAATTAAGTTCCGAGAAGGTAGAAGACAAAAACTAGCCAAATTTATTGCTTTTATTTAAATGCGTTTTAAAGCTGGTACCTATTAGTATGAGATCCGTCAGCAAATTTTTTGACCGATCGTGTAACCCCTCAAAAGTTCGCATTTGGCCGGCCATTTTTTTGACTTTTTTTTTTGGGCGTAGCCAAAAATACTCGTATTGGGACTTGGATTAGATTTATGAGATGCCAAAAATCCAATGGTGACATCCCGCATCCGGCCGCGTTGCCGCGACACCATCGCTCGAAAGTGTGCTTTTTTTAAGCAAAATCGACCAATAATGTAACCACTTGATTGAGGTGTCAAATTAAAGGTATTGATCTCCTCGATACAAATATCAAATAGTGCCACTCCAAATCTGGCCGGAAGTGCCCGGTGCCAACGATTTTATACTCAAAACTCGCGGGCCGTTTACTATAGAGGCGAGTTAGTTATTGCTATATATATTTTCGAGAAAAACATTAGTAGCCGCAATTTTTTTATAAAGATGTTGGGAATGCCAACCTTAAGATTCCGTAATAAATCCACAAAAATCCGACGTGTACCAACACCGCCATATTAAAAAAATGGCGGAAATAGGTAATTCTTTGGGTTTGTCTCGAGATTTTTACTAATTATCTTGAAAACTGTTTGGTCCACAAAAAAACTTATGGTGTCAAACTAAAAGCGTATAAAATCATCTATCAAACAGTATATAACAACTTTTAGGCTCAGACCTCCAGTGGCGGAGATAGAATATTTATATTTACTGTGTGACAGAATCAATCATGGTATTGTCACCCAACAATCTGCGTTATAACCAGCCACTGCTGTGCGCCGGAACCAAGCATCCTCAAATCCTGAGGGCGACATACTGCATTGTAGGTAGATCGGCTGATAAGATACCGTCTAGCCGGCCATTTTCCGTGAACTTCATGTGGAAAAAATGTCTTTCAAACTTTTAACGCCAAACACAGGCCACCGGCCCTTCCCCAGAGACACTTTTCTTTTATGGGACTTATGCGGATTCATTTTTTATATGGTATTAGCTTGCAAATATCGCCATAGGCTCGACTTTTCTCCGGTTTTTTTAGAAAAAAATTAGACGTAGGACCATAAAGAACCTACGACCTACGGAACAGAGAAATATAGCATATTATAAACCTAGGGACTTAAGTGCTACTTTTAATCTCGCGGTGAAAGGTTTGTAGCCCGACTGTAGGGAGGGCTACAATTCGCTAAGGAATTAAAAGGCGCTTTAGTGCCGAGGTTTATATACTATTTTATGCAATTTAGGAAAAGATTATTGTTAAAATCACGTTATTTCTACGTCAAATGGTTCGTCGACTACAAGAAAGGGTGCTATGAAATCGGCCAAGAGCAAGTGCTGTTTGGTTTGACTTGTGATAAATTTTATTATAATTTTCCAGGGATTAATTATTTTTTAATTCTTGAGGGATTAAATGTACTTCTAATCCCTAGGCTAAGCGACTAAATTTATTTTTATACCCCTAGGGATTACAATTTTTTTAATCCTTTAGGTATTAAAAGTGCCACTTTAGTCCCTAAAAAGAGGGATTTAACGTACCTATTTAATCCCTAAAGTGCATAAAAGCTTATGAAGCCCGGGGAAACCGAAATGGATCGCAGGCTTTTGCCTTGGGGCGAAAGTCTGGGATCCACTGCTGATTTAGTCGACAACGTTGCCGTTGCTACAAAAATGTTCTAATTTGCTGTGAAAATAACTCGGCTGTGTGGATAATGGAGCGTTGCCAGTTGTAATAATCTCGTAAAAAAGAAAGAGACATTAGTATTATGATTGTGAGCAGCTTTGCATGATTTTGTTTTAATTTCTCTCCTCCCCCCTATGGCTGTGTGGATAATGGAGTGTGCTAGTCTCAGCGTTGCCAGTTGTAATAATCTCGTAAAAAAGAAAGAGACAATACTATTATGATTTTGAGCAGCTTTGCATGATTTTCTTTCAATTTCTCTCCTCCCCCCATGTATATTTTATTGTATATACTTAGGGGGGAGGGGAGGGAGGTCGACTTCTTGTCACGTCATGGTAAAAAAATCGTAAAATGAAAATTATGTTAGTTTTTTGAAAAAAAAATAAAAACACATCTCTTCTCTATCAGGCTGGTTAGGTTAGGAAAAGGAGGGCGGGTCACTTGTGTGACATCATTTTGTGGAGGGAGTCAACAAATTTTGACAAAGGGGTGGATAGGCTTATAATTTTTCCTTTTTTAATTATTGAAAACGTGGGAAAATAATAACTTCGGGGATCCCAGGAAATTTTGTTTTCGTCGGGAAACCCCAAGGAATTTTATGAGGTGTCCGGGATTTCAAAATATTCGTTGTGTTCTTTTATATACTCCCTTGTAGTCTTTCTTATTGATAATTTCTCGTAATGACGAACAACAAAAAAGCTCAAGGTTGAGTACTGCAAAGCTCAGATTCTGTGCCGTGTGGAATTCTTTACCGGTATGTTTTTCTCTCTTTCCGTTCTTTGTTTAAAGAAATAGATAACCTATAGCTCACGGAATCTCGCTGGCGCGCCCGGCTCGCTTCGATAATTTAGCGCGCTACAAAATTATTCTGGCTTCTGTAAGAAGAGAGAAAGATAACAAAATGCTCAAATCAGAAAAACATAAATTGCGTTGAGTTTATTATAATAAAGAAAATTTCACGTAAAATAACGTGACAAGTTTTGAGGGTGCAGGACTAGGCAGTACTTGGGCAGTAGGCGGGTGGTGCTTATGCTCGGCCATTCCCAATATAGTTTGTTGTACGTTATTATTATTATACAACAGCAGAGACAATATGCAACACCCCCCCCCCTATTAGGATCGTATATCAATTTTTTAATTTTACTGTCAAAAATATTGAGTTAATTTGATTTTAAATGAGAATTTTTTAATTTTATTGAGTATTTATCTATAAACTGTCAACCTTCTGTCACCAAAATATTATTTCTCCCGCCAATTTTGTTAAAGGGTACTGCCAAAAATTGGCGCCAGAAGTCGTTAAGTTAAATAATGCTTAAATGGTATTTAGATGGTTCTGTACTATTTTTTTTTTTTGAAAATCATACTTACATTTTATGTTTTTATGTTAAAATTAAAAAAAATGTAAATATTTAATTTTGAGGTAATAAAATGAGGCGGCCGGTGAGTGGAATTTTAAGTTAGGGAATTTGCCGGTGGCCGGCCCCTATGGCCGACCATTAAGCTAGACCAAAACATTTTATTTTACTTTTTTCAGGCTTTCGGATTGTAAAATAAGGATAATTATTTCATGGTTGTAAAGAATCTAATTCAAAAAATAGGTTTGCCAGTATGCGGCCGGGTCTAAAGTGTCAAAAATAACTTATTTAAAAGGCAATAAAAAAAGGCCGAGCACTGGAAATTGTCCATTTACACTTAGTTTCCAGTGATCGGCCTTTTTGGAGTAGGTATTATAATTCTGAAGTTTTCTTGTTTAATTAGTTTAATTCAAAGCTTTTTTTATTTAATTAGTAGTTTAATGTTATTTATTTAGAATTAGGTACCCATAGTAATAGATACCAACCTTTTACTTGGTTTAATAACCTATAACTTTGTAAACGTTGCAGGATATTACATACAATTTAGTGTAGTAGGGCTAGGTATTATTAAAAAATTTAAAAAACCTCTGGTTCAACTTTTGTGCTTGTTTTACTCTCTGTAACATTTAAAAAAACCAAGCTCAGAATACATCAGTCCTGCTTAAAATGCACACACTTTTGAGGGCCGACCACTGGCAAATTGACGGCTGGAGAGAGAATGAAAGATAAATAGACAATCCAAAGAAAAGCACAAATAGTACCTTGATAGGTTGAAATGGCTCTGAGCTACAGGCATTTAACTTTAGAACATGGCAAAAAAGGCCGACCACTGGCGAGTTTACCCATATCATTACAAGAACGAGTTGATTAATAATTAAATATTAAAAATTTAACTCGCTCGTTCAATGAGAACTCGAAGTTTCTATTGCGTTAAAATTTAAAGAATCTGATATTTTTTTAAGTTTTTATTATTGCAAGTTTAGTTAAATAAAATATTTTAAATAGAAACTTACACATACTAGCCTTCAAGCAGGTCTTCAAAATGGTCCTACGTGGTATCCATTAGTGCTCCATTATTTATCTCATTTTTGACAGTTTCGGCGGCCTCTGTCATTTCCAAGCCCTCTAGAATGTAGAGAAGATTGTCTAAAGATGCGTCTTCGTCATCTTCAAACCATAAGCTAAGCATATGCTTGCTTTGATCTATTCGTTTTGGGTTTTCGTTTTTGAACCATTCTATCTCGTCCGGTTTGTAACCTAATATATAACAAAGTGATTTTAAAAGAATTCAAAATCTCCACTTAACAGTTGTCATGGTCCCCAAGTCAAAAGTTCAGGGCACCAATTCTGGGTTTCGTAAGATAGAAAGTTGCAACCAATAAACGCGCCCCGTGTTGCCACGCTTTTACGGGGCACGCGCAAAGCCGCCCCGCTCAACATTTTTGAAGAGAAGTCTTTTTCTTGCCCTAAACCAGTAAGTAAGAAAGCTCTCTTGAAAAACCTCTCTCTCTTGAGCGAAACCACATCCTACGAAAATCAGAATCAGCACCCAACCGTGCAATATGATATTTGGCATAAAGTCACTTCACTACTTTCGCACTAATAAGGAAATTAGCATACAGCGTGTACAAGGCTACATCTTGTGATTGCTTCCATTGAAGTGCCTGATAAAGATAGCCACTACCATGATAGTTGTTAGCTTTCACGCTGTATACTTACATGAAGCAACAACGACGTCTTAATCTAAAATAGATATTTATATAGAACTATGAGAGGATTTATAAAAATGTATATTTTTCAATTTACGCAACATAAAACATACCTCTAACATAAGCAAGTCAGAAGAAATCGCGTTGAAGAATCTTCAAAAGGACAAATCTGTTAAAATCTTACCGGCAGATAAGGGTAATGCAACAGTAATTTTGGACACGGAAACCTATGACCAGAAAGTTGAAGAGGTACTTGCCACAGGAAACTATAAACTTCTCTGAAAAGACCCGACGCAATCAATCGAAGGTAAGGTTTATAGAACTTTAAAAAAGTATTCCAGATATATTCTGGACAACACAAGGTCTCAACTTACACCACATTATAGCAAGCCTTCTCATCTATACGGACTCCCCAAAATTCACAAAGATGCAATGCCCTTACGCCCAATCACACCAATCTGTCTAAATTCCTTTTGAAAATTATTCAACCTCTTACAGGCAAGACCTCTTCATTTGTAGAAAATTCCAACCATTTTGTTAATATTCTTAAATCTTTGGTTTTAGGACCCGACGATAGATTTGTTAGTTTTGATGTCGAAAGTCTATACACCAATGTCCCGATAAAGGAATCGCTAGATATTATTAGACGGAGACTGCTTGATGACGAATCCCTTCGTGAACGTACAAGCCTGCCGCTGGAGGGAGTGATGGAGTTGTTGGAGTGCTGTCTACACAACTCTTATTTTCAGGTGAAATAGGTTTTATGCTCAGAATGATGGTCTTCCAATGGGTTCATCGCTTTCGCCAGTGGTGGCCAATATTTACATGGAGTGGTTCGAATCACACGCGGTTGACACCGCAACATATAAACCTAAGCTCTGGCTAAGATATGTTGATGATACTTTTATTGTCTGGACCGGAAATGACCAACAATTTTCAGAATTTCTTCACCACCTAAATAACATAAGACCCACCATTAAATTCACAATGGAGTTTGAGCAAAATTGTCAAATTCCTTTTCTTGATGTACTTGTCAAACGAGTAGAAAGCGACATCAGAACAACAGTCTATCGTAAACCCACTCACACAGGACAATATTTAAATCAGGGTTCAAGTCATTCTGCTACAACCAAGCGAGGCATAATAAGAACTTTGTATAATAGAGCCGTTCAAATTTGTAACAATTCTCATGACTTGGAAATCGAAATAAGAAACATAAAGAACGATCTGCAGCAGAATGGTTACAGCCTTAAACTTATAACAGATACTATTTCTAAATTTCAGCAAACAGGACAGAGTTTACAAGACCAAAACCAGGCAAATGCATTCCTCACAATTCCATACATTAAAGGAGTATCAGAGAAAATTCGAAGAGTAGCGAACAACTTTAATATTAAAACAGCTTTTAAATCTAATAATACAATTCGAAGCCTTCTTAGTAAAACAAAACAGGAGAACAAACAAAATAAGGAATGCATTTACCAGGTTCCTTGTGAGTGTGGTGAATCATACATAGGTGAAACAAAAAGACCACTATCTGTTAGGCTTAAAGAACATCAGACGAATACCCAAAGAGGTGAAACAACGAAATCAGGATCGCCGAAGACTCATGGTCAAAACAACACCGAATGAAGTGGACAGAAGCAAAGGTTTTGCACAAGGAGTCACACTGGAAGAAACGAAAATTCCTTGAAGCTACCTTTATTGGGCAGAATCAGGGTGTTTTCAGTAAACCAAATGTTAAAATTCCAAATATTTGGAAGCCCCTCCTTGGGCGGAGCCAACTTCTTAAACTTCACGGTTGAGTGAGTTCCCATAGTATATAAGTACGTAGCCTTAGGAATAGATTGTAGTTTGCACCTGAAGACGATCAGAGATTGTACTGATCGAAACGTCGTGTATAAATAAAATATAGACAATGGAAGTCCGAAACACAGGGTTAATTTCATAAAACTTAAAAGTTGTTTAGATTGACTGGTTTAGTGTACCTCTGATTGAAGCAAGTCGTATTTCAACGATTATAAACAGGGTTCAAAAGCAAATAGACGGTTTAAACAAAACCTTCGCTACGTAAATGACATACATAAAGCAAATTAGCAATTTTTTGTGAGCTTACTATATACTTGCTCCTGTTCTCTTTTTCAGCATACTACACTGTACCAGTCCCAGACTCGTCTGTACGCCCTTCGACCCTCTACAGGTCCGGCGCTAGGGTGTTGGCCGCCCGAGGCAATTTTTTTAAATGCCGTCCCTGATTAAACGATTTTTTTAAAATGTTACCCGTTCAAATTAAAATGAAAATCTTTATTCGCCATTTTAAAACAAACAGTTGTTGTTGCTTTGAACTTTAACACAGGTGAGGTCGAACCTTTTTTTGAAGAGGTTTAGTTTAGTCAACGTGAAAATTCTCCGATTAAGATTTAATCATGATTAACACTAATAGGCGTTTGGAATACGTCTTAAAACATTACATTCTAAACACCGATTAGTAACTAATCACGGTTAAAGCCCAATCGGGGAATTTTTGCGTTGGTGGATACGAGCATAAATTTGCCGTAGGCGAAAATTTATCACACGATATCAATGATGTTGACAAAAACTGCTTATAATTAAACTAAAATTGTTTATGCTTTTCATTTTGCAAAAAAATATTTTGTCTCTTTTACGTTTTTTGTGGAATATTTTAAACAAAGATTGGTTGGGTTGGCGTGGAATAGAATCGATCGCAAATGATCAGCACCAATTCTTTTGACAATTTACGTGCACAGTAGAGGCGACAAGAAGAAATTTGGAGGAATCTATAGTGTGTCAGTTTATTTTTTAACCATAAATTAAGTCACTTGTTAAAATTAGAAGTCAGAAATATATATTTCAAATAAAAGAACCGCAAGCGCAAATATGTAGAAAACAAATTTAAAAATTTTCTTATGGAAGCTGTAAAAAAAAAAAATTTAGTTATTCATTATACTGTTTGACAACTGTTTTTATACGCTTTGCGATTTACCCCCAGATGCACCGTAAAAATAATCGGATTAGTTTAGCTAATCCATGCTTCCTCTTTTGTTCATTTATGTGGGATCAAGAGAGAAAAAGAATGGATTAGATAGCCAATCACGATTAAGGTGCAGTTAGGGGTAAATGTCTTCACTAGAGTAAAAAGAGGGTATTCAGTTTTCTAAAAACTGCAATTTCGTTATTTTTTCCCCATTTTGACAAGTGTCAAAATAAAGGTTATTTTTAAAATCAGCGTTGTCATTTTAGTGGGAATTGATACTTTTCTTGGCAATATCGGTCATCAAACTTTGGCAACTATTATTGGCTCATCCTGTAGATATATCGGCACCTGTCCCAACTAACCTTTTTGGTTAAAACTTGGTAAAATATTCCCGAGTTAAGCTAGTAATTTTTTCTTATGAAAAACTGGTCAAAAAAGAGGGAAATATCTCGCCTTTTTACCAAAGTGGGGACAAAAACCAAGGTAATTTGGTGGGATAAAATAGATAATTAATTTTTTTTTTCCTGAAGGTGAATTTGCTCAGAGGACACTTTTTACCAACTTTTGGGACACATGTACACATCTGCATAAATGCTCAACCTAATTTGTGTCCTATTGTACACAATGCCCTCTCAGTGCCTTCTGGTTTGTCTGTGACTGAAGCGCCCTCTACGTGTCAGAATAGAAGGAGATGAAAACATTTTTAAATGAAAATAAAAAAAGAGAAAAATAATAATTATGTCCATAGCCTACAACAACTTTGGAAATAAAAAATGGTGACGAAAAATCAGTTATATTTTGATCATAGGGGTTAAACTACTATTTTAAACTATTACTGGGAGGAAACCGACATGCGCCGAAAATTTTTTTGTTGAATTGTTTACTTTTACTTCCATAAAATTCAGGCGCCCAACGAAACATGTAGTTTTAACAAAAACATCACCAAAATTATGCTTCGGGAAAACACTACTTAAATATTATTTCCAATTTGTAATCATAATTTAATATTTGGGTATGAAACAATTGTAAGCAAATCATTTCCATAAAGATTTTGTAGTTTTTTTTTCAATAAAAATAATAAAAACTTGTTAAAAAAGAGAAAAAAACATGGCGCCCTACCTTTTTTGGCGACTGTGCCCTAAAAGTCATGTTAACCATGGTTTTTTCCCTCAAAACAAAACAAAAATTCCATTGTTGAAGTCAAAATTTCTTATTAATTTTGCATCAAGGACGGTTTATCCATTTTTTGAATTCATTGCCAATTGTTCCCCGCACACCCCCTGCCCATTATTCGGTTGTCAGTTGTCATCTTGATTGTTGACGTAAAGGCGGATTTACGCTGGTGAGCAATTAAGCAAGCAAACAATTCCAAAAAGTTCCATCATATGGGAATACACACAATCGTTTACGCTCGCAAATGTCATATATCATATATGACATTTGCGAGCGTAAACGATTGTGTGTATTCCCAATGGTTGTGTTCGTCACTTGGAGAGATCCACTAGGACTTGTTGGGTCCCCACTATCACTTTTAATTTCTTTAACTTTTCTGTAAAAACTGCTTGATGCTGTGAAAAGTTTGTTTCTTTTTTCTTTTGGCATGTTAACACACAGAACTGTCAGGATCACCATTACTAACTAGGTAGGTACTTTAACACAGAGTATCCTTTTTGACGATCAAAACGTGAATGCCCTCTCTTCATTAAACCCAAATTTCCAAACTTTACCTAAACATCTACTTTCTTTGTTTGAATTTTGAGATTCCATCTGGTTTTCCTATCCCTTTTTATGATAGGAGGGTTGGTATCTAATAGCCCAAAATCCAAACAAGGGTTGAAGATACAATAGTAATTAAGGAAATATCTTATAATCTGGAAATACCGAGAAGGAACATGAAATTTATGATTCGTTCGTTAGAGGACACGCGACGCCAATGAGTTTTCTTGTTTTCTACCTAACTGAAGTTTTAACCTAATCAAATGTTAATATTCCATATGGTTAAATACTTATTTGGTCAAAAAACCAAACTTTTGTCCTTAAACTTATTCCAAAAAAACTCTAACTTTGAGGAATGACTGTAGGTCAAAAATAAGTAACTTTGAGTTCAGTTTTAAACCAAAAAAGTTCTTAACATTGAGGGATTTCTTCAGGACATTATTAAAAATTTTTGACAAGCAATGTTGACCAAGAAATGCCCAAACAAGGCGAGCAGAATAGAATCTCAAGTCAAGTTTACCGTCAATTTCCCTTCTCTTTTAACTTTATATTCAAAACAAAACTTTATATTCAAAAATATCCTAAAAGAAAACCTTTAAAATGTCTGTATATAATGACCGTTTCTTAAGGTTATTTGTTCCAATTTAAAACTTATTTTCAAACCTCAAACTACAAAGTAATTTTCTGAAGGAAAACGAGGGATGTTTTGACGTATGATTGGTTATCTTAACCTTCTAACTTAACATTGGTAAAACAAATATATTGGGTTTCAAATGTGAGATGCAGGCTGTTATTTTGGGAGAAAGTCTTGTTTATAATCAAATTACGACAAAATTTTTGGGTGTTCACATCGATAGCCATTTTAAGTTTGAAAATCACATATTCAAGCTGGGTAAGAGACTGTCTTCTGGGTGTTTTGCCATTAGGTGTATAAGGGGTGAGTTCTGGCAAGATACCGCAAGAAATGTCAATATTTGCTCAACATGATTTTTGTTCTACAAAAAAAGGCTAAAATTCACCAACGAGAAACCTGCAAGCCTCAATTTATAAAACAAAAAATCTTAACGTTGCTGTATATTCTTGAGACAGCAAGTTTGATTTTTAAGAATAACAGAGGTGAAATTGCTTTAAAATCTAAGCACCATTCGAGACGAAAATGGAGCTTACCATTGCCAATACCAAAAACCAGCCTAACTCAAAATTCTCTTATTTATGAAGGACGCAAAATATTTAATCATGTACCAGTTGAAGTAAGAAACGCTACCTCATTAAAACAATTTAGAAAAAAAAACTTACTACTCCTTGAATGAATTTTATAGTGACTCTTTTTAACCGCAGTTGCCTTATTGTTAATTTTATTATTTATTAAAAGTATCTGTATTTTTTTATTATAGTTGTGTTTTATTTTGTTTTTTAATGATATATTTATACTTTATCACATAATAATCTTGTTTGTTTTGCTGTCTTGCTTGTTTTTTATTGCGTAGTTTTTTTATATTTTTAAACTTAATATATATTGTCTTTTATTATAACAATAAATTACTAGAATTTTTTATTTTATCATAGAGTTAAATTACTTTAATAAATTATATACATACATACATATACATTTTATTAATTATTAAGTAGATTTATATGACAAACTTTTGACACAAAGTTTTCTTATTAGCATTAGCATGCTTTGTCAACAGAATTTTAAGTGTTCTTGACAATAAAGTACTGATTGAATTGAATTGAATAACTTCTCAATATGTCCTAAAATGTTACTTGGGGTATCTACAAGACAAAATACTCTCGGGGACTGTCCCAATAACATACTTAAACGGCGATGAAATCCCACTGAGATCCAGTTTTCTCTTAAATTGTGCGTGGTTCTTTGCGGTTTTATTGTACCCATTTGGCCGCCCCCCTCAAACGGCCGCCCAAGCCGGCTGCCTGGTTTCCTCACCCCTAGCGCCGGGCCTGCCCTCTATATCTGTCAGCGATAATCATTTTAAAGCTCATGGGTAGTGGGGTGCAGGGGAAAGTAAGGAGGTTAGCTTAATCTTTCTCAGACCCATGCAATTAAAAGAGGAGAGCTATAGTAACTATGTTTAGCTCACAAAAAATGCTGTTTATCTTCACTCCACAGTAGTTTGACAATGCAGTCGGTTCCAACGCACGTTACGACAGCCGGCACTTTTTCGTCTCTTTCAACAGCGCGTAGAGTAAGGAAGAGAAAACGTACGTTACGTAGGTTTTTAAATTTGGTGGGTAAACATTCAGAATTTAGAATCTAATTGAGTAACTATATTTTCCTTGCCTCCTTTTTTGGTCTTGGAAAATGCGTGAGTAGCTTTAAAATAAAAAGGTGCGTGGTATTGAAATAAAATGGTGTAATATATGAGATTTAAAGTGAAGTATTATTAAAAACTTACTTAATTTAACTGCAAGTTTCTCCCACTCCGGAGCAATGGCCTCAGCGATTACTAGCATTCTCTCTTCCGAAATATTGTGAGTGTCCCTCCTAGGATTATTGTCATCTCCAAATTCTTCCGTTTGTTCCTGTTTCAGGTCCTCGTTGTTATGTTCTTGAAGTACTTCTTCCATTTCTGAACGAGAACAAAAATGTTTTATAAAATTTTATCAAAGCTGTTTGTGTATTAAGCAATTTAAAGGTCAATTTTAACTATTTAATTTTGGATAAAAACCCGAATGATTTTTAACTTATTGTAATGATCTACGCATTATTACTATTAATGCGTACGAAAACAAGAAGGCAAGCTCTACTTCAGAAACTATTTCTGGCGTCAAAGCAACAGACAACATTACTAACATCTGATGGTGTCTTCAAATCTCCTAACACCAATTCCATAAGCATTGTACATTACTCTGGAAATGGCAAGGAACATACAAAAACCATGGGCACCTATTTAAACATTGTGTCCGATCTTCAAAATAAATTGGCTGACCAATCAAATTATTGTGAGGAGTTGAATTTAAAAAATCAGCAGCTTATAAATGCTATATGGAAGCTGGAACAGGAAATATTACATCAGTATCAGACTAGTACCCAGCAATAGACTACTATGACTATCTGTGGTACACAATCTGAACCTGAAAATTTAGCTCTTGGCAATTCTAAAGGTGAAGATATAAGGGATTCGTTAAATAACGGTTCGTTAATGTTAACAACGGAATCCGTAAAAAAAAAATCAAAAAATTAAAACAGAACATAAAAATTAAAACTGTGAATGTTGAGGTCTATGAAATTATTTTCATTGCCAAACCAGGGACCTGAATTCTGGAACTCTCAAAAAATATTTTTTCTCTCTCAAACAAAAAATGACCATGTATTTTTTATGAAAAGTCTCCTCAAATATACGAGTCACACATCAGAACTTTGGGAATCGCTAAAAACATTCAAGAGTTTTTAAGGGATTTTGAACTTTTGTACCAGTAATAATATAAATATATCCATTCGGCAAATAAGTAACAAAATAACTGGACGTCATTTCAGGCTTTCAAAGAAGAATCTAACCAAATTGTTCAATTTATATATTAAATCCAAGTCCTCTGTTACATTAAGGCGCACAAGTGTACAAAAAACAACAAGAAATTTTAGTAAAAAACAACAAATCAACGATGTTAATCTTGACAGGATATCAATTGTGGACAGTGAGGATGATAAAAAGTTTTTTCGTCACTAACAGTACAGTATACATACAATTGACCCTAACGAAAGGCCGAAGGACTGGTGTTCAAAAAATCCTTTAGGTTCTGAACTTTCTGATAATAATAGTTATCATGTATTAAACTTAAACTGCCAAGGTCTCAATCAAGATAAGGCAGATCAGTGGTCAATAGATTATTGATTTAAGTTTAATATAAAAATTGTTTGTTTGTGTAAAACTAGGAACGAACTTTTATTAATTTTCCAGACTTTATAACAGTTGCATGTTATAATAGAGTCATGTATGAAAAGGGTGGTGTAACTCCATGGTGCCATAAATCAGTATAGTACACATTGTTGGATTTAAGTAAATTGTGAGGAACTTCATTCTGAGATTTGTGCAGTAAATATTGAGCTGAATCCAAATCTAAAATTTATTGTGTTATAGATCGCCGGATGGGAATTTTAAAATATTTTGTAACAAACACTTAGATATTCTATCGTCTTTACTCTAGTTTTTTCAAAATCAAGTACTAAGAAAATATAGCATTTTTTTCAGTTAATGAACTTCTGGTTATAGAAGAAAAAAATTAAGGGTAAAAAATGAAGTGGTTTCTCATTAAAAAATATTATTAATCCTATTGGACAAGCGCTCATATATCTCATTTATCTTTTGAGGAGGGAATTTTTCCAAAGGTACTTAAAATTAATAAGATTATTCCTCTTTATAAAAAAGGGGAATTCCCAAGAAATTAAAAATTATCGTCCACCGGCTTCAATTTTTACAAAAGTTCCGGAGTATTTTTTTTTCTGGAGTATTGTTATCTTGATAGACTATAAATTTTTTTGAATAAACAAAATGTATTAGTTTAGAATCAGTTCGGATTTCGAGCGGGGTGTTCTACGTTGGATGCGATTCAACATTTTTTTGATGAGGTAATAAAAATTTTGAAAAACAAAGAACGTCCTACGAATATTATGTCGAACCTTCGACTGTGTCAATCATAAAATACTATTGTGTAAACTTGAGTCGTATGGTATTCGTGGAGCACCTCTTCGATGGGCTGAAAGTTTCCTCACTGACTTGCAACAATATGTTGCAATAATAGGTGTACCGCAGGGATCCATCCTTGGTCCTTTTCTTTTTAAAATATATGTTAATACTTTAAATTCATGTATAAATAATGATTCATTAACTTTCTCCTTATATTTAAACGCTTCGAAAACAACATTTGTTAGATTTCATACTCATCAATAGAAATAAATTTGAAATTAAATAACTCATCACTAATAAAATCGACACATACTAAGTTTCTAGGATTAACAATAGCACAACAGTCATCATTGTAACGAACTTTTCCAAAAACTGAATTATATTTATTATTTAATCAAGAATCTAAAGTCGGTCGGTACCTTCTCCTTCTAAGATCGTTTAAGTCTACAATGCATATGTGGCGTCACACTTACATAATGGTATTTGTTTTTGGGGTAACTTATCAAAGAAAAATAATGAAAAACCTACATATAACACTAGGAAAAATTCAGATTTGTGTTTTCCAAAATGTCGGCTTAGCCTCAGTCAGAATTCCCCAAACTATATTAAAATTAATTAAATTAAAATTTATAATAAACTTAAACCAGAAAATAAAAATAGCCCTCTTTTAACTGGTTTAAAAAAAATCTAAAGGATTACTTAATTGAAGGAGAATTTTATAGTTTGGAGGTCAATCTAATTGTTTACTATTATAATTTTGATATTTTATTTTGACGATTATGGTTAAATTTTGAACTGTATTTATATTTATTTTATTTTAAGTGCTGTATATATATTTTTGATCATTACCTATAATGCAAAATATTGACCTTTTCCATACAAATGTACTATTTGTCATATTGGAAATAAACGATATTCTATTCTATTAACCTAAAATTATCAATTACATATTAAGTGCACTATTTTAATTTTGCAATTCATTTTATAAGATTGGTGACGTTTTTAGTGTTGTATGTACCATTTCAAATATTTTGTAGTGTGCCGATCAAATAAATAAAACCGTTGCATTTTTTAATCAAAAAGGCAAAAATATACCTTGCTCAGCTTGCCCCTCTTGACTATTTTCATCTATATTATTTCTACCCTGTTTCTCGTGGGCAATCTTATACACCATCAGTTCCAAATACTTGGAAAGCAGATTGTTTTGCATGGTTATCGAAAAGAAGTACGGGAGGCGCCTTGCCAAAAGTTTTTGTAGTGTGCCGATCAAATAAATAAAACCGTTGCATTTTTTAATCAAAAAGGCAAAAATATACCTTGCTTAGCTTGCCCCTCTTGACTATGTTCATCTATATTATTTCTACCCGGTTTCTCGTGGGCAATCTTATACACCATCAGTTCCAAATACTTGGAAAGCAGATTGTTTTGCATAGTTATCGAAAAGAAGTACGGGCGGCGCCTTGCCAAAAGTTTTTGTAGTGTGCCGATCAAATAAATAAAACCGTTGCATTTTTTAATCAAAAAGGCAAAAATATACCTTGCTCAGCTTGCCCCTCTTGACTATTTTCATCTATATTATTTCTACCCGGTTTCTCGTGGGCAATCTTATACACCATCAGTTCCAAATACTTAGAAAGCAGATTGTTTTGCATGGTTATCGAAAAGAAGTACGGGCGGCGCCTTGCCAAAAGTCTAAGGGCTCTCCACCCAAAGTTGCTATCCTAAAATTAAAGCAAAAACATTTTTACATGATTGTAAGTGAAAAATTAATCAGTTTGATCAGAAAATAAATAATAATCAGTTAATTTCAAAAGTTTTTTTTTAAATAAATAAATTATATTCAAAATATATTGAATATAAACTAGCTAACCAGGATAAAAAATAAAACATTATTAATGTTTAAATTCTTGGGGATATAACGGGTCTGCGTATCAACGTGTCTGTTTTTTAATTATAATAAATGGAAACGTATTTAATTATATTGTCTAAAAAACTCTTTTCTTAGAATTTGGGGATATAATAGCAATTATAATAATTATAAACGGAACGGTGCTTCTTGCGGGTTGGAATTTGGTTGAATAAAAAAACCCAAAAACACGTCAACTGAGATTTTTAATTTCCTTTAATCGTGCTATCTTGGATTTTTTTTTTGTCATTTTGTTTACGAGGTATGGCAAAACAAATATATTTTTTTAAATAGGACACCCTGTATATTTTGCAATTGTTGAAATATGCAAACAATTCTCTCTTCAGCAATACCACACGGTAGGATCTATCTTTTACGATAATCAAGATATTTTTATCTAAATCTGTATGGAAAACTTCGATATTCATTGAAATATCCTCCGTAAAACAGGGCATAGACAAGAATTCCATGCAAGTTTAAATGCCTCTATCTTGGAAACCATAAGAGAGAGAGTATTAGTGTGTGGTATTGTCAAAAAGATAAAATTTTTTTAGAATTTAAAAATGTCAAACTATACAGGGTGTCCTATTTAAAAATATATATTTTTTTGGCATACCTCGTAAAAACGACATAAAAAAAATCTAAGATAGCACGATTAAAGAAAATTAAAAATCTCAGTTGACGTGGTTTTGGATTTTTTTTATAAAACCAAATTCTAACCCGCTAGAAGCACCGTTCCGTTTAAGAATAAGGTGGATTCTTTAAACGGAACCTCAAAAAGGATTTTCGATTATAAAAATTGGTCCTGGTTTTGGTTGACAACTTTGACATTGTTTTATGACAGCGGTTCTAAAATAATGACGTCATTTATAATATTCTGAAGATATCTTTGATTTTACCCAAAAAAAGACTACCTATAATTTTGCAAAATTGTAGGGATTATGTTTGCAACCAAAGAGCCGAACCAACCTCCAACGTTGGTTCTAAAATTTTATAACCGGGTTGCAACTGTGACGTCATTGTTTTAAATCGAAAGGACCGGTTCCGGTTCTGGTTCAACCAGAACCAGGACCAATTGTAAATCGAAAATCCTTAAATGAGAGGAAGGGTTGGCAATTATTATTACAGTCAACTGCTAGTGCTGGGGATATACACAGTTGACTCCTAAAGCATTTGCTCAAGATGATAGGAAGACCCCAAAAGCCTACTATTTACGAGTCCTAGCAAGGCAGGATGTATGTGGCTGAATAAGGCAGGGATTCCGCAACATAATCGCGACCCACATGCTAAGTATGGTTACGTCATATAACTAAGAGGAACTATAACGGCCCTGCTTTTGCATTTTAAGAAAAAAAAAGCCGTAGCGATAATAATTTTTCTACTTAAGTTAGCATGGAAAAAATGCAAAGCCAATAACTTCTGGGTGCCAGCAGACTGCGTCAGGCTGCTGGCACCCAGGCAGATCTTGCCCAGGGCCATGTCCATATCCAATCATTTGATTTTAAAATCGTATATTACGTATTATTGTTATAACTTAAAGCCAGTTTATATAAATATATAGCCAAGTAACATTTTAAGGCATATTGGGAAGTTGAAAGGTATAGATAACCAATCAGATGTCAAAATATCCACCTTTTTCCATTCGAAAATGACTTTGTAGTTTGAGGTTTGGAAATACGTCCTTAATTGGAAGAAATAACCTAAGATATATACATGCCATTTTGAAGGTTTTCTTTTGGGAAATTTTTTGAATTAGATTCTTTGTATTCATCTTCAAAGTTGTTTTGACTATGAAGGCAAAAAAAAGAATATTAATAGTAAACTTAAATTGACATTGACTACTACTAATAAGGTCCTCGCCTGTTTTGGGCATTTTTTGGTAAACATCGCTTGTCAAGAGTTTTTATTAATGACCTAAAGAAATCCTTAAAAGTTAAGAACTTTTTTGGTTTAGGGCTTTTTAGTTTTTGTTTTAAGACTGTTTGATGTTCATTTACGTTCATAATTGTTGTAAATTGTAAACAAGGGTAATTTTTTTTCCTTAACCAATTGTTTTGTTGTGCTCAACCAACCTGGGTTTTTTTCTGAGGTTATTTGACAGATGTCTAACCTCAGCCGATTCGACGCACGCCGGCACACGAGAAGGAGCGCTCCAGTGAAAGTGCCTTTTTAAACGAGCGAAAATAGCGAAATAAGGGTGAGTTGAGCTATTATGTACTTTTAAAAATACATTTTGTGCGTTGGGTGGACCAAATGGGTGGTTTTCAGGTTGGGTGTTAGTTTTTTTTTAAATTTTTGATGGACTAAAGTGGGTTCATTAAATGGTCCTTCGCGAGTCAAATCTTTGAAAAAGCGACTGTGGTTTAGTGAAATTCGTGATTTTGATTGATTCATGCAGTTTTTGCAGCAATTTGTTTTAATTTAATTTTTTTTAAATTTTTTTCAGGCATATTCTGTGTTGTTTTCGTGAAACTTCTATCGTTTTTTTTCGCAATTTTTTTTGTCCGTTGAAAAAAACCGAGGACGTTCGGAAAACAACATGAATATAGCCGTGTGTGTAAAGTGGACCAAACGAATTTTGGTCAGCATGTGACTTTTCTGGTCGGTGGAATTTTATAGGTTGTGTGGCTATATTCACTTCAGTGTGTGACGTCTGTCAAGTTGTCAAAAGTATTCTAACCTCAAAAAAGGTTCGAATTAACCTCATTTATTTTCTTGTGTTGACATTTTTCGGCGTAATTTTTGCATGTTTTGAAAACGGAACGATGCCGGAGGAAATAAAGGCGCTGTCGCGTCGCCGAAAATCGGTGTTTATTAGAATGAAAACTATTTATACTTTGGCGCATGATGCTCAAACCGACCCCTCAAAAAAACCGGAATTGGAAGCTCGGTTGGAAAATGTAAGCAATTTGGCAATTCAGTTTGAAGATTTACATTTAAATATTGTGTCCCTTATTAGTGACGACAAATTCGATAAAGAGCAAGCCGTGTTGGATGAATTTGATCAAATGCGATTTAGCATTCATCAAATGTGTAAAACATTATTTCCTCCGCCAGAGCTGTCAAAACATGAACCAAGAGGGGATTCAAATATGTCTGTGTGTGGTCGCCAGAAAATGTTGGCAAAACCGAGGTTAGATATACCTAATTTTAATGGGGACAGGCGTAAATGGCCAACCTTTTTTGACATGTTTCGGACTTTGGTCCATGAAGAATTGGATTATTCTGATATAGCGAAGTTTCAGCTTCTGGTGTCTGTGTTAGAGGGAGAGGCAGCAGAAATAATTAAAAATATACCTATCCAAGGTACAAATTATTTAGTGGCATACAATGCCTTGGTAAAAAGGTACCAAAATGATAGAATTTTTTTGACTGACTATTGGTTGGCTATTATAAATGCTCCCTCTGCAAAAAATCATAGTGCTAATGAATTAAGAAGATTAATTTCTACTTTTAACCAAAATTTGGAAGCTTTAGATGCTTATAAGAATATTGATTTGTGGGATTTTACAAAATTAAATCTTTTATTGCAAAAGGTAGATCCTTTTTTGAAAACACGATTTGAGATTGAACATAGTCAAGACAAAATTCCTTCTTATAAGAGTCTAATTGCATTTTTGGAAACAAATTGTCATGCTTTAGAAAACAGCGCTCTTTTGTCCAAAGCTAGTAATGTGACTAGTGGAATTGGTGCGTAAGGGGGCATGCCTCCTAAGAAATATGACACGTCAAAAAAGGGTGGTTCACATCAAAGACAACAAAATTATATGACAGGTACTAGTACAGTGGTGAAGTGTCCTTGTTGTTTGGCAGCTGGGTCACACACTCTAGAAAAATGTGGGAAGTTTTTGGAGATGGAACCTCAACAGCGTCATGCCTTAGCTAAATCTGAGAGACTGTGTTTCAATTGTCTTGCGGCAAAGACACACTCTTATTCTGAATGTCCCGCGACAGTGGGTTGTGGCATCTGTTCAAGAAGGCACTCGTCTCTTTTACATTTTCCGAGATCACAAAATGGGGCTCCACCCCCAGCAAGTGAATATATGGGCAATAACCAACAACAAAGTGGTGATAATTCTGATAGTGGAAGATCTGTTAAAGTGAATATATGTAAAAATGATTTTCCTAGTTTCAAAGTGGTGTTGTTTGCTACTGCGCAGGTGTGTGTGCGTGATGTGCATGGCAACTTTATTACTTGCCGAGCATTGCTAGACTCAGCCAGTGCGGCTTCATTTGTAACGGCAGCCTGTGCTCAACGTTTGGGCTTGCCACGTGTTAATAGTAGTACCCCAATAATAGGGTTAAATAATATGACATCCTCTGTATCATTGGGTAACATGTTGCTTTGCTTAACTCCCAAGTCTGGTTCTTTATTGTCAATTGAAGTCAAGGCTGTGGTGGTTCCATTAATATGTGGTTTGACTCCTTCTAGTAGTGTGCGTGATACTTGGAAGTACTTGTCAGGGTTAACACTTGCTGATCCTGAGTATGGAAATCCGCGGGAAGTTGATTTATTGTTGGGTGCTGATGTGTTTTCACACATTTTGCTTCCAGGCTTCAAACAGGGACAGAATGGAGGTCCTTGTGCTATGAATAACATCTTTGGGTATGTGTTAGTGGGCGGTGTATGTAATAATGTGACCTCTAAACGGCAAAGTATTCAAACTTTTCTGACATCATTAGATTTTGAACAATCCTTGCAGAAGTTTTGGCAGTTGGAATCCGTCCCAACAGACATTCCATTGTCTAAGAACGATCAACTGTGTGAAAATATTTTTCAAAAACATCACAAACGTGATACCAGTGGGCGCTATACTGTAAGGTTGCCATTTTGTGAGGAGGCTATGTTGGGTGAGTCCAAAAATCAAGCCCTTCGTAGGTTTTATTTGCTTGAGGCTAGGCTTCTCAAAAATCCCTTGTTTCATAAGGACTATATTGATTTTATGCAGGACTACCTGGACCAGAATCATATGAGCCCTGCTGTGACTATGAATTCTGGAAAATATTATATTCCACACCATGGAATTTGGAAACAATGTGGTGAAACTAATAAGTTGCGCGTAGTGTTTGATGGTTCAGCCAAAACTACTAATTCGAAGAGCATTAATGATGTTTTGTTGACTGGACAGAAACTTCAGGTGAATATTGTCTCTGTTCTATTAAATTTTCGAGTAAAAGGGGTAGTTTTTACTACAGATGTTCGCCAAATGTACCGTAATATTCTGATTGATCCGCAAGATGTGTCTTTTCAAACTATATTTTGGAGGTTTGATCAAAGCCATCCTGTACAAGAATTTGTGCTCAACACAGTGACCTATGGTCTTAGTTGTAGCCCATATTTGGCAATTCGCACTCTATTACAACTGGCTGAGGATCATGGAGGTAATTATCCATTGGCTGCTGGTATATTACGTAATCAGACTTATGTTGATGATGCTGTAGGATCTTGTGATAGTGTAGGTGAAGGTTTGGAAATTCAGCGTCAACTAATTGAACTTTTGAAACTTGGTGGTTTCGAGCTTAGAAAGTGGGCAAGCAACTGCCCAGAGTTGCTAGCCAATGTGCCAGAAAGTCATTTGCAACCTATTAGTTTTGATGACAGTGATTCGGTGTTAAAGGTCCTACGGCTCCAGTGGAGTCCGGTAAATGATATATTTTCTTACTCTGTTCTGCCTGAAGACAGGCTTGTACTAAAAGGAATATTCTGTCGCAGATAGCGAAGATTTATGATCCGTTGGGATTTCTCTCGCCCGTTGTCTTTGTGGCTAAATCCTTAATTCAAAAGTTATGGATGCAAGAGTTGAACTTTGATGATGTCCCGGACAAAGAAATTGTTGACCAGTGGACTTCTTATGTGAGTCAGTTGCCTATTTTATCAATGATATCTATACCTAGACGTGTAACTATAGATGATGTGGTTCAGACTGACCTGCACGGTTTCTGTGATGCGTCTATGCTTGGTTATGGGGGTATGGTATTTTTGAGGCAAATTAATTCTGCTGGAAATGTGTCAGTGCATCTTGTGTGTGCCAAAAGTAAAGTGGCTCCTCTTAAGACAATATCAGTGCCCCGTCTCGAACTTTGTGCTGCTCATTTATTGAGTAATCTTATGCATTTTGTCCTAGATAATTTGCGTGACGTCAAAATTGACAGTATCTTTGCATGGTCCGATTCAACAGTTGCGTTGGCGTGGATAAAGGATCATCCATCTCAGTTAAAGGTATTTGTCGCCAATCGAGTTACCCAAATCCAAGAAGTACTCGCTCCCAGTTGCTGGAATCATGTTGAGGGAAGAATCAACCCCGCTGATTGTCTCTCTCGTGGTTTACTCCCTAATGAATTTGTGAATCATTCGTTGTGGTTTCATGGACCACCGTGGTTGCATTGGCCTTCAGATTTGTGGCCTACATCTGAACTTAATGATTGTGATAGTGCTGAAATTTGTGCTGAACAAAAGATTAAAATTCTTGTCACAGAGATATTTCCCAATGTACTTGACGAGCTGATGACTCGTTTTTCTTCTTTGCACAAAATACAACGACTTATTGCATATTTATTGCGACCGTTCCATCGCTTTCATTTAAAGGCCATCTTCGACTCAAAGGCTTTGTGTTTTGAAGAGTTACACAGGGGATTGGTTGTGCTTGTGAGACACGTGCAACAGGAGTGTTTTGGTGCTGATATATCAAAATTGACAAGGAATGAGTCATATTCCAAACCGTTGAGAAAATTAGCTCTGTTTATTGATAGTGTCGGTGTCGTCAGAGTGGGCGGACGGCTTCGTCATAGTGATGATTTGTCTTACGAGGCTAAACACCCTATGTTGATGCCTAGAAACCATAGATTAACTATTTTAATAATAGAGCAAATTCATCAGGAAAATGGTCATCCTGGACCCAGAATGATGCATTACCTAGTGATGCAAAGATTTTGGATTCTCTCAGCAAAGCGTGCGATTCATAGTGTGTTGTCAAGATGCATTAAATGTTACCGTGTTAATCCGGTGCCTTTTTCTCCGTATATGGGAAACTTACCTAAGGCTCGAATTTCCCAAGTCAAACCGTTTTCTCATAGTGCAGTAGATTATATGGGGCCCTTCCATATTGTTCTTAGTAGAGCCAGAGGTGTAAGGTCACAAAAGGCGTATGGATGTGTCTTTGTGTGTTTGCCTACCAAGGCCGTACATTTGGAATTAGTGTCGGACCTGACGGCAGACGCTTTTTTGGCCGCACTACGTCGCTTCGTCGCTCCAATTTTACTGGGTCTAGAAACCTATTAGATTCTTATTGTCGAAAGGCTAGTGAATGCTTGGCAATAAAATGGAATTTCAACCCCCCCGGAGCTCCGCATTTTGGCGGGCTGCACGAGGCTGGTGTCAAGTCGACCAAGTCGCATTTGCTTCGTCTAGTCGGCGATCAAATTTTGAGCTTTGAAGAACTATACACTGTATTAGTTCAAATAGAAGCCATATTAAACTCTCGTCCATTGTGTAGCTTAGTCCAGACGCAAACGACCTTTCATGTTTGACACCTGGACATTTCTTGACCCTCGAGCCTTTAACGGCGCCCCCTGATGAAGATTTATCAGGCATCAAGGTTGGACGTTTGAGCCGATGGCAGTTGGTACAACAACTACATCAAAGCTTTTGGCAGAGATGGCAGATGGAATATCTCCACCAACTTCAAACACGTGAAAAATGGAATACTCCAGACAAACCTCCACAATTAGACACTTTGGCCGTGGTAAAAGATGAGAATCTGCGCTGGACCCTGGCACGTATTATTAAAATTTACCCTAGCCCTGATGGGGTTCCACGAATAGTTAAAATTAAGACAGCCAAGGGCACTTTTGACAGACCGTTGGTGAAGATTTGCCCCCTACCCTTACTATAGAGTTACACGCTGCCTACAATTTGTTTGTGTGTGTGATTTTTTTTTTTTTTGTTTGGCGATCTATAGAAATGTGCGATTGTCAAAACTTTACTGCAACAACTGCAAAACATTTTTTTTTTTTGGGTGTTTAAGTATCTTCTTTCATGGGAATTATTTTTTTTTTGTTTGGGGCTAAAATTCTTACCTAATTTTAAGTGGGCGGAAATGTTTGATGTTCATTTACGTTCATAATTGTTGTAAATTGTAAACAAGGGTAATTTTTTTTCCTTAACCAATTGTTTTGTTGTGCTCAACCAACCTGGGTTTTTTTCTGAGGTTATTTGACAGATGTCTAACCTCAGCCGATTCGACGCACGCCGGCACACGAGAAGGAGCGGTCCAGTGAAAGTGCCTTTTTGAACGAGCGAAAATAGCGAAATAAGGGTGAGTTGAGCTATTATGTACTTTTAAAAATACATTTTGTGCGTTGGGTGGACCAAATGGGTGGTTTTCAGGTTGGGTGTTAGTTTTTTTTAAATTTTTGATGGACTAAAGTGGGTTCAAAGACAAACATTGGTTTATTTGACTATATAAGTACAACCTAGCAATATGTACTGACTTTATGGGGAATTCTTCTAACTTCACTTTTGTTTTTCCTGATAGAAAAAATGTATTTCTGGTAGAAAACTAGAAATTTTCGTTTTAGCCATGGTTAATTTACTTTTTTATAAATTTTTTTGCGGAACAAATTTTGCATTCCTTTTTAATTTATCCTCGTAACCATTGTTGGTTCGCTGTATTGATTGGGTGAGTTTGTCTCTCTCTCCTCTCTCTCTCTCTCTCTCTCTCTCTCTGTAGGGAATCACTTGACCTGACTCATACTTAAACGGCAAAATCGAATTTTTAGATTAGCTGTAACTTTTAGTTTCTCATTTCCCATGCTTTTGAGTCTGAGCACTTGTCACTTTACCCTTACCTTTTCTGGATTGATTGCCAGGGTTAATGTCTCTCGGTTGATGTCTCTTGCTCTGTATAACCAAGCCAGAAAGGGACATAAGAGATAAAACAAAAATACGGGCGAGATCATTCGGTTTAACTATTTACATTTACCAAAAATTCGATTTTCTTCGTGTTTTTTCTATATAAGTATTAAAACGAAAAAATAAAATAACAATCTGTCTTATTGAGAAAATTTTTAAAAATTTCGTTTGTAATATCACCATATTTTTTGTAATTTTATTGTAAACATCTGTCAGGTTAAACAAGCGCTAAAATGTGTGCTAAGTGCCGCCTTACGCTGGTAATAAGCGACTTTACATGGTTCGTTTAGCGGAGAGCAGCTATTTCCCCCTCTCTCTCTAAGGAAATGTAATTAGAGAGAAAGGGAAATATCCACTCTTTGCTGGACGCGCCTAGTAAGGCCGGCATTATAGGGGGCGGGTTCGCTCTTGTTGACAACCAAACCATGGACGACCGAGGAGTATTTGGGAGTGCAGGAAAGGATTGGTAATAAGGAATTCCGACTTCAACACTGTAAATTTTGTGTTTGAGGGAAAAAAATACGTTTAAAACAACTTTTAGGGCACGGTCGCCGAAAAGTTTTATTTTTTTTATTTAAAAAAATTCATAAAATCTTATAAAAATTGCTTAATTGCGTTTCATATTCAAATATTAAATAAAAATCATAAATTGAAAAAAATATTTAATCAGTGCTTTTCCGAAACATAATATTAGTGATAAGTTTTAACCCTTATGATCACAATAATAGGTGTGATGTTTGATCATCAATTTTTAATTTACAAGTTGTTGGAGGCCATCAGCATGATTATTTTTTTTTTCTTTTTTTAATTTTATTTAGAAATGTTTCCATTTCTCTCTATTTGAATAGGTTCTAGAAAAAATGCCCTATCAGTGCCCTCTTGTTTCTCTGTGACCAACGCGCCCCCTGGTCACAGACAAACAAGAGGGCACTGATAGGGCATTTTGAAGTAGTTTCACACAAGAGGCACAATACGTTGAAAACTTATACAAACATGTACCAAAAGCTGGTGAAAACTGTCACCTGGGCATTTTCACTTCCACTTTGGGAAAAAGAGGGATCGCTCATTTTTCTGTAGGGAAGTTACTAGCTGAACTAAAAATGTTACTTGGGTACATGTTGTCCGGAGGCAGTGAAATGCTGTCCGCTGCCTGCAGCAATTCATCTGCCATCTAGACGATGCATGTCGTTATTTATGCAAAATTGAGTTAAATTAGGCCCAAAATATGTATGTATTCTCTGTTAGTTCTGTAGAAAGCTGTTCTGGGCCGGCAGACTATACAATATGCAATAGCTCCATCCACACCCAATAGACTTACACGCTGCGCTAGTGCCGTGCCGTGTATATTAAGAAATTTTAGAATAAGATGTAATAGTCAATAAGTTCCATATTTTTATTTGAGGTTAAAATTGGAAAATTAAAGATTTAGATGGATGGTTTTCTCTGGTTTTACCCTAAACGCTACGATTTTTTGGTTTCTGGTGAAAGAAGTCTTAGTATAAACAAGGATTGATCAGCGGCAGCACAGGGTCACGCACCCCTCAAAACATAATAATTTAAATGAAAAAAAACTTACAGCAGAGACGAACTATACTGTTTTCCTCCTAACGTAAATGAACTATACTATTTTCCTCCTAACGTAAATCAAAGCGCCGAATTTGTAATAAAGAGTTGAGAATTCACGTTATAATCTAACCGGTGAATCAATCGCGTAGTGAATCTTTCCTTCCGCAGGGTCTCCCCTCGAAAACACTCGTCAGATCACTCCGCGCGATGCCGATAACCCAATCAGATTGCGAATAAATCCGTGGTTGCTATGACAACGACAAGCCGGTTACACGTGCTTGGGGCACAAAACGTCTGCAGCCACACTGCTTCAAATAGGCGGCAGTGGGCTGTGTTCGGTCTACCTTCATTTTTTTTTTGTTTTTCGATATGAATTCTATAACATATATTTTAGAAAATTGAAGAAGTTTTCTTCGAGGAACAAATTATAAATAAAAAAATATCGTTTGGTAAGTTTTTGTTATTTTACCTACTTCCCTTTTAAATATTTAAAAAAATGCCTGTTGAACTTTCACAGGCCTCCCCCAAATATTCTATATCCGTCTCTAGTATAAATTACCTTTAGAATATTATCTTCATCTTTGATAGGTTTCTGCGACTCGCTCTGTGCAATGGCATCTTCAAAATATTCCTCCAACGATGGTAAAAAGTCTCTTCCTTTACATGCTTCCAAGTTATTTGGACAATTGTTCCATAGTTTGGTAAGCTCGCCACTAAACAAATAAAAAATTAATTCTACGTTTCGTAAAGAAATTACAATTAAGTTCTTCATACAACGCAATTTCTTAAAAACAGTAAGCCGTATCGCAACTCGGCGAGTACAGATTGCTTCACACAACACCGAAGGTGACGCGCGACGCCAGGTTTTGCGCACAATAACAACAACGAGCTAGAAATAGGCATGGTTGACACTGCACCAAAACATTTACGGGTCCCAAAGGTAGACGGCCGAGGACACCTCCAAATTTGGTACAGGAGACCCCATCGGCAGCCCGTAACCTAAAAAAGGAGACCTGGACTCTATGGGACGCGGCTGGACTCCGAAAAATTTGGCAGCAGGAGACGATTGCAGATATCCTAAAAGATATGACCTGAGCTTTCGGGCAGCGGGGCTACTCCGTCGATTTTCGGGACAACTTAGTCTCCGATGTAGCGATGTCAGATATATGTAGGTCTTAACATGTAGCAGGATCACCCTTTGGAGAGGGCAAAGCCGGTGATCAACTGTGTACACTTGCCACGCAGTGTAAAGATCCCTGCCCTTGACAGAGAGGAGTCAGGCAATATTAAGCCCTCTTAGAGACAGAAAACTTTCATAATCCTAGGGGGCACGTGCAGCAGTCGGGGAAGCGCGGGGTTTGGTAAAAAGGGTCTATAAAGGCCTACTTGACTGGCTTAAAACGTCGCACCTCTCCTTCTACTAAAACAAATTTATGTTCACATGTAACAACTAAGGCAGCCTTTAGTTAATAGAATTTCCATATACCACGGTTCCCACTCAAATTTTCATTTTAAATTTACTGACTTTCCAGGTCCATATATAATTTTTTTCACTGACTTTTTAAATTAAACACCGCTCTATAATGTATTTTTATTCCACCAATGGTGGACTATAAAAATCGTGAAATTTTGACTTTTCTTAATTTTATCAAAAAATGAGTTACTAAGGTTCCAAAACACCTTAATCGACGAAAAAAGTTTTCTGTCGGTCTGTTGTCTGTCTGTATACACGATAACTCAAGAACGCCTAAATCGATGTTAACGAAAATTGGTACAAAAATCCTCTATGGGCTGACCATGAACTGATTAACTTTTGAGTAGGGCGGTGGGGGGTTGAAAGGGGAAAAAGGGGGATAAAATATTTAAAAAAATTGTAACTTTGGAACGAAAGCAAGTAGCGATATACGGTTTTCAGATTTAAGTTTCCATGAATATGGACTAGAAATTTTGTTATAAAGTCCAAATTCGTGGGAGCTTTAGTTTCCGAGTTATTTGAAAAAAAAAAACGTTAAAATATATACAAAAATTGGTGCTGAAAAGCACGGATAGTCCACCATACAATCAATTATTTTATGTTGAAAGGAAATGAAAATATCTCGAGAACTGTAGCTTTGAAAGATTTGAACCTTATAACAAAATTTTTGGGTAATATTGTCAGTGTGTTTGTGTGTAAACCAACCGTATCGGGTTTTAATGGATTTAATTATAAAAATGTTACTTACTTGTAAACACTTAATTACTTAGTTTATACGGCCCGCAAACCGTTTTTATTTTAATGCGGTTTACCGCCAATGCGTATTTCGCCTACTGTTTATACGTTGAAATTAAAAAAATTCCTGGTTTCACATCGGATTCGACCTTAAACTCATTTTGAACTTTTCGGTTGGCAGCACTGGCTTCAAAAACGATTACAGGGTTTAAACGGTTTTACAAACGCTAATCTGCATTTTTAGAACGATTTTAGCTAAAGCGCATCGGAACCCTTAAAACAGTTTAGGTAGTGTTTAACAGTTTGAAATTTAAACAGTTTAACGGGCCCGTATAAACTAAGTAAATGACATCCAACAGTCTTAATACGGCAGCGTCACAGTTCTATCTTGGGGGTACCTCGTGATTCAGCAGTTTATCTAATTCTTGAGAAATAAATTACTACTTTCTGATTTAATCAACTTACTAAACTTACTCACCTCTTCTTGCTGTTCTCGATTGGTCTTATAGGATGTATGTGATAACAAAACGTGAGTTTACAAAAACATCTATTCATCGAACTTAAAACATCACAAAATTTCAAATCAAGCAAGGGCAAGATAGAATGCCTAAAGGGCATTTACGACAATATTTACCTAAAATCTAAAAAACCGCATATCAATAGCTGCTTTACTTCTATAGTTATGATTTTTTTAAAATATATTTTAACGTTTTTTTCAAATAACTCGAAAACTAAAGCTCCCACGAATTTGGACTTTATAACAAAATTTGTAGTACATATTCAAGGAAACTTAAATCTGAAAACCGTATATCGCTACTTGTTTTTGTTCCACAGTTACTATTTTTTTAAATATTTTATTCCTTTTCCCCCCCTTCAACCACCAACCACCCCACCAAAAAGTTAATCAGTTCATGGTCAGCCGATAGAGGATTTTTGTACCAAATTTCGTTAAAATCGATTGAGGCGCTCTTGAGTTATCGTGTATACAGACAGACAACAGACAACTTTTTTTTTCGTCGATTAAGGTGTTTTGGAACCTTAGTAATTCATTTTTCAATTTTCACGATTTTAATAGTCCCCCTTAGATTCAAAAGAGACAAGATATCTGGTCCAACGAAAACTCCTTGGCAAATAATAACCAGTGTTTATTTACAAATAAAATCACAACAAAACAAAGGGGAGAAATATCTATTATTTTTCTATCCTTTTAAACGACGTTAGAACGATAGGGACAGAGAATTCTGTCTCAAACACTTTAGGTCGTGATTGCCTTGTGGGTGGGGAAAGTCGGCAGAGTGCAGACGGTCGGATGATATTTTTATTGACATAAGCTTTCTCGAGTTATTTATTTTAAAATTTCAGGATGTTCTAGGCAGTTTATAAGTCGTTTTAAAACCACAATTTGTCAAAAAACGTTTATCGTGTGTTTTTTTACCAGTAGGAGAATATTTCAGTGTGTGTTTTGAAAACAAAGGGAGATCAAGTGAAATCAGTCAGTGGCTGTACATGCCGGTAGGTACACAGAAAATTTAAAAAAAAGTTTATGAAATATACTTAAATTAGTAGATCCAAGCCTCGTGTCCACTCGCAAGTAACTTGCGAAAGTTTTTTCACCAAGTACTTGCCGGCGTGTCTACACTGTAGTCTAATTGTTTTGAAATTTATTGAGGCAAATTACTGTAGCAAGTTCGTTTGCTTAAGTAACGTGTACACACACTTCCTGAAAAATGTCGACATGTCGACTCATCAAGTGGTTTCTGCGGTTGTGACATATATTCAGTTTAAAAAAAAAACAAATAAAAGAAAAGGAAAATGAAGATCCACACCAGTTAAAACATTTTCTACGAATGTCTGCGGAAGATTTTGGTTTTTTTCTAAATTTTACAGTTCAACATTTTCAGTTAAGAGAAGAGTTTCTTCCCTATTCCAAACATGGCGTTCCTCCATTAAAAAAAAAACAGGATTTTAATTCAGATTCAAAAAATGAAATAAAAATTTAAAACAGTTTCACAAAATTTCACTACTTTCTGCAAATATTTCGAAACAGACTCGAAATAAAAAAGTGCAAACTAATTTGCTTAGATTAGCCGTGTACACTACAAGCTCTAACAAGTCGGCAAGTACTTGGCCCGAGAGTAAACTTTCAGCAAAATTTCTCTAGCGCTGCTGTTTAAGGCTCGTGTCCACTAGCAATTAAATTTGCCTAAAGTAATCTCACAAGTCACTTGTAATGCGTGTAAACAGTAGCGCTAGAGAAATTTTTCTGAAAGCTTACTCTCGGGCCAAGTACTTGCCGACTTGTTAAAGCTTGTAGTGTACAGGGCTAATCTAAGCAAATTAATTTGCACTTTTTTATTTCGAGACTGTTTCGAAATATTTGCAGCAAGCGAAACTGAGTTCGGTCGTCTGGAACAGCTAACATACCTGAAAATTCGGTTTACCCGTTGGATTAGAAGTATGTTTTATTTTTCGCCATTTTTCGTCACCCATAATAAAGTTAGATAACAAAAAAAAATTCGCAAAAATTATTGTTGTAAAATCAAGTTCTAGCCTCTTATTTCTTATTAGTAATGTCGACTCATTATAATGCCTTTAAGCTGCTTAGGATATCCGACCAACGCATCTTTGTTTTAAATTTACATTTACACAAGCCCCTCACTCTTTCTAACTCATTAGTAGACGAAACAGATGAATCGGAATGATCGGATTAGATGAAAATCATGAAATTAACGCACAGCATAGAGAATAAGAAAAAAAGGGCAAAATAAATAAAGCTCTTTAGAATTAATAACGCAGTGCGATACCTCCGATATACAGGACAGTCATCGACTTCCGATTTAGTACGCTTTTCGTCATGCGCAGGATACAGGGATGGAAGCGGGTTACAATCGTTTTTCTACTGACTTACTGACCAAAATGAAAAAAAAAATACTGACCAAAAAAACTAGATATAAATAATTTTTTGAAGTTTTTATCTGGGCTCCTTCTAGCCAGCCAACGCCTACCCTTCAAACTTTACTGTTTTTAATATAAACTTCGCGACACATAAAACGCATCAACACCGTTCTCATTAGAACGGCGTTGAACGCATACGCCGATTTTATATGCAATATGTCCTTTACGATTTAGAAACCTGATCTGTCACAAAGTGTTAGAGTCGACTTATTGTCATGTTTTGTTATCACATTCTTGTCCAACTCATAAATGTCACGATAGCTATCGGAATTCGATAACTAAATTTTATCAAAATTAGGTGGATGTTGGTCTGCCCGTCGGGTTGCCGATCATTATGGACCAGACAAGTTCACTATAGTAAGACTAAAAAGAAAATACAAAGAAGAAATATCTGTACGACGAAAGGAAGGAACTGGCTTGACCCAACACCGTTCTCAACTAAAAAGCCAGTTAACTAATTTTCGTTTTAGTATCCTTTGGCCTATGATCGGTGCCATATTGACACCAAACTGACAGAAAATCCATGTTTTACTTGTCAGTTTGGTTATAAAAATGGCAGCCACAATAGGCTAAAGGGCACTGAGGCGGTAGGAGTTAACTGGCTTTTTAGTTGAGAACGGTGTTGCTTGACCAAAGTCAGCACACCCCAACAGGATCAGTAAGTCACTAATTTCCTGGAAGAACACCCATTTTTCACGGCCAGAGAAGCAAAATTAACAGTTTATTTTCCTTCTACGGTAAGAACTGCACTAAGACGAATAAAGAAGTTGAGGCTGAGATGTCGTGTTGCAGCTAAAAAGATACGGCTAAGTAAAGAAAAAAAGCAAGCCAGATTACTTTTCGGGGCAGAAAAACGAATTTTGTCGACAGGTAGCGTTTACCGATGAAATTTTTTTTTATATTTCGTAACAGCAACCTTAAAACTATAGAACCAGTAAATATCGGTAAAAATGATTTCAGTCTCCTTAACAAAATTTATTTATGTTGTCTAAAACCGTTAACCTACAAAAGTCGTTAATAATAAGCAAGCAAAATTTTTAATACATATGTGCCTAACTTCTGCTGTATGCATTTATGTGTCGGGAAGTGTACATACTATACAACATTTAAGGCTATAGTTTCTCCCCAGATTTTAAGTTAAAAAAAGTACCACTGGCAACGCCTTGTTCCTTAATTTTTTTTATCTTTTGCCTGAGTGTACAGGGAAAACTAAACATCAGAATTAGCTGAAATTTTGCAGGGGTGATCATTTTTAAATGCTTAACAAAAATATCTGAAGGATTTTTCAAAATTCTGAATTATTTTTTCTTCAAAATAAAAGCTCTGGTGCTGTCATCTATCCCAAAAGCCTCAAAATAATTGCGGTTTAGAACAAACCCGATTTACAAAAAAAATAGAGAAATAATTACAATTTCCTCTGGATTACATTTTTCCTTTTTATATTTCCTTGCTTTAGCGAAAATAAAAAGTTTCCTTTTTTCTAAAAGCCTGTGCACTCCGGAAAAGAAAACCAATTAATCAATCACACTTCATTGGATTTCGGAGACACACGCAGTTCAAGTGTTGGCCGATAGACTGCAGAATTTATACGATTCCATGGTAACTGCAGGTGTTTTGTCAATAAACTTTAAATCGGACGGCAGTGGAAGAGAAGAGTATTTTTACGTTTTCTGACAGAAAACCATTCGAGGTTATGTTTATCTTTTAAAAATGTGTTTTCAAAAATATTGTTCTAAAACAAATATGAAACCACTCGCCCGCCGAAAAAAGGCCTAGCGCTGCGCGGGCATTACCCCGAGTATATCAAAGAACCAAGAGAACTTTACTGGCTCGCTGGGATTACTAGGAATTCGCATAGAAACATTCGGCGCCCATAACCCCACATAATTTTGTTTTTATTTTGATTCACCCATTTTTTCTAAATTTAAATTATTGCAGCATGTGCAATTGTACTAGTGAAATCTTGGAGTGCAAAGGATAGATTTTAGAACCTCAGTTTCAAGAACACACGGATACTTGAGTACTAAGAAAACAGGTCTCTTGTTATCGTTGATGCTCCTGTTTAAAATAGAATACGATTATTTCGTCTAGCGCCAGTATCCGATTTTTTGATCTGCATGCTTTTAAGTTAACCTGTTGTCGGTATCAACTAGCGGGAGTGTTTCCAATTCAATTATAAATCCACCCATTACACCCAGATACTTTAATACGTCGTTGGGTAGCGTTTTTTTAGCAGGTAATTCTGCAATAAATGGTTTTCTTTTATTTTAGTATTTTACTTGGTGTTTTAGCGGCGCAGAACGCGAAAAGTCAAAATAAGTAACCTAACCCCAAATTTTTGACCCGGTGCTAAAAAATCTCTGGTGTCCCACTGTGGATAAACATAAATAAAGTCTCCGCGTTGCCATGGAAAACAAATTCAATGACGTAAAATTTTGCAAAAAAATCAGGTCGACATAGTTACACAGATTGTAACTACGACCTTAAAGTCTATTTTTTTTTATTTCTTTCAAAGAATATTACTAATAAGTGGAGATTTTCGTTTTTCAATTTTTTTTAACTTCTTTGACAATTTTCCGCACTCTATCTGCCTCTTTTGTAATTTTGCCCGACTTAAAATTTACAGCATTATAAATGACATTTTCTAACACAATCAAATTATCCAAAATATCCAATTTTTAATTTTAAGAATCAAAATAAGCCTTGCCAGTTTTTATTATCTTTAAAGAAAATGAGCATGTTTAGAAACTCAAAAAAAATGAATTTGTTTTCTTTCTTCGAAAAAAGTAAGAATCAATCAGAAAATCGCCCATACAAAAAAAATCCAAAATTCTTGATTTGTGCTCTCAAGGGTCGGTTACAGTCAAGGGGGGCGGTTTAGTAGAGATGTTAGGTTGGATCAGTGTGTACGAAACAAAAATGTATTTTTATTTAAAATCAAAGGCGCAAACTTTCGGGGGAACCAGACTTAATTCTAAATTTGTATACAAAATTATTCCAGAAATTTAACTAAAATCGTACGAATAAACAACGTGTACCGCCGCAGACAAAATTTTTTAAAACTTCATGTTTTTTGAAATTAAAAAAAAAACGTGAGTTGGATCAGCTATAAAAAGGGGGGGGGGGTCGCCTTTATCCGCCCTTGACCGTGATTCTTTGAGTTTGACCATATCTAATTTTTCTGACCGCGTATTTGAGTCAGTTTTGCATAGGGGACATTTTATGCAATTTTATAAGTATACTTTAAAAAAACATAAGCATGGACATTGGGAAGTCGCAATGCCCAAAGGAATTTTTTTCAAAGGCCTGACGTTTGAAGTAAAAGAGTGAAGTAGTGGAAAAAATTGTTCTAAGAAAGGTTTTTAGCAATTTTAGCAATCTTAAAATATAACAGATTGTCTTCATTAAAAACACTCGACTTTACTGACAATTTATCCGAATACGGCATAAATACTGACCATCGCAAAAATACTGACTTTTACTGACATACTGACCTAGCTTCCATCCCTGAGGATATTTTGGACACTGTTGACAGTTATTACACGAGTTGATTCTCAAAATGCCTCCACAAACAATAAAAGGCCACCGAAACGGGAGTAGATAACCTGTTATTACTGTAGGAATCGCCCAGTGTTTTTTTTTGAGGAAGATTTTTATTCTTTTTTTATTTTCCTAATGAATGAGCATATTTTATAAAAAATTATCGGTTCAAGGTAAAATAAATCAAAAAGAAAATCATTTTCGGTATTTTTCCTCAACAACATTACATAACATAAATGTAATAAACTATCACTAACCTGCCCATGTAGTACTTCCCTTCTTGCATAGATTCCTTGACAATGTCGCCCAACAGAGGTTTTTCTTTTTCTGGCTTTGAACTCTGCTCCACTGATTGATCCATTTGAGGTAGATATTTCTTGATTTCTGCAAATATACGATATAGACTGTTAAGAAACAGAGAAAATCAGAGACATCAACCAAAAATGTTTTAATAATTTTTATCTAAGAAGTTATTTAATGCCGAATACAAATTATATGAAAAAATACTACAAAAAATAGAAAAAAATCACGTCCTAATGATATTTGAAATTTTGCTGTCGACTTCATTTTTTTAAAATTTTTGTGAATACATTTTAAATAATAATATATCTCAACATAAACCAAGTATTTACCTGGGCAACCATCATTTTTCCAAGAGTTCCACAATTCTTCTCTTTTCAAAACGTTCTTAATAATGTTTACAAAATTTTCACCATCTGGAGGGGTTTCTCGAACTAAATTGAGTACTTTTTCTTGCGCATTTTGTAACCATTCCTTTTGCTCCGATTTCAGTTCGTAGCTATCACTAAAAAAAGTTTCCATTGCAAAAAATTATGTAAACACTTCCTCTGGCTTTTAAGTATTAATACTATCATCACAGAAAAAATTTCATAGCTCTTTTGTGCAGCTGTTAAAATATCAATCAAATTTAAAACAAATAGGGCGATATTTACTAAGGACTATAGTTTAAGAAGTTGGGTTTAAAGGCTTACATATACATGAGTATCCAAAAATTGATAAGATATTTTGACCTGAATGTACGTTAAAATGCACTGCAATGAGACGCCTAAGGCCATTTTTTCTTAAAACAGTCCAAATAATCCGTAAAAATTAATAAAATCTAGGTAAACAATAAATCTTAATAAGTGCCACGGGATGTTGTATTTTAAGTAAATCATCGTATATTGTAGACCACCTCCAAGAGGTGGTTTATCTACTTTGAAGTTTTAAAACAATTACGATTTTGAAATTAACCCTGTATTTCAGACTTCCATTTCGTTTCGATCAGTACAATCTCTGATCGTCTTCAGGTGCAAACAACAATCAATTCCTAAGGCTACGTACTTATATACTATGGGAAATCACTCAAGCGTGAAGTTTAAGAAGTTGGCTCCGAAATATTTGGAATTTCAACACTTGGTTTACTGAAAATTTCCTGGTTCTGCCCAATAAAGGCAGCTTCAAGGAATTTTCGTTTCTTCCAGTGTGACTCCTTGCGCAAAACCTTTGCTTCTGTCCACTTCATTCGGTGTTGTTTTGACTATGCGTGTTCGGCGATTCCTGATTTCGTTTCACCTCTTTGGGTATTCATCTGATGTTCCTTAAGCCTAACAGATAGCGGTCTTTTTGTTTCACCTATATATAATTCACCACAATCACAAGGAACTTGTCAAATGCATTCCTTATTTTGTTTGTTCTCCGGTTTTGTTTTACTAAGAAGGCTTCGAATTGTATTATGAGATTTAAAAGCCGTTTTTATATTAAAATTGTTCGTTACTCTTGGAATTTTCTCTGACACTCCTTTAATGTATGGAATTGTAAGTAATCTTGTAATATCTGTCCTGTTTGTTGAAATTTAGAAATAGTATCTGTTATTTCTAAATTTCTACAAACAGGACAGAGATTACAAGACCAAAACAACCAACAATTCCATACATTAAAGGAGTATCAGAGAAAATTCGAAGAGTAGCGAACAACTTTAATATAAAAACGGCTTTTAAATCTCATAATACAATTCAAAGCCTTCTTAGTAAAACAAAACCGGAGAACAAAAAAAATAAGGAATGCATTTACCAAGTTCCTTGTGAGTGTGGTGAATCATACATACAAAAGGACCGTTATCTGTTAGTCTTAAGGAACATCAGACGAATACCCAAAGAGGTGAAATAACGAAATAAGGAATCGCCGAACACGCATGGTGAAAACAACACCGAATGAAGTAGACAGAAGCAAAGGTTTTGCACAAGGAGTCACACTGGAAGAAACGAAAATTCCTTGAAGCTGCCTTTATTGGGCAGAATTAAGGTATTTTCAGTAAACCACGTGTTGAAATTCCAAATATTTGGAAGCCCCTCCTTGGGCGGAGCCAACTTCTTAAACTTCACGGTTGAGTGATTTCCCATAGTATATAAGTACGTAGCCTTAGGAATAGATTGTAGTACTGATCGAAACGTCGTTTATAAATAAAATATAGACAATGGAAGTCCGAAATACAGAGTTAATTTCAATACATCATTGTCTCAAACTTTCAAATAATCACGATTTTGTTGATGGTTTTTCAAAATGTAAATTTTGAATTATTTTATTTAAGAAAAAAACCAATTCCAGGCTTTTTTCTGCTTTAATTGGCTATTCCAGCCCGTTCTTTAACTCAATGTATGGGAATGTATGAGATCTCACTTTAAGTTGATTCAAGGAGATCACTGCCCTCTTAAATCAAGAAAAAATGTACAAGAAGCTAGCAGAGCAAGTTGCGATTTTTTTATTAGAACCTATATTTAACTAATTAGAGCTAATTCAGTGCTAATTTTGTTGCACAAAAAAAAACTTTAGAGCCTAATCAAGAAAATTCAGAAAACAAAAGATACCTAGCTAATTTGGTGCTCCATGGTTTCATATATTTTTTTTTGAAATATATAATATATAAGTGAGGTAAATCTGTAGTACAAAATGGCTTTTAATTGATTCATGTGACTTTTGGTATTAAACCTCTTTTACTAGGTACCATACAAACTAGCAGCGCAGGCTCTATATTTAAAAAAAAGCGAGCTCTAAATTTTTGAAGGCGTTGGGAAATTATTGCCTTAATATATTTAAATAGTTGTTATAGTTTTAATTTAATAAATTTATGCCTATAGGAGAATTTTCTCGAGGAGTACCTAGTTTTTTTTTGGTAAAAATGATAGAACTCTGTAGCACTAAATCGGTCGTAGTGATTTATGTGACTTTTGGAGTTAAATTACGTTTCGTTTGCTTACAATCACTTGCACTGCTAGCTTTTTTTAATTTTATCAAAAATGAGTTACGGTTACAAAACACCTTAATTGACAAAAAAAAAGTTGTCTGTTGTCTGTCTGTATACACGATAACTCAAGAACGCCTTATGTAATCGATTTTAACGAAACTTGGTACAAAAATCCTCTATCGGCTGACCATGAACTGATTAACTTTTGGGTAGGGTAGTGGGGGTTGAAGGGGGATACAATATTTTAAAAAAATGTAACTTTGGAACAAAAGCAATTAGCGATATACGGTTTTCAGATGTAAGTTTCCATGAATATGGACTACAAATTTTGTTATGAACGTTAAAATATATTTTAAAAAATCATAACTTTATATATTTTCATTTTCTTTCAACATAAAATAATTAATTGTATGGTGGACTATTCGTGCTTTCTAGTACCAATTTTTTTTTCTTGAAATACTGAAAAGACTTATATGATTATAGCCAGTTCAAAATTTCGACAAGCTTTACCCAAGTTTCAAGAAAAACCCGCATAATTAGACTAAGAACCAAATGCGTCCCATAGTCCTAAACCTTAGTCCATCTTAGCAAACACCGTCCATTCAAACTTAAAACTACAAACTTACGATTTAAATTTGACTGTAGACGTTAAGTACTGGAAAACAATCAAAAACTGAACCAAAACCGCTCTTCGAAAACTGACGTCATGCAGCTGTAAATCAAGCAATTTCTGACTGGTTAAATATTTTGCAAAGTACCCGACACTGGAGCTCTGTTCCGAGGAGACATAGTCTAGTTTTATACCATGGAAAGCATTAAGAATAGCCCCCGAATGCTAAAAAAATAAACGTACACTTAATTTAAAAAAAAAAACGCATACATGCAGTCACAAAATTGATCTTTCTAAAAGTGTATAATATCAACACCTGCTTAACTAAAAAGCCAGTTAACTCTTTTTCGATTTAGTATCCTTTAGCCTACTATATCTGTCATATTGACACCCAACGGACAGAAAATCCATGTTTTACCTGTCAATTTGGTTATAAAAATGGCGGCAATCTTTGGCTAAAGGGCACTGAAGAGATAAGAGTTAACTGGCTTTTTAGTTGAGAACGGTGTTGATAATATATACGGACTACCAGCTAAAAAGCCTAAAAACTTCAAAAGTACGACAATTTGTCCTATTGTTTAAAAAAGGTCTCTAAAACTGAAAATATTTTTTTACTTAAATTAAAGGCAACCTTATTTTTATATTAAATTTTGCATAATACTAAAAAATCAGCAAAAATAATGTTTTAGTAAAGTCTTTATTGAACAATATCAAATTATCACTCGAGTAACGGAAGGCTGTTCTATAAATAGGGCGGTAACCCATTTTGGAGTTGATAAAATAACAATAATACGATGGAAACAGCGCTGGATTGAAAACAATTCGACGAATAGGAAACTTGGATTAGGACAAAAACGATGGTAAACTTAATACTAATTATTTTAACTTAAAAAAGAACTAAAATAAATAATTTAGTATTTAATAGGATCACCATTTTTCTCTATTACAAGCTGCAAACGTCTGGGCATTAAAAAGGTTAAATTTTGAAAATACTGATGGTCTTCTGAGAGCTGATCCAATGCGCGGTAAATAGCATCGCTTAACTCTTCAGCATTTCGTGGTCTCCAATTCCTTTGGTATATTATTTTAACGATTCGACCCCATATATTTTCCATTTGGTTAAGGTCAGGGCTGTTGGCTGGCCAAGGAAGTGTTTCTATATTATTATTCTGAAACCATTAGCGAACAGCATTTTACTGTTGCTAAAGAACCTGGAAATAATGTTACATTAGCTGCTTCAACCGACGTTGAAAAATGATTTTGTCTGAGATGGTCAATAAGAATAGAATATTTTCAATCCAGCGCTTTTTCCATCGCATTATCGTCATTTTATCAACTCCAAAATGGGTGGCCGCTCTTCTTATAGACCAGCCGCTCTTCTTATAGACCAGCCGTCTTCTATAACTCGAGTGATAATTTGAACTTTTGTAAATGCTTTCAGGCATACTAAGCTGGTGGTGCCTTATAATAGTATAACAACACCGTTCTTAACTAAAAAGCCTGTTAACTCCTTCCGCCTCAGTGCCCTTTAGCCTATTGTGGCTGCCATTTTTATAATCAAATTGACAAGTAAAACATGGATTTTCTGTCAGTTTGGTGTCAATATGGTACCGATCATAGGCCAAAGGATACTAAATCGAAAATGAGTTAACTTGCTTTCTAGTTGAGAACGGTATTGAGTATACACTAATGGAAAGCTAAATTTTGTGGCATAGGAAAAAATGCATGTATGAGTTTTTTTTAAATCAAGTGTACAGTCCATTTCATTTTTATTTAGACGAAACCTAATCCAAATGACCCACTGAACAAAACCAGGTTTGACAGTTGACAGAAATCCAAACGCTCTAGATTGTTGTTTTTGTCAAATTTGAAGTGTTCAGGTTAAGTTTTTTCTGACAGAAATTTTGGAGGAAAAAGTATTTGTGTACATTTTTGCCATCTCACAATAGTGTCGCTAGTAAACATAGGTTTGTTATTTTTGGCTAGATAAAGCCTAACAATTTGAACTGTTTTATGTTATATATCAACATACGTGATAAAAGTCAGAATAAAGAAATCAATGCAGCACTGCCCAACTGTAACCAACTCTCTCTTTACGGAGAAACAAAATTACCCAACGTCGAATCGAAAATTCTCGTCGACAGTTGACGTGATTTAAATCTGTATAAATGTCGGTTGGAAAATACCGTACATGCTCAGACTAGAAGCCCTGTATACGATTTTTGACAGTTATTGTTTTACCAGAGTTGAGCAACACCGTTCTTAACTAAAAAGCCAGGTAACTCCTACCGCCTCAGTGCCCTTTAGCCTAATGTGGCTGCCATTTTTATAACCAAATTGACATGGATTTTCTGTCAGTTTGGTGTCAATATGGCACCGATCATAGGCCAAAGGATACTAAAACAAAAATGAGTTAAATGGCTTTTTAGTTGAGAACGGTGTTGATTTGAGCAACTGGATTTGAAAGTTGCTAGGGAAATGTTTAAAAACAAATTGTGTGTTGGCAATGACAGTTGGTAACACCTGACAATAAATAATTTTGTCACTGCGACAGTTTTGATTAAGAAACTTTCGGTTTAAAAATGGAATTTTGCTGTATCAAAAACTGTAAAAACACGTGCCTCGACGAATTTGTATTGTTTCGTTGTCCAACGGAGAAAGAAAAAAGTGGAAAGAAAACATGCATTTACCAAGCTGGAAAATTAATAAAAATAGCCGAATTTGCGAGGTAAGTGAGCTACAAGCCGTAGATACAAATATAAGCATTTAGTATGTACTTTGTTAATAAATAACACATTATGTTTCCTGTGTTTTATTGTAAGAAAAAGAGTAAAAAAAATATAGATCAATAGGAGTCTTTATATTTTACCTATTATTTACATTTTTAATATATCCGCGTGTATATTACCCGGTTTGTCTTTGTTTTTTTTAATAAACAAAAAAAAATGAATCTTTCAAAAACTGTCTGGAGAAATTATAAAAGGAGACAACAAAACATCAGTCCATTTCATAAAATCGCTTTTACATGCAAATGTGAAAGAAGCTAGAAAGAGAGGGCAATATGAGTTGCTACCTCTGGTAAAACAATAAATGTGTAATATATTTTAATTACTGCGTTATTTTTTAAATAATATTTTGTAATTTATTAATTTAAAGATATTCTGCAGGACTAGTTTTACGGCGGGGCTAAATTGCTACTACGCGTACCAATAAACGTCAAAAAGTGACGAAAATTCTCACCATGTAAAAGGAAAGACAGAATTTGTGCGACTCTTCTGAACACTGACAGCGAACAGAAACCAGATTTTCAAGTTGCCAAAATCGAACGTCCTAGGCTTTGGTAATCGGCATTATAACTACACTGCCAACCTTATATTACACCGAATAATTACGCTTTCATATGAATAAAATGCACTAGAGTGAAACAACATGATGCCAGGGATACTTTATGAATGAAAAATGAATATGCCTGTTAAAACGGCTATGATATTCGTTTTTATTTGTATACCGAACAAAACAAAGAAAACGCGATGCAGACCCAATATGCCTGAGAGACCCAGTCTGGTGAGCGAAGTCACCCAAAAATTAATGAATTTAAATTCAATTTAGACGTTTAAAAATGCAGGACCGGCTTTTAATTTTGCGTATTTTTATTTACAGATCTCTTTTGCTGCGGATCGTTGCCAACTATTTTCCAATAAGCTAGAAACTTGAAGAAATAAAAACAAAATATTGAAAAAAATCAAACTACCGGTACTTAAGCTCCTTTAATTTGGACTCAAACTTTAAAAAAAAAATAAAATAAAATGATGGACTTTCTTATTTATAAACATATGTCTCAAGCTTGAAACTTTGCGGTGTTTAAGGTCAATCAATACAATTTTTGACTCAAAGTTGAAAGTTTGTGGTAAGGTTAATTTTTTTTTAAGATGGTAAAAGGAGGCTAATATATTTGGAAATTCATGACCAAATCTGCTACGAATATGCAGTTTACAACAATTACAAAATTAATGTTTTCTAATTTTTAGATAAAAATAATTTGGGGGGTGGTTGAGGGGGTTGATATATGAGAAAATTCATAAGTTTTCATCGAAAGCTGCGGTTTTATAAATTTAAATTTGGTGAGAGTGTTGATGTAAAATCATAAGTAAGGCTGCCATGAATATGCAGTTTTTTGATTTAAAATAAATCACTTTCTAATATTAGATGGAATTGTGACGAAACAGATTTCTATCGATCTTGCTACTCTTGCGGTTATATGTCTAATGCACCCCTAAAAATGACCAATGTGTGCCTATGCCCAAACAACGTCTGAGCTTCATTCATTTGAGATTTCATAACCAGGCCCTTCTATGATGTAGAATTTGCACTATTTACGTTTATGTATTGGATCTTCAATTGCGGCCCTGGCCATATCCAGTACACTGTGATCAACTGTCTTACGAAAACAATGAAAAAATGGCAAAAAAATGTTTCAAAAACCCTATTATTATAATCAACAATCATGCTAAAATTTAAACTAAACGAAATCGTAAATTTCTTAATGAGGCCCTATCCATACTGTGATCAGTATGGCCAGGAATCTAGGGAGAAATAAAAAAATAAACGTCAGACTAAAAATTCTTGTTGACAGTTGACGTCAATCAATGTGTATAAGTTTCGGGTGGAAAATACTGTATGGTTCTGTGCGTTAAAAGTTTGAAAGGTTTGTTTACACACAAAAATAAGCTTAATAAAATATATTTTTAAATAATGAAAGAGGTTTTAAAAAAAACTGACTACCTATATTAAAATTTACATATTTTTTATTTACTCGAACAGTATTAAGAAACCAA